>CM053611.1:80113946-80254536 GCA_028646535.1 Procyon lotor
AAAAAAAAAGCATCATACAATTAAAACATTCTTAAAAATATAAAGTCCTTAAAATATAATGGATACAAAAATTTTTTTTTAAATCCTACAATGAACATTTTGTAGAAGAGGCAAACAGACACACTGAAACTTGTCCTTTTTGGTTTTTACCCTATTTTATATTTTTTGTGAGAAGTAAGAAAAGCCTCATATCACATACCTTTTTACATGTAACAATAACGTAAAACCCTACCAAAAGATGGCCGTATGCAGTGATTATTCTCAAAATACACATTTACTATATTCATTGTCAACATCAACACCTACAGGGGCACCTGGGTGGTTAAGCCTCTGCCTTTGGCTCAGGTCATGATCTCAGGGTCCTGGGATTGAGCCCCTTGTCAGGCTTTCTGCTCAAAAGGAATCTACTTCTCTCTCTCCTTCTATATGCACTCTCTTTCTTTCTCTCTCTCCCTCCCTCTCTCTCAAATAAATAAATAAATAAAATCTAAGAACAAAAAAAATGACCCACAAAAAACAAAAAAGAAACATCAACAACTGCATTCTAATCTGTACTTGACTATTTCACATTGACAGCTAGTTTACAAGCATAAAATTATTTTGAAGTAAAACATCTAAACTCTCAATTTTTTCATTGATCAGGGAATTAAAAAAAACAATTGAAATAGAAAGAACAAAATAGTTCCATGACATAGGGTGATAGAATTTTATATGTATAAAAAAGTTGTTTCTAATTGTGTTAACAACATACAGTTAAAGTTTATAGAATTTGAAAAGATACTTAAAGTAAGAAGGATTATGATGTACCCTCAGGCAGATAAAAGGAAGGAAAAATTTGTAACTAAACAATAGTTAAGTCTCTTGATCCTTACATTAGAAAGATACTTAAGATTTTTTAAAATAAACTTATCTGATTTTCTCCTCCATCTTAAATATTTGTATCACATTGTTTGAAGAACTTCTGTAACTTGATATTTTCCTAATGATTAAGATAGTCATAATAATACATTATACCTTAAGCAAAAAGTACAAAGTTTTGAATTCAGTTGTAACTTTGTGACATTGTATGGTAGGGGATTAGGGTTCCTGGCTGAGTCTAAAATTTAAACTGACAAAGACAAATTAAGAGAATATCATACAAATGTATTTAATATAAGTTTTACATGAAATGGCAGCATTAACAGGAGAAAAACATGCAATTTTATTTCTTTATTTAGTGCAACCTTTGGACTTTGGTGGGTCCCTAAAATGCTTTTCAGAGGTCATCAAGGTCAAGATTATTAAGACTTTTTTTTACCTTTGCCTTTTCCTGCTTTTAACCACTGATGGTGGATAAAATTGCTGTCACCCAAGCATGAAACAAGACAATGGCACCAAACTGTAGTAGTCGTTCTAATTTTTGCTATGCACCATGCATATGGTAAATATATGATTTACTTAAGAATAACATTGATGAAGCAGTAAAAAATAATAATTTATATTAAATTTATATTATATTGTCTTCCAGAATTGTGATTACTCAATTGCTATCCATCTGTAATGCCACTGCCAGAGGAGCCCTTCTGAAGTCTCTGATCACATCACTTTTGAAGGTCACCAAAGGTCAGTGATTCTCTGTCTTACTGCTTAGCCACATCATCTTCCTGCCTTTGTATTTTTCCCTATGACAATAATGGCATTTCCCTACAGTTCTGCTTTTCAAATACTTTTCATGCTGCAAGATCCAATGCTAACAGTTTTTCAAAACTTCTTGGACTATTTGCAGCCTTGCACAGGAAGTCATCTTTCTCTGCCCTTGTATTCATTAGAAAGTTCTTGAAATTATTCTCATACTTGCAGTATTATAGATTTTAGCATGACTATTGTTGTCTTTCTATTATTATTTGTGAGATTCTTGAAAGCAGAACCACACCTTTCACAGGACCCTATTGATGTTTTTAATCCATTCATCCTTTAATGTTTTTTTAGCAAACATTAGTGATGACTTACCACACGCTAAAGAGTAAACAATTGGTTAGATACAGAACTTTGCATCATAGCTGTTAGTATTGGTTACAGAAAAGATTTGGTCTTTTACATAAAATTCTTCCCATGTAACAGCATTAAATCTCTACTCTCTCTATAGCTGTTTAGCTAATTAATTTCCGATGCTTTGTAGGTTACATTTACATAGAATGACTCATTTCATGAAACATAAAGTATATCAAATTTGCTTTTATAAGAATTTATAGAATATTAAAGGTTTATAGAGGAATAAATCAGTTAAGACATAGTCTAAATGCATTTTTCACACAAAGTGTGAGTATATCTTTGTGCCACAGCCATAGTTCTAAAGATGTTACTCTAATCAATTTTACTGAAATGTGTTTAAAACTCTCTGAGTTAATATGATCAGTATAATTATTTTAAAAGATTCTGTCCTACTTTCTGTTATATAACATCTTCTATAGTTGTAATTTCACTTTTGTTGGTGGTTGATTAATATTTGATCATTCCACTGGACTCCAAGCTTATAAGGGCAAGAACATCGATATTGCTCATTGTTGCAACCTCAAAACCTAGCACTGTGCCTGAAATATAGCTGACTTACATATTTGTAAAATAAGTAAGTTCAAAGAAATAAATGCTCCAAGATACCAATAATCTCTGCTTTCATTATGTTTTCCATAACCCTAACTATAAACCACTTCTATGTATGTCAGTGTTCTGTTTCCAATGTAACCAAACCTTTGTTTTTACAAGAGCAGAAAATAAGAAGTACCATATTTAGGAGAGTTGTGTCTATAAAAACAATAGCTCTAGACAATATACAAAATATTAGATGCATAAGCCAGAGCTGTTTGTTAATACCATAACATGATTAATAACATTATGTATTTGGCAATAATATTTATGTTCAGAATGTGTAGTAGTCAAAATGTCTGTGAGCTGACCTTTTAGAGAACATTAAGTATTTACTTTGGTTACATTGTTATTTGGCTTGTCCTTACTCAGCAAGGAAGAAGACTATGGCAATAGTTCCTACTCTGGACCATCGGCCTGCAGTTTACCTCTATCCTCTCTACTTTTCATGTAATTCTTAATTGTCCTGCCACCCAAATTCTGCCTCTAAAACCTAAATCTCATCATATAACCCTGCTACATGGAGCACTTTCATGATTGTGAAACCCAGTGGTTCTAAAGTGGGGAGCAATTTCTCCCTTTCAAGGAACATTCGGCAGTGACTGGAGGTATTTTTGGTTGCCACACTGGGGAGGCAGCGACTGTTACTCGAATCTAATGGGTAAAGGCCAAGGAGGCTGCAGAACATTCTACAATGCACGAGAGAGCCCTCGACGGTAAAGAATTATCAGGACCAAAAAGTCAATAGTGCTGAGGCTGGGAAACTCTGACCAAAGGATAAAATCCAAATTTGTATACATCCCAAATGTAATCTTCTTACTGCTCTTTCTATGTCTTTCACATAGGATTCCAACTTGTAGCTTAAGGGACACATCTGGCAAACACATGTGTTTCTGTTGATTGTCTGCCCTTTTTGGATGCTTCAGATGCTTTCCAGTTTGCCACATCCTCCACCACTTGTTATCGTCTCCATCCGGCTGTCTTCACTTATTCATGTTTCCCACCTTCCCTAAAACATCCAGTCTTGGCAATTCTACTTCACATCCACACAAGAGCCATGCTAACCTGCCTGTTTTCCTCAAAATGCCCTTTCGTGTGTCCATATCTTTGCATATGCTTCAAGGTCTAACTGGGATTTCCTACAACTGTGCTTCTCAAGTCCCATTTGCCTGATGAATTAATCCATGCTTTTCTAAGTTCATTCAGAGTTTGCACAGAGTAACATTTTGGCATTTATGCCCTTGTTTTGCCTTTGAGGTTCTTCAAATTAGGACCATGCTATAATTAATATGCTATCTTCACAATACCTAAGATAGTGCCTGGGCATGCATTTAATAAATTTTTATTGAACTCCTATAATTAAATCGATTTCTAGTGTACTCTTTAAATTTGTAAAGCACAACTGCCATACATCTAATCATTTTGGAATCCAAATAAAGAAGATTTTACACTAATATTTGTCCTCAAAGTTATAGACAGAAAAATGAACATTGTTTTCTTTTGAAAATGTAGGTATTAGACTATAAAAAAAGAAAATATTATGACAAAAGACAAAGAATCATTAACATATTTAACAGGGAAGAATAATTTTCAAGTTTAATAAATCTGGAGTAATTTGGAATTGGGGATAATTATAGGTATCTCTTTGTATTTATTGTATATTCTATAAGTTCTCTAAAGTACCCACAATGCTGCTTTTAAAATTAGAAAATAAGATAATAAGGAAAAGCATACTTATATTCACATTTTAAAGAACACTGATTTCTCTAAATTAAGATTGAGTTTCTATATCATGATATCAAAATAAGGAATTCCTGATTTGGTACCCATTCTTGCTGTAAAAAACAAAAAAAGAAAACCCTCATGGTTAGTACAACCATTATGGAAACAGCATGGTTTCCTCAAAAAAATGGGAAGAACTACCTTATGATCCAGCAATCTTACTTCTGAGTATATATCCAAAGGAAGTGAAATCAGAATCTCAAAGAGATAGCTGCACTCCAGTGTTCATTTCAGCATTATTTGCAATACCCAAGATATGTAAACAACCTAAATGCCCATGGATAGACAGATAAAGAAAACATGATGTGATATTTCAAATAAATACAAGTGATGCCTGGTATGTAGGTTGCAAATTAAGGCACTTCAATATTAGACAGTTGTCCATAGTGTATAATAAATATTAAAGCTAACTGGCACACACACACATACACACACGTGGGTTATACTGAAATAGACTTACATTCTAAATAATATAAAACCATAGCTAATTTAATTTTATGCATACCTTAAAAACAACACATTCATTTCAATAATAGAAATGCAAATAATTAAAACTCTACTAAGGAAATAATGACTAGTATTTACTGAGAACACGGGGTCCCAAGATGGAGCCCAACATGGGGCTTGAACTCATGACCCTCAGATGAAGACCTAAGCTAAGATCAAGAGTCAGACTCTCAATGGACTGAGCCACACGGGCACCCCAAAAATGGCTAGTATTTACTTTGGAAATTTTCTTGGCTCATTATAGGTACTGAATCAATGTTACTAACGAAGGAATCAATAGTAATGAATGAATAATTTCATCAATGAATGAATGAATGAGCCCTGAGCACTCTTGTAAGTACTTTACAAGAAGTATCTTATTAATTCCTCTCAATAACTCTGTGAAGTGGCATTCCACAAATCCATTTTCTGAGGCTGAGACATTAAGAATTATAATGTGGTGGCATCAGTGTTGTAATCTGGATATTCTTGTCTATTTTCTTCTCTTTCACTCATATGCGTATGCATTTACAGCACGTGAATTGAATATAGTTTTCGTGTCGAGGGAACAAAGACACATGGCTGGGGGCTCACACACACCAAGCCTGATGGAATAGCATTTATTGGAGAAAGCTCAGGACAAAAAGCAAAAGCATGTGTTGAGGTCTCTAGTAGGCACTATGGTCCAGCAAAATCAGAAGTCAGATTCTGGGAGAGAGACCTCAAATTTGGGCCGTGTGACTTCTAAGCTAGATGTTGGAAAAGAAACAGTCTTTTTTCTGGTGTACAGGATGAAAGGAGAGTGCTGGCATCTGTGTCCCAGAGTAATCCAAAATTGATTGCTTTAAGCACCAGGTCACTGCCGCTCTTCATGGAGCTTGGGAAGAGCTCAACTCTTTTGAGCCTGTAAGAGATTTGCCTTGGACAAATTAACCCTTAACTCTTAAAGTTAAATCTTAATAACAACTCCTATTCTTTATTGAGCACTTACTTCCCCAACACTAAATGCCTGAAACAACTGTCTGAGCAAGGCTCTAAACTCTATAATGATCTCAAGGCATTCCAAATATAAAAATAAAACTGGTCTAGAAACTCTAAAGCAAAAGTCCTGTTTTCATATCAATAAATAAAATCCACAGAATTGAGAGAGATTGGCAATAAAGATACAGCTTCTCTTTGACTGCTTCTTTAGTCTGAGTTGGAGCCGGTTACTTGCAAAAAATAGCAATCTGGCTAACAACTTTGTGTTTGGGAAGACAATAAATAATCTTCCACTGAAAAGCTTAAAGTAATTATTACATTAGATTCAAATTCAGTTCTAAAAATCAAAAGGTTTTACCCCCATGTGAAACCTTCATTAAAAAACAAACTCAAAGAGTAATTTAAATGGGATTTGCAAACCTCCGGGTTATACATTTCTCCTGAAATCCAATTAAGTCAAATAAATACCAAATCCTGGGGAAATGTTAAGAATTTAGTCCATTCTCTTTAGTTGAGTAATACCAAATTTATTAAAGGAGTTTTCAACTTTTTTTAGCCAAGTACTTCTTAAAGGAATTTGTAAACCCGTATTTCCTCATATTTAGCACAGAATATTTTGCAAATCTATTATATAACTAGCAAAAGAAGTCATTGCTGCATATGGTAAATATTGACTTTTTGAAATAATTTAGTTGCAATACTTTAAAAAGTGAATTCAATGGATCCTAAATACCCTGGGTATTTTATTCCAATTATTGCACATTTTTAAAATGCATGAAAAAGCTATTTTTAATATTTTTAACTTTTGCATCATTTTCTCTTAAACTCATATTTCCAGTACACTTCTCCAGTAGAATATTATCCTAAAACATGTTTTGATGCTTGAAAATACATTATTGATTACCTGTCGTACTTCTCTGATGCAAAATTATAAATCAACATTTGACATTTTTCAGTGACGCAGAAATGCTCAGGTTTTCTTCTGGTTTAAGTTGTTATTACAAATCTTACCCGTACACTATTGATTGAAACACTTTTATAAATACAACCCACGTGCTCAAGAATTTTAAAATTCCCTTTAAATGTGATGGAAGAAGCGTATTTTTTTGAGTAGTTGTTATGTATATTTGGATGGCTGTAACTTATTACTAGTTTGAGACTGGGTCCAACATTAGTTTTATTTCCATTTTTCTAAATAGATGTCCGCACTGATGACCACCTTCTCGTGAGTCATCTGTTCCTCAGTATATTTCATCTGTGTGGAAAATACTTCAACTCACAGATACTTGCTTATCCATAGAGAGCTGATGACGTCAGGGGAAAAGCAGCTGTGGTCACCAGCAAATCTCTGTGATTCTGCTCTGTCTGGAATATTGACCTCTTCAGTCCCATTTCTTCTGCATCTCTGTGATATCTTAAACAGATCATTCGATAAATTAGTTTTCTCTAGTTATTGCCCTGAGGGGCATTTGTTTACTCAAAGAATTATTCAGTTCCATTGTTTGTTTGTTTTTAACCTGTCTGGTGACAAAGTAAAGAAATTTTGCTTTGCTTATGCAACTGAGTACTAAGCAGTGAGTTAAAAGAATGAAGCAGAGTTACAAGTCCTACTATAGAAACATCACCAAGTTATATTGTTAAGAAACTAGCCTTACTTTATTGTACACCTCTTTAAAAATACATTCATACATTAAAAAGTATAGTTTGTTTTTTTTTATTTTATTTATTTATTTGTTTGTTTGTTTATTTGAGAAAAAGAGAGAAAGAGAGCAAGCTTGATCTGGGTGAGGGGCAGAGGGAGAAGCAGGCTCTCCACCTATGCAGGGCTCCATCCTGGAACTCCAGGATCACGACCTGAGCTGAAGGCAGATGCTCAACCAACTGAGCCACCCAGGCACCCCAAAATACATCTTTTTAAATTAAAAAATCCTGCCAGTGGAATTCTCTCAGTGACATTACAAATTTAAGAATTGAGCCTCTTTGTTTTGGAATTGAACATGAAGGAAACAAATGTTTACCTTTTAAAATTCCATCCGTAAGGAAAATATGTTAACAGAAAGCTTTGATGGGAAAATGCTACACTGAAAAACCTGGATGAACAAGATTTATATTCTAGTCTGATTCCGTTAGCGGAGTGATATTGGAAAGTCTCTGACTTCTCAGTGTCTCAAGTTCCTGTTTGTAAGATGATAATACTAAATAATATAATTCATCTCTAGAATTCTCGTACCCATTGACAGAAGTGTTATTCTATACCTAACAACTTGACAAATGAAATAAATGGGTAAGTCTTATACAACCAATCCAGTGAGGTATATATCTACATGTATATTTAGTTGTACGTTATATATTTTAATATAATTTATATTTGTTATACATAATTTAATTTAGTAACTAATTGGAAATAAAGGATTTTTTAAAAGATTTTATTTATCTATTTTAGAGAGAGAATGAGAGATTGTGCAAGCAGGGTGAGGAGCAGAGGGTGAAGGTGAAGGAGGGGGAAAAATGTCTCAAGCAGACTCCACGTGCATGGAGCCCAACATGTGGCTCCATCTCATAACCGTAAGATCATGACCTGAGCTGAAACCAAGAGTCAGACAATTAACCAATCGAGCCACCCAGGCATCCCATAACTAGAAATAAAGTTTAAAGATTAAGCTGATAGCCTTATGTTAACTTGTTATTGTGTGTGTGTGGATGTGTGTGTTTCGTTTAGGTACAAAGCATATTTCTAAATTACTGAGTTTATTAGATGAATACAAAAGAGAAGTCTGGTTCTCAATACCTTTTACTTTTCTGAGTATATTCTATTATTAAAGCTTTTTGATAACTCATAACCTTGGCTATACGGATCATTTACATTTTAAACGGCATTTATTAGAACACTTTTTTTAAGTTTTAGGATTTAAACTTGCAAAAACAATTTTCCGACTGTAGAGTTTCAATTTTCCAAAATTGATACAAATATTTCCCTTATGAAGTGTCAAATTTAAATTAACACATGCACCAATTTATTATTAAAAACATAAAAGCTAATAGTAATGTCTAAATCTTGTAGCTATTTAATTAAAATAATTTCAAATGTAGTAATTACTTTTGTGTTCTAGAATGTCTCTGAGAAAACTGATAGCCTTATTTAGACCGGATTCAGTATGTATTAAAAATACACATGCCCTATTCTATTGAACACTATATTAATTTAAGTAACAGCCACAATATTTTGGAATTCAGGTATAAAGGCACTATAACAGACACTGTTTGTGCCCTGCCCAGATCCCCTGACTCTCTTTAACTGATTCTGTGGGGCCGTCCCCCAGCTTCTGTCCATTGCTCACACTTGCAACTCTCTTGGAGGATTTCTTTTGTCTCCTGGGGCAGCTTCACCTATCAACACATGCAAACAACTAGAAATGTTTGGAAGTTTCACCAAGCATGCCTTGCCCTCCAGTTATGGTACCCTTAGCTGATATTGACTAGTGTAGAAGTGTGCAAGTTCAAGTCCTGTGCTTTAAGACACGACAAACTCTGAGGCATCATTTATATTTCAGAGACGCCCTGTAGGATCAGGCCCAGGATGAGGCTTTCCCTGAAAGTAGGCCAATTTTTTTTAGACTTATTTTCCTTCTCTGTCCTGCTTTTCCCACTCTTTCACTAGGTTATACTGCAAGCATTCCTAAATAAATCGCTTGTACCAAAACCTTGTCTATTCCCATGTCTAAGAAATTGACATTAGAAAGGCAACTTGCAGTTGTGCAGCAATTTAGCAGATGCTAAGGAAAAAAGACAAGGCACCGTCACCCTCATCTTCATCCTAACCCCTGCTTCCAAAGAAGTTAGTCACTTTTTGAAAGGACAAGCAACCGGACAGTTCTCTTGCCCTGTAGCTCTGCTACTGAAGGCCTGCCAAAGGTAAAATGATTGTCCTTGTGCAGAACAAACAAAAACTCTGCCCAACATGCGCTCATCCTTGATCAGCATGAACGTGGGCATACATCCATCCATGTATGGATATCTGTAATATAATGTTACTCCTACCGGAATGTTTCCAATAAATGAAAACAGAATTTGACTGTTTACTATATCTGTATAGTATATTGACTGTTTGTATTTTGTATTTGTACTGACTATTTACTGTATTTTACGATATTTGACTGTTTACTATATACCAAATGGATAATAGCTTCATGTATGTATTAAGGTTGATTCTAATCAAGTTCTTTAAAAGATATTTGTAACCACTGTTTAAAACCTAGTAATGAAATATTCTTATATTGATACAAATTGGGTTTTTTTTCTTTCAGAATTTAAAAGCCACAGCAGATGATAAAATATATTTGAAGCATTTCCAAATTATTTCACCTAAATGTAATTACATTATAACCCTATTAGAGAAAAGAAGGGGGCGCAGGGGCCATGTTTAAACTAAAGCATCATATTCACACCAAATTGTCAGGTGGAATGATACAACTAGAGCAGATGGCAAAGGGGATATCATACTCTGAAATCAAAATAAGTTATTGTGTTAATATAGATGAATATATTTGAAATATGAAAAATTACAATTAAAAAAATTTTCACCTTATTTGTTATTGCTCTGTAATTACAGAAATCCTTTATTAAAACAAAAAAAGCTTTTTTTTTTTTAAGATTTACTTATTTGAGAGAGAGAGAGACAGAGAGAGCACAGGAGTAGGGGCGGAAATGGAGAATCTTTCAAGGAGACTCCCAGCTGAGCAAGGAGGAGCCAGATGCACGGCTCAATCCCAGGACCCATGAAACAAATGACTTGAGCTGAAACCAGGAATCAGATGTCTGATGGACTGAGCCACCCGGGTGCCCCCAAAAAGGCTTTATTTAAATGCAACATACACTCATACTCTTCAGTTACCTTCCAGATGAATTAATGCTGTTAATTTACCCACTTCACTTTAAAAATATTCCTCAAATTAATTAGGTTGTATTTCCATATGTGTTGCGGTTAGAAAGACACCCCGTGGAGCAGTTTTATCTTTTCATTTCATAAAATTACTATTTCTAGCAATAGGATTGTTGGTTTTGCACCTGTTTGCATCGCCTAGCCCTGATAAATATGGTCTTACAAAGGACAAAAAGTGTCAGATGCTCTGCATCAGGGCTTCTTGAACTCGAGCATGCATAAGGATCACGTGGGATGGTTGTTAAAAAGCAGTTTCTTCCCGGACATTCCAGAGATTCTGATTCAGTAGATCTGGGTTGGGACCAGAGAATTTCTTTTTTAAACAATGTAACAGTGCTCATGCTGCCCTTACCAGAGACCACATTTTTATCAACACCGTCTAGGTAAAGTTATTATTTTGTTTCCCAGAAGATTAAATTGGTAGTAGGCATCTGATCAAATGTATTCTTTTCATCTCTCTCTCTGTATATATAATACAGAATGCAAGATTTTTTGGGTTTTTTTTATTTGCTTTGAAGTCTGAAATTACATTTATAGATTATTTTGCAATATAAATTTTGTGATTAATCAAAAAGGCAAAAGACTAGGTTTATAAAAGCACATATCTTGAAGAAAATATCCAGATGTTTACATGCTATTCAGAGCATCATGTCTGGGAAATTAGATAAATCTCCTCAAAGTATATTTTGGAATACTTTGGAAAGTATTCCAAAGGAAAACGACTTTTGAGAAGTAGTGTCAACTGCTTTCTTCCTCTTAACTATCACTCCTGCTCTCACTTGCCCACACCTGACTTTCAGTGGATGCTTGACAGGTCCTTGATTGCTTGACAGCTTTCTGTCATTTCATGTCACATTGGAAAAAAGAAGTAAAAAATGAGAAGCAACATAGTGTTTCCATCTTGAAAAAACAAAAGTTATTCCATGTGGCTCTGAGTTAACTAAGCCTGGGATTGAATTCTGGTGCAGCTCTGGGACTTGGTCACATGGTCTTCAACCTCCAAGCATCTTGATCTATAACCTTCAAATCTGAGAGGACCCTTATAACATATAGTTATCAAAGAGTTAAATGGGTCAAATTTGAATATTTTATCGCAAATATTTTAGAAGTTTCAGTAAACCTTTTGTTGTGGCTGTTAAATGTTTTGGATAAACTTCCATATTCCGCAGTGGGCCAGTTACTGGACTGATATCCTGGACACTCCCTCTGTAACTATCTGTTTTATGAGATCTTGTACAAGGCACTTCTCTCAGCTTCACTCTCTTCTCATCTGAAATATAAAATGGACCGGAGGATCTATATCTACCCTCTCTTCCAGCTCAAAACTCTTACCATTCCAACAAACAGTTCCTTATACCACATTTCTTAAGCAATTTCCTTTTGGAGGTGGTGAATATACATACTGTTTATCCCTGAGAATAAAGGACAAATTAAGTTTGCACATATTTTCATGAAGAAAACTAAATTACAATTATTTAAGGATTTTAACTACTTCCCCAGACCAATTTCTTAATCCCAGATGTAATGTTTAGGTTCTCTATAAATCTGTAATCCTTTATTACTTATGCCCTTTGAGAAATCACACTGCCATACACTGCAATTTAATTAACACTGGAGAGGGGTGTTACCTGATAGGCTTAAAATATTATCAAACTCCAGATTTCTTTAATAGACAAAGCTTTCCCAATTCCTAAATGTATTTTTAGAGAGGTATCATAAATATATATATATAATGTAAATTAAACACTGCTTCACAACCTATGCATATAAGAAGATAAAGTTTGAAACAAGACCTAAAAGAACTAGTCTTAACTTATACCACTCCTAATTTTAATAACAGTTTGACAAAAACTTGGCTTTTATTATGCTTCCGTAGAAAGTCTTTAACTTTCAAAGGAGCCGGACCCTTGCCATCCAGGGCCCTGGGCCAGCCATTTACAGCTTTGGCGTCTGCTGTTCAGCCTCCAAGCTTGTCACTTCATCAGAGCTAAAGCATCTCTTTTAAATCTGGAGAACAGCTTTCTGGGCAGAGCAGGAATAGAACTCTTCAGCCTCCTCAAGATTTCCCTCTGGATCCTCAAAGAAGGACCTCCACATGGCGGCCTTTTGCTTCAGAGAGGATTATCAAATCAGTCAAGGCCTCTCTTGTCTTGGAGGTTCCCCATCTCTCCACAGTCTGTTCTCACTCACTAGAGCAGCAAATGCTCTCTGGCTAATGTCTCCTTCCCTTGATATCAGAACGCACCCTTCTCACAGCTGGTAGCTTTTAGCAGCTTCATGGTCTCACCCACTCCAAGACAGGTGGAGATATTTGAAAGGACCACCTTTATCTTATGGATATCATAAAATACTTTTAAGCCAATATATTTAAGCCATTATTCCTGCTAACCAACAGGGCTTTTATGATCCAAACTTCTAATTTTAAGAATTAAGAAAAAAAAGTATGAAATTTTCAGATGAAAAAAAGCCAGAAAGAAAAGAAAATAGCAGAGATTACAGATTCGAGAATTTATTATGCAGGATCACTTTGTTGAAATTAATAGAAGTTTTTAGCACAACCGTGAAGTTGATAGACTTCAAAACTAGTTATGTAGACAGGATGATTGAGATACAACAGTGTAAATGAAAAATATAGAGATACTTATTTAGCCATAAGCTTAATATATGCTAACAGTCTGAAGAAAATATATACATTAATCCCTTGTATTCTGTAGGCTTCAGAGAGCTTTGTCTAATTTTAGACATCCTATCTAAAGAAAGTATTTTGAAGAGACATCCAGAGTAATTAAAAAAAAAAAAAAAACACCTTAATATAGCATAATAAAGATGGTTGAAGGAACTCAGTGCTAACAAGACCATATGGCCGGTAGTGGGTTGGAGATATAAATACATGATTGTTACATAAAAGATGGGGGTATATTGGGGAGCCGGATGGTTCAGTTGGTTAAGTAGCTGACTCTTGATTTCAGCTCAGGTCATGTTCTCAGAGTCCTGGATTTGAGCCCCCTGTAGGCTCTAGGCTCAGGAGGGAGTCTGATTGAGGATTCTGTCTCTTCCTCTCCCTCTGTCCCTTCTTTACCCACTCTGTCACTCACTCTCTCTCTCTCTCTCCTCTCTCTCTTTCCATAAAAAAAAAGATAGAAATTTACAAATAGATAATTCTGTGCTGTTTCTGAAAATAAAATTAGGATCAAAAGGGTAAATATAACAGAAACAATTTGGGCTCAAATAAAAATCAACTTCCAAGAAATTATTAAAGGTAGCAGAGAAGTAAACTTCCTCACCAAATACAGAACTGGTCACTAAAAGAGGTTAGCAGTAATCGTGTAACTAATTTTTACAGTGACATCTACCTTAGATTTAAATTAGAAAATAGAACTTCTATTCGGGCCAACAAAAAACATCTGTGATTCTTCAGTTTGAATGTGAGTTTCTTTTTTTTTATTATTATTATGTCATGTTAGTCACCATACAGTACATCATTAGTTTTTGATGGAGTGTTCCATGATTCATTGTTATGAATGTGAGTTTCTTAGGGATAGGGTCTTGCTTTCTTTCATACTCCTCAGATGGGAAGCCTGTCTTAAAAACTTTGGTGTCATGAATCACATTGTTTCTTTTTCTTTTTTTTTTTTTTAAGAATCACATTGTTTCTTTTATCCTAATACAAGTGCATAATTACCTAAGAAGAGTAATAAGCATTATAATAGAGGAGGGGGCTATAACCCAGGACTGAATGTAGAGAAAATAAATGATTTTTTAAAAATGGGTTGTTTTCTCTCCTCCCAAACCATATTTTATAGGGGCTTTATTTAAGCCTTATGAATCATAATTTCTTTAACAATTGATAACCAGAATCATCATTTTTTATTGCAATCTGAGAAGTGCCATAAAAAAAATTCTTCTTCCAATGTAGCTTTCTACTTTGCTTTTGCCACCAGTCCAGATTTCCAGTGATGGAATGTTTTCTCACAAAGTTCATAGATGAGGAAATGTAGGGAACAAGTAGTACACATAAGACCCCTTCAGGTTCATAAATGGAAGTTTTTGTTTTCTTATTCATAGAGCATTTTAAACGTGAAAAAATTCTGAGGGAAAACTAGAAAAAGTTTAAAAATCTTATTGCTTAGAAGTAAGCTTCAGATTACATTTTAAAATCAGCTTCAAATACTATGATTTTGCTAAATTTCCACCTCAAAACTCTTTCTATTTGGTTGATCTTTATGTGGTGTTTCATATTTCCTGCCTTTGAGAAAATGATCTTTGACAGATATTGACATATTACCTCTGTGCAATACTATTAGAAGTGTGCTTAAAGAAAAAGAAGAAAACAAGTCTAGCAGGTTAATGTACTAGCATTTTAGTGTTAAAAATAGAGGCTCAAATTTCAAACTGTTGAATGGATTTGATGCTAGGAGGTCATTTATCTACTTCACAAAGATAGTATAAAATTGGAAGCTTCATGGTAGGGGAGCAAGACTACTAAATATGAAGGAGACATACACATTCTTCCGAATAAATCCTTTTTGTGGGTCTTTTCCAATGGTGCTGCCCTGTCATTTATATAAGGGTGAATTTTTTGACATTCCTCACACCATTTTGACAAAGATATAATCTCAAGGTTTCCCGAAGATGCTCCTATATATTTTGAAAGCTTATTTTAAAATTTACATAACTGGGATAAATAAAGGTCTCATTTTCCCCTCCATGTTTCTAATAGTTACATTTAAACATAGTGAGTATTACTGTTTTCCAAGCATTATAGACTTAATGCAAATTAAGTTCTCTCCCCAGAGAGCTTCCAACACTTTTTATTTTTATGAATTATGGTATTCTGATATATTCTGATTACTTCACGTTGAATATTTTGCTATAAGTTCTGTTAGTATTAAACAGTGAAATATAAGATTGTACAGAAATGAACTGTGGAATATATTCTATAGAGAAGAATAAATTAAAGTGAATATTAGATTTTCTAAATGTTAAATTTTAGCTTGAGATGATTATCATACATTTTTCCTGTGAATCTTGAATTCCCAAAGTAAATTATAGGTCCTAAATACATTGCTTGGCAGAAGACAACAAACTTCTAGGGTTGAATGTGCCAAGTATGTGCAAGGAAGTCTGCAGAGGAGACTGACAGCAATGAAAGGAATCTAGAGTCAAATTTCAGAGCATAAAGCATCTCTTTTTAGGTAAAAAAGCAAGACAAGAGAAAATGGAGGGTATTTTCCCTGCTATAATGAGAAATATAATGAAGAAAAGCAATAAAGGGTTAAGTGTCAAAGTGGCAGAAGTCACTATCAAAGGATCTGAGGACCCCAAAAATCTGGACACAAAAATAGTTGGTGATTCTCCCAGTTGGAGAATTAGACATCCAAACCTATTAAACTCAAGCATGGCCATATGACTTGCTTTGGCAAGGAAATGTGAATCAAAGTGACTTGTTCCACATCTAGTCTGAAGGTTTAACTGTGGTTTACCACATTTGCTTTTTACTGCCTGCCATTCTGGAATCATATGTTACAATAGAGACTTCATCAGCTTGGATCTTTAGATCACTATAACAAGCATAACTTTCTTGCTTGCCCACAACACACATGTGGCATGTATAAAAAATTAACTTTGTTGTTTTAAGTAATGAAAGTTTCTGTTTGTTTTTATTGTCCATAATTTATGCCATTCTGACTAATACATTAGGCCATGTGTCCCACAAGTGACAGGAGAGAAAGATGCTCCCTGGTGGCCTAGAGGATTCTGGATAGTGACATATCTCAGATATTCCATCAATGTCATACACATAGATAGATAGATAGATAGATAGATAGATAGATGATGGATAGATAGATCGATAATAGATAGACTGGATTTCTATAATTCCAGGGCAGATATCTATCATGCAATATCATGTAGGAAGGTCTCAGACACATATCACTTACATGCAGATGTAACAGATTTGATGGGGAAAAAACTTACAAGTAGAAAACAAGTAGAATGCACAGGCCTCGGTTCCATATAAAATGTTAGGGTCTTGAGGGAGCCCAAAAATCATACCCTGCTTCCCTACCTACATTCTAATAGCACTGAAAAAAGGAAATATTAGAAAGTGGAGGCTTAGCCTCATTATAACTCCTAAGTGTATTAGGATAGTCGAACAGTATAACCATTTCCCTAATCACCAATCTTGGCCTTAGCACAAATGAAGAGACATTCCCTGTGATATACTCCTACTGGTCTGAGTGAGGATGGAAGGAGTTTGAGAGATAGCAAATTCCCTTCACATAGTCACTTCCACATTTTCTATACTCAATCAAGAAATTTCAACCCTGGGATACCTGGGTGACTCAGTTGGTTAGGTGGTTAAGCAGCTGCCTTTGGCTCAGGTCATGATCCCGAGACCCTGAGATGGAGGTGCTGCTGGGCTCCCTGTTCAGGAGGGAGTCTAGTCTGCTTGTCCCCCTTCTACTCCTCCCCCTCCATTTGTGTGCTCTTTCTCAGATAAATAAACACAATCTTAAAAAAAAAAAAAAAAAAGCTTCAACCCTGATGTTAATTTGCTCGTTTTTCCTCTGTGAAGAGGAATAAGAAATCATCCCACCATCTTATTTTTCTCATTTTGACACCTACTAATTTTATTCATTTTAAAAAAGAAGAGTACAAAGTAAGAAAAGAAGGCAAGAGAACTCACAGAAATCTCTGTCAAGAAGTTAGTAGTAAGGGAAAAGTCATTTCTCCCTAAGATCATTTTGCTGTCTTAATCATTTGAGCTTAACCATGAAGTCAATGGTATACCAAAATTATGGCCCGACATTCTAGAAGGATATCAATGATTTCTCAGAACACTGATCCAGCCTTCTGGAGGCAATTCCCAAATGTTAGCAACTGTGGGTGGCATATGTTTAGGCCCCAGAAGATGAATAAAAATAGCGAATGAAAAAAAAAAAAAATCCCAAAGCCACTTTTTACTCAAGACTAAAAATAAATTCCCTATTCCATTTCCTTCCAAATTATGGCTGGTTATTTTGTCCAATATAGCCTATGAGATTATGAAACCAGAGTGACAACATTAAGATAAACCTTGTGAAGACATCCCGGTGATAAAATGCTGATGCTTTCCCTTATCAAATTCACAAGGAGGAATTAAATATCAAAATCACCTTGATTTTTATTTTAAAATGAAAAAGAATGAAACTCAAATATTGAATTATTTTACCCAATGAATTTAGAGAACTTGACGGCCAAATTCTACCCACCCCTATTTTGTATTTTGCTTAGTCTCAGCTAGAGTGTTTCTCAAAACCAAATAGAGTTGTGGTTTTTCCCAGAAGCTGCAGTCTGTGTTCTCTCCCTTCAATTGTTTGTGGTTCTTTGACATGAGTTTAGTGCCAAGTCTTTCATGGGCCAAACATTTGAAGGGTCTAAAAACATTAGTCTGCCTCAAAAGATTATCACTGCACTGCTCAACATCCACCAAATTTAGAAAATAATCCAATGTGTACCTCCTACAAGAAATCACTCCAGAAAACAAAATATTATTCCTAGAATACAATTAGAGTTGCCACAGACTCATTGCTATGTTGGTGATAGAGGGTAGGCAGAGATAGAGGGTTGTCTTTAGCCTCAGCAGGATCTCAGATCATCTATGGCTGAATGGAATCCACCACTTTAAAGCCATCTATTGAGAGAAATGTCCCAGAAGTAGTTCATTTTTATAGTCTGCCTGTATCATACTTTTGAAGAGGGACAACTGTCTTACCTTCCCTCAGAAAGAGCCATTTAAATCCCTTCTGCTTTTGCAACTAGTTGAGACCTTTGGGGACATGGAACACTAGTTGTTCTAATTTGAGGTGCTCTTCTCCTATCTATATTCAGATTTTAATTTGTTTCCCATTTTAGCTGTTTTTTGGCATTTCAGTGTTGAATTAAAGGTGAATTCTTTTTGTGTGCATGTGTCCATTAAATAACTCGGAACTAATAGAACTGCTTGGTAGGGAAGAGACTACATCATCCTCATTTTTTTTTTAAATCCAGAGAATCACCTTCAGATTCTTAAGGAAGCCACTGTTAAAAGTTGTGAATCTGAAAAAAAAAAAAAAAAAGTTGTGAATCTGTTCCACTAGGGAAGTAGTGAAGGTCATCAGCCAGGCAGTCCTCATGTTACCTTTTCCTTAGTGTTTTAATGTTTCCATCCCTGAGTGGGTTTTCTCTAGAGTAGAGGGAGAAAACCCTAGTGTGTTACTTCCTATTATTATTCCTCTCCTTGCTTCAGGAAGGCACAGCCAAGTTTGTACAGTTAAACCCACCTAATTTTGCCTCTTTCCTTACCTAATGTATCCAGGGTGAGCATGATTTCCTGGATCAGGGAGCCTCTTTCTGGTTTTGGTTCCAGATGTTTTTATCAGCATTTTCCAGTAGAATCCTGTCTTTTTGATCCCAACAGTGAGAGATTTGAAATTATGAGTTCTGGGACTGCCAAAAGCATCAGCCGTTCTAACCTCAAGAGATATTCTCCCATCATTCATTGTATTTAACCACAACTTGGTCTCCCGCAAACATTGTCTTCCCTGATTTTCTTTGTCTCATTATTCCTGTGTCTTTCCTTGGAGTCCTAATTCCACACTCTTTTAAAGTATATTTTCTTAGGACCCAAACATTACCTGGGTACTTCACTACACTAGGACTTTTTGAATCTCAAAATTATTTCTTTGATTTTATTTTACTGACATTCATGGTCTTTTCTCAAATACATTTAGATTCTTATTTCATTTGGTGCCTCAGTCTTGCAAAGATGTTTCCCAATTTCTCTATGGATGTTAATACCACTGAGAAGTCAATTCTGTTTTTTGGGTTCTTCTTCTGTTTTGTTTACTGATGTGTCAAGTGTCTAAAACAATTCATGATACATGGTACATGGTTGTTGCTCAATGAATAGTCACTAAATAAAGGACTGTGATTATTTTTCAGCCTTATTTCAAGATTAGTCTGTCCATAGTTTTAGTCTAGAAGGAGTCAAACTAAATGCAACCAATCTACTGCCATCCTTCTAGGCCTGAAATTAGAATCTTCCACAGACATCACTGAAACACAAGATACAATGCAGCAAGTAATAGTCTGCCTCCTTAGGGCTTTAAAGTTGTGACTGTAAAAAGTTTCTCTTTTCCCTAAAATCTCTACTTTAGCCAAGCCTACACTCTTGATGCCTATTAAAGTTCCAAGTATTGTTTAAGGCCACGGGGGACCTTCAGTAGATTTGGACATTCATCTATATTGAAAAAAAAAAGCACATACCTCATCTCTGAGTAGATTGACCCAACCAGTCTTTCTTCAGAAAGCAGCATTTAACACTGCCTTTTAATTCAGACTATGAAAACAACAACTGACAGTTCTCATTTGAGGTGTTGTTTTTCCCTTATATACAAATTTTAATTTTTATTTATCTTTTGAGCTCCCTGTTTTGGTTATCCTAAGCCAATATAACTGAAACCCAAATAAAGCATCACCAAATTTGGGGGCCATTCTCCTTGGCAAACCAGAATCCATGAACTCTATATGTCAATTGTGCCCATAAACTTATCCCCCTTTGTTTATTCCCAGTGGTTGTCTGCTTGCAACCATATAACACACTTAACAATTATGTATTATCCTAAACAAACAGAAGTTAAACATTGTTTAACTACTCTGAAAGAGGAGGATAGAGTGGGCAAATAAGTGGGGAATGCTTAGGGAAAATTCTTAATGGAAAACAGGTCTAGGCAAGTGAATCCATATAGGATAATCCCCTTTGATATGTGAGTATCTTGTCTGAGCTCCAAAACCCATCCTTTGCCTTCTCGTCTCCATTTTTTAAGATAAGGAACTTTAGCTTTAAAACAAAATGTTTGCAAAATCGTACAGCCTGTCATTGGCCATAGTTTCTAAATATGTCTCTTATTCTCTCCATTACTGAAAAACTATCTATTTCTGTAAGGATATATAAGACATTAACATCCCCAAAAATAATTCCTCAAAGCTTCTGAAATTCTGTTTATGTCATCTCACCATTCTTAAATATTTCATGGAGGTGCCTTGCCTTTAGATTACACAAGCAATAGGGCACCTGGGTGGCTCAGTGGGTTAAGCCTCTGCCTTCGGCTCAGGTCATGATCTCAGGGTCCTGGGATCGAGCCCCACATCGGGCTCTCTGCTCATCAGGGAGCCTGCTTCCCCCTCTCTCTCTGCCTGCCTCTCTGCCTGCTTATGATCTCTCTCTGTCAAATAAATAAATAAATCTTAAAAAAAAAAAAAAAAAAACATTGTTAGATTACACAAGCAAGGCTAGTATCTCAAGACAGAAGAGAGAGTGTGTTCTTACCCCGTTCCTTAAATGCTGTTTCCAGATAAACTTAGATTATGTTGAAGATATGGTTTTTAGGGGCGCCTGGGTGGCTCAGTGGGTTAAAGCCTCTGCCTTCCGCTCAGGTCATGATCTCAGGGTCCTGGGATGGAGCCCTACATCGGGCTCTCTGCTCAGCAGGGAGCCTGCTTCCCCCCCCCCCCCGTCTGTCTGACTCTCTGCCTACTTGTGATCTCTCTCTCTCTGTCAAATAAATAAATAAAATCTTTAAAAAAAAAGATATGGTGTTTATTTTGTGCTATGATATTAAACTATGGACTACTCTGAACTATCATATTTAAGTGAGGGAAAGAAAAGGGGGAAAGAAGACTAGAAATATCTAGAAGAAAAAATCTCTGGCATTAAAACACCAGGGAACAAAAAAATTGAAAGAAAAATAAATAAAATAGATCCTAGGTTGAGAGAAGACCCCTGAGATACCAGGATTTGCTTCCTTATACTCACTCTTTTCTCATTTTAATTCTTTCTCCTTTCTTGTTAATTTTCCTTCTTTGCCCTGTCATGGCAAGCCCCCATAGTACAGAAGATAAGCATTAGAAATGCAGAAAAGTCCTAGAAGGGTTTTAAAGGTATTCTTTTTAGACAAAATGATGAATATAGATACAGATGTTAGGTATGATTTTAAAATATTTTTTTTAAAGATTTTATTATTTATTTGACAGAGACAGATCACAAGTAGGCAGAGAGGCAGACAGAGAGAGAAGGGGAAGCAGGCTCCCCGCTGAGCAGAGTCCGATGGGGGGCTCGATCCCAGGACCCTGAACTCATGACCTGAGCCGAAGGCAGAGGCTTAACCCACTGAGTCAGCCAGGCACCCCTGATTTTATTTTATTTTATTTTATTTTTTTTAATATTTTATTTATTTGACAGAGAGAAACACAGCGAGAGAGGGAACACAAGCAGAGGGAATGGTAGCGGGAGAAGCAGGCTTCCTGCAGAGCAGAGAGCCCGATGCGGGGCTCAATCCCAGGACCCTGGGATCATGACCTGAGCCGAAGGCAGACGCTTAACGACTGACCCACCCAGGTGCCCCCACCCCTGATTTTAAAATATTATATAAGTTTTAGGAAAAATATCAGAGCTCATGTATGAAAGTGAGTGTTATTTACTTAAAATCTTGATGACTATGCAAAGGCTACTCCCAGAAATTCAAACCGTTAGAATTGTCTTCGGAGCATGAGACTTAATGTTTGGAATGTACTTCTTTGTGACTCTCAGGGCACAATTTGTTTTCAGGTAATCATTTGGGCTCCCACATACCCTGTGAGAAGGAAACCTGATATTTCCTTCTTCTTTCTAACTGTCAAAGAACCTATGGGATAGCGTCTAAAAGGAATTTTGTTCTGACTTCCAGACCCAAGACAAAGACTGTTAGTTCGGGATGATTCTCCTTTGATCTGTTTTCTCCACACTGAAGTGAAACCAGCATTTGATACAACAGGTCCCTATACTGGTCATGCAGTTCTTCGACAGGAAATCACCTTGTTCCTCAGTCGCAACTTGGCCAAGGATGCTTTTTCACGCCAGTGCTCCCACGTTTTCAGTTCTTATTACTGACTCCTTTCAAGTCCATATTCCTTAAAAAAAAATCTGGAATCGCCATGCTCACTTCTCTTGGGGGTTCCACATGACGTCTGTCAGCTTTTAAGAAAAATATAGTGTTACACTTACATCGACGAAGGACCTATTCATGCACCTCCAGAGGGCCTACAATAAGGACGTATAATAAGAAGTAAATAAAATTAAAGCAACTTACTAAGCTTCTGCAATATGGGAATATATCTCTTCTTTGCAGCCTTAGTAAAATTTTAATGGGAGTAGAAATGATACACGTATACTCACTTCAGTGAGAAATATGTTTGAGGAAAGTAGAATGATGGATGGCAAATGTAAAGGTCAAAAGTTAGGAAGGACTTCAGCAACCTGGAAATCAGTGATACAAGGAACTTCAGTAAAGACTCAGAGTAGAAGCTGAAGAACCATAAAACCGCCATTGGAAATGATGGAAGAAAAGAATACCACTTATGACAGAGATTCCTTCCCCTGCCCAGCTGAGGGAGATACCTTCAAGAATTCAATGATCATATATGCTTCTAAGGGAAATTTGGAAGTTTTCCACTTCCCGTAGGGTAAAAGAGTGTTCAGTTTTTAGTGATTTCCATTTGAATTCTTTTTTTTTTTCTTTTTGGTAAGTTAAAGAAAAACAAAAGTAAGAATTTACTCCCTGGTGAGCTTTTTGTTACATTTGAAATTGGTTTTAATTTTTGGTAATACCAAAGCTCACTTATGAGTGAGTATATTAAATGAGAGGGTTATGCAAGCTCTGTAATACTGATTTGCATCTAAAAGGAGCTGTATCTCTATTCTGGAAATGAGTGGTGATGATGGTTGTACAACAATTGAATGTTTTTCCTACCATTGAACTGTACAATTTACAATCGTCACGACAGTAAACTTTATATTATGTGCCTTTATCACAATAAAAGTAAAAATGATCTGTAACTCTATATCAAAAATTAGGTGGCTGAAAAACTGTATCTGTTGATATTTTTATGTCTGTAGTCCTGGTACATTTGCTTTTATAAAGATTTTTACTTTATGATCGTGGCTCGTAAAGACAAATGATTATATCAAAAAATAGAGTGCTTAACACGCCAAGAGCTAGAAAAACTCATTTGATGGGTAAACTTTGGGAAAATTTTTTTAAAATAATAAAAAGATGTTGAGAAACATTCTTGAAAAGTTGAAGCATATCTTCCATATAAATTTTAAATATCTGTCAAAAATTCTTCTTAATTTTAAAATTCAGGTGGTAACCAGTAAGATGATAAGACTAATTAAAAGGAGAAATTGAGAACCAAGGATTTATACAGTTAGTCAACAGAATGCTAAAATAAAATTGCTACTTGATACCAAACTAGCTTATGTCCTCTGACTGAAAACTGGCTATCTTTTCTACCAAACCAAAATAAAAAAATTCACCTATTACAGTTAATAGTTTCCAGAGCTCAAATAAAATATTAAATAATAAGTCAAACACAAGTACTTTCTCTTATATAATTAAAAAAATTGAGGAGGTGAAACTGTTAAAAAAAACTTGAAAATATACGAAAGATTTGGAAGGAGTGAAGACCATCCGCCTGTTATATTCAAATTTGGGTCATTTTTCTTAACAAAGAAAAAGCAAAACACAAAGAAGTGCTGTAGAGAAGAAGTAACATTAGGTTAATAGTTTAATTTGAGATTTTCTCCTTAAAACTGAACTGAGATACTAAGAGAGAACAAGGATATTTATTATAGGTAAGGGCATATCATTTTTGCCAAATGGAAACACAGATTTTAGGACATTTAACTGAAATGCAAGTAGCATTCAATTTAGAATAGCACATACTCTGTTCAGCCCTGGAAATAAAAGTAAGTTAAAATTAGAATATGGATAACTTTACTTTTTAAAAATTGGTTCTTAGTAAAGTCTTTCTTCTCTAATTGTGAAAGCTTCCCTTAGAGGTTTGCCCGGTACGGAAAATCATTCAGTATCAACATGGCATGTCAGGATATAAGATTCAGCATGCGTAGAGCAGAAATCCATGACTCTAATTTGGTAGTTCCATGTCAGGAAATAGTTTTTCCCTTCTATATTCTTGTTTTCATTCCACTGAAGGCCCCTTTTAAATAATTACAATACCAGTCTCAGTGTAAGAGTAGGACCCGCTAGCCAGTCATGAACGTATGTGGGCATGCGAGGTAGCCCTGTGTTAAAGCACACCATCACTTATTTAACAGAGTACTGTGCTTTCTTCAATGGGTTTTAGAAAATATTTTCAATACTTTATCCCTAGGGCAAAGTATTCCTTTATCCACAGGATCTTCTAAATATTTATTTGCCCGTGGAATATATCAGTGCATTTTAAAATTTTAAAATATTACTGCATTTATTTAATAAATACAAGGCTTCTCAGCAGCATTTGATTTGTAATAGATATATAGCTAGACTTTTAGGTATAGAAAATGCATAGTACAAAGTTCAGCTCACATCTCATCAATTATTATGATGAATCATATAAAATATTTGAACTAAAATTTTAATTAACAGTCTATATTTAATAGTTTACTCATATTGTCCCCTAATCCAACCATTCATGTAATTAAATAATAAATACAAAATAAGTACTATCATACCTTACCGTGTCCTAACTTCTTCACTTTACCAACTGTACTGTTTCACGTTAAGTAAATTATTTATCCTCCTCATGCTTCCCTTCCCTCATCTGTGTAGTGACATGTAATTATTATTAATAGTAGTAGTATAGTGAGGTTGAACTTGTTTTAATAGTCTAGTTTTCTTGATGGGATTACAGAAATCCAAAGCCAATGATAATACAGAGTCAGAAAAGTGATTTTTGATTGATTTATTTAAGTTATACATTTCCAGATGTGTGTGTGTGTGTGTAAATCAAAACACATATATATTCTAAATTTTATCACTAATGCAATTTTTGCTTTACTCTTTTTGCTTTCCAATTATTAGCTGAGAACACTTTTCTTTAATTTCAGGTCTCAACAAGTATACTACTCCAAAACGTACACCCTATGTACTTAAACCACTAAGTGGGTGCTCTGGAATTCTATGAGAGCTTTATCTACCCTAGAACATTTCTTCATTCATTCAAATAAGAATGGATACATGCAAACTAGAGTATGTACTCCCTAACTTAAATTGCTAGTATATTTAACACATCTTGCTAGAAATATTTTGTTACAGAGTACGTTTATATAAAACCACCTAACTAGGATTTGTATTATTTTACTTCTAAACATAAATATTACCATTATATTTTAATAAGAATAATTGTCATAATTGACTTCGTGTCTATCTTGCAAAAAAACCTCCTGAATCCTACATATTTTCTAGTTTCATACCCACTTTACAAATGAGAAAAAGGTGATTCAGAGAGACATACGACTTGCCAAAATCTATATAAAAATAGAAGATAGAGCAAAGAATTCAAACCATATCAGAATGTATCTAAAGCCTAAAAGTTGTCCACACTACATGACACAAACTCAACTACAAAAATTATTTTAATGCACTGGAAGGAAAGGTGCTAAAATTTCAAAACATTTGTACCTGGAACTACAACAATCCTTTTTGTTTATTTTTTTTATGATTTTCATATTTTCACAAAGTATAACAAGTAATTGTTACTTGTAAGATCAGAATAAAAGTTAAATGTTATACCCCCTCAAAAAAAGAACTCATTTGGGACAGGAGGAGCTATATATTCTATGAAAGAAAAAAGTTGACAAAGCATGGTTAAGTCTACTATATAGTGACATATGCTCTATTTTTAAAATTTTTTCTTAAGACATACAAAGTTCCTGTATGGGAATGTAATATTTAAAATATTTTTATTGCAAATTTATTTTCAGGCATTACATTTCAGGCATTACATTTTACTCAATGTAAAAAAAAATGAGTACAATATGAAGTTATAACAGTCTATGTTATTTATTAGTTATGTTATTTCTTTTAATATGAGTCTCTATGAATACTTTTTATGACTATGAATATTTTTTTATCGTATGTAACATCAAAGTTACTCAGCATCTGGAAAAACCTTGCCTATAAAATAATGTATACAACCACGTGGTAAATACATCTGCCACTGAAGTTTTTTTTTTTTTCCTTTAATGCTGAATCACAGCTGGAAACAACTTTAAAAACATTACCACTAATATTAAACTTCCTTATTAAACATTTTGGATGCATCGGTCTTTATGCTAAAAATAGAGTAGATTGTTATAATGATAAAAAAAGCAAGAAAAAGACTTAATAACAAATATCCAGATATCTTTGGGTCAGCTAAGTATGATTTTTATGTCTAGTTTATCCAATGATATACCTTCACTGTGGTACTCCAATAGAAAATAAATAATTATGCATGGACTTAATACAGTTCTAGAATTTTAATTGGCCACATCTAAACTTTGAATCCATCTGATATATAAATGAATGTTCCTGGAAACATCACAAAGAAGGGCCTAATATGTGGTTGAAAGACAAAAAATCCAGTATCCCAATGTTGTATCTACATTGTATTTCTCCCTAATGTACTATTGCTGCTCTAACAAATTGTCATATATTTGGTGACTTAAAATTACAGAAACTTATTATCTCACAGTTCTGTAGATAGGAAGTCCAACACAAGTCTCACTGGGCTAAAATCAAGGTGTTGACAGAACTGCATTCCATTCTACAGTCACTAGGGGAGACTCTATTTCCTTGCATTTTCCAGCTTCCAAAGGCTGACCATATTTCTTGGCTATGAGCCCCTTCCTCTATGTTCAAACTAGCAACACTGCGTCTCTAGCAACATTCTTTCATAGATATGTCACCATCTGATCCTCCTGTGCTGCCTTCCTCTTCCTCTGATAAGGACCCTTGTGATTTCACTTGTGAGACCACCAGGAATAACCCAGCATGGTCTCTTTATTTTAAGGTCAATGGATTCACAACCTAAATTCCACCTGCCATCTTCATTTCCCTTTGCAACATAACCAAATATGGTCACAGGTTCTAGGAATTAAGACATGGTCATCTTTGGAAGTGGCTATTTCCCTGCTGACCAACCCTCCCACCCCCATTGTTTTTACTTTATTCCTTTAAAAATTATTGGCTAAGTTGGGGCACCTGGGTGGCTCAGTGGGTTGGAGCCTCTGCCTTCGGCTCGGGTCATGGTCTCAGGGTCCTGGGATGGAGCCCCACATCGAGCCTCTGCTCAGCGGGGAGCCTGCTTTCCTCTCTCTCTCTGCCTGCCTCTCTGCCTACTTGTGATCTCTCTGTCAAATAAATAAATAAAATCTTTAAAAAAAATTATCGGCTAAGTTATTTTACGGCTATAGTTAAAACCTCAAAGAAAGTCTTGTGAAGAAGATACTATTCACTGGCTCGCCAAATGAAGACCCCAAATCCCCATTTTCCTTACAGATTCCATTGTGGAGACTAACATTGTCTACAATTTCCTGTCCCAGCCAGAATCCTGAGGAAGAGTAGTTATTCGACATAGTTTTGGTTAATGAATCTGCTGTGGACTTCTGTAAAATAGTTCCTTTTGGTCTTAAAAGTTAGGTCAAACCTAACTATGCTCATATATTTTTTCTTATTTTTGCTTTGGTTGCAGATACAATTCCTAAAGATGACATACCCACGTGGCATGCATGAGGAAAAGGCAGGAGCATCACAGATATGGGGGCCCCGAAATGTCTGACCCACCAAATGAATGCCTGATGCGACTTACCTCAAGACTTTGTCTCATGTGAGAAAAATCAACAGTTATTTGTTTATGGGACTGTTACTAGTCTATTCTGTTACTTGCAGCCAAACTGAGTATTCTGCAATTAGTAACCAAAGGTACTCATATCTAATTTATCTTGAATCTGGAAGCAAAATTTCAAGACTTTCTCTGAAAAAACAACCCAACTATTCTTAATTACTGCTGATTGTTCCTACTTTTTACGAGAAAACAATTTTTTTGGACCAAGTCCTAGTCCTAGCATCTGTAGAAGATCATGAAAGTAAATAAAAGACAACAAAAGCACACAATTAATTTTCTTTTAGATGCGCACGTCAGTTATCAACTTAATGCCTCTCATCTTGAAATTTACCTTCTTTGCCTACTCTGTAAAAATGGATATGGCACTCTAAGTACATTTTTCCTTTCCCAGCTGGCTGTGAGCTCTGTCAACAGCTGGTGCAGGACAAACGTTGCAGAGGGGGCTTTTCCTTCCCAGTTCAGGTGTGCTCACTCAGCAGGCTTATGCAGCACATTTGGCTTCTCCAGCACTGAGGAGCTATGGCGTGGATGGCTTCTCAGCTTCTCCAGTGCCCAAGTCCTATCAGGCATGGCATCCAGCAGTATTTAGCAGCCAGCAGCTTTCCCAAGAACCTCCTCAGGTGGCTCTAAGGCAAGTTTCCATGAGACACCTTTTTTTTTTCCTTGAGAGAGAGAAATAGAGAGAGAGGAAAGAGGGCACGTGCACACGAGAGAGAGAAGTGGGGAAGGACAGAGGGAGGAAGAGACAGAGACTCTTAAGCAGGCTCCATGCCCAGCAAGGAGCCCAAGGTGAGGCTCATTCTCACAACCCTTAGATCATGACCTGAGCTGCAATCAAGAGTTAGACCCTTAATCAACTGAGCCACCGAGGCATCCCTTTGAGACACCTTTCTTTAAACAGCTTTCTTCCACACCCTAGGGCATTAATTTCCACCAAATGCCAGAGGAAAGATTTCCAGCAAGTTCCACCAGTGCCTCATCACAGAGACCTCTCTGCTATTCAGTGAGAGATGGTCATTCACTCTCCCACAAGTTGTAGCTTTCAGTCCTGGCAGACTGGAGGGTAGGGGCTCTCCCATGGCCTAGTGGGAGACTAGTAGTGGCTGACTCTTGTATCTGCTACGGGAATATTATTTACAATTCTCTTTACATTTTTACCAGCCCCTCATTAATCTAATCCCCACCATGGTTAAGTACTCTTTATATTAAATTTTTTCAAGTTCATGGGCACCTGGGGTGGCTCAGTTAGTTAAGTGACTGCCTTCAGCTCAGGTCATGATCTCGGAGTCCCAGGATGGAGTCCCACCTCGGGCTCCCAGCTCCATGGGGAGTCTGCTTCTCCCTCTGACCTTCTCCCCTCTCATGCTCTCTTTCAGTCTCTCTCTCTCTCAAATAAATAAATAAAATCTTTAAAAAAAATTTTTTTTACGTTCACATTACTGTATGATTCTCTCATCTGATCAGATCCTGACTCCATTCACATTCATTCACATTTCTGAGGCACTGTTTATGAAGTTACAACAACTTTTAAGAAGGAATTGTAGAATTTGCCTTAAAGCAGCTTCTTTCAAAAATGTTTCTCAGAACTTGTCACATGATGTGCTCCAAGAAAAATGGGTTCTGTGGTCCAGAAGCTTAAAGAATTTTCTTTCAATTAGAGATTCACAGTATATATGAGCATCTCAAATTCTCCCAGAGGTTCTGCAGTAAATATAATCTATTTAATCTCATTTAAGCTAGCATTTCCTGAACCTCTCTGGCCTTGAAAATAGTTGGTTAAACGAAAACAACCATATTTATTGTGAAACATCAGAGTAGGAAACAAATCTTAGAAAATGTTTTCCCAAAGATACCAGCATAATACCCTACTCTGTCAACAACAAAAAAGGTTTTGAAGAGCATGAAAAATGTATCCTCATGACATCATGTGGCATTTTTAAAACCCTTCTTTTGCAGATGCCATGAAAAATTTGACTGTAAGAAAGTTTTCCCACTTTTTCATAAATGTACTGCTCTTCATGTTGGGTATAATCTGGTGTAATTTAAAAATATATCTCTCAGCTGTGAATAGCTGGGGGTAAAAAGAGCTTCGAGTTCATATTATCTCATACTAATGTTCACCATGTGTGATATTGGTCGCTCTATTATGACTTGTTCTTGATCAAAAATAAATTCCTAGCTGAAGTCTGGTTAACCTCTCCCTCATCCAAAGAGGATTTAAATGGAAAAGTTGCTCTGTAACACTCAATATCTGTGGCTAGCCACTGCTGAGTGAGCTGAGCTGAAAAAAGTCAGTGCTAACTGCTATAATAAGGGAAAGTAACACTGTGTAATGCCGATGTGATCATTATTTGTTTAGACTAAAACTGCAAAGACTACTATTCTTTTCCAAAGCTTGGTATATTTCATAACCAAATATCTAGTCTCACTTTTCCATTATATATCCATGTGATGATAGATTAAAGAACTAAAATTGGTTTTTCAGAAAACAAGTGTTTTTACAATTTTACTGATTAAAAAGATGCAGCAAAACTGTTTCAAGTTTTTCCCTCCTGAGTGCTCAAGATGTTTCTATCAAAAAATCTAATATCACATTGATTCTTGTTGTCTTTTGGCATATGATAGCAATTACTGTAAGACTTCTATGGGATTTTTACATGGTATCTTGAAATGGTGACAACCTCTTACAAAGTTCACAAGAATGACATTAGGCCTTACATTTCTTTTGTAGCTCTGTGTACATAAGTAAATACATATACTGGGTCTCTGATAAATGATGAAGTCAGAAATAATCATAGGTAATAAAGTGCCTGATGGCCTACAATCAAATGTTCAAAATAGCACTAATGAACTTCTCTTTATGACGATTCTGTCTGAATTATTCTACACTCATGGTTTGCCAACATTCATGTTTCTTAACTGCACATCAGGCACACAGGAGAAGTTCTTAGTGCGTCCCCTAGATCCCCTTTACCAGCTCATTATCAACCATCCTCTAGCTGCTGTGAATACTGAAGCCAAGGGCTCATAACTGTGACCTTTTTAAAAGAGTTGTCCTTGGCTGAAAGGAACCAACTTGCTTAGAGGCACCTGAGTAGTTACACAAACCCCTCCCCATTTACTGCCTAATAAAAAGATAAAAAAACCCTGTCTCTTACCCTCAAGGTGGTACTCCATGGTGTGATTTACCTTTAGAAATATCCCCCATTCTGTCTGTGTATCATACCAAGGTTAGTTTACATTCTTGCTCAGATTATCCCCCCCTCCAACTCCCCTGCTTCCCTTATTCCCTTATAGGATTTTCCTGAATGCCACTCACTCAATAAATCGCAAACACCTGAATCTCTGTCTCACCCTCTGATTCTAGGGAAGTGACCTAAGGAGTGATTCCCTAAGAAGCCAACTCTAGGATGGGATTCTGGAGCTGAACATCCGGTGACCAGCTGATAGGAGGACCCCATCTCAAACAGTAGGTAGAAAATTGATATTCACTGGCATTCTGTAAAACCGCAATTGTGAAGACTTTCACCTCCAGTGAATTCGACTAAATTACAGTTGGAAAGGGTGCACTGGCATTTGATTGTTGGCATAACATCTCTTGCCTTTGAGAAGTAGAACTGTTAGAGTAGTGAAACCAATTGAGAAATTAGGTATAGGGGAGCAACACTGATACTGTGAAGAAAAAGTAGCAGACACATGGTGGTCAAATATTAATTCCAACGATTCAAATAAAAATTTTAACAAAAAGACATTTGGACACAATAAAAAAAAATAACGGGGGGGCTGATCATGTTGAAAAACAGGCATAGGGGCACCTGGGTGGCTCAGTGGATTAAAGCCTCTGCCTTCAGCTCAGGTCATGATCTCAGAGTCCTGGGATTGAGCCCCGCATCGGGCTCTCTGCCCAGCAGGGAGCCTGCCTCCCCTTCTCTCTCTGCCTGCCTCTCTTCCTTACTTGTGATTTCTCTCTGTCAAATAAATAAATAAAATCTTTAAAAAAAAATAGAAGAAGAACAGGCATAAAGGTTTATTAAAGAATAGCAAAATTTGGAAGAAGGTTGATTACTCATTTTGGCAAATTTTCTTCATGAAATTTGGATTCCAGTTATAAAAAGATTGGGATCCTAGACTGGGGTGATAACATAAGGTAGATTAACTAAAAAACCTCAAGGGCCCAGATTTTTCTGAAATTTTCCTGAAATTTCTAGGCCAAGAAAAGTAGTACAAAGCTCATGTTAAGGGATAACATACACCTCCTTGCTTTAGGACTATGTGGAATCCTCAGATGAGGCAGATGTCTTCAAAAGCAGTATATGCCTTCTTTAGGAATCTGATCCCATGATCCATCCTGCTTAACAAATCAAATCACAACATAACTAACTAGAGGAATGGGGGAGCCCCGCCAAAGGAGAAATGTTATTTTTCAAGGAGCTGCCATACTGGCCTAGCATGTAGCAGCAAGGACTAGGAGAATGACTAGAAGCAGATCTGAGGCAACTGAATTAAGGGGGTCAGAATATCAAGGTAAAGAAGAAAGAGTATGTTAGTATGGGGAAACTCTGGAGAGAGTTTAATAACTCTCTCAAGCTTAGGTGCTTGCCACCAATTCTAACATGTTGTTGCTGAATGGTTTTTGGACACTTGGAAAAAGATTGTCTGTATGGTAAGCAAAGAAGATGCTAGAACTACCAGGGCAGATCATGGAGAAAAGTAGTCATGCCTGAAGCGGGCATGCTAGAATGGATCTTTTAGGAAAGCCCACAAATTCTACCCACTGTCTATTCCTCAAGAAGACTGATTTGTCATTGAGGGACAAAAAGGAATGCACTGTGAGCAGGCAACAGCGTTGGTAAAATGTTCAGTAATCATTTTCCTTTTTGTAGACTAGAATAACTGTTAGGCTGTTATAAGACTGAAATCCTTAGTAACAATGGAGATGATTAAATCTCTGAATAGCAGAGGCCACATGCAAGCACATTGAGTATAACTGCTATAATGGGATAGCAAAGTTGAAATGGTAGCCTGTGACGTGTGACTATGCATGACTATATATGGACATACATATATAACTGAGAATTTGGTGGTTTAGAGGTCGGAGACATAGGCAGAAAACAAGAAAAATATATATGTCCACACATATATACATAATATTTTTATTTATAATAATATATATTTACTTAATATGTATTATTTCCAAAGGAAGTCAAGACAGTTATCAGTTATATTAGTTTTAAAAAACAACAGTAACAACAATAAAATTAAGTCTAGATTCTTCACTAGTAAAAACCTAATAACAAAACAAAATAATAAAAAAAATGGAAACCAAGGGATAATAGATAAATCAATAATAAGTAAATATAAACAATAGAAATATTAATATAAGCCAAGGTTGAATTTAAGTATAGTAATAAAGAGAATAAATCAAAATATGATTCAACCATCTAATAAGATATACAGTAGACATTTATTTTATGTCCCAAATAACACAAAAACTAATAAATCAAGCAAAAATTATTTTTAGAAAGACTTTTTTTTAATTATGTTGTTTTAGTAACCATACAGTACATCACTAGTTTTTGATGCAGTGTTCCATGATTCATTGTTTGCGTATAGCACCCAGTGCTCCATGCAATATATGCCCTCCTTTTTTTTTTTTAAAGATTTTTATTTATTTATTTGACAGAGAGAGAAAGATCACAAGTAGGCAGAGAGAGAAGGGGAAGCAGGCTCCCTGCTGAGCAGAGAGCCCAATGCGGGGCTCAATCTCAGGACCCTGAGACCATGACCTGAGCCGAAGGCAGAGGCTTTAGCCCACGGAACCACCCAGGCGCCCCAGATATGTGCCCTCCTTAATAACCATCATCGAGCGCATCTATCTCCCCACCCTAGGAAGACCTTTATAACAATACAATTATACTGAGGGACAGTTTTCCAAATTGGAAAAATATAATAGACAGAAAAATAAAATAAGCAAAATGATAGATGAATTAAATAATATATTAAAAATTATTAAATCTATCTCAATAGCACTTGTTACTAAGTCATTAAGTATTGTTCTTAAATATATGCATTATTCTTGGTATGAACATAAATATTTATTTAGAGGGATTATGTATCACAAAGAATATTTCACATATTTAAAACAACCGTTTTGTTTTCTGTTAATCTGGAAAAATTAAAAATAAATCAGAAAAATATTTTAACAATTTAGAAATGATGCAATTCATATCATATGATCCTTGCATCAGAAAGCTATATTGTAAAACTTTTAACAATCAGAAAAACTGAACTCAAAAGTAAATGTGTAGCTTAACAAATTTAATAATAAATAACTAAAAGAAGAAAAGAAGGAAGGAAGAAAGAACCTTCTTACTCAGCTCACAAAACATTTGAAAAATAAACACAAAGTAAACCAAATAAATCAGAAGAGGAAATTCATATGACTAAAATGTGAAATTAATTGTTAAAATATAAACTTAATAAATAGAAAATAAAGGAAATAAAATAGAAAAAATTTAAATGTCTTAAGGAGTTCTTTATAAAAAATTAGATTATCACAGTCCAGTAGAACTTTATACAAGAATAGAAATCTTTTATATCTCTATTGTCCAACTCAGTATCCCCTAACTACATCTGTCACTTAAAATACAGTTACTGGAACTAAGGAGCTAAATTTTCAATTTTATGTAATTTTAATTAATAGAACTATAAACTTTAAAGTCATGTGACTAGTTCCTATGATAGTAACACAGATTTTTTACATGCCTAATTCAAGAAGAAAGATAAAAATTTTAAGTTTTTATGAATAAAAAAGTCTATAAATGAAGTCAATGTAAAAATAATAGATTTGGAAAAACACACTTTTGATGAAGCATAAAGATAGTGGGTAGTATCTGTAATGTACAAGGAGATTTTACAAATTGGCCAGAAGGAGATAAACAACCATGGAGGAGAGGAGAGGAGAGAAGAAAAGAGAAGAGAAGAGAAGAGGGGAGGGGTGGGGCGGGGTGGGAAGGGGAGGGGGAGGGGAGAGGGGAGGGAGGGAGAGTGAGAGGGAGAAAGAAAGAAGAGGAAAGAAAGAAAGGATTCACAAAGAGTAAATACATAAAAGCCAATTGTGTTAATCAGAAGTCTAAGATGGTCCCCTGATTCCTTCATTTCCATCCCTTTCTTTGGGTTTAAGTGGAACCTGTGACTTTTTCTTAACCAATAGAATATGGTAAAGTTAAAAGGATTTCTCATACATAAGTAACATTCTTAAATTGTTGACTGAGTTAATGAAAAGAAAAATTATCCTCGCAGGAACTGACCAAATCACATAAGCTTAAGAGAGTCTAGACCTTCTCTGCAGTTAGAGAATAACTCTCTCCATTGCTGGTTTTGAAGAACAAAGCTGACAGAAATTATATAGCCATAAGGAAATGAATTCTGCCAACAACCAGAGGATGCTTGAAAACAGCTCCTTCCTTAGTCAAGCCCCCAGATGAGATTGCAACCCAGCCAAAACTTTGATTTCAGCCTTATGAGACCCGAAGCAGAGAATCCTTCAAAGCCATGCCTGAACTTCTGACCTTCACAGTCTGAGATGGCTGTTGTTTTCAGCTATGAAGTTTGTGGTAATTCGTTGTGGTAATTTGTTATGCTGCAATAGAAAACAAACAAAAAGATGCTCAAAATAAGTAGCAAGAAAAATGAAAGTTAAAGAAACATACATTCTTTCTATTGTGATGATTTTAAAACAACTGAAAATTTGAGGTTCCTCCCAACCAAAGGTGGAGTCTAAAGTTCTTCATGAATATAAACTGGTCTTAGTGACTGACTTCTAATGATTATAATGAGGTAGAAGTGATGCTAAATGAGTCTCCTGGAGGCTGAGGTTTCTCTCCTGGAATGCTTGCCCTTGGAATGGAGCCACCACACTCTGAGGAAGCCAAACAGCCCTTGGAAAAGCCACACGTATGTATTCTGGCCACTGCCCCAGCTCAAATCTCGGCCAACAACCACCATCAACTTGCCAGATTGTGACTGAGGGAGGCTTTGGATGATTTCAGTCCGCAGTCTTTGAGCAAGCCCAGCTGAAGTTGAATGTGGCGGAGATGAGCGATCCCTATCAAGTCCTAACCACATTGCTTATTCCTCAACAAACACTCTCATTATTTTAAGCTGCTGACCTCTGGGGGTAGTTGGTTACATAGCAAAAGATAATGGAACATGTCTGTACTCATCTGACAGGCAAAAGTTTCAAAGAACAGTAACACCTATGGCTGGCTGGGATGTTGTGCAAAAACGAACTGTGAGCAACTAGCACAGATGTTCAAAAAGGATTCTGGGTGCTCACTCTGATCAGTGGTGAAACAGCCCTGGCACTCAACCTTGCTTCCCACGGCACTGCTAGCTACCTTCAAATGCTGGCAAAAGAAACTTCAGATGGCTTCAAGTTCTCCAGGTGTTGGGCAGCTGGTTTTCCCAAACAAGTGTAAGCATCTCACACTGAAAATCTACCTGGAAAGAGCTAGAGTTTTTATTTATCCGCTGACAAGATTGCAAGAGTGAATCGGATCCCTCTCTTGGAACATTTAGACCCTATGTGCATGTTCAGCAAGTTGTTCTACCTCTGGCAGGAATCTCCCCGGGAAATAATGAGGATCAAAGATCTGTGGACTTCCCCTCTGGTTGAACTCCTGTTTAAAAGTTTTCCTAAATGTTCCTGTGTGATATTACAGAAAATATCGTCAAGTCTAAAGCAAGACCGGTAGCAAACATAAAGGGACCCACCTTGTGTGAAAGGCAGTGACAAGAAAAGGTCTCCCCAGCACAGTCTTTATGCAAACATTGCTGGTGATCGCTCAATATAGCCTGTTCAATAGTGAATAAACAAACAGAACAAAATGAAGCAAAAGAGTAAACAAAAAGGGAAGAAAAGGGATTAAAATAATTTGCCTATCTATTGACAAGGGAATAATTTAATACATTATTGTATTCGATATCCTATCGTATCAATAACATGGAAAATAAGAACTCGCATGTGTATATAAATTAATGATATATATACATGATTTTCATGAAAGTGAGAAATATGAAGAAATTTATACTGAGTTATTCATATGGAGAGAATAGGTATGGAGAACAAAAAATAAAAGTCGATTATTTCTTAAAAAGTACAAATAAAATGGCATAAGAGTCAATGTGTGCCAAACTAAGTAATTATCAGGTATCACATATATTAGAAAGCCAGACTTTATTACCTCAAAGTCACATTATGGGATATTTCAATATTTCCTTAGCTACTTCAGTATCCAACAAATTATGATAGAAATAATCATAATTTACTCATTCTATCTTTTTTATTTTGACAAATTTTTATTTCCATTTTTGTTACTCAAACCAATCCACAGAATAAAAGATTGAGTAATAGTATATTTCCCTTCAAGTGAAGGCATCTGCATTATTCTATAATTGATGGAAAACTTCAGAAAAGAAATGTCTTGATCAAATGATTGTCAAGTTGCAAGACCCTGGGGAAATTGCGGGAAAGACAGAGGAATGTGTTTTATCGGAATCTTTGCAACTTTCTTCACATCCTAAATGTATTTGAGTAAGTAATGTAATGTAAAAGAAAAGTAAGTAAGTAAGTAATCCAGTAAATGGCCAGTGAGAAAACAGAACAAATGTTGAAATAGCTGTGGGTTGAGAGTAGGGCTCAGAAGCCCAAATGCTGGTTTCCCAACTCTGCCCTACCTTTTATGAGCTATGTAAATTTAGACCATTCTTTGTAAAATACAGATAATCATGATATCTATTTCATAATATTGTAATGAGGATTAAATGCATTAATACCTTAATGTTCTTAGAAATAAAACTGGTATGCTCTTAAGAGTTCAAATGATGTCAGCTGATGTTATTATAATTATTATTCTTATCGACCTGAGCAGTCTAGTTCCAAAAGCAGTAAATAACTAGTTACTGTTGTTTTCTACATGGATAACGTAGTTTATTTCACCAGCAATGACATTTTAGCTGCAGATGACCACTCACATCCCCTGGACCTTTCTACTGCCAAGTACCCCTGCACCCTCCTCATGGTTTATTAGATGTGAAGCATTGGAGAACAACCTCCCACCCCACCCCCACACAGCAAATAGCTGCTCTCAACCAAAGAATGAGCAGGAGTTAGTGCCTAAATACCCTGGACCCCTTGCCCCTCAGGGAAATAATTTTGAGATATGTGTTTTACACCTTTACCAGAGTTTCTCTGCTGAAATTAAGGTACAGTCAAAAGTGGTCTATTGGCTAATGTCCCTTCAACTATCTAAGGGTCCTACTGCTCTTCCTGGAGTACTTTAGTCCTTATTTCAGGGTTGACATCCAGAGGAGCCTCTAGTTAAGAATATTGAAGAATATATTGAATTAAAAGCTAATTATATATATATATATATATTAAAAAACTAATTATAAAAACTAATTATATATATACATTGAATTAAAAACTAAAAACAAAACTAATATTGAAGAATATGTTCAGAAATCCCCCAATTGATAAATAGCATCACCTTTGCCTTATGAAGTGCTATAAAATATAGCTGAAAAAAATAATTAAATGAATAATGGTTAGGTACACAGACTCCAGATTCAGACCGTTGCAACTCTTCCTCTACCTGGGCAATGCCACTAACATCTCTTTACCTAATGTTCTCATGTGTAAAATGAATATTGTAATCTTACCAACTACATGGAGTTGTTATGGAGAGGAACTTACATAACATTCAGAGCATTTAGAAAATGATCGCTGTTGTTATTAATAAAACTTAGTTGAAATATGGAAGCTAGATTGCCATATTATAAAGTAAAATCCTAACCTAATTCTCTTTCTGCTTCCACCTCTCAATGCCTAATGCCATTCTGCTCCCTGGAACGTAACTGACCTCTCTCCTGACCTCCTTGTCCCCCAACCCCTCCTGCTATTATGCCCTGCCCCCGCCCCTCACAAAAAAAAGCAATTCAGCCTCCTCTCTTGACTCAGAATCCCCTTCATAATAATTCTCCCAGTCTGGAAACCCAGAACTAAAATTTGATTCAAAATAGGGCTTGGACAAGTTTCCAAATTGCTATTGACCAGAGATTCTATGTGCAAAACTATGAATGCTTAAATCCCAAATAATGAAGATCTGTTGCATGTCTTCATGGTCATTACGTAAGTTTCTAATCAAATTATTCTATCCTATATGGAGTCTTCTGGTTGTTTGAACTTGAGAGAGGATCTAATGTTAGTAATGGCAGGCTATCACTTAAAATTAGGGTGAATGACTAGGTCACATTTGCCTGTCCTTCTGGTGCTATCTTCTGCAGACACTTCTGGGGAGGCCGGGTAGCCTCGGGACTGACTCTTTTTGCTATGATATTTGCAGTTCTTGTATTTAGGTTTCAGTTTTAACCCAGATCTCCTCTGTACCAGAACCATCCATTAACACTTGCCTTCCCCCAACTTACATCAGATATGATCTTTCATCATCATGCATTCTTCCAATTTTCTGTCCTCTGTCCTGAATTCTTGCTACCTCTCCAAAAGTCTAGACTTCTGAAATTTAATTGCCTTTTCCTTGCTTTCCTACAGTAATGGCCTTCATCTCAAGCAATAGATAGCAAATGCCTAGCTTTTGCCTGATTTGGGAGAAATATATCTTGGTCACAAGAAACGGAGCAGGGTGGGTGCTGTGCATTCAAATTGAAAAGTTATATCCCATCAAAATTATTTAAGGATTGTGTACAAATTATGTGTTAGTTGATGTTGCTAAATACTGTAAAGTGCTCAAGATTAGAAGTCATCCCTCAATCATCTTTGGATATTAATCCCTAGTAAATTGCCTAGTACATTACAAGACTCAATATATGTTGTCTCTTTGTTGGTGGCTAAATACATTTATGAGATGCCAAAATGGGAAGACGCGGAGAGATGCACATTAGGTGGGCAATATCTGAAATTTGATCATGGGCCTAGAATGGACCACATACATTTTTATTCAGAGGAAATTCCATTTTGGCTGGCTAACATGAATAGGAAACAAAAAGCAGCTATTTAGACCATAGTAGAGAGCTGTTTTACCCAAAAGGGAAAGATAATGACCTCTCCTATGCCAATACACACATACCTAGAAAAAAATCCCAGTTAGAATAAACTTTGATTTAAAAGGAGAGAAAAATAAAGCACTATTTGATATAGGTTATAATAAGGCAGTTTGTTAAGAGCTTAATTATCTGCACCCCCAGAGGAGGGTATGATGTTATGGCAGAGGAAGAAATCATAAAACTTAGCAGCAGGGGTTCATCTTCTCAGGTATTAAATAGGTAATTAATCTTAACTGCAAGAGGCAATTAAGCCTCACTCAGTAAGGTGAGGATTTTTAGGTTCACAGTCAGAGCAAAACTTCAAGCCAAAGCAGAAATGAAATAGGCAGGAGAGCAAAATAAATGACACATATGAGAACTTTTCTTTTGAAAAACACATTAATCTTCATATTGTTTCTGCATTAATCTGTATTGTTTTGTAGAATGCTAGATTGTGTTTGAGATAAAATTTTATTTTCTTCTATTTAAAAATGTTCTCTGGATTTTCCCTTATTTTGTAGATTTCTGTTTTTCTGCAGTTATTACAGGCATATAACATAGATGCCAAAAGTGTGCATTTGAATATTCTTCATATTATAGAAATGTAACTTCACAACAAATCTACAGAAACCCAGGCTAGGGGAAGAAGAATGAATAGTAGGATCCCTTATATATACCTAAAAAAAAAAAGACATAGGTTTTAAAAGAAAGTTTTTATTAAGATAAAATATAAATAATTTTATCCTACATAAAATACTAAATAAATCAAATTTGAAAAAATATTTTACCTGACTTTATAAGTTGAGGAGTAAGAAAGGATAATATATACTATATTAGTTTGTTGAGTCTGTCGTAACAAAATGCAGCCCTATTTTTACCTATTTAAATCATAGACTTGGCGGTATAAACACTAGAAATTTATTTTCCCACAGTTCTGGAGGCTGGAAGTCCAAGATCAAAGTGTCAGCAGGTTTCATTTCTCCCAAAGCCTCTTCTTGGCTTGCAGATGGCCATTTTCTTGCTGTTGTGCTCATGGCCTTTTCTTGGTGTGCACACACCCTTGGTGCCTTTCTGTAAATCCTTATCCCCACTTCTTAAAAAGGTACCAGTTAGATTAGATTAGGACCCACCCTAAAGGCTACATTTTAACTTAATCACTCTTGTATGGCTCTTGATTCCAAAGAATTAACATTCTGAGATACTGACGGGTTAGAGCTTTAATGCATAAATTTTTACAGAATGTAATTCAGCCCATAATATAAATACATTACACACAAAAAAAGAGCATAAACCTTTGAGATGAAGAAAGCTGTGTCAACATTCCAGTTCTACTTCCTTGCTTCCTGATTTGAAGCTATTTAAATGCCCTAAAGCTTATGTTCTTACATATATGTGATTGGATACAAGCTATTAATATAGAAATTCTCTCCAACTTCCACCTGTCTCACAATAGCATCCTGTACTGGGCAAATTTCAAGTCTCCTCTTCCTGTGATACATGTACCCACCTATTGACCCAGGTGAGACTGTCTTTGCCTGACCAGCTACTGGATTTCTCATCTATGAATTGGAATTTTATAATACTTACTTTATAGGTTTGTTATGAAATTTAAATGACAATGCAGGAAAAGCCCATACAACAATGCCTGGCAAAGAGAAAGAACTGCATATAAAAGACAGGAATTACTATCATGGCGATTAAATACTAGAGATCAAATAAAGTACATGTGCGAGAGCTTGGCGTAAAAGTTCCTTTTCTTGGTATGTTTACTCCAAGTGGCAGATACTGCTAGCTTTCTCTAGTATCTGTTCTTTCCTTCTTCCTTACTTGTAGAACTAGTTGCTTTTTAGCTGGACATGCAGCTGCCTTGAATGAAGACTACATTTTCCTACTGGAAGAAAAGCAGACTAAGTTCTGAACACTGGGACATGGAAGTAGTGGGTGTAATATCTAGGACCTGGGCTACTAAGAATTCACTTTTAATATGGATGAGAGAGAAATAGAGCTTTGTCTTTTTAAAACCACTGGTAAACAGTTGAATGTACACGTCTGGAACTCCAAGTTTTCAGGGAAAGACATATGAATTTAAGAATCATTTGCTTAGCGACTCCTGGGCGGCTCAGTCAGTTAAGCATCTGCCTTCGGTTCTGGTCCTGATCCCAGCATCCTGGGATTGAGCCCCGAGTCAGGCTCCCTGCTCAGCGGGGAGTCTGCTTCTCCCTCTCCCTCTGCTGCTCCCTCTGCTTGTGTTCTCTTTCTCTGTATGTGTGTGTCAAATAAATAAAATCTTAAAAAAAAAAAAAAATCATTTGCTTAAAGATGTGAGACTATGTTATCTTAGAAACCCAGGGGAGGAGACTTCAAAGAAGGCAGGAGTGGTTAAGTAATAGGTCACTCAGTGAGGACAAAGGAAAGACCAGTAGATTTGCAGGATCACGGTTAGTGACCTTGATGGGGACAATGTCAGTGGTGCAGTATGGACAGAAGTCCAATTTAAAATGTTGAAGAGAGACTAAGAGGATTAAAAATAAAGAAAGAGGATGCCTGGGTGGCTCAGTCATTAAGTGGCTGTGTTGGGCTTAGGTCATGATCCCAGAGTCCTGGGATCGAGGCCCACATCAGGCTCCCTGCTCAGCGGGAAGCCTGCTTCTCCCTCTCCCACCCCCCCTGCTTGTGTTCCTTCTCTCACTGTGTCTCTGTCTGTCAAATAAATAAATAAATGAAATCTGAAAGAAAGAGAGAGAGGGAGAGAGGGAGGGAGGAAGGAAGGAAGACCACAGGCCACATAACCTGAGTTCTTAAGGGTTGGTGTTTTTGTTTTATTTTCTTTAGTTCCCCCCAACCCCCACCAACTAACAGAGAGCAGTAAAAAGATGCAAAAACAGGAGGGAGATGAGAGAAGGGGAATCAAAGGAAAGGGATTTTATTTTGTTTTGTTTTGTTCCATGACAAATAATAGATCTATGGACACTTTTAAACACCCCATGCAGGGTCTTTCTTGTGGGCTTTCTCACATGTCTTCTCTGCCTGGAATAAATAATCGCACTCACAGCTTTCTCCTGGCTTCTCCTTTCGGCTACTAGATCTTACACAAAAGAGCTCAGCTCCTACTGTCTTCATCGCTCTGTATTGGCATTCTATAGTTACCAGTCTGTAAGTTCCGCTCACTGCAAACCCTGTGAGGGCACAGTGTGGGACCATCTTATTTTATCCTGAGTCTCACTATCTAGCAGGTGTCTATCGTGTGTATGGGGGCAACACAGTGGGAACAATGATTTCTTGTAAAAGACACTGTGAGAGGCAGGTAATGTAAATCATGAAGAGCACGTGGAACATCGCAGGGGTCGAGTATATCTGCACTCATTGCTCTTTGTGCTTAAATTGAAGTCTACCATGGGCAGTTTTTTGTTTGTTTTTAATCATCAGGGCATCGTGGCTTTTTGCCTTTTACCATGTAGGATTATATTATTGCTTTTTTGCGAATGAGATCTCTACCCCCGACTGACCTAGAATTTATGTGTCACCATCAACCTTTAATTCATGGTCTCAGTTTAAGCATTTCATTTTTCTATCAGGGGGAAGGAAATCTTTTCCCTTTTTCCTTTCTAGGTTCCTTGGCCGGTCTAATAATGACATTGACATACGACGGATTAACAGGAGAAAAGCACATTTTAATTTTGTAAATGGGAAACCCCAAAATATGAATCTCCCTGGCCGTTGAGGTTTCTGTGTCATCATGAGTGAAGGAGAACTGGAGTAGGGGTCCAGGACGCTAAAAGGGCAGGGAGATAATTCACAGGAAGATGAGAAGAGCAAATGTTTGGTAAACAAGTGTTTACCAGGTTGTGCAGAGACAGTGGGACACAGAGAGGAATTTGAACCAACAGGCCATACCAAGCTCTTCCCAGCCTACCACACTAGGCCCATACTTTTTGTAGTTACCTCTCTTCCTGGATTGGAATTGCAAAACCTCCACCTGAGTTCCTTTGGCCCTGGACTGTCTTCAGCTCAAAGCAATGCTCACATCAAAGTGATACACTCTGGGGCAGTCGGCTCCAAACCCCATCAATCTAATCGCACTTACCTTTGACATGCTCTGTGTGTGAGAGCCATTTTCCTTTCTGATACTTACTTTTACAATTCGTGTCATCTTTGCAATTTTGTGTTTTTACCTTTCTGCTGAGTTTGACCAAAATTCATGAAAAATCATTTTTAAAAAATTATCTCTGTGCAGTATGTCTGGCCAAGCAAAAAAAAATTGAACCACCTGAAATTTAGCTATGTTGTTTCTGTCATTAAGTATATATATATACATATACATATATATATATATATATATACACACACCTTTATGGAAGGTAGAATACCAACAACCCTGTCACAAGCACTTGCCAGCAGCAGGTTGAAATAAACTGTGGTCTCTAGTGTTCAAATTTTATATGAACGACTAGCTTCTCACTGTTTTCTCTGACTCTATGCCTTGACCAATGGAATATTTCTATCCACTTCTATAGTTTCCTTACCCCCTCCCTACATCCACACCTGAATTACGTATAATACCATTTAGTTTTCTGTTAAAGTATATTGGTTAGAAATGGACAAGTTGGCTATAAAATTTCTTTTTGTTAGCATAAAAAATGGTAAGACAAAAGAAAAAACAATTAATAAGCAGTATGTGTCATGGCATATTTCTCAACTTAAGTAGACTACCTTAATATTGCATTATAACATATTTTAGTAAAAAATTATCCCTTTAGTTTCTAGCAGAAGGAAATACTGAGAACTATATTAACTGTGCCTGAAATTTACCTAGCTTTTTTTTTTTTTTTTTTTTTGGTAAACAGACTATACATCTTCAAACCAGTTCAGTCCTTTAGAAATTGACAAACATTGGGGTGCCTGGGTGGCTTAGTCATTAAGTGTCTGCCTTCAGCTCGGGTCATGATCCCAGGGTCCTGGGATCCAGCTCCACATTGGGCTCCCTGCTCAGTGCGGAGCCTGTTTCTCCCTCTCCCACTCCTCCTGCTCATGTTCCCTCTCTAGCTGTGTCTCATTCTGTCAAATAAATAAATAAATTCTTAAAAAAAAAAAAAGAAATTGACAAACACTGCCTTTCTAGCAGAGGGAAAGTTAGATGCCATCACTTGTAAAATGGGTATATCTATTGTTCAGTTATTTTGATATCCATCAGTCACCAAATAAATTGATTGCTCTGGGGTGAATATTTCTTTTATCAGTGCAGTATTATTTAAGTGATATGTTTACTTTTAGTTTCCAGTGTGAAATGCAGCATCTAGGAACTGAATCACACCATGCTAGAACACCAGAATTTTTACTGAAACTTTCAGTGAGGACTCAACAGTCTAAATATCAGAGTATACTCACTCCTGGGATTTTCAGAACTTTATATTAAAAAAAAAAATTTAGAAAAAAAGATTTAGTTGATAATGGTTGAACTCATTTAGAATGAGAACTACCTATAAGTTATTAAACTGTGAAACAATAATCACTAGGGAAATCCATAAGAAAAACTCTCATCTATTACTTTACATAGATTACATACATTCTCTTTCTCATTAAAAAAAAATAGTGAAACTCAGCCTGAGGAGAAAGAAGTCTTTTCTTCCAGAGAGGCAGGGTTTTATGGTAGAAAAAGAAGAACATGAGGGCCAAATGGGCCTTTTAAGAAATATAAATTGTTTTATATTGAAATAGTTGCTTAACCATTCTCTCATTTCCTCATCAACCAAAAAGTAATATATATATTTTTCTAATTATTCAAAGTCTGCTATAAAACTTCAATGAGATAATATATAAATGGCTTTGCATACAACCTGTCATAAAGTTGTCCATCAGTGAAAGTACTTTCCATTGAAGCTCTGGGTCCCTCTTTTCTTCCTCACCCAATTTCTACAGATTCTTTTCTGTTTCATTTTTGTCCACTGTTAAACTGAGCTATAATATCACTTTTTTTCAGTAGTTTCAATTTCAAGGAACAGAGACATTCTTACACCTTGAACGTAAAATATATATGTGTGTGTGTGTGTGTATACACATATACATATATATGCTTTTTCTGTTTGTTTCAAAGAAATACGTTCATGTAAGAGAAAAGATGGGTACCTCACTGGAATGAGGAAAAGCTATCCTACCAGACATCATGGAAGAAAGAGCAACAAGTATATTCTGGTTTCAGGAGACTGGAGTACAGTTGAGGAAATGGCTCACTCAGGACTGACATGGTTCTGGGGACGGTTTTCTATCTTCGGCCCTCAGCAGACACTGTTTATTAATCTGTATATTGTTTCTTACCATAATGTTGACTCAGACTCAACGAATTCCTGTTTCTATTTCTCCTATTGCTGCAAACCAACCAAATCTCCTCTATGATGGTAGTCCTTCAAAAGTCACTTACTCACAACTTTTGCTTACTCATGGCTGTTTCTGCCTCTTGACATCTGCAGATTAGCCCTGATGTTTATGCTTCTACCTCAGTTACTAACTAATTGAGCCTCTTTGCATCTCAAATTCAAATTACTGAGTTAGATCCAGTTAGTCACAAGTCATCTCATTTTAGGAATTTCCATGGGACACTACCTAGACTATAAATTGGGTGCTTTGGAGTCAAATATCTCATTTTATCCAATCAGCTCCTTCCATGAATGTGGGCCCTGTGACAGAAGTCATGACCAAATAAATTTAAAACAAGACCACTTCCTTCTGCAGAGGCTATGAATTTGGTAGTTTCTTTCAGAATCTGTAGCTACTCTTAAGTTTAGTTTTTTCATTTGAAATACAGAAAAATTTCAGTACATATATTTACATTTCCTTAGTGTAACTATTTGTTAACAATGTAACAAATAATCTGAAAGATACCACTTGCTAGTTACTTAATACGAACTATGTCTAGGGTAAAATTTATCATATGACTTTTGAAACTATTTGTTTTTGTGTCTCATGTGACCTCATTAGACTATAAGTGCTTCTAAGTAGGGCTATTTCTTACTCATTCAAATGTCCCTAAGAAAATTCAATAAATGTGGTCTGTTTTCTTTCTTAATAGGTCTATAATTCACTCTTCTCTGCCACATAAATTTATGATAAAATTTAAGTTCTGTTTTTTTGTGAGAAGTGTAATGTCTATATTGACTATAAGCTGTAGTATTTGTCTCCTACAAGCATTAACTCCACAGAGCTGAGATGTAATCCCTAATATTTATTGCTCTGTTTCCAATACTTAGAACAAGGCTTAGCTCATATTAGGTCTCCATTAAGTATCGTTGGAATAAAGGGCGACACATACACACATCACCTCTTTAGAGCAAGTAAACATCTTCTCAGTCTCTAATTGCTCATAACATCAGTTTCTAGTCATTTTACATCCATTGTCTTAAAGACTAAACCTGTATATCACAAGACATTGATGAGTCTAGCTAAGCAAGCACATATTATTTTGATCAGCTTTATAAATTTGTTAAGCATGTAACATAACACATGCTTAACTTTAAAGTACTACCCACTCTGCTGTTTTAGAAGCTACAATATCTAATTATTTATGGATTCTTCTGATGTTCTCTACCTGGTGCTATTTTTTGAAGTTCAATACAATCTGTAATATTTGACCCTAACTATAGCAGAAATAGAGTCCTATGGAACATCAACAAAAAAACACCCAGTCATATATGTACCAACACCTCTAATGCAAAACAAAGCAAACACAAAAGAGGGAACTGAAATGCATTTCAGAAAGAAAAAGAGATGAAAACTTCAACTATTGCACATTACAGTATGTCACTCAATGGTAAAATGTCCTATGTTTCCAAATTTCTTAAAACCATATACCAACCATATATGTTATCTTAACTGCAGCAGCAAACCTTTCCACCTGGGTACCTCTTCTAGGGTAAGAGCACAGAAAAATGACTGAGAAGATAGATTCTAGATGCAGGGGGCCTTGTAGGAGGCCCAAATCCTACTCTTTCAAGCTGTGTAATTAATCTTCCTGATCCTCAAAATGGACTCACCTCTTTCCCCACATCCTGCTCCAGAGTTGTAATAGAAATCATAAAGTTAAAACTACCTACCAGAAGTCTCCCTTTGGGTGTCCCATAAGTATTTCATTTCTCCTCTAAACACCCTGCATTTTAAGTAATACTGAACAAAAGCAACTACAGCAATGTTTTTTAGGCCAAAGATCAGGCAGAGGGAGAAAAAAAAAGATCAAGCAGAAACCCTTAACTTTATAGGACACTGATTAATTAATGGGTTGGCATCTGTATTTTTGCTTTATGGCAATAAGTCAGAAGTTCAGAATAGCATGAGACAGACATCATTCAGAAATTTTTGTTTGGTCATTTTTAATGTTTCTTTATTCTGTATTCAGGATACAAAATATCAGATGACCAGATATTACTTATAGACATTGTTTTCTTAACTAATAATAGACCTTTCATATTTCTGGGAAATGAGGTCACCCACTATTTTATTATGGTAGACAGAAAGAGGCTTACCCAGAGAGAACTCCATAGTCATAAACTAGTCATTGTATTTCTCCTTGAGAAGGTGACATTCCTCCCTTTTTTACACCTAAGATGACTGAAAATATAATAATATTAAATTATACCAGTTTCTTTCATAGAGATATTAAAACTAACCAGCATAAAATATTTCTCACAATACAGCAAAGATATAAGTACTGTATCATGCTTTCTGATTCTTCCACTTGGAAATTCTATAAATTGTCTTTTGGGAATGGATTAGCCCGATCATGTGGCCTCATCCTCTCTGGTTGCAATTTATTAAATTCATGTATTCCTATAAGAAGGAAGCGTTGCAATATTACAAATGACCGAAGTTTTGGATGCCCGAGCAAGAATGTCTGGGCTCCTCTGTCTTGTTTGTGACTTTGTGACTTTGTACATGCTTTGCACATGGCTCTTCCTGCTCCCATTCTTCATCTGATTACTTCCTTATCATGGGTAAGTATCTTTCTCATACATTTGTTTTTATTTTTCTACATCTCTTTCTTGATATTTAGCACATGGACTGCACTTTATAAGCTCTTGAGGAAAGGCATCAATCTTAGTGAGGGCTTGTCGCATGATAGATACCCAAATATTTGACAGAGTGAATAAATTGATGATATTTTCATCATTTGGCAGACACACATGGCTAAAGAGAATGTAATCAGTGATGGGGAGAGGGAATTGAACCAGTGATAGCACTGTGTAGAAAATGATACCTAGTGACAAAATTTTGGGTAAGAAATTCACTACTTGAGGGGCGCCTTGGTGGCTCAGTGGGTTGAAGCTTCTGTCTTCAGCTCAGGTCATGATCTCAGGGTCCTGGGCTCTCCGCTCAGCAGGGAGCCTGCTTCCCCCTCTCTCTCTGCCTGCCTCTCTGCCTACTTGTGATCTCTCTCTCTGTCAAACAAATAAATAAAATCTTAAAAAAAAAAAATGGGGAGCTGCCTCCCAGGGAAGGAGCTTGGCTGGGCCAGTCCTCTTGCTCCCTCTGTGACACCTCACTGCAAAACGATCTCGGAATGCCATTCTCACTGTTTTGTTTTATTTTGTTTTTTTTGTAAAAGCTAAAATCCTCTTTGGATTTCTTTCGTTAGTGAAAACAGGTATCCGTGTAAGCCTTTAGTGAAAGCAAAGTGGAGTAAGGTGAATCTTCAAAAACCCAAGGATATCTGTACTCCTGTAAAATCCCACTTCTCAGGAACTTTTACTAAAGCTTTTTAATGGAAACAACCAAGTTGGAAAGAAACTTGTCCTTTCTTCATTTCCTTCATTTTCATCTTCTTCCTTTCTGTCCATTTCTTCATTTCTTTCATCATTTGATCAATGATATGATCAAAGTATCCAAAGTTTGATTGAATTCCTCCAAAGACAAAAAATAGCTATTATAAATAAAGCAACTTGTGAGAATTTTAATGTTGATATATTTGAAGTACAGTAGAGATAAAGGGATACCTGGTTATATGCTAAGTACTTAGTGTATTTATTGGATGAATAAATAAATTAATATAGCTGTATATTTCTTTTGTACATGGTTTGAGGATTTTAATTGTAAATACAAATTTGCACTATGATCTAAAAATACAAAAGTTCATGTCAACAGTTAGGCTTTGGAAAAATATTCTTTTTGATGTTGGACTTTTTTTTACCAAGATACCATGTCCTTTACATTTCAAATGATGTTATATCAAAGAAAATACTGTGTTTGCTGCCCTTGTAGTTTCTTAGAATCACAAGGTTGGCTTAAATTTTCATTAGTCTTTTTTGTTTCCAAGCTCTTCCTTTTTGCCGAAACATTAATTATAGATCACTTTACTATCCCTCCTATTAAGTTTCTGTTGTGCAAAGACAGAATATGGTACACTATTTTTGATCTCCCTTGCAAAAATGTCACTGAGACTAAATTCTCTAAATATCATTGAATTTACTAAATGTGCAAGACAAATTGAAGATTCATGATGACAGCTCCTGAAAGTTTTGCAAATTTATCTGTATAGAAATATCTCTGATAATAGATCAAGAAGTAATGGTAGAATTGGAATATCTCTAGTTTGCAACCTCTAATTAAATAGAGGATTTAGGAAATTAATATATTAATGCCAGCTGACTTAAAAAAAGGAAGTCAACAGCAGAATTGTCCCCTGGCAGAAAAACACAATATCGCTTATGAACCACTCTTGACAAAAATATCAAAACTGTATCTCATGAAGTCCCTGTATCCAACCTTCAATTTATAGGAAATAGAATGGAATACACGTTCAACATACAACACCACATATATACAATTAGCACAATCTAGCATGTGGCAAACTCCAAGGAAAAATGACCCTGTGTCTTCAACAAATAGAAGAAAAAAATACAGAGAAAAGGAGGAAAACATGTGATAGAACACTTAACCAATTTTAAACTATTAAAAGGTGAAATTGTGAAACAGTTGGGAAAATGTGAACACCAACGGGTTATTCAATAATTTTGAGAATTTATTATTCATTTTGGTGGCATAATAATGGTACTGCAGTGAATTTTTAAGTCATTATGTTTTAGAAGTAAAATATTTATGAATTAAATTATATTATGATTGAAATTTGATTCATAAGGATCTAGGAGGAGGAAGAAATGGAAAGTTTGCAGTGATATGGAGAAAACAGAATTGGCCACTGATAATTATCAAAGCTGGGCGATACGTACAGGGAGATCATTCAACTATTCTCTATATTTTATGTATGTTTGGTATTTCCCATAGCAAAAATGTTATTTAAAGATGTTTTTTAAATTAAAACTCTGACTTCCTCACAATAGGAAATGTCTTATTACCTCACCTTATGAATGGGCTTCAACTATTTGTCCTCTTACTCTCAACAATCTTTCCCCTCTTCTCTCTCCCTCCCTTTTCACTGATCTGAATTATGCAGCTACTACCTACCTCTGTTGTCTCTTTAAAAGGCAGAAATAGCTAAGATCAAGTTCAGTTTTACGTGACTTTGGGGGGAGGGAGGGTTCCTCTCCATGACCATTACATTTTATATGAGATGTGTATATTGCTTGAAAGACATAATATTTTGGAACAAGATTGGAGAAAATTCTCCAGCATTTAGATTGAAACAATTACTATGTAAAGTGCATGTTTTGAATATATCAGCAACTTTTCTAGTGAGGCAATTTTGCATTTTAATTATGTACTTTTATCTTAATTTGAAAGAAGAGGTAAGTGTATCATTCATAAAAAAAAAAAAAATGTCCCTTTAAGGCATTAATGGAAATCTTCTCTAAATTAGAATTGCATATTTTAATTCTATTCCTGACTAAAGTTCATATATCATCCACTTATTGCCTGACAGAAAATCATTCTCTTCTTTCTTGACTGGTTGGCAGACCATTAGAATTTTATGTGTTTACTGTAGAGTCCAGGATAAAAAGGTAGTGAAAGTTAGCAAATTTCAATGGTTTAGTGAGTTTCTTTGATTGGAGTTTTCTAATATAAGATCAAGGCAATTTCATGTATAGGATGTTCTTCAAGAGAAAACTACATAATATTGTCATAGTCCAATATGGTTAGTTAGGTCAAAATGTGCTTTTGCTCTGAGTCCCTGCAGACCATGTTCCCCTAAACTCCATCCCACCAATTATATCAACTCCCTCACATTTAATGATGGGAGTGTCTGGAAAGCAGTCTGTTCCAAAAGATGAGAAAGTATTAAACGTAAATACTAATTTCCCATGTGGAAAGAGCCCTAAACTATATGTCACACATCTTTTTTCTGTCAAGCCTGAAAGCTTACTTTAGTAGGACCAACTCCTCCATAAGCACAAAGTAGTTACTGCATGAAAAGCCACCTATCATAACATAGCCTCTTCCCCACACCTCAACACAGTTCTAAATATTTCCAGTCCTAAGCAATCACCCTATTCAGTGTACTTGCCATACATCCTCTGTTTTCTCAAATGTATTTCCAATATCGTCTTGGTTTGTCCTGCTTACAATTATTTCTCCCACTTTTTTTTTCCCCACTTTTTTTTTTTTAAGATTTTATTTATTTGACAGAGAGAAACACAGCAAGAGAGGGAACACAAGCAGAGGGAATAGTAGTGGGAGAAGCAGGCTTCCCGCCGAGCAAGGAGCCCGATGCGGGGCTCGATGCCAGGACCCTGGGATCATGACCTGAGCCGAAGACAGACGCTTAATGACTGAGCCACCCAGGCGCCCCTCTCCCACTTTTTGACAAAGAAAACAATGAGACTCTTTTTAGTGTGGTGGCTGGTAGCAGTGGCATTGGTGTCCAACTGGTTTCAATATAAGTTATATCTCTGAAACTTACTGAGACTGTGGCCTTGAACATATAACTTACCTTTAGTAAATCTTAATCCCCTCATCTGCAAAAATGGCTATATCTCCTATAGAGTTATTTAAAGGAGATAATGTTCATAGGACACGAATCACAGTGTCATATATATAAGCATTCAAACTTGGCAGCTGATTGTTATTGAGAGAAATTAAACAGCATAGTTTGCTGAAGGTTCAATATTAATCCATGGCATTTAAACCCAGGGCTGTAGACCCGGGCAGCACTCTAAAGCCTCCTCGGTCAAGAACAGCCCAAATTAACCCTATTGATAGACTGGCTGCCAGTCCATTTCACACAGCAGATGAGTCTTTCCACTCATTCATAGTCACTAAGCAACTGTTTGGTGACAAGGAATATTTTTAAATCTGGATTTTCTGACCCCTAGACAGAAAGACACAGGCTCTTTCTTGACCAAATAAATGGCCTTAGCCACTAGTTTCTCTGGCAAAGTCTTGAAAAAGAGCAATGCTGTAATCTACACATTAAAATAAAATATTTGAAACAAAACAAACAAAAAACAAGAACAGCAACAACTGTAGCTTTCTCTATTAGGAGAGAATATTTAGCTCCCTGGCATTTCTGTTAATTCATGTTGTAAGCTTATCAGGGAAGACCATTTTCCCCAACTTAGGGAAGGATATTAATTCAGGGATATATATATTAGGCAGTGTGATTTTAGCCCTAATTTGAATCCTTTCTTTCAATCAGGCTCCTTCATTTTATTTATTTATTTTATAAACAAGCTGTGGCTTGTTTTATTAAGGAAAAATTATGAGTGATTTACTTCTCACATGCTTCTAATGGTATAAGAATCACCTGGATCAATGATAAGCAGTGTGCATACTTTGTAGTATTTCCCACATGCTGTGCCCAATTCAATATTATTGCCACTGTAGTGATGGGCACCAGTTTTGGCCGACATGCTATAATATTCTATTCCATATTTCCTCAAGGCTGGGCAGTTGTTGGTGAGGGTGACTAGTTTCACTTTGCCGTGTCTGATCACTTTCAGAATCTGCTTGTGCCCCAGCAGGTGCTTTATACCTTTCATGAGAGTCGGAGCCTAGAATTGATCAACTTCAGTGATTTTTTGGCTGCTTTTCACCACCGTCTTCCTGCCTTAGGTACCGGATGACTCCATCCAAGAACACCTGCCGAAATGGCTAGGCGAGAAAAAGGCCCTTTGTTTTATTTCTTAATTGTTGACTTGCAAATACTAACATACACCAATAGACAACACATGCGGTAGAGTAAACTGGATATACTATATGGCTGTATTTCTCAAACCAGTATACGACTCTCTTGTTCTCTTTCTTCTGCTGTGGCAATTGGTGAGGCCCAGATAATGGAGGTTGCTTCCCCTTGTGTCCCAGAGGGAATACATCATGGATGATGATCCCATGGTTTCTGTATCTTGCATAGGTGGTCAGCCGGCATATGTGGTCAACAACTAACTATATGTGTGTGTGTGTGTGTGTGTGTGTGTTATATTTTAGAACTATATATATGTTATATTTAGAATAGGGACAGGATGTTAGATTTTATGTTATATATTAGTAAATTTAAAAAATTTTTTTAGGCGCCTGGGTGGCTCAGTGGGTTGAAGCCTCTGCCTTTGGCTCAGGTCATGATCTCAGGCTCCTGGTATCGAGCCCCACATCGGGCTCTCTGCTCAGCAGGGAGCCTGCTTCCTTCTCTCTCTGCCTGCCTCTGCCTACTTGTGATCTCTCTCTCTCTCTGTCAAATAAATAAAAATAAAATCTTTAAAAAAAAGAAAAAGAAAAAATATGTTAGATAATTTTACACATTTGTTTAACATTCTCTATATGCTTTCACTTAGAATTTAGAATTCTAAGTGAAAAGTCACTTAGTGACTTTGAAGTGACTATGAAGTCAAAACTCCTTAAAATAATGCAAGTTCACTATTTTGAAGTGTTTGAAAAAATGCTTTTCACCAAGTGTTTTCAGGTTTTCTTCTTCCTGTCACATAATGGATTTGCATTCTCTGACCTCCTTGTAAGATAGATATACCCACCTATGTGACTTGCTTTTGCAAATGAAATATAAACAGAAAGAAATGCCTCACTTTGGAAGAAAACTTCAAGTAGTGTTTGGTCACTGCATTCCTTTCCTTTTGCTATGATAACTGTCATGAAGCATGAAGAGAAAAGAAACTTCTCTCAACCTGAGCCCTTGAGTGACTATAATGAACAGAGACCCCTGTTGGCCTACATTGAGCAAGAAATTAAATAAATAAATAAATAAATAAATAAATAAATAAATAAATAAATAAAATAAAGTTGTGTGCATGTGTTTGTGTCTGTGTATGTGTAGCTGCCAAGATTTGGGGGTTCCTTTGCCACAGTTTAACCTAGCTCATTTTTGACTAGTCTAGAAATTGGTACTTAGAAGTTCAGTGCTATAGAACAAAAGCTTAGAATCTGGATGGATTTAGTAATCACTTGGTCACAAAAAACTGTTAGCAAAGCCTGGGAAGATAGTGTTCTATGTCCTTCAGAGGCAAAGCATTTGCTAAGTTCTGATACCTGAGGAAGCTTGGAAGCAGGTATTATGTTTCAACTCTAAGGGAAAAGATTGGAAAATAGAAAGCTTATACTGTATTGGTTTCTTTCTTTCTTTCTTTTTTCTTTCTTTTTGTTTTTTGTTTTGTTTTGTTTTCACAAAATAAAGAGATGAGCACAGAAAGAAAAGGGCTAGTTTTAGGGAAATTGAAAGAATCTATGAATTGAGGGAATATTGAATTCAAAGAGGAAACCTTGCTTCTGTTGATAAGAATAAACAATATATATGCATGAAAAAACAAAACTACTGCCAGAGAGAGAGATAGAGAGGAAAAGATAGAGATATAAAGACAGACCAAGAAAGAGTTGTTGTTGGATTAAATTTGTTTTAAAATAAATAAGCTATATTTGGTGGGAACCTGAGATTGAATTGTTTCATATTGCAGAAACATGTTCTTATTTTATACCAAATCTCTACATCCTCTTCTCTCTTTAACCGCACATAATTTCAGAGGGAAAAATCAATGATGTAGTTGCTGCTTTCTGAAATTATATGTCTTAGACACATGGATTCTTTGGGTCATTGCTTTTCTTCACTAATGGAAAATATAATGAAAACTGCATAATGGAAAGAACAATTCCAATGAGAGCAGGTTAAACTGGTGCAGAATTTTAAACTCAAAACGTGAGCTATGGAGTAAGTATCTAATATAAGTTGTCATCTCTGTAAAATAAGAATTTCTTCATATGAATACCATTGGCTTTAATTTTTTTTCAGAGTTTAGAAACTTCTTTCTTTATATCAAAAGATTTGTTTTAATCTTAAGTGAAGAGAACATCCCTAATGACTCTAAAGCTAGACCACAGAAATTAAAAAGACCTGGTGTATCGATAGGCTCCAGTCCTAAAAAGTGCACCCCTGAGGAATTACCAGTTAAGCATTGTCTACATGCATTAATTCCCGAAGGAAATTGAGAAATGAGTAAGCATATTAGTCAAAGTTTTAGTTAGACTATATGTACATGGAAATGGCATAAATATTAAATATAAAATTATTAAAAAGTAACATTTCATGGCATGTTTAAGAACACAAATATGGGAAGTGCATGATGTCCCTCTTTCTTCTAAATGAAGAAAATCACTAGTACTTCCAGTCCCACTCAGGAACTTTTTCTGTATCTCCTCACTCACCCCATAAAACAACAACAACAAACATAATAAAACAAAAAAAGACCTTGAGTAATTCATTAGTCACATACACATATAAAACATAGTGTTACTGAGGCTAAACTCAGAGGCAGTTAACGGGACAGCATAGTGCTCAGAAAATAGACACAAAAAGTTGAAGGGTCTTGAGTACAGAGAGAAAAGTCTTCCGAAAGCAATAAGAAGCTAGAGGAGGCATTTTTCAATTACAGCTATGAAGCCTGAGAATGTGTTAAAATTTTTAAATGCATTCTGGAAGTAGAGAGACAAAGTCCCAAAATACATAAAATTAGGTAAAAGTATTTTTAAGATATTGGAGAGGTTAACAAAGTGTGTAAGTTATATATTGCTGCACAAAAAATTACCCTAAGTCTAGCACTAAAGCAACATTTATTATTGAATTTCTGTGGGTCAGGGATTGAGATGTGGCTTAACTGAATAGTTCAGACTCAGGGTCTCCTATGAGACTGCAATCAAGGTTAGGACTATGTAGAGGCCAAGGGCAGGCTGCCTTAAGATGTGCCACTTCAGCATGCAGGTTATCTCTAGCTGAAAACAATCAAGGCCCAGCTGACTCAGGAAGAAACTTTGACTTTCCCTCTTATTGCCTAAAAGGATTTAGAGAAAGCAGCAGCTCCAAGAAAAGGATTATCACCATAGATAGATAACCACATTATAATATCAACTAGGTATGGTAAATAGGGAAGAATCTAGAGAAGTGTGTTAACATTCCTCCCTGGTTCCCATCCTTTCTGTGTGGCCCAGCAAACATTTGTTTACCAAACATTTACTTTGTCATCTTTCTATAAATTGCTTCCCCTTCTTTAAAGTCCCAGACCTCTACCTTATACTCATTAGTTCAGGATGACATATATGCCTCATTTTGCCCAAATCTTGGGAAGCTTACATCTATGTGGATCCCCCATACCTACATAAGTGAATTTCATTTTCTCTTGGTAATCTGTTTCATGTCAATTTAATTCTTACACCAGCTAGGAGACTCTTACGGGTAAAGAAAAATTTTTCCTTTCCAACAACTGTTATCACCACAAGACTTGAATGGAGCTAAAAAATCTGCCTTGAAGATGGCTCACTCACAGGGCTTTTGGCTCAAAGCCTCAGTTCTTTGCCTGTTGTCAGAAAAAGGCGTCAGTTGCTGACCAGATGAAGTTCATAAGGCTGTCTGAATGTTTATATGACATGGCATCTAGCATGTGACAGAAGTTACACTGTCTTTTATAGACCAGTCTCTGAAGTCACATATAAGGACTTCTATTGTTTTCCTTTGGTCAAACAGATCAATCCTAATACAATGTAAGAAAGAACTACACAAAGACATGAATACCTGGAGACAGGGATTGGAGTCATCTTGAAATCTAGTTATCACATGGAGGATCTGTAATTCACTTTCTCCTTCCTAGGGGACACCTGAGGTCGTTTTGACATACATCAGAGTCCTTTTTAAATGTGCTAATGATATTTTACTGCCTGGGAGATACCTGGGTGAGTTCTTATCTAAGAGTACTTTAGCAGGCTGTGTTCGGTCTGTCTAGATTGATTTGTTGAAAATAAATCTGAAAAAAAAGTGGGGGCGGGGGTGCCTGGGTGGCTCAGTCAGTTAACATTGTTACTCTTGATTTAGGCTCAGGTCATGATCTCAATTTGTGATATCGAGTCCCACATCAGGCTCTGTGCTAGGTTTGGAGTCTGCTTAAGAATCTCTCTCTCCCTCTCCCTCTGCCCTTACCCACCCCCCTCCCTCTCTTAAAGAAAACAAAACAAAAGAATTCTGGAATTTATCAATTGAGATAGATGTATCTGGCTAGAAAATGGAAGGTAACACACAGGTCTCCCTAGCCCTCCATGACTCATCAACCATAAAAACCAAAAACTCCAAACTTAAACATCTTCTTCTGAGTTTAGATATACTATAGGCATTGATAGCATTCATCTATTACTCTGAAATTAAACCATGACCTACTGCGACAAAAGAGATCATGAAAATGTTATGTCTGATGAGTTTGGAGATCCCTCCAGAAAGAATGCTAAAGCTTTCCTTGGTTTTTGTTTGTACCATTTGATATATATTATAGGTTGAATTGTGTCCACTGGAAAGATATGTTGGGATCCTAACATCCAGTAATACAGAATGTGAACATATTTGGAAATAGAACCATTGCAGAAGTAAATACTTAAGATGAGATCATACTGAAAGAGAATGGGCCCTTAATACAATGACAGATATCTATACGATGATGATTTAATGATCCAGGGGGAGAATGCTCTTTGATGATGGACGCAGTGATTAGCATTATTCAGCTGCAAGCCTAGGGACATCAACCATCCCTGTCAATATCAGAAACTAAGAGAAAAGTGTGGAACAAATCCTTCCTTAGAGCCTTTTGAGGGAGAATGGCCCTGCAAACAGTGATTTCAGACATCTAGCCTCCAGAACTGTGAGAGACTAAATTTCTGTTGTTTTGAGCAACCCAGTTTGCAGTAATTTATTAAGGTAGCCTTAGGAAACTAAGCAATAAGCGTTAGTCAATTTTGGTGTGAGAGATCTATTATGTGTGTATCTGCTTTGACAATTCAACATTCTGTGTAATGCAGATTAGTGGCAGTAATGGGATTGGCATTCAGACTACAAATTAGAGTGGCTAAAGCATTGGGGGGTAAGAAAAAATGAGGGGGAAGAAAAGCCTAACAAGAATTTGATAATAGGATGTCTCTACATATCCTTTGTATGACAAAATGAATGCCCTGCAGTAGATTACACAGGAGAGTGTTACTAATGAAATACAGAAGAAAAACACTGACACCCAGGGGAATTGACTCAGAGGATGGACAGAGAAGACCAAAACAGAGGGAAAGTCAACTAAAAATGCTACTTCTGGCTGTTACAGCAGCCATTTTTATTTTACTGATAAAAATTAAACCTCTAAAGGAGGAAACTAGGATAGGAAAGTTATTTTCTCCACTCAAATGTATTGTTAAGAAGGAATTAAAAATTAATATCAAAACCTTACATATGTCATTGGTTAAATCTTGTATATAGGCTTATTAACTGAATAACTACTTTCCAGTTCCTAATAGGACTTCGGGCATCGTCAAATATTTATGTGTGTTTTTTATAAAATATAAGAGCAAAGAATCCCTCAGGGTATTAGTATGGATAGATAAATAGAAAATCTACAACCTAAATGGCCATTTCTCTTTACTCTGTCCCTTAGAGTGGGGAATGTTTGTTGTTTTAAAGGTTTGTGAATTTAAAAAGTAAAAGCTGAATAGATACAGGGTAAGCTGTTACCAATGTGACCATCCATTAACTAAATTCTAAAACAGTAAGCAGATTATGATGCAAAGTGAATATGATTCAATGAAATGAAACATCAGAAGAATTAACAGATCACATTAAAGAGAAATAGTTTCATATTAGAAGAATTTCCTGCGGTTATGTTTTACTTTTACTAATTAACAGATCCATTAAGTCCCAATAATATTGTAAATGCATGAGATGGATGGGTTGGTTCTTCTTAACATTTTAATAGTAAAAAGAATATTATTTGATCATCCTTGTCAGAGAGAGTTATGAAATTAGACTTGGAATATGTTACACAGTATTCTTATTGGACAATTACCAAATAACTGAGTTTATGCACAATGGATATCACAATTATACTAAATATAAAGAGAAATGTAACTCTAGATAAATTATGAACAATGTATCTTATCACCACATGCCCAGTGCCCTCCATAAGATTTCATTTATAGATGTCGTTAATGATAATGATGATGATCTTTTACGAAGGGAAAAAGGCAATGTGTCTATTATCCAGTCAGGTGAGTAAGGTTTTTGTAAACAAATGGAGTACAAAATTAATGCCTTAATCCTATCATTTTTAATTTCCAGAATAAGAACTTTTCAAATAACCTAATCTTCCAAAGGATAAAAGGAATAATTCAGGATTCTATTCAAAGATGAAATTTGTCAATGGGTTATTTTTTTTCATTTAACAAGGATTCCATTTAATCAACAAAGCATTTGTGAATAATGCTTGAAAATCAATGTATTTAATTCCCAGCAATTCCTTAAAAACTTCAGTGCATAAAATACTTTAAAAGGAAGAAATTTAAGTAACAGAATATTCTGACAGAAAATATTTTACACTTGCCTTTGGGATAAGTAACTTTTTTAAAGATTATGTTTATTTATTTGAGAGAGAATTAGAGAGAGAGCATGAGCAGGGTGAGGGGCTGGGGGAGAACCAGATACCCTACTGAGCAGGGAGCTTGGATGTGGGGCTCAATCTTGGGATCTCAGGACTCCAGTATCATGACCTGAGCTGAAGGCAAACACTTAACAGACTGAGTCACCCAGGTGCCCCAGGATAAGTAATTTTTTTAAAAAAGATTTTACAAATTTATTTGACAGAGAGAGCAGAGACAGCGAGAGCAGCAGAGGGAGAGGGAGAAGCAGACTCCTCGCTGAGCAGAGAGCCAAAGCGGGGCTAGATCCAAGAACCCTGGGATCATGACCTGAGCCCAAGGCTGATGCTTAAACAACTGAGCCACCCAGGCACCCTAGGATAAGTAATTTTTATGACTGTTGACTCAGGAGGCTCTCAGTCTAATTCTCAGCATCTATAATACATTATTGTAATGTATATATATAATTATAAAATGGGAGTAAAACTTGTTTTGTCTTTTAAGTATAAGACACAATCACTGTACTATAAAAAGATCTGGTTAAAAAAAATATTTTTAAATGAGAAGAAAAAGTAGAGCTACAAATAATCATAAGAGAAAATTCTTGATTTAAAGATATCTATCAAAAATAGAATAGTTATTAAGTAACAATTCCATTTTAATTATAATACTTCATGATTAATGTGCCATTGTTCACTCAATAAATCCATAATCTGGCCTCCATCAATTCCATCTTCATTATAGTTGACATAAGTCTGACATATGTCAGTCTTCCAACTATTTATTTTACTGTCTCTAATTTTAAAAATTCAAAATCACTAACTTATTTTACAAAGTATTTCCTCATATCCATGCAATTAAGATTTCCTAATGAAATAACAAAAATCAAAATAGTTTTGACTTGAGTGAACGCCAACTCTAGCTCAAGAAAAGCAGCAGTTCCCAAGAGAACTGGGTTGACCATAGGCTTTTGAGCTGACTCAGCTGCATTGCTAAAAGACCTGACTTTGCAGCAAGATTAAGGGATTCCATATGGAGAGTCAGCTCCCACAGCTCTTTCAGCATTACCACTAGCAAATGTTACCCAAATCAGAAAGCTATATAGAAAGCCATGAGCCATAAGCCCATCAAAGTCGTGAATATATTTGTCTTCTGCAAGACTTTGTTTTTGAATGCAAGAGTTGCAATGCAAATTTTAGTGTGAATAGATATATTTATATATGTGTAAGTATACAGGCCTTCCTAAATCTATTGTTTTGTTCAGTTTGCCACTGTAATCATCATAATTGTTGCAAAACTGGTGTGTAGCTTACCAGAAAGTGCCAAAAGAACTTCCTGAAGATAAGTCTCATTGGAATTCTGGCAGAATGTATAAGGCATGTGTTAGGGAGTTTAACATCTTCCCTAATACACCTTAGAAAGGCAGCCCTCATTAAGCCTGGAATTGAATACCTGTGTCAGGGTTTGGAATATACACTCTGCTGATACATGGAGGTAAAAGAGTGGTCTTCACTCCCAAGTCTAGTGTGGAACTGTACATGTATAACCCACCATTTACAATATTAAGTGATAAATCCTATGTGGTGGGGAAGAATATGGCAAGATACACTGGCAACATTGACAATTTAGTAGAATAGAAAATGTTCAGGAGGTAATATCTGAGCTCGCTTGTGATAAATGAGTGGAAATTTGCTAAAATAATAAGGAAGAAGACATCCCTAGCAGGAAGACCTGTAGGAGCAATGATGAAAAGACCAAGGTCTGTGTAGCATGTTTAAGGGGCAAAAAGGAATTAGTATTTCTGAAGTATAAACAGAAAACTTGTAAAATTAAGATATAAAACAGGATAAGAAAGGTGGTCCTTAATCTTAAATGGCCTTGGATGCTATGCCAAAGAATTTCAATTTTATTTTGTAGATAATGGGGAGTCATTGAGGAATTATGAAAATGGCACTAGAGATAGAAGAAACATCAGTCCCAAGTTAACAAAAGTCCAGGGAAGAGGAGGAAATGGCAGACAAATTAGATATCAGAAGAGGTTAAAGAAAATGAAGATGTTATTTATGATTTAAGCATTTGCATGAAAAGAATTAAAAGGACAGAAGAGTTTGTGATGATTTCAAGCTTCTAGCTTGTAATACAAAGTGAATTGTGTGCTATTGGTTCACACTGAAACTAATAGATTTGAAGAAAGGCAGTGTGTTTCATTCTGGATATGTTACATCTGAGATAACTGATGGGCCTATGAAATCAGAGATTTAGACACATAGTGTTGGTTCTTGGGAGAGAGGATGGAAATACTGATGGGAGATAAAGAAGTTAGCTGTTGGTGTATATATAGTAATTAACACCACAAGGTTAAACTCACTAATAATTTGATTCATCAATAAATGTTTTATATATCACAAAACTATTCACTTCATACATTATAATGTAAATATATATACATTATATAATAATAATTATATTCTTACATTATATATAATTTTATATTATATATAATTATAATTATTCTTATATAATGTATATAATGCATTACAAATGTGAAAGTAAAAACTAAACCATCACCAATATCAATTTTACAATGCAATCTCTATTCATTTATTATGCATCTAATCCATGAAATCTCATACTGTACATTTCTTAACATACATATAGTCAGAAATATTTAATAAATCACTTAAACACTTTCCAGACTTACAAAAATTCATTTAGCCACATATACATAGAACATACCCGTTTAATTACACTCAAGGAAATATGACTCTTTCCAGAAGCTATGAAAAGATAATGTCATTAGTCTGAACAATAATTCATATAGTCATATATACATAGAACATACCTGTCTAACTACACTCAAGGAAATATGACTCTTTCTAGAAGTCATGAAGAGACAATGTCATTAGTGGGAACATGAGCCAGTAATCTATTACAATGTTTCTAACTAATGGTATGATGGTTTTATGGTAATGTAGTCACACAGATATTGAAAAGGGAGCTCAGACTAAAAGCATTTCTGTAGTTAAGAAAGAACTTTAAAGTCAAATGAATAGAAGTCAAAAAATAGGTTTTATTTAATACCCCCTAGTCATCATTCTGAGCACTTTACATGTGTTGACTCATTTAATCCTCACTACAACTTTATGAGGTAAATACCATCATGCCTTCATTTTATGAATGAGACAACTGAAGTAAAAGCAAGGAATCAAATTTAGGCCAGAATTTATACACTAACAAACACCTTTTAAACAGTGGCAGTCTGGGTTCAGATCCACATATAATCTTCTACACTAAATCTGTGTCATCACTGAACTTGGATACACTCCACTGTGTTCCGTGAAGCAGTATCTTACATATTTGTGATAACAACTTTATCATAAATGAAAAAGATTAATTCATTGATGAATCCAAATTGATAAACCCACACAGAAATGTTTCAGAAGTCAATATTTTTTATTCTGTTACGTGAATGTAACCTCAATAAAGATAGGTAGGGATTTATGTCTTCTATGTGACTACTGTATTCATCACACCTAAAATTAAATCACTTAGTAAGTGCCTGAAAATATTTTTAAATTAACACATAATTAAACAAATTAATGAAGCATTAATAATCCAAAATATGGAAGTGCAGTCTCTTTTAATCAAATAATTCAAGTTGGCAAATACAAACTTTCCCCTGTAAGTTTACCTGTGTAGAAAATATGTTAACATTAACAAGTGGCAAGAGAAAAAAATAATGCAATTTATTTTTTAAGTGCCTAGTTACTAAAGACACCAATTAATCATTTCAATATATGGATCTGACTTCTAACTACTCTTTAAAAAAAGAACATTTTGTGGTTTATTATAAAGATACTCTCTTTTGAAGAAAATATATATAATAAAAGAAGGTACAAATACAAAATTGAAAAGAGCTTCCAATGCATCATCCAGGAGTAATCACTGTTAAAAATTCAATATCTGTACATTCAGCATCCATTATATGAATGTGATTAAATTTCAATAAATAAGAGTGCCTGGGTGGCTCAGTTGTTAAGCATCTGCTTTTGGCTCAGGTCATGATCCTGGGGTCCTGGAATCAACTCTGCATCAGGCTCTCTGCTTAGCAGGGAGCCTGCTTCCCCCTCTCTCTCTGCCTGCCTCCCTGCCTACTTGTGATCCCTCTCTCTCTGTCAAATAAATAAATCAAATCTTTTAAAAAAAGAAGTTTGGGGTGCCTGGGTGGCTCAGTCGTTAAGTGTCTGCCTTTGGCCCAGGTCAGATCCCAGGGGCCTGGGATCGAGCCCCACATCAGGCTCTCTGCTCGGCAGGAAGCCTGCTTCTCCTTCTCCCACTCCCCCTCCTTTTCTTCCCTCTCTCTCTCTGTGTCTCTTTCTGACAAATAAGTAAATCAAATGTTAAAAAATTTTCCATAAATAAATTAGGCTTATAGCATCGTATTGCTTTACTGTATTCTTCCTTCTCTTAATAGTGTAGCATCAGAATTTCCACAGGCCTTTAAATATTACTTGAAAACTGGGTTTTGGGAAAAATAACATTCCATTCTAAGAATATATGACAATAAGTCAGACTTTTGTGATTCCTACTATTTCTTTTATTGATTTTTTGTAAATAACAATAACATATATTATATGTAAATTCTTTAGCATATTTCTAATTATTTTTAGAAATAAATTTCTAGATTTTGGAATCTATTATTATTATTCAACTGAATGACTACCAACTCACTAATCATTAAATGTAGATTTCAAAGTCATAGAGAACTGTCTATTTAACTTTCCTTTAATTAGTAAAACTATCCCAGGATATTGGCACAACTTAGAGGCATAAGCATTAATACTTAATAAAAAATAAATAAATGGGAGTTAATGGTTATGATTGAAAGTTATTATTTTGTGAAGAGTAATAAACCTCTGCTAAGAGGTTTTAATTCTCTTCATTACTATCTGTCTACATTTATTGTAATCATTTATTGTTAAATTATTTTGGACCTGACTTTTGACCCAAAATCAAATTTTACAATTCTACGACCTTGCAAAATCAAGAGTCCTTAAATTCCAAATCTATGAAAACCTGATAGCTTCACAGATAGATGGCAGAGATGACAATTTTAAAGAGAACTTGCAATAATAAACCCATTTTTAAATTCTTATTGTAAAATTCAACTGAATGTTAATATCTTAAGGTTCTTTAAATTAAAAGCAGTGCTTTTGTTCACATTTTTTTACCCTAGAAATTGTTATAAAATCAGACAAGATTTCATCTCAGGAAATACTGTATTCACTAAAGGTACATAAGTTTTTATATATTAGAAGCACAAAATGGTCATTTTTCACATGGCAAGAAAATTAAAGTTTGCGCTGTAACCCTCAACTGATATCTAAAGTATTATTTTCTATTCCATTTGCTTGGTTTCTTATCTCTTCAGTTGTGTGAAGCATTTTGAGAATGTCTGATATGTATAATTTAATATTGACCTATAAGTCATCTACCATTGAACACTTTAACCAGATATATACATGACTTAGTGTGAATGATTAATCCTAACACATGTCTGGCATAAAATGACCTTTTAAAATTTTTGTATTAAACCTTTGAGAATTGAAGGCATTTGTAACAAAGAAAAAGGGGAGAAATAAGTACTTCAATAAAATACATGTAATAAACCTGATGAAGTTCAAATTATTTCTATTAATTAAATTAATTTGAATTAAATTAATTTTAATTTAATTTATTTAATCATTTAAAAGCAATTGGAAACACCAAAAATATCACCACTTTATAATGCCTGGTAAACTATCTTTTCAATGTTATAATAGTTCTTTGAATTCTACAGAAGTTTCCAAAGTGCTCTATAGACTATTAAAGCAGAAAAGTAGCCTTTAATATATTAAAACAAAACAAAAACAAAAACAAGGAAGAATTGTTGATGTTCTGTAGCCAAAAATTCTGAGGAAAGTTGGCTAACTAGAATTATGTTTGAGACAGGGAAACTGAAGGAGTCCATAAAACTCTGTTTTTTGCTCCTTTTCCTTCTTCTATTCTTTTTTTTGTTGTTGTTAAGATTTTATTTATTTGACAGAGAGAAACACAGCGAGAGAGGGAACACAAGGAGAGGGAATGGTAGCGGGAGAAGCAGGCTTCCCGCCAAGCAAGGAGCCCATGCAGGGCTTGATCCCAGGACCCTGGGATCATGACCTGAGCCGAATGCAGGCATTTAACGACTGAGCCACCCAGGCGCCCCATGATTAAACTTCTATTCTTGCTAGGACCTACACCCTAACCCCACTCTTCACATGCCTTAGAATGTGAATAGCATATGTCCTCCTTGGACAGGACAAGGAGTTAATAATCTCTCCAGAATAGATAATATCTAAGGAAGGACCAGGTAAGAATGATGGGACGAAGCTATCACGTGTGTATTCTACACCCCTGGGAGTAGACATCTAAATACCAAGGCCCCCTGGCTCCAATAACACCTGAGCCATCATCTTTGTTCTTACCAGTTCCTGGATGTCTGAAGGGACATGTACACCAGACCACCATCCTTAACAAAAACTCCCAGACTTCCTCCTTTACTTTCTGTGTCTCCAAGACATTCTGTCTGTTATCTGCTCTCTATATCTTCAATAAACTGCTTTTACTTTCTGCTGGTTTGTGTTTGATCTCCAGCCTACACACAGCCAGGGACCCTCTTGGCTGATTCTGCAGGATCCCCTCTGGATCCTCAGACCTGGCCTGCTGGCATCATGCTCTTTCAACTGTTGTTTTGAATCTCTAAACATATAGTTAGAGATTTTCTTATAGTTAATACTAGGTTTTTTTTTCTTTTTTTATAGTTAAGAAAGTATTATAGTTAATACTATGTTTTTTTTTCTTTTCTTATAGTTAATACTACGTTTATGGCTGTCATAAATTCTTAGGATATTTATATTAGTTATCTATTGATGTCAACAAACCACCCCCAAACTTTGAATCTATGGATTTTTGAACAATTCTGCTCATCTGGATGAGGCTCTACTGATCTCTGGGCTCACGATGCTTCCCCTCAGCAGCATGTTGTCTAGAGACTAGATAGTCCAGTATCCTCAGCTGAGGCAACTTAACTCTGCTTCATATCTTTCATCCTCCAGCAAGCAGGCCTGAGCTTGTTTGTTGTCCTAACAGAGGTAGATTACAGAAAAGAGAATGAAAACAGGCTAAGTCTTCTGGGCCTACACATAAAAATGACAAAATATCACTTCCACCATATCTTATTGGCCAAAGTAAGTCACAAGTGCAGCTGAGATTCAAAAGATATAGGAACAGATTCCACTTTTCAATAAAATCATTTATTGATAAAAGTTATATCATAAAAGATATATGTACAGAGGAGAATAGAGTATGGGAAACAATATTATAACCAATTTACTATAGAATTTGACTGGGAAGCCCTTTTTTTCAGGTCTTCTAAAGTAGAAGTTGCAACTCACATCTTAGAAGTGCTAAGGTATAATGATTTTATACATTCAGTTTATCCAATAAAGATTAGCACTATTTGAGTTGAGTTAACAACTAAACTTTTGGTACACGAGGTGAACGGATGTTCTTTATCTTCAAGATGTGAGTCTTTCTAAATTAACAGGTAAAAGTACAGTTCAATGCAGCTTTCAGTGGTTGCTCAGGTAGGCAGAGTGAGCTGTAACATTGGTGTTTTCCAATAAACCACACTTAGTGTTGTTTATACTCTTGTTTCTCATCCATGGTGACTCAGAGGTTGGCCATGTGGTTTGCATGCCAATGGGACATTGAAAAGTGTGATGCAAGCGGAGGCTTGGTACGTGCTTGTACAGGATTTGTCCTCGTGAAATTTACCTCTTGGATCTCTGAGACCACTACGTATGAGAAAAATCAAGCTATCCACATGGAAAAGCCAATAAAGAAGAACCAGGGAATCAAATGGACTTGCAGACTCCAGAACCCAGACCCCAGTTGTCTTTTTCAAGTCAATCTCTTTTAATCAGCTCCAGCCATTCAGGCCCTAGTGGGTTAGGCCATAGGCATTATAAAGCAGATATTGTATCTACTGTTCTTTGTCTCAAATTCTGATCCACAGAATTATGATCTTTCCTTAAAGTATTTCTTGCTTTGATATACTAAGCTTTGGGGTGGTATAGTATATTGCAATAGATAACTTTAAGAGAAATGGATACTAGAAGTGTGGTGCTATTATAACAAAAACCTAAAACATGGTATTGGCCTTGGGACTGGGGAGCAGGCAGACTTTCATATGTATATCGTTTCTGGTGAAAAACAAAGACAGACTTGAAGGAATGGAAAAAACCAGGGAGACCCACTCCATTGAGCAGAACCAGCCCCTAGTCAAGGACAATTCTCTACCTCCCAAATAATATCCATCTGACAAGATGGAACAGGATGCATTTAGAAATACTGTGGACCAGTGACTACTATGTTTTTCATGTTTCCTCACTTTTTTTTTTTAATAAGAACGTGTGCTGCCATTTTCCTATTACTATTTCATTATTGAATATGGGGTGTATGGAGGCAGAAAACTTTGTTTTTTTAGACTTTTTTTTAATTTTAGATAGCTTCTCTGTTTAGTTCACAGATGTCTGGATTGAGAGGAGTCACACGTGAGCAGCTGCCCCCAAGGATCTTCATTTGTACCTGAACCTGATTCAGATGATGAGAGCCTAAGCCTGATAACCATAAGCAAGTATGATATTCATATCATATGAAAATATGCTATCAAGGGTCTTGGGATGGGGAGAATGTATTTTCTTCAAAGGATGGACTGAGGTACATGGTTGTATCGATTGCTGCCACAAACCCATGCCTTCCAGTTTTCACACCCTTATACATATCTCTTCCCATTGACTCTGGAGTCACCTGTGTAACTTGCTTTGGCCAATGGGACATTAGAAAGTATGACACCAAGCACAAACTTGATAAGCACATACACACTGGGTTTAGTCCTCATGTAATACCCTCTCCTGGGACTGTAAGACCACCTTTCTACAAGAAAGTACAAGCTAGCTACATGCAAGAGAACTGAAGAACCCAGCTGTTTTACTAGAACTAAATCCTTAAACATCTGGCCTCAACTGAGCTATAGCAGCCAGCCCCACCTATTCAAGGCAGCCCACCTGAGATCTCCAACATCATGGAGTAGATTAGTTACTCCTATCCTTCCCTGCTCAAATTTCTGACTATAAAATCTTCAATCAAGTAAAATGGTTGCTCTTTTAAGTCACTACATTTTGGGATTGTTTGTTCCAGAGAAATAGATAACCATAACGACAGGTTATGTTGCAGGTTGGTGAAAGTATGGACATCACTGGGGAATCAGGCGGATCAGCAAGTATCGGCAGATGCTGTAATGCCCCCCCGATTTCGAATCCGAGAGACCACTGAGGAGCCGATACCGATGCAAACGCATGAGGGTTTCTTCGCAAGCTCGAGCTTGGGCCCAAGTATATCCGACACAGCGGGGTCGGGACTTGGACCCCTAGGTCAAAGGGCATAACAGTTTTATAGGGGCCAGTGGTCACACAGAAAGTTGCATGGTCATTGTCAGTCCACACACAGGTGGCCAACTGAATCACAATTTACCCTGTAGTAGCCGTTTGAACTAGCCTATTACTCTGGTCTGAATTGGCGGGCAAAAGGCAGGGTTTGCATCCTGTGACAGTTAGGGGTTCCGCATTTCTATCGGCTAACTCAAACTAGTTCAAGGACCGGCCAGGCAATGTTCTGACATTCTGTGACCTTTCTCAGGAGCAGGTCGTGTAGGGGTTATATACACTATGACAGGTATAACACAAAATGAAGTTAGCCTTTTTTCTGCTCTCTCAATGCAACAGCAGCAACTTGAAATGAAGAGTATAACCCAATTGATGGAGTTTTGGAATATAGGGGAGGTTTGGTGGGGTGTGGTCCAGAGCCGAGGATCAAGAAAGTATTCTTGAGACTTTTTGGTGCAAAATGGTGGTTTATTAAAGCTTTGGGACAGCACCCCTGGGCAGAAAGAGCTGCTGTCCCTGGTTTGTGAGGGGTGGCTGATTGTATTCTATGGGGTTGAGGGAGGTAAGGAAAAGGGAAGTTTCAAAAGGACTTTCATATGTTAAAGAACACTCACGGAAACGGAGGCCTTGTCATTGTTTTTCCCTCTAGCAAGGAATTAACAAGAAAATAGTCTGGAGCTTCCTGGAGGAACATTACATTCTGCCCTCTTCAAGGATCTGTCAATGGGCTGCAGGTTATAACGACATTTAATTGTAGCTACATTTCCTTCTGGAAGCTAGGCCATTAATAGAAATGCTTCATTCTTACAGATTGCTAAAATATTTCTAAACTGAGGGAGACTCAAGTCTTGCAGGATTGTGATCTCTACAAGTTAGCTTTGTTTTTCCTTCAGGGCAGCCAGGAGTGCCTGAAGGAATGTCACATATATTCCGTGGGGTTGAGGGGTGCGGTTTGTGGGACATCAGCTTCTGCTTTGTGCTCAGCTTGCCTTCCGTTCCCTCATCACTATGACTTTAAGCTGCACCAGAGAGGAGGGGGAGAGAGAGAGACAGAGCAAGAGACAGAGATATTAGTCTCTTCTTTTCATTGATAATTGGGTAATTGAAACATTGCTCCATGACTTTGAGGTTAAACTCTCAAAGCACAGCCTACCAAGTCCTTTCACATTATATTGTAAAATCCAATTACATTCCTTCTTATTTAGTATAGTCTTTATAAAATCCACGCAGCCATATTATAAGCAAGTTATGTATGTATGTATGTGTGTGTGTGTGTATATATATACATATATACATACATATATATATGTATATATACATACATATACATACATGTATATATATAAACATATATATATATATACATTTTTTTTTTCCCACAACATTAAAGTAATTTAATGGAAACTCTGGTAAATAGAGGGAGCTGGTCTTCTTCCAAAGGAGAAGACGTAAAGAGGGATTATATAAGAAAGAGAATTTTTCTGAAGAATTCATACTATTAAGAGTACCTGTAATATTTAAGGCATTGTTTTATATTTGGATATTCTAAATTGCATCTAACCTTATCCTGATATGAGACCATTTTAATATGAAATATTACGTATCAAATAAACTGGAAATTTTTTAAAATTCCAATGAGTGCTAAATAGTTTTCTATAATTTTATATTTTCTATGTCTTAAAAAAACAATTTAATGTTAAATTTTAATTCTTTCTCTTTATAAATGATTAATAACCTATATATACTTGTTAAATGTTAAATGATACACCTGTAATAGTGGTAGGAAAAATACTAAACACGTTGCCACTGAATACAAATCATACCCATATATAAAAATATTAACAAGAAGTAATTCATCAGTTATATCATATTCCCATGATCCATATTTATTGAAGAGACATTTTTTGGGTTTGTTTGTTTGTTTGTTTGTTTGTTTGTTTGAAAGAGTAGTATGACCTACTAGTTAAGAACAAGAACTCTAGAGTTCAATCCATTAAGGTTCAAATTCTGGGTCTATCACTTCTTAAACATATGATCTGTGTCTGATTCCAGAATGTCAAAATGGAGACAATATTAGCAGCTTATTCAGAGCTTGGCAGGAGAATTACAGGAGGTAATACACTTAAGGCCATCAGAACCCTATCAGAAACAATCTCCTGTGCACTACCTAAGTGTAAGCTGTTGCTATTTTTAGCAGATCTTAGCTAAATTTCTTGTCAGTTTAGCTACATTGTCCATCCAGGGCTCTGCACTCCTTTTGAAATTGTTAATAATTTCTTTAAAAGGAGAAGAAAACTAACATTTATTGACCACCAGGCAATCTTTTAACAGCTTTACTTTTAGAAGTAATGTATTGACTGATTTAATCATTACGACCACCTATATGAGGCAGAAACGATTATCATCCTCACTTTAGAGATGCAAGAATGGAGCTTCAACTGGGTTGAACAATCTGTCCAAAATATACCCCTAGTAAATGATTAAAATGGGAATCAAGGCAGGTATGGGAGCTCTAGAACTTGCAGTCTTAATTATTGTATTACGTGGCCTCTAAACTGTTCTGGATGATATTACTTCCAAGTTTTGGGGGGTTTTTTTTCTGTCAAAATTATACCCTCTGAAAAGTATTGCTTTTGACAGTCTATTCCTTCAATATCTCTATCTTTGCAGAGGAGAGAGAAAGCAATAGAGCATGAAAGAATCGAAGGAAATGTTCAGATGGGTAAGAGAGGTGGGAGAAAGAAACAGAGGGATGTATAAATCACTGCAGTGGGCACTTCGGCTGTTGTAGGAGCTGTCCATACGGGAGCAGCCAAGGGAACTCAGAAGTTCCCTGCCCATGTGCAGTTTGCAATGAACCCAGAGGAATCACACAATGGAATGATGACAAAATTAAAGAATCAATACATGTTAAATGAGTAATAAGTAGATAAACCAGGTGAGAGGAATCAGAATATGCCACCCCAAAATATGCTGCTTTGGCATATTGATTTTTTTGAGCTGAAAGCAACTGAGAAACAGCAGCTTCAGGAAAAGCTCTCTGTCATCCCCCTATCTGCCTAAAGGCAAGCCATATATTTCCCATTAGAAAAGTGCCCTCCCTGTACCAAGACAGGCAAGCACTCAATTGCCAAAGACAAAGAGTAGATGCCAAGATAAGTCTGCAGAAACAGACCTTACTAAAAAAACCTGTATCTGCCATCTCCCCGCCCCCTGCCCCAGGTGTCTCCTAGTCACTTTCCCACAATGTGCTGGCCTCAGAAGCCCAAAATCCCTTTCCTTTGGCTCGTCCCTTCTCTATAAATTTAGCACTTTCTGTTAAAATGATGCATAAGCCCCAAGTCTGCTCACTTCTATGGATTTTTTTATTTCTTTTTCGCAAAGTCCCTGTGAACATAAAAATCATTATAAAAATCAAAAATCATTATAAAATTGTATGGTGTTTTGTTGTTTTGGTTTTTTTTCTCTTGTTAACTTGATTTTTGTCAACTTAATTTGCAGGCCCCAGCGAGTCCATCTAAAAAGGTGGAGGAAGTGTTTTTTTCCTCTTTTACAGGGTAATGACACAGAGAGGTCAGGAACATATTATTTTGGAGACTCTCTGAGTAGGCACTGAATAGATAGGGTTACAAGTAGTGGGCAAAGCACTTCAGCCATGGCCTGAAGTGAAAGAAATGGTATGGTGTGCTCAAGGTCTAATAACAAGGAGACCAGTGTGGACAGAGCACAGTGAGCAAGGGGAAGAGATTAAGGAGACAGAGAGCAGGTCATGGAGGAATTTGTATACCAGGCTAAGAAACCTGGAGTTTATTCTAATTGAAATAGAAAGCCACTGAACAACTTTAAATAGGAGTTGACTTTACTTGATTTATGTATTTAAAAGAATGTTTTGCAGCACACCTGGGTGGCTCAGTCAGGTAAGCATCTGCCTTTGGCTCAGGTCATGATCCTAGGGTCTTCGGATTGAGTCCTGCATCAGGCTCCCTGCTCAGCGGGGAGCCTGCTTCTTTCTCTCCTTCTCCCTCTCCTCATTCTTGTGCTTACTCTCTTTCTTTCTCATTCTTTCTCTCAAATAAATAAAATCTTTTAAAAAAATAAAAGGAAAGAATATTCTTGTCACTCATTCATGGAGGTCACCATGACTATCTCTCTCTGAAAGAAATGCAAACCGATATGTAGAATCCTGTTTGTTAACTGTTTTGTCAGGTGGGAGAAAAAAGCCTCTCACTGAAACAGATCTAAGTGTCCACCAACATAATTTGGAACACATCTTGTGCATAGAATCAGAACTTCAATTTCCATTCAGACTTAATTTCAATGAACCTTGAATGTATTTTCTTCTTGTACTCTTTTCTTAAAAATATTTTTTTATTTATTTTACAGAGAGAGACACAGTGAGAGAGGAACACAAGCAGGGGGGATGGGAGAGGGAGAAGCAGGCTTCCTGCTGAGAGGCTCTATCCCAGAACCCAGGGATCATGACCTGAGCCCAACACAGATGCCTAATGACTAAACCACCCAGGCACCCCTTCTTGTACTATTTTTTTGTTTAAAACTGTACCCCAAACATGATTTAGCTTTAATGATTTTAAAGTGTAATAAGTATAGTAAGGGTGTAAATTATACTTGAGATATTTTTATATCACAGCCATAAATGAAAAATCAATTATCTTGTATAAGTTATAAAATTTGCGATTTGTTGCTTAAAACAATGAGCTTCTCCTTAATATAATCTCCACAATAATGCAAGCTCCTGGGAAGAGCAATTATTTTGAGGAGTGAAAAACAGATCATTTAGGATAAGGTAAATTTTGAAATCCTTATGCAGTACCCAGATGGAGATCCAAATTTCAGACAAATTGAAAAGATAAAAGATGCGTCCTGCCAAGAGTTGAGGTGTTTGAAATTTGTTAATTATGAAACAAGGGTGGCAGAGCACATAAGCAATTATAAAAGGGATAATCAGTTGCAAATGAGTTAATGACAGAGCAAAGGCAAAAAACTTTAGAACATGGAAGAGGACTGATGACTGGAAGGGCTTGGCAGGGTCCATGGAAATTTATTTTAGATACAAATAAATTACCCACTCCGCAGACTGGGGAGCAATGACACCTGTTTGCCGTTTGCCCCTTGGTGTGGTTAGTAGAGTGAGGACATGAGTCTTCAGATGCTCGCCTTTTCACTGCCTGACATTACTCTCAATGAAGTTACACTTCAAATTAACCTAAATTGAAAATAAATATATTGATAGCAGAACTTACTAGATTTTCTATTTGAGTCCTGATATCAACCGCAAGACAGATTTTGAGTGAATAAGACAAAAAATGGTAATTTTTTATTGACCAGGAATTTAAGGGCAGTTAGCATTGGAACATCAACTACTTAAGTCACAAAAATTTCAATGTGATCAATACAAAATTTATTTTCCACACTTAAAGATGTAGTAGCAATTGGTGTGCGATAATTATCAAACAATGAGCTCTCTATAAAATTTTGTCTGCTTTCTTTCACTAGATCCATTATAGTCTTCTAATTAAAGATATTTTTCCCTTTATTCCATTATTAGAAAAGCAATCAACATCCTGAGATTGAAAATTGTATGTGAACTCTAAGATTCTCAGATGTTACCTCTTATGATCATAGAACATTTATTGGCTCCTACAGAATTGCCTATAACTTGTTTGAAGCTTTTTGCTGGAAAAATGGTAAGACTGTTTTGAAACCCTAGTCACCACAGCACCTTGTCAACAGACAACTTAAAAAACAACAACAACAACAACAAACTATTCATTGTTTTTCATTTAGGTGAAAATTTGAAAAGCAGAGCAAAATACAACGCATTTGAACTGGAAAACTATCATTTCTTTTTGACAATACATAAGGCACTGTTAATTTTGGACTAGGTTATGGTATAATGAACTCTGGCAAATATTACATGTCATTCTATTAAGAAACACTTCACTTACACAGTAGCTAATTTATTTTTAAATACAGCTGTGCTAAGGTATCAAATAAAACTTAATAGGCAACAAGATAATGTTTAGAGCTCAGGCTCTAAAGATAAGTAGTCTGGCTTCAAATTTAGTTACTGCCACTTCCTAGCATATGACTTTGGTCAGGCTATTAAACTCTTCAAGCCTTAGCTTTTTCCATCTTTAAAATTAGTGTAATAATAATACCTATGACATTCTACTTATGTAGGGGTTTTATTAAATAATGTATGTAAAGTGCTAGTAAAGTGCATATTACCTTTCAATAAATAATTATAATTTTTATTGAAACATGAATGTGACAGGGTAGAGGTGAGGCATGGGGCACAATTAAAGTATTATGGACAGCATTTTAAACATCACACAAAATTGTTTCCTTTCTCCTAAAAAATATGGCCTAATTTATAACAGTATGCTATTAACTGACTCATGGCCAGAAAATTTTGTTATTAATTTTGAAGATCCGCTCAAATTGCCCCTTTAAGTAGCATTCTTCTACATGTTGTATTTTCTGACATATTTTCCCCTAATTCACAGATAGCAAGCATCCCCTTCATTGTACTTTCTTAATGGTAGCCAAGAAAAGAAATAGTTTCAGCAATATAATATTAAGGTGATACTTTTCATCAACGAATCAGTGTTTTTTTGACAGCAGTTCTGCTGGTGTCTGACCATTTATCATCCCTAGTGACACTGGAAGTGCAATGTCATCAGAAGCCACAAGTTAATTGGAAAGATTAGTAGAACAGTTGTTCAACAAATAGATTGACTTCAGAAAGATACAGTTGAGTCCTTATTTGATTTTACACTTTCTCTATAAATTTTAGCTTTATTGGTTTAAGAAGTTATATTGATTAAATAAAAATAAACACAATTTCTCCCACTTCCATATTAGCAGTCAAAGAAAATCCCGTTTGAAACACGTAGGGATCTTGAGTTTATCTAGATGCAAATTATTAATGAAGCTTTAGGGGTGATGTGTCAATAATAAATGTGGGGAAATGGAGTGAGAATGGGAGAGTATTGAGTATGATTAATTAGTAAAAGCTAGAAGTAAAAGGAAAGTCTTAATAAAGTGATGATCTTCCATTGTCCAGCTTTTTTGATTTCTAAAACTAGCTACAGAGAATATAATGAGAAAGCCCAGGATTGAGGTTTGGAGTTTGTGCCATAACAAATGAGGCAAAGAACAGAGTAAAAGAGTGTTATAGGCTAAATGTGCCCCCACATTCATATGTTGAAGTCCTAACCCCTGGTACCCCAGAACTTAATCATATTTGGAGATAAAATCTTTAGAGAAATAATTAAGTTAAAATGAGGTCTTTAGGGCAGGTCCTAATCCACCATGACTGTTATTTTTATAAGAAGAAATTTGGACACAGACTTGCATACCCAAAGAGGAAAGACAATAAAAAGACAAAGAAAGAAGATGGCCATCTTTTGCAAGTTAAGGAGAAAGTCTTCAAAAGAAATCAACCCTGAGGACACAGACATCCTGATAGACTTCTACCCTCCAGATCTATGAGAAAATAAATATTTTGTTTTTTAAGCATTATTTACTGAAGTAATCTCCACACCCTATGTGGGGATCAAACTTATGACCTTGAGATCAAGCCTCGTGTGCTCTTCTACTAAGCCAGCCAGGTGCCCCAAGAAAATAGATTCTTAAGTTACCTTGTCTGTGGTACTTTGCAATGGCAACCTTATCAAACTAATATGAAGAGAAAAAGAAGGGGCTGGAGAGAAGAGAAATGGATGTCTCACTTCCTCGAAGGTCATCCTATACCACTGTCACCTCCTTCTTTGCCAAGATAACCCTTATCTGGTCTCCAAGAACCTCAGGTCTTCTAAAGGTATTTGTGGCATAAATTACTCCCTGATCTTTTGAGGGTCCTTATTCAAAATTCTTTCTGTGTTATTTTGGAATCAATCATTAACTATTCCTGTTTCTTGGAAAATTTTCCTATAACATTCCTCATCTGAAGTTAGAAACCTTTGACTACTGAGTGTTGGAACAAGAGCTCATGGGGTTACCCACATTTTTGGTTTGTTTGTTTTTTTTTTATTTTTCAAAAAGATTTATTTATTTATTTTAGAGAGAGAGAGCGTGGGGTGGGGGGGCAACCAGAGGGAGAGAGAGAATAGTAGACTCCCTGTTGAGCAGCGAACCCAGCAGGGTACTTGATCTCACAACACTGAGATCATGACCTAAGCCTAAATCAAGAATTGGACTCTTAGCCAACTGAACGACCAGGCACCCTTGGCTTGACCTTCTAAATCAATATATAGGTTGACCTTCTCAGATATAATAAAATTACACAGCAGCAGTAAGTATTCAATTATATATGTCAGTAAAAATTTCCTATTGTAAATTAGTTGGTTGGCATCCTGGAAACATGAATGAAGATATCTTATTTAAACATAGTATCTGCTATTCTTCCATTTCTTGTTTTGTTTCTCTGTCACTTTTACTGTCTTTCGTCAAAGTAGATAACCAGGGTTTAAAAGTCTAGGGATTTTTGGTGCCATGGAAAGGCTCAGAAGTAAAGTGGTATCATAGATACTTTTTGTCTTTTGAATGAAAAACTTTTGTTGCTGTTTCTGAAAATCCGGGGGCTGAAACTGGCCAACAGGACTGTTGACATAGTTAAAAATATGAAGTCCACAAAAAGCTTCACCATTTCCTAATATATTCAGTCTGATTCCAGGAGACAAGTCAGCTCAAAATCTCTGGGCCCTAAGCCAATAAAAAAGATTATGTTAGATGACAGTGTGCAGAGTTCGGAAGAAAAAGTGTCTTTAAGAATCAAGGAGGCAGAGAAAATGGATTATGGAATGGAAGAGAAGATTCTAAGTTCCACAGGTAATGGGTATCCAAGGACTGCTCCAAGCTGGGGAGGTGACTTAATCTTTATAGAATGGTTGTATGACATATCTGGGGAGGTGTCGTATCTGTTACAGAAAGACAGATCCAAATCTCAAATAGAAAGATAATCTATTACATGACTATCTACTTACATGATGGAAAAGTTTAGGGTATTATTTGACCAGTAGTTAAATTAATGTCCCTGGATTCAGTTACCTATTCTCTTTCAGTTCTGTGCACCATAACATCAGTGCTGTTCTCCAGCAAGCCCTCCCCTCTTGATTTTAAAACAGCCTAAGCAGCTTTGAATTGCACAGGCACTAAACTTCATATTTTAAAGGAAAGAGTGAGATCCTCTTAAGCAGGACCCTTTGCTCCGAATAAGGCTTTTCATGCATTTCATTAACACTGAATGTGTCATGAACCAACGTTCATCATGAACCAATCACTATAAACCAAAGGAATGTGCTGTGCTGATTGGCCAGACTGTGGGAATATGTATATTTATGGGTCTTGAGGATAAAATAAGCTTCATCCAAACACATAGAGTAAGATTGAAAGAAGTGATAGTTTTTGAAAACAAAAATGGTTTCCAGAAAGAATAAATAGATGTACATCTAGCATGAAAACACAGCACGGCAAATATAAAAAGAACACTGCAGACTAACAAAAAAGTGCTAGTAGCAAATAGTAAACAGGAGCTTACAAGTCATTATCTCATTTTGGAGGTAGTGTCTAGATCTCCTGATCTCTGAGTGTAAGTTGAAGAGGGTACCCTTAAAAATGACTGGGATGAAATTCCCATTCAGCATAGGAGAAGTACAACTCTGAGATAAATCTAAATTGATTTAATGGTATATAAAAAGTAATATTTCTTTTACACTTCACTTATGGAGTAAGATTAATGTCCTTTCATGATTATCTTAGACTTGCTTAGTAAATGCTATCCCAGGATAATTTCTGAAGTTGTGAGTTTAAATGCTGTCACTGGAATCATGGAAAGTCACTACAGAAATGCCAAAATTGATGACTAGATATGACCTAGGATATTTTTCTTTGTGACATATTCATAAATTAATGAATATACAAAACTATAGTGATCTAATAATATAGCCATCTACCAAAACCTAGCTTACAAACTATACTCTTGACTCAACAGAGTCATCACATGAATTTGAGAGAAATGAATAAAGTGGATGGAGGGGCATGTTCTAAAGACAGAGCCTCTTGAAAGGAAAAAATGAAAGAAGAAAACAAAATCTTGGATCATATATCATATGTCCTCTTGATACTTTTTTGGGTTAACTTCTTTTTCTACAAATATTAAAAATATACATCTGTGCTTTAGAGAGAAGAAACCCTTTTGTTAGCAGCATTAAAGTTGTGTTTTAATGTAAAAACAATGAAAAACTATAAATATGGTCCCAACCGTAAATATATATGGAACATTTCAGGTCCTAAAAACATACATTTTTGCCTACACATTCCAGCAGAATAAATAATGAAACCAGATGACCTCCGGTGTTGACAGATGGGCTCAGCTTTTGACAACATGATTTTTACATTTGCTCTAAGCTAGAACATCTTTAAACTGGATGAGGAATCAAATGAGAATTTTATTGCACAATATGATATAAGACTCAGTCATACAAATTGAGCGTGAACCTAGAGCATTAATTTGCAATAACTTGAGTTACATATAATTATACAAATACTTATTCTAAGTCAGTAAAGCAGAAGCAATTTTACAATATAATAATTCAGTTTCCCAGGACAGTTCAGAGCTGATGGTGAAAGTTTGCTCCTTTAGTTCACAAGAATTTTTGAAAATTAATTTTCTTTCTTTTGGTAACTTGGTTAATTTAGTGATATATTTCTCCAGGAGATATCTTCCATGCCAAAAGCTAATACCTTCCAAAGCCTAAGAAAGTATCTTCATCCGATTTGCTGTATGCCTGCAGTTTGGAAATCAACTGCTCCCTACAGAAGGTTTATTTCATTAATCACTAGGTTTTATAGCTTTCTTTTTTCCTACTGATACCTAAGGCATTTATTTAATTTTTCTCTTTTTATTTATAATGTTCTAAGTCAATAAATGAGGAAAAGTCTAAAGAAATGAAAAGTTAGAGATTTTACATATAGTTTTCATTACCCTTCAATATACTGAAATAGACTAACTGCCAAACATTTATGTACTTATTTCATGGCAAGATACTCAATTTTCCTTTTTTTCCCAAGTTATTATAGTTAGCTAGAAATTTTTCATTTTGTTTTAAATTGAATCAATGGAGGGCAAATGTGTGTGTGTGTGTGTGTGTGTGTGTGTGTGTGTGTGTGTGTGTGTGATGGAATGATTTTCCACTACAATTTCTCTGTGGGAACACTCTGCTATCAGACAAGTGCTTAGCTGCTTTCCATCAGATCATCTGTACCCAGTTATGGAATGCATAACCTACTTTGAATCCTGGTTGATTTTTTTTATTAGGTTGGGATGTAGAAATGAATATCTTGGGTGCATTAAAAAAATATGGAAAAATCAATTAATTAGAAAGCTTCTTTTTGTCTCATTTGAATATATTTACATATACAACAAATTTTTGTTTGATTAATTGACATTTTTAAGCTAATTCAACAAATCAGCTTTCTTAATTCTTCTCTAGCTCTTAGTCTTTACCTGTGCAGGGGAAGCTGTGTCTAGTGATGAATGAGAGTACAGGTTCTTCAGGCAGGTCACCTGGGGGAGGGGTCATGATGTTTATTTCGTACTGCATAGCTGTGTTCATGAGAACACAGAACAAATGATATTTTGTCATTTGTTTGTTGGATTTGTTCTGATGAACAAGTCTGTAAATGTATCTGTACGTCCGCAGCAGCTTCCGGTTGGGCTGAGCCCGCCCGTGAATCACCACCGGTTAGCCGGGCCGTGGGGACGGCGGCCCTCCTGCCGGAGGAGGAGCACGCACCTGGGGCTTTGCTCTGTTTCACCCCCAGACCCAACTACTTGGCCGAGGTTGAGAAGAAGTAGTTCTAAGCTTTTCTCCTCATCCTCATCGAGTCTATCTCTGACTGCCGTGGCCTCAAGCGGCCCCATCTGGTCTCCCTCCTTAGTGATTTCCAGCCCCGGGGGCGCTAACTGCTCTTCGTAACGTGCTCAGCCTGCTGTCCGGGGTTTGCTCACCTCCCGAGCCCGGCCGAGCTGAGCACCGCAGTCCGCCGGCCCCCGGACACAGGCCCAGGTCCTGTGCACACCCTGTGACCCCGCTTGGAGGAGGGTGGGCTTACAGGGGGCTCCTTTCCGGGGTCTTAGACACATTGGCTGCGGGCGGACACCGAGCCCTCTAAGTAAATGCTTTCGCCAGTGGGGGAAAAAAAAAATGATGAACAAATGACAAAAATCCAACCTATAGTATTGTATAGAGAAAGAAAATTCATTGGCTCCTATAACTGAAAGAGACAGAGTGTATCCAGGGACACAAAGTCACCAGAATTTTGTCTTGCTCCATGCTCCAGCTTTTCTTCCTTCTATACTGCTTTTATTTTCAGACAATTCCATCCCTCATGCCATCAAAGATGGCCACTGGTCTTTTCAAGCCTACACTATTCCTACAACTCAGGGAAAAATATTTCTTGTGAATGACGCTGAATGGCTTGGGACTTTCTACATATTCCTCTTTGAAGTGAATCACAGTAGTTAGATGACAAGAATGGTTTGTAGCATAGACCTAAATACCAGAATGACAACTCCAACTGGTTAAGGGGGCAATTCCCAAAAGGAAAATATCACAGACAATTAAAAAGGCATAGATTACCTTGCATGATAACCTTGAGCAAGTTACTTAACCACCATGAGAGTGACTCCCTCTTTTGTGTATATAAAGAGACTAACTCTGTTACTTCTATCCTAGTAAAGAGAATTGAAGAGATCATTCATAGAACTAGGAGATTTTTTTTTCTTAATTCTGGGAAATAAAAGCAAAAAGAACCTATGAACAATTTAATAGAGTCAGTGAGGGCACAAAGAAAGTACAGACTGTGTCTTTAGAAAAAACAAGAGTGAATCTGTGACTCTGAAAGAATTCTGAGCTTGAAATCATTGGAGAAGTAAAATAAGAAATAAAAAATTCAGAGGGTGAATTGAGAGCATGTGTAAAGGGCAAGTGGTGTTTCTACTTCTTCCTTTTCTCTAATCCATCTGTTCTACCACCTTGTTTCCTAGGTACAAGTAGCTAAGTATTTTCTCTCAGTCAAACAGAACAAAGTATTCTCTGGAAAAATGGGACAAACCACTAGGGAAAAATCAGAACAGGGTATTCACGCTCAGGGCAAAGCCCTTCCAATCTGGTTAGGGTCTGCGCCACACTGAAGGCCAGCTCTGCATTGCGTAACCTAGAGTGAAGCCCAGAAGTAGATCAGCACATGGTTCGCTATTTTCCCAGGCAGTTCTGGAGGAAAGAACTCCAGAGAAAATAGAGTACCATATACATAGCCACAAAGGAAACCCATGCTAGTCACCAAGAATAATCAACTTAAGTTCTTTTAAAACATGATGAAAGTATTAAAAATCACTAGACATATGAAGAAAATCAGAAGTATGAGAGGACCAAGATAATATAGCAATTCACACTACACAATATAGACAATTCAGGGAACAAAACAACTTTTTTAAAAAATCAAGCATCCTCGGGGATACTCAGGCCAGAATATTTTGTTCTCATAAAACAGCAACAGGATATTACTTTAAAGCAACAATTTGGGAATAATAAATTCTAAAAAGAAAGAATGGATACAATAGGGAAAACTATCAAAAATAATTGAAGAAAATATCACAGACTTAAGAATATTGCAAGTCTAGAGAGTTTAACGGTCCATACAGTGCCAAGAAGGGTGAATAAAAGATATATCATAATGAAATTTCAGTATATAAAGAAAACATAGCGAATCCTATAAGCTATCAAAAAGAGAAAAAAGAAAATGCTGGCTATAAAGAAATGAGAATCAAACTGACATTTTCCTTCTCCGTAGAATACCAGATGGTTGAGGACATCGGAGCAAAGGGAAAATGAGTTTTGAACCAGAATAGTCTATTCAGTAAAACTACCAAGTTAGGACATGAAAATACTTTTTTCCTGACAAATAATGTGCTTAATCTCATTTTCAGATAAAATAATGCACCAAAACGAGAAATTAAAATCAGTTGTTATCTACTCCCCATGAAAAAATAAACAAACCCAATTTAAGGGAAAAAAAAAATTCCAAGATGGCAGCTTTGCAGTCCAAATTAGAACAGATATTGGGTAGGATCAAAGCATAGTGTCTTCATAAAAATAATGGAATAGGTCAAGCAATCAATAGTGTCAAAAGATAATTCTTTTGAAATTTAAATTTCACTATCATATAAAATAAAATATGTCAAAGATTTTACTTTCTCATTAACTAATGAAGTAAATAAGAGGTTATAGCCAATTCAAAGAACACATAATATATAGGCAACCAAGAATGCTAAAATGTATTTTTTCAGAATGCAGAACTGTTCGATATCCACAGGGCAATAGTCGATTTCACTCCACCTGACAGAATTCATTTATATTCTTATGGCCATAAATGATTTACTTTTTTTTATCAATTTTCTACAACTTGAAGCAGTAAAAGACATCAAAGACAATGGAAGGCATAGTTAACCTAGCAAGGTGCTTAGGCAGAAGTCCAAGCCTGTCTCTATCAAATTGTTATAAAGCCGTCCTGACCCCATCAACGTGCTCAACACAATGTGATGTTCTGCCTGTCCTGGTCTGCTCTGAATGCCAATCCTGGACCTAGAATTTAAGACAAAGCAACTAAATCATCACAAACTGATCTTGGACACGTTTTATTTCCTACAAGAACCTGGGGATGCTAGCACCGAGAGTGAAAACATACTTGTCAGTAAAAAGGAGATGTCCGGCAGGCAGACGGATACAGTCTTTCTTCTGTCTGCAGGAATGACAACTCTCTGCTTGTATGTATGCCTGTGTCCTGGAAAACAAAGAGTGCTGATAATCCAATGATAGTTTGTTGTTGTTTTGTTTTTTTTTTAAAGATTTTATTTATTTGACAGAGAGAAACACAGCGAGAGAGGGAACGCAAGCAGAGGGAGTGGAAGCGGGAGAAGCAGGCGTTCCTGCAGAGCAGGGAGCCCGATGCGGGGCTCGATCCCACCACCCCGGGATCATGACCTGAGCCGAAGGCAGACGCCTAAGGACTGAGACACCCAGGTGCCCCCAAGGATAGTTTTATATACAGAAGAATATTGGATTTTTGTTCTCAGAAACACTACATTATTGTAATTTCAGTGTATGAATGGCAATGTGAGTAACTCTCAAGGACTTGACTGATTACTTGCAAGAAATTATTGCTTGTACCTAAAAATAAAGGGCAATGGGATAATATATCATTTGACTGTGAGAACTAAGTAAGGGAATAGTTTCTCTCTCTCTCTCTTTCTCCCTTTCTCTTTTTTAGTAGTCTTTGTGCCTAGTGTCTCACAACCCTAAGATCAAGACCTGTGCTGAGATCAAGAGTCAGACGTTTAACCAACTGAGCCACCCAGAGGCCCGGAGAATAGTCTTATTTCCATCACTTCTTCACCATGATGCAGATACTCCAACTCCGCAGTTAGGAACATTTGACCTGTAATAGCAGCATTCTTACCACGACATAGGACATTTTGCAAAAAGTTAATCTAACTTCCCTTTCTGGTATACTAGTTCCCACAACTCTCGGGCTCTCACATATGAAAGATTTCATCACCTTTTAAAAATTCTGTTCTCAGGACATGTGGGTGGCTCAGTCGATCAAGCATCTGCCTTCAGCTCAGGTCATGACCCCACGGTCCTGGGATTGAGTCCCACATGGGGCTCCTTGATTGGCGGGGAGTCTGCTTCTCCCTCTGCCTGCTGCTCCCCCTACATGTGTGCACTCTCTCTCTCTGACAAATAAATAAAATCTTAAAAAAAATAAAAATAAAAAAATAAGAACTCTGTTCTTTCATGTCTTGATGTTCTTATGCTTTCTTTTGTTTACACAGCTGTCTCCAGTCTTCCAGCCTTTCAACCAGGCAAATTAATAATCACCCTTCATAACTAAGTATATGCCACTTCTTAACAGGTGAGACCAGGTAAGTTTAGATTCCTACAGAGTGGACTCATAAGGAACAATTATTGATTGATTGATTGATTGTACAATTACTGATTGTATCTATGTACCTGGTAAATTTCTTCCCCAAATTTGCACTTTTCAATGGCAGGGATTGTGTTTTATTCATAGCATGATATCTAAAACATAGTAGGAACTCATAACTATCATATTTCATTAACTCTAAAATGTTATCTGACATAAGATGCACCATTAATTACATATCACTAAGAAAGAAAATAATAACTAGCAATTAAAATTCTAATTTTATACTTCTTTATAGTCTTTATCACATATTCCTTAAACGTCTTTGAATCAAGTCTGACTTTTCAGAATCCTTTTAAACTCAGATAGATTGATATCTGTTTTTTCCATACAATATCCGCCTCTATTCCATGACCAACCTCCATGATGCATCATTTTTTTAAAGGGTTCACAACAATTATTCAGAATTGTCTTTCAAACTGTGGACATGTATTCTGCATGTTTTTCTGCTGGGGTTTCTTGATCTTAATAGATCAAGGACTCTCACGCCACCTTCAAACAGTACTTAAACATTTGTTGATGAAAATATCAATTGTTTACAATTGTCCTGTTGTATTACCAAGAATAACCACAATAGCACATTCATTAGGCTGCAGTATGTTCAAAATGACTAACTAAAATAAAACTTATATTCTAGATTCATTTCTTTTTTCTGACATAATAAAAACTAACCTACAGAAAAGTCGAAAGATGTTTGCATTATATACCAATATACCTAGTACCAGGTAATATAATTAATATTTTATTATACTTACTTCATCACATATCTACTCATCAATTCATCTCTCTATCCATCAATCTATGTTATTTTTGGTGCACAGTGAAGTTAGTAACAGACATCAGTACACTTCCTTTTAAGACTTCAGGGCGGATGTAATTACCTAGACTTCAAGCTTTGTTTCTTTGGAGATAAAATTTATAAGTAATGAAATGCATCAATCTTTAGTGTACCATTCAATGAGTTCTCACAAGTGCATATACTTACATGATTCGATCAAGATATGAAATATTACCACACCCCAGAAAGTCCTCTCCTGTCTTTTCACAGTAAATCAAATACAGCACCAACTCTCCAGAGACAAATAGTATTTTGATTTTTTTTTTCTTTAATTTGCCTATTCTAGTCTCTCTTATAAATGCAATCATGCAGGGGCACCTGAGCAGCACAGTCAGTTAAGTCTCTGACTCTTGGTTTTGGCTCAGGTCATGATCTCAAGGTCGTGGGATCCAGCCCTGTGTCAGGCTCCCTGCTCAGGGGAGGTCTGCTTGGGATTCTCTCTCTCTCCCTCTGCCTTTCCCTCTACTCACACGTGCATGCTCTCTTTCTCTTTCTCTCAAATAAATATTCTAAAACAAATAAGCAAATGAAAAGTAAATAGATGTAACCATGTAGTATTTATCCTTCTGTGCAATTTCTCTTTCATTCAATGTTTTTGAGATTCATCCATGTTATTCATGTGCCAATAGTACATTCTTTTTATTGCTGATTAACATGCAACTTATAAATATATCACAATTTATTTATTCTCTTACTGATGGATACCTGAAATGTTTCCAGAAAGTTTAGGCTATTATAAAGGATTATTATATTCTTATATAATAATATTATTATATTCTTATTCTTATAGGTGCTTTGTTGTTGCTGTAGTAAGTAAACATGCTTTTAATTCTATTGGATAAATACCTGGGATTGGAATTTCTGGATCATGGATGAATATGTGTTTGGTTTTATAATAAACACAGATATTTTCCAAAATAATTATAACATTTTAAACTCCCACCACCAATACAAGAGTTTCAGTTTCTCCCCAATCTTGCTGATAGTCAGTGTTGTCAGTCTTTTTCATATTAGCCGTGCAGGTCATATGTAGACGTTTCTCATTGTAGTGTTAGTCTGATTTTTCATGATGACTAAGTATATTGCACAATTTTGCATGTGCTTATTGCTCATTCTTATGTGTTTTATTTATGAAGCATCTATTAAAATGTTTTGCTAATTTATATTGTTGTTTATCTTTTTCTTTTTGAGCAGTTGAAGATCTTCAAGATCCTGGGTGGCTCAGTTGGTGAAGCATCTGCCTTGGACTCAGGTCATGATCTCAGGGTCCTGGGATCGAGCCCCCAAGTCAAACTCCCTGATCAGCAGGGAGTCTGCTTCTCCCTTTCTCTCTACCTACCACTCCCCCTGCTTGTGCTCTCTCTCTGTGTGTCAAATAAACAAATAAAATCTTAAAAAAAAAAAAAAAGAGCTTTATATTTTCTGAATACCAGTCCTTTGTCAGGTAAAAATTTTACAAATATTTCAAATATTTTTTCCACATCTGTGCATTTCTTTATAAATGCATTTTTAATGATATATTTTAAGAAACAAAGTTTTATTTGATGAGGTCTAATTTGTCATCTTACTCTTTTTTTTTTTTGTCATCTTACTCTTTTATGATAATTGTTTTTTAATATCCTAACAAAGCTTAGCCTATAAGTCTCCATCCTCATGTTTTTGTGATTCATTATATGGTTAAGTATTTTCAGACTGTGTTTTGGACATTACATCACAGAAGTTCTGCTTTTTATATTCTTCCAAAGTTTTTTTTTTTTTTAAAGATTTTATTTATTTATTTGGCAGAGAGAGACACAGTGAGAGACGGAACACAAGCAGGGGGAGTAGCAGAGGGAGAAGAAGGCCTTCCGCCAAGCAAGGAGCCCAATATGGGGCTCCATCTCAGGACTCCAGGACCATGACCCAAGCTGAAGGCAGATGCCCAAGGACTCAGCCACCCAGGTGCCCCTCTTCCAAAGTTTTTAATGTTTTGTTTTGCTCTTTTTTTTTAAACCAGGAGCTTAACCTGACCATTAAAATTGCAAATTCTTGTTTCCCTTTTAGTGGAAGATAGATTAAATCTAGGATCAGTTCATTTGGCCTTTTCTGGGCTGCTTGGAGTTTTTCCCATGCAGACATACTTGGGATTTAATTGACATACTGGCAAAGTTCGTACAAAGAACCTCAATTCTTCTCTCTGCCTTTCCTTTGCCTAGGATTTCATCTCTAGCTTTCCAGTAAGTTTGGCCCAAACCCTGTCCTTTTCAACACAACAGGACAGAGGGTTTTCCATTCAAGTTTTAACAGACCACATGTATAGTCTGGGACCCGCCCTCCAGGTAAAAGCCATAAAAATAAAAAATTCACCTAGCGTCGTTCTCTTTTTCTAAATGTCATGTCTTTTTCAGAATCTACCTACTTTTGTTTGCTCTCCACCTGCAGGTAGTTGTTTTATGTATTTTCTTTCAGGGTTTGTGGTTATTATCTGCGGTATGTTCATTCCAGCAGAAGCTGGGCGATCATAACTGACTTGGAACTCGTACATTCATTTCTTACATACACTTATATGTAATTAATTTCTTCCACCAATAAAACACGTTGTGACACAGTGTGATTTTTCAATAGGATTGGTAACAACTTTCCTCCATTTTCATAAATCTAAGAGAAAAGACTAGGTTAACAGGATATGAACCAGTAGTGGAAAGATCAAAGTTTTTTAGAAAAAAAAAAGATGTTTTGTTTCGTTCAATAAACTTTTGCCAAATGTGTGAAAAATCCAAAAAACAAGACTATTCTTTGTTCTTTTCTTTCTTGGAACTGGACACATTTCACATGCTTAATGGGTTTTATGTTACATTAAAAAATTCTCAGTTATTTGAGAGATAACCACTTTGTTTAGGCCAATGCCTTAAGAAAAAGATACCAAAGGTGTCAAAAAATTATGACTGAAATAATTTTTTGTTTCTTCAATACTTCTAGATACAAAATGATACCTTTAACCCTTTGTATATAAATCTGCAACTTTCAGGGACACCTGGGTGGCTCAGTTGGTTAAGCAGCTGCCTTCAGCTCAGGTCATGATCCCAGGGTTCTGGGATCGAGTCCCACATCGGGCTCATTACTCAGCGGGGAGCCTGCTTCTCCCTCTGCTTCTGCCTGCCACTCTCTGCCTGCTTGTGCGCGCTCTCTCTCTCTCTCTGACAAATAAATAAATAAAATCTTAAAAAAAAAAAAAATGGTTGTGCTAAATCTGCAACTTTCTGTAAATTTAACAGGGGAACAATAGACTATTATTACAATAAAATCAATAAATAATACAAAAGCCAGCAAATCTGCCATTATTATTTTTTATTGAAGCATAGTTGACATACAATATTATATTATTTTCAGGTATACAACATTGAGATTTGATATATATATACATTATTAAGTTATTGATCTGTTTCTTAGCAATTTTGAAGTCTTTCATATAGTATGGTTACTGTAATCACTATCCTGTCCATTATGCCTCAGAACTTCCTCATCTACTTACAAGTGTGTGCTCTTTAACATCTTCCAATTCCCCCACCATTATTGATTTTGTATAACTAGTGCCAAAACATCTAAATAAGAGTGAACCTATCAATTGCATTTGTATAAATTTTACCAAAAATTAGCCAAATATAGCTAAAGAAGTATCTGAATGTCTTAACATATTATGTAAAAGTTGCTTTGAATTAGTTTTTGTAGTAACTCCATCAAGCAGTCAATTTTTTTGAGTACCCAGCTGTTCAGGCAAGAATTTATACAGAGAAAAAAACAATAATTAGACACATAACATAACACACAATAAAAACATAATACATAACACAAAAAAACATAATAATTAAACACATAACATAACACACACACACAAAATACATAACACAAAAAACATAATAATTAAACACATAAACATAAACACACTAATAATTAATATTATTATTAATAATATAATATAAATAATATATTAAATAATAATTTAAAGTTTTTAAAAGTTAAAGAATGAGAGACACAGAGAAAGAGAGCACAACCATAGGAAAGAAAAACACAAGTGGCTTTTTTTTTTTTTAAAGATTAAGACTGGCATTTGGAAAGAATTAGAAAACAGGAAAGAATCTTATGAGATTAAAAAGTTTAAAAGGTAAAAAAATAATGAAATGCTAACAAATGAAAACCAAATAAAAACCAGCTTTGCCACAACGAAATCAAATACAATTTATGAGAGGGAAAGAACATTACAGAACTTGCTTATAACAAAGTAAAGGCCCATCACAGGGCATTTAAAGTGATGTCCAGTTGATACAAGTGCTTCGTTAAACAGATAGCTAACTGCAGTTAAAATGGGAAAAATAATTAGGACTAAATTGGTTAGGATCTAAGTTTAAAATATATGCACCAAATGAAAACAAAGGTAAATGGTCTATAACAAGATGAAATAAATGGTGCTTGAAATATACCACTTCCAAAAAATACAGCTTGGAAGTTGACAGTGTAAAGATATGCTCTCACTAGAGAAAGGAAAGAATACCATTTGACATTCACTGCTTTCCAAATTTCATCTTTATTATAACATATTTATTTCCCTGGTCTCGTGTATATAACTTAAATAAAAAACAGATTCTTGTTTGTTCTTTTTTTCTATAAGAACTGGTTGTCCAGATAGATTTGGAATGAAGTTATGATAGAATGTAATTTTTTTAAGCCTATGATGTTAAAGAAGGCTTCATTCCCAATCCTAAGGGAATTGAAGAATGGAATTTTCTATCCTAAACTTATAAAAATGAATAACCCTAATCAAATAATAAAAAAATTAAAAAATAATTTTAAAAAGTGTTCCATTTTGAAAGACCTATAGAGAGGTTTGGTTCACACACACACACACACACACACACACACACACACACACAATCTTGACATTTATATGCTCCTAAAATTTCCAGCTAACTACTGTCTACATTTGATTTATGGACCTGCCCTAGTTCCCATTACCTAAAGTATATAAACTAGGTAATAAATGATTTCAGCTTCATTCTTCAGTATGATTTTTAGATAAGAACAATAGAGCAAAGAAGAATGATGGGCTAAAAACTTCCAAAACCAAAAATTAAAGTAATTGTATTTTTTCTAAATATTTTTTCTTTCTTTTATAGTAACTGAAATGTTATCATTGTTATTGAAAATTAGAAGGAGTCTCTGCACTGTATTTAGTAACTAGACTAACATTGCATGGAATAATTGAAAATTATTGAAAATTAGAAGAAGTCTCTGCACTGTATTAGTAACTAGACTAACATATTATTGCATGGGTGGTATATCTACGTAGTATCCTGTGCTGCTAAAGATGGTAAGTTCTGAAGCCAGACATCCTGAGTTCAAATCCTGTCTTCAAATGCTTCAGCAAATTATTTAACTTCCTTATGTCACAACTTCTTATGTATATGGTGGAGATAATAATGTTATAATGTTATCTCATAGGTTTATTGTAAAGTTAGTGTATGTGAAGTACTTACAGCAGTGCTTCCTGTATTATTACTACTACAATTGTTTGTATATAACACACAATCAAGTGGAACTGAAATCTAAAATTATAACTATTATAAATTATTGAGTATTTACTTATCAACTTTTTCTGGTCTTATCAGCATATGATCTTTGAAAACAAGAGGGAGAAGGACAGGGCATGTGGAGAAATATCAGAATCAAGGAGGTTTTGTTTTGTTGTGTTGTGTTGTGTTGTGTTGTGTTTTCAAAATACATCTGCCTAGAAGTCATATAAAGCCTGATGGATTAAAATTTCAGGATCGAGGTGAAATAGAGAGGAGAGGTAAGTTCTGTGTGTCACCTTTTTATTCCCAACCTTTAAGAGCCCTTTTTCTAGGATACAGATTCCAGAATGACTCTCCCCAGAGACTGCCCGATACTAATCATTGCAACCTTCCTTTCCTGTTTCTCAACAGGGAGTCCAGAAGAATAAGATTTTGCAACTTTTCTGTTATTCTATCCTCTAGAGAGGCAAAGAAAAGAGGAATTTAATAGCTCATGCCCTTCTCTGTGTCTTTTGCTTCATCAAACTTTCACTTAAATTACAATATTTCAGAACCCCATGACTCTTCATCTTTGACAATAGCAGTAAGCATTTTTCCTTTACATTCCATTTTCTAGATCAAAGTAGACATTTGAGTTGCTAGCTTTAGATTTAAAAAAAATTTTAAAAAGATCAGGGCAAGTGGGTGGTGCAGTCCATCAAGCAACCAACTCTTGGCTTCAGCTCAGGTCATGATCTCAGGATCCTGGAATCAAGCCCTGCATCAGTCTCCATGCTCAGCATGGACTTTTCTTGAGATTCTCTCTCCCTCTGCCCCTCCAACTCATGCTCTTTCTCTCACTCTAAAATAAATAAATATTTTTTAAAAATCAAAAAATGTTAGTCAATCCTTAGTGATTATTGGTATGATGTTTTGTGCTTGCTCTAAGAAAAGGAAAACAAAAGTTTTTAACAAAAAAGTTGAAAACTTGAAAATCTGTCACTAAAGGTACAATTAAGAGTGGGTACCTATCCATGTTATGGCAAATGGTAAGATTTCATTTTTGATGGCTGAATAATAGTCCTTATGTATGTATGTATATATGTATCTTCTTTATACATTCATCTGTCATCAGACATCTGGGCTTTTTACATATTGTGGCTATTGTGGACATTGCTGCAATAAACAATGGGGTGCATGTGCCCCTTCAGATCACTACATTTGTATCTTTGGGGTAAATACCCTGTAGTGCAATGCTGGGTTGCAGTGTAGCTCTATTTTTAACTTTTTGAGGAGCCTCTGTACTGTTTCCCACAGTGGCTGCAACAGCTTGCATTCCCACCAGCAGTGGAAGAGGGCTCCACTTTCTTCATATCATCACCAACACTTGTTGTTTCCTGACTTATTAATTTTAGCCATTCTGACTGGTGTGAGGAGGTATCTCATTGTGGTTTTGAGGTGAATGGAACTAGAAGGTATTATGCTAAGCAAAATAAGTCAGAGAAAGCCAATTATTATATGGTTTCACTCATGTGTGGAGTTTAAGAAAAAAATAGATGATTACAGGGGAAGGAAGGGAAAAATAAAATAAGATAAAAACAGAGAGAGACAAACCAGAAGAGACTCTTAACTATAGGAAACAAACTGAGGGCTGCTAGAGGGGAGGTAGGTGGGGGATGAGGTAATTGGGTGATGGGCATTAAAGAGGGCACATGATGTGATGAGCACTGGGTATTACATAAGACTGATGGATCTTTGAACTCTACCTCTGAAACTAATAGTACACTATACATTGGTCAATTGCATTTAAATAAATAAAATTTTTTGAAAAAGAGTGGGCATATATGCTCTCTTCTCAAAAATGCTATTAATAATATTCGAACATGATTTTCTGTTCTAAAAATAATTCACAATAAATTTGGGTCATCCTTCTTGTAAGCAACTTGTGCAACTAGCTGTCACTGTATGTTGAATGTTATAGCAGGTCATCTTTTCTCTGTATTTAGAAACTTTGTTAAATGGAATCTTTAACCTTGACCAGGGATTCAGAAATTCTATTTAATATCTACTCCATGCACTGATAGATAAAAATCCTATGTGTTTAGATGCAAGTTATGATTTTCCTAACCTGTAGCAAATGTATCATTGCCTGGAACTGACCGTAACTAAAATAGAGTTAACTTCCCCAATGTATGTAATGGTTGCTGAAATTTTAATTCCATTTGGTTCTCTGTTTATTTGGTGACTATTTTGGGTTCTTTTACTTGGTTATGCATGGGTCTTTCATCTATTTATTTAACAAAATAATTTGTGAGCCTATTATGTACTTGGCAAAACAAAGAAGAACAAAGTACAGTTCCTGTCCTCTGACTCACTAAGGAGAAAGCCTGAAAATCATGGGAAGACGTCTAAGCTTTTAAAAAATAATGGAAGGCAACTTTCAAAGTAGGCTTGCTTGAGGGTAGGGTTTAATTAGGACCTGGGAATTTCATGTTAAGATCTAAGATATAGAGAGGTTTCTCTGAGCCCAACATAGTGAGATAATCTTTTCCTCTGGGTCCTAGGGGACTTTAGAAGCAACAGCCATGGGAATCTCAACAGAGTGAAGAGGGAGAGAAGTAAATGTTTCTTTTGAATAGACCGAAGAGGTACTTGGAAAGAATTTTGGTGTTAATAAAGGAAATTTACTGAGGAAAATCCATAGATTTCATTTAACCAGTCATTTAACAAGTGGTTTTGAGTGCCTGTAAAGTTTATAGAACTACACTAACCCTTAGGAAATGGAACCAGAGTCTGTGTTCCAAGAATTTATAGTTTAGAAGAGGAGTCAGACAAAGTGTATTTAGACATTGTGATAAGTTCTGTGATAGAAAGTGAAAATAAAGAAAACTAGTAGTTCTTCGGTCTCTGTCTTGTTTTTGTTATTTGTTATTTGTGCTCAGATACAATCGTGAGCGAGGCAGGTTGGCTCCCTGCCTTCATGGCTGAGGAAGAGATACCAATGAAACAAACACATAAGCAAGCAGGCTAACACAGGCCACAAAGGAAAAGTATGGTGGATCATGTGAAAGTAGGTAAGGGGTTAACCGAATGAGGTCGGGCATTTAGGGAAGATATAGGAATATCTTCCATTTGGTTCAATAAATGATGACTGAGCTGGAAAGCAAACCATCATCAAGAATTAACTAGTGGGGCGCCTGGGTGGCTCAGTGGGTTAAAGCCTCTGCCTTCGGCTCAGGTCATGATCTCAGGGTCCTGGGATCGAGCCCCGCATCAGGCTCTCTGTTCAGCAGGGATCCTTCTTCCCCCTCTCTGCCTGCCTCGTTGTCTACTTGTGATCTCTCTCTCTCTCTCTCTCTGTCAAATAAATAAATAAAATCTTAAAAAAAACAAAGAATTAACTAACTAGTAAAGAGAGATGACAAAAAAAAAAAGAGAGAGAGAGAGAGAGAGATGGCAAGTGGGGGATGGGAGAAGCAGGAACAGCCCAAGAAAACTCTTTTAGCTCCAATGAAGATAAACTCCAATGCCCTGATATAATACCTGCTAGAGCCTGAGTTCTAATCCACCTAGTCTAATCTTGGACCCAGCTTATGGTCATTCTCCTTCACCTTGAAAATGAAATGCTGAAAGAGACTATAGAAAACCAATAGTGATTTATCTGGGGAGAAACCATGCCTTGCAGAATTCTATATGGAAACTTATTTTTTCCCCTCTGAGCCTTATAAACCTGGTGGCAAAAATAAAAGGAAAAGCATGTAGCCTGACAGATTTTAGGGGACCAGGTGGTCAAAAAGTAAAGCATAGCTTATTACATGGCAGATGTAGAGTGCAGAGTGAAGCAATTACAGTCAAGCAAAAGCAATGCAATGTTCAAAGTGAAGAGGCCAAGCACAAAGCGGCAGCAGTAACACAAGAATAAGGGATGGGCAGGGAGGGATTTCGTGGATTGGTTTATCAGGCCCTTGGACTGTGGCAACCTGATGTTAAAGAAATCATGTTGAAATATGAAAACAAGACAATATAAAAGCTCCAGCATTAACTGGATTAACATTTTATTAATCAGTTTACAAGTATTGGTTGAGTTCCACTCCATTCCAGGCACTAGTCTAGATATTAGGGATACAACAGTGAACAAAAATATAGTTCTTGCCTTCTTTCTGTTGGAGAAGATTTATAAAAGCAAATAAATCATCAGTATGGCAGATGAAGAGTGAGAGCTCTAGGGGAAAATGCAGAATGCAGGGGCCACAAAATTCTGGGAGTGGGCAGTTCAACATGCTCTATTGGCACTGTGGCATTTAAACAGGGTCTTAAAAGAGGGATGTGAGAAGGGGACAAGTGTTCTTAAAGAAGTAAATTCCAAGGAGAAGAAAGAAACATTCAACACCATGACTCCTGAGCTTTTCTCTTGAGTCTGGAGATTATGTAAGTGGGCAACACTAGAGAATAATCATGATAATGATTTATGTAGCACCTACTATGTGCTAGTCACTGTTCTTAGAGATTTGCAGAAATATACTCAAATAACTCACTGCATCTTCTCCCCGACTCTATAAGGTATGTAGTGTCCCCACTGAGCAGGGAGCCTGACACAGAGCTTGATCCAAGGACCCTGAGATTATGACCAGAGCCCAAAGCAGACCCTTAACTGACTGTGCCATCCAGGTGCCCCAACATCATGTCTATTTTATAGATGAGAAATGGAAGAAAAGAGAAGTTTAGCACCTTGTCCAAAGTCCCACAGTTACTGTGGGGGCATTTCTCAGATTTAAATCCAAATGTTTCGGGTCCATATTGGTCTCCAATCTTTCTCACATCACACCTCATCTGACCTGAGCCCTAACCACAGATTTTAATTCTGTATTCTCTGCCTTCCTTTTCCAATTTTAAGGGCCTTTGTGATTATCCTGGGTCCACCTGGAAAACCCAGGATAATCTCCCTAGTTTCAAGCCCATGATTACCAACCTGAATTCCATCTGCAAACTTATTTCCCCTTTACCATGTAACATCTTCACAAGTTCTGGGGTTAAGGACATCAACATTTTTGCAGGGGGCATGTTTCTGCCTCCCACAGGCTTCAAATATGTACTCTCACCACTAATGACTCAACCCTTATAAGTGTGGCCAGAATATAGATGGTTTCTGTTTGGGTCAGCCAGACTATGAGGCTATGTCTCATAGCCTCTACGTAGTCCAGACTAGGATGATTGAAGCCAGACGAACTTGGGTTTCGGAAATATGTTGAGTCTAGTCATAAATTCAATAGGTACTGAGTTGAAATATACTGGCCAGGGATGCTACTCATTCCATTGGACTGGATTTTGAATCATATGTAATTATTTAAAACACAACTTTATTATTTCTATATTTCCAAAATATGCAAATGTTCTGAATTTTTAAAAATCTGATAGCGGGTTCATTTTCTACTTACTTTAGTCCTACTGGCTTTGGTGTAACATGTTTCTAGTAGCCTTTTCTCAGTCTTTTTCTGTGCATTCATTTCTTTTCTACGTGAGAAAATCCAAGTGTTATTCCTGTCTGTGTTCTTCAAGAAATTGAACAGTAAAAAAAATGGAGTGTTTTTCTACCAAGATAATTTCCCTCCAAAATTGGGACCATCTACCTTTTCCTAAATATATCCTACACTTTGTCTTATGTGTGACCTTTCCTCACAGTTCTCTCCTTTTCTCCACAGCTCTGCTGGTTAACTCTATTCCTCTGTCGAGGCCTGCTCCTCCTTCTCTTACCAGCTTTTTTTTTTTCTTCTTTATGATGCCACATATTGTATCTTGTCATAATTTATTGCTACCTGTATACATTTTTATGTATTCCTTACCAGATTTTATGTGTAGCAGGATGTGGACTTTCAAATAATTTTAATTAAAAATAAACATAACTTTAAAAAATATTTTTGTTGACTCTGTACTGTAGTTTTCAAGTTTTTCAGATATGTAAAAGTTTCTTATTAAAATTTTCTAATACCCCATTACTTTCCTGTAATTAAATTCATAGATAAATAACTGCTTATCTATAAAAAATAATTTAATGTGTGCATTTTGGCATTTGCAAAATAAAAATAAGATAATTTATAATAAGACTTTATACCAAAACACTGATTTCTTTCCTTATATTAATGCTACACAGGATGGCAGTCTACATTAAATGATACATATGAAGTGGTGAAAGAGTTGAGTCTATGTGTAGAATAACAGTGGACTCATAACCACAGATGTTGACCTATACCATGTCTATTGTCTTAAATATTATTATTTGACTTGTTATTATTTATTTTATCTCCCACAGTATGAAATACTCTTGGTAAACTCCTAAACAGAATAGTGTGTGATTTCCCCTTGATTTTTACAATAGTTCCATTTCCACAAAATTCAGTGTAAATCAAAATAACAGGGAAAAAAATTCTTTGTGTTTATATATAAAACATATAGGGGGGTTTAGTCTCAAGTAATTATAAATGAGTTTTTCATCTGCAAAATTGACTATGTACACGTTTAGAAGGCATTAGGACACAGTGAAATCATGTTTTGTATGATACTCTCCCCACCATTCCAGAACTTCTAGCTCTCTGATGGAAGGCCCTGCATGCTAGCGGGGAGAAGTAATAGTGACAACCAGAAACCTACTCCACAAAGCTCCAATTCCCGTTTGGCTCTCAGCAACTGATAGGATTTTTTAAAAGACCTTATATTAAAATTAATTTTATTCTGGGAGAAGCAGTCCAACAATATCATCACCATTTGGAATATAATGAAAGTATTTATTTGTTTGTTTGCTTGTTTGACAGAGAGAGACACAGGGAGGGAGGCAACAAAAGCAGGGTGAGTGGGAAGGGGAGAAGCAGGCTTCCCATCGAACAGGGAGCCCCCTTGAGAGGCTTGATCCCAGGACCCTGGGATCATGACCTGAGCCAAAGGCAGACACTTAATGACTGAGCCACCCAGGTGCCCCTGAAAGTATTTCTTAGTAACGGGAAGGTGCTTGAAGACTGGCCCCTTCCTGTTCTCTGGGAACTAATTACTTAGACAATTGTTTAATGGACCAGGAGGTCTATTTTGAAAGAAAAAGAGAGTATTCTTATGGAGGGATGAGAAGAATGTGGGGGGCGCCTGGATGGCTCAGTAGGTTAAGCGACCCAGCTCAGTGGCTTAACTGCTCAGCGGGGAGCCTGCTTCCCTCTCTTTCTCTCTGCCTATTTGTGATCTTTCTCTGTCAAATAAATAAATAAATTCTTAAAAAACAAAACAAAACAAAAACAAGAAGAATGTGGGACAGAACTTCAGCACAACCTTCCAAATTATGATTCAGTAAAGAAGGGAAAGACATGGAGTCACTGTTGGGGACTTGCTGACTGAATGAAACATTCATTCATTCGTTCATTTGTAATTTAGAGGCTAAGGCTATTTTAACCTGCTATCCAAATGATCCGGGATATAAGACACTTGATCTTCCTCATCCAGGCTGACCGCAGAAGCCAACCACTCTTCGAAACCACTACCTCACTTGCTAACTGCCCAAGTGAAGCAGCTGTGCCTAGAGATTTTACTGTGATGTCTGTCCAGCTACCCTTGAGTACCTGTCTCCATAGTATCTCAGAATGCATGTCAGCCTGGCTCCTGGACAGCGAGCCATATGATTCCAGTGGGGGGCACTTCCTGTATCTGCCTTTGGGAGGAGAGTACAAAAGTGAGTACATTGAGCCCCTGGAGGTGCGATATAACTAAGTCCTCTTTTCGTAAGGATTATGAACTCTGAGAACCAGATGATAACTTATCCTTGTAATCCCACTGCTACCACCACAACCACTACTAAATCCCAACACACTCTGGCAAGGAGTAGATGCCAAATACATTTGTTTTTGAAATTGATTCTTCCCTACCTCTCTCTCGCTCACTCTCTCTCTTTTTATCATTTATTCTCCTTTGCAAAGAAAAGTTGCTATAGAGTGTGATTTTATAGTGTTGTCTCTCCCTAACATTCTAGGATTTTTCTCCATCCAAACTGTTGATAACTTTTAAACTCATGTGCATGCATCAAACCAACTAATAACAATTTGTGTGTATCTGCAATCGTTATATTTTGAGCATGAACAGGTACCTTAATAAATATTTGCTGAGCTGGATTTTAATTCATTACAATCATTGCCTCCATGGTTTTTTTTCTTCTGCATTTTTTTCATATTTTGCATAACTAGGCTGTTGAAAATGTGTCCCTAAGTGCCTTGCACAACACTATATACATTGCAGGATTCAGTAATAATTCTTGAGTGAATTAATAGATGAATGACTGAATAAAGTAACTACTACATGTTAGGCAAGGACTTAGCAAGAGACTCAAAATGACCTGCATTTAGCTCTTGTCTTGTCAACTCTGAAATGACTACTTTGATTTAATCATTACTATAATTTTAGAACATAGTACGATGATGTTTTGAAGTTGAAATTGGAGCCTCTTTTTCTTTCCTATACCTACTTGTTTTTGTAGCTGAATCAACAGAAACAACAAGTGCACATCTATCTTTGAATCTTCTGAGCATGGTCTCCTGTGCCGCAGACTATGTAAATAAATCAACACAACCAGATGACCTAGGTCAGGAAACTATACACAGACACCAGTTTCAAGTCTGTTTAGCAAATCTGTGCATCAGTGCTCATGCTGGCCATGGCAGTGTGGGCAATCTCTTCAGCTCTGGGGTTGCTGAAATACTATATAATGGAAAATATAAACCTCATTGGATCAAAAGTAAATAACTATGAAATAGTGAGCTCCTGATAGACCGCAAGTATATTTAAGTACAAAAACAGCATCCCACCATGTGATTACGTTACCCAGCTGTGTGAATTTGCCTTGAGCTGAGTTAGACATTCCGCAGTGCTAATTCCTCGTAAGCAGAACTCTAGGTATACATTGTTTGGAGTGGAAAAAAAAAATTGGATGGCAGGAGAGAAAGAATCTCAATACCTGGGTGTTTTTTGACAAGCAAACCAATTGCACACAATCATACTATAAACTTACTTGGTGAAAAGATATAGCATAAATGTTGGGAATAAATGTCTAACTGATTTGTTTGCCCTTGCTCACTTGGATAAAAGAGCACTCAATCAGCCATAAACATTGGACACTGTTTTTCTATCCAGAGAAACATAAAGTGGAAATGATTTGTTACATTATAGCAATGCAGAAAAGCTAAAATATCTTTAAACTCCCTTCACCTCTATTTTTTTAAGAATTAACAAATATTTATTACTCATCTAGTCTGTGCTAGGGGTGTTATGTTTGCTTAGTATGTACCTCTGAAAAACTACCACTATCCTTAAAGAATTTATGTTCTAATAATAAATTCAAAAATGAAGAAAAATTATGTATGTGTATTTGTGGGAGGGAGAAAAGATTGATGAAGAGAGAGGGAGGGAATGAGGAATATAAAATAAAGAAATGTAATAGGCTATTATAATAATTATAATAATTTAATTAATAATATTAATTATAATAAAGAGTGGTGAGGACAGTTATAGACCTCTCTGAAGTGATACCTGAATTTATATGCATTCATTCATTTATGAAACCCATAGGGATTTTTCCAGCAGCTTGGCAATATTTGTGATCTCTGCCATCACTATCTTCTATTGATGGTGGAGAAGAGGGGTGGGAACCAAGAAATGAGTAGTAAAGATAATAAATAGGCAATATGATAGAATGCGATATGTGCAATAGAAAAGTAATATAAATAAGGGGTATCAGAACAGCTGGTAGGAGGTTGTCATTTGGATAGATGGTCAGGAAGCTTTATTGAGGAGACAACATTTGATCAAGTACTTGAAAGAAGGAAAAGATCTGCTATGGGATATTTGGGGTAAGAGTATTCCAGGCTGAGGAAACAGCTAGTGGGAAATTTTGGGGATGGTTTGTTGAGGGAAAAAAAAAATAGCAAGAAATAGCAAGTTTGCCAGGATGACCAGAGCTGATTTGAAGAAGGGCAGAGGATTAGGAGATGATTTGCTCCAAGAGTCTTTGCTCTTCTTTCTGAATGAGGAGGGTGTGACTCCATACCAAAGTGAGTTTGCCTCACAAGTGGTTCTCTGGGAGGAAAGAAGCTCTGAAAGCAAGAAGTGCGCCTGCTCAGAATGAAATTTATCTTCTCTTTCTTGACTTCTTAAAAACTTTCATTCCAAATCCCCATCCAGACACCTCCCAAGACACACCCTTTCCCATGTGCACTCTTGGCAGAGAAAACCATTCGTGTAAGTCAGTGGTTCACCACCCTGGCTGAGACTCGAAATCTGACTAACTGCACACGTGTCAAAAGGCTCACTTGAGTGACCGGATTCACATCAGGGGCATGGCCCTGGCCTCTCTTGGCTGAAAACCTCCCCAAGGCAACTTCGACAGGCCGTCAGACACAGGATCCACTGCTTTAAATCCTGGCTGCTCAGACTGTAGTTTAAGCAATAAGAGCATTATCTGCAAGCCTGTTAGATACACAGAATCTCAGACCTCATCAGATAACCATGGAAGTAAAAGCTATATTTTAACGAATTCCTCAGGCGATTTGTATCCACATTCAAGTTCAAGATATTCTTCTCCAAATCATTGCCTCAATTCTCGATTTTTTGTTTTTTTAACTTACTCTGAGTAGATCTGGCCAAGTACTTCAAACCTGTTTCTTAGATGGAAGCAAATGTTAACCAACAGAATAAAATAATCTCCCCAACAGAAACTTTTCAGGGAACTTCTTATGTAAGTCTGATCTGCTTTTTACAGTATTTTTATAATATGGAAACAATTTGTTAAATAGTTTATGTGAAAAAAAAATAGTTATGTGGCCAGAAATCTATCACACTAATTCTATGTAATTTGATATCATAATTATATAATTATTTGTTAATTCACTGGAGAAACATTTTTTAAAAGTTTCTCTGAAACATTCTTGAAATCAATTTTTTCTCTTCTAGCTTGGAAATATGAGTGGGCTCTTTTGCATGTTCGAAATTAGAAAATTATCAAATTCATACAGGAAAAAATTTAGGGAGTATATTTCTCAGGGTCTGGCAAACAATGTAATTTCATTTTGTCCTTTTTCTTTCTTCCCCTTTAATCAGTAGACATGAGTATTAAATGTACACGTTCAGAATTTTTCTCCACATAAGTTTTAAGAATAAATAACAGCCTACAATTGAAATAAAGTATTTTAAACAAATGAATTGAAGAAAAAGTGCTTAGGGTTTCTTCATTATAAACATATGTATACATGTGTATTATTCTTATGTATATATTTCATATATGTGTATATACAGTGTTAAATGCAGTGAAATATTCAGCAAAAATAATAAACTTCAAAGCCATATATAATTATACCCACTAATTTCCACAGCTGTCAGAGTGATATCTCACAAACCTCAAAACCACCGCCAAGGAACAAAAAAATATGTATCAGATAGTATCTTTCTTTTAGGGCCATGGCAAAGAGGACTTATAATCCTGATTTAAATATCACATCTAAGAGTAAAAATATTGCAGAAGTAGCAACCTGCAATATGTGGTTAAGGATGAATTGAAGCCATTCCCAATAACTCACATTTGTTTCTGCATGGGCAGCCTGTTGAAAAGCTGGTTAGTCTATTTAATATCCAATTTTGAAGCTGAAGGTGTTTCTTCATCATTAGGAGTCCATGCTTTATGACAGGGGAGACATTTCAGTTGAAAAAGGACAAGGCTAATTTGTTAAATGATACTTGGCCCAATTCTATACGGTACACTAAAAGCTATCGCTTGTTGGTAGGGTCACCTCTAATGGTGAAATATTATTAATTGAGCCACAAATCAGCAAAATAAGTAATTGATCCAGGAGAGCAAAGTACATAAATAATTTTGCAAGAAACATCAGAATGCTGTTACAAGTTTTTAAAACTGGCCTGCACCTTCTAAACGCAAACTTGATTTAAAATTTTTGTCATATAAAATATACCACATGTAGAAAGTGTTCCTTAATAATTAATAAATTTTTCTGCCTTTTAGAGAGGTTTTGTTATGCCCAGATTTTGAAATCCCCAAAGACCACCAGGGAGCCAAGTCCAATGCAAAAGCAAAAGAGCCTTTATTCGAGCTAGCTCGAGCTCGGTCTCCCACACTCACAGATGCAGCAGCCTCAGTGATGTAGAGAAAGAGCACAAGTTTTGAAAAGCGCTGCAGTTTTATAGGGGCCAGTGGCCAATGAGATTGTAACACATACAGAAAGTTGCATAGTCATGTTAGGCCACACACAGGTGGCCAATTGAATTACAATTTACCCTATGGTAGCTGTTTGAGCTAGCCTATCACTCTGGTCAGAATTGGTGTGCAAATTTGGCAGGCAAAAGGCAGGGTTTACATTCTTTGGTGGTTAGGGGTTCCGCATTCCTATTGGCTAACTCTAACTCAATGGCGGGCTGGGCAATATTCTGACATGGAGGTTATACACAAGATGGCGAGTGTAGCACAAAACGGAGTTAGCCTTGCTCTACTCTTTCAGTTTTATATACAATATTTCATTTTAGCCACACTATAATTATGTGAATTTAGGACAAAGCCTTAGTTACGATTGCCTCAGAAACAAACAAAAAAAATCCTCTTTAACAATTTATTAACCCATCTTCTATCTGAATATGCACATGCCCGAATTAATTCTTGTCCAGCCCCTTCCACATCTTCCAAAGACCCAGTGGTATAAGGAAATAGAAAGATAAAAAGATGCATGCTATCTGTAATTTGATCTATTGACATAGATTCAAAAGGAAATGCCGCTGATTCTTCCATATTTTAAGGCTACAGAAATTGTTTATTATAGTTAAATGAAGTTGTCCTTATTTTAATTAAAATCACCAAAAAGCCTAATATACAGTCATAATAGCAGAAATAAGAATGAAATGAGAGATTTTCAATATGGTATTAAAGTAGTTTGAATAATTCAAGCAATTTTTTTTTCTTTTTTGTACTGAATTAACTTGGTAGAACAAAAGCATGGGTTGTATTTCTTTTCTTGAGTGGCAAAGAAATTGGAAAGATAAGGAAGTAACTAATCAATGACTAACTAACCTAATTTTAGCAATCCTAAACAATATTATTAAACTTCCTTCAAAATGAAGCCATCGCAAGACCAGAAATACAACATTTGATTGAGTCACTTACAATCAAGCAGATGTCATCTTGGGGAAAAAGATTCCAGAAGGAAGTTCAAATATATTGAAGACGATTTTTAAAGGAAAACAACTTCTTAGTGACACCCACATCTTTTGCCCTATTTCAGTAGTTCTTGAACTTGGCCACACATGGGAGTTGTTTATGTTATTTAATAAAAATGCAGAATACAAAAGTTAATGCCTGGAGATTGATTCAGTGGAGTTCCTAGAATTGGAAAAAATTTTTTAAACTCCTCAACAGACTTGGATGGGACTAGTCTACATATAAAGATACAGGATCTATGCCAAAAGATGAAAATGTATAAGATCATATCAAAGAGAAAGCAAACTACCACCACCAACAACAGCAACAAAACAGGTAACATGTAACAACTGCCCAAAAATCTATCAATATTGTATCTGAGTGTGGTTCCTACTTGAAAACTTAGATAAATTACACTTTTTTTTTTCTTATAAACTATTTAACTTGCTTTAGGCCATTTATTATCTCAGAGATCAACCATATCGACCACTAAGTGCAACCGGGCACTCATGCCAGTGTCCTGTGGTATAAAGAAGGATTTTAGGCGAGAAGAAAACCTCAAGTAAATATCTCTGCAATTATTATTTTCCACACTCCATTATGTCATATTTATTTTTACCAGTTTTTCCTATGAGATTGCTTCATCTATGGTTATTTCAAGATTCTGCTTAGGAAACAAAGAAAGTGGTATAGAGATTTTAGGGCTGTTTACAAAAAGCTTATTAAAATTTTCTCTAGATTAATTTTTGGTTTCTGGAATTATGGGTGATATACTTCTATGATTTCTTCTATAGTTTTAAAATTTCTACATAATGTATATGATTACTTCCATAATTAGAAAAAATTATGTATTCAATGGGAATTGTGAATGGTATGAATAATGTTATAATCATCAAAAATATCAATACCGGTAGATTTACTCAGGTGACAAAATAATTTAGTGATTCAGTAGTTTGTGCATTTTTTATTCTTGTTAATTCCTCTTTATCAAGTCATAAATTTGGGCTCCTTTGCCTCAGAAGCAAAGCAAAAATTGCTTGTAGCCTGCCTACTGTACTTTTCTCTCATGCAGAAATTTTCGTTTATTAAGAATTTAAAGACTTATGGTTGAGGGAGCCTGGGTGGCTCAATCTGTTTGTTAAGCATCCCTCTGACTCTTGGTTTTGGCTCAGGTCTGGATCTCAGGTTGGGGAAGGCAGGGATGGAGCCCTGAGCCTGTGGGGAGCTCAGAGTTTGCTCTTCCTCTAGGTCCCCCTCTACCCTTCCCTCTGCTCAATAAATTAAACAAACAAACAAACAAATAAATAAATAAAATCTTTTAAAGAAATGTTTTAAAGATTTTATTTATTTATTTGACACAGAGAGATCACAAGCCAGCAGAGAAGCAGGCAGAGAGAAGGGGGAGGAAGCAGGCTCCCTGCTCAGCAGAGAGACCAATGCAGGGCTGGATCCCAGGACACTGAGATCATGACCTGAGCCCAAGGCAGAGGCTTTAACCCACTGAGCCACCAGGCACCCCTAAAATTTTTTTAAAAGACCAAAAGTTTGAAGGAGAACAGAAGGAAACATGTCTTTTTCAGGGGAGAGAATGAGCCAAAGGCTGTGTGGTGAATCTGAGGAAGCAAGATCCTTTGGACCATCCAGTGTTTCATACTATGCTGGAACTGAGAGTGTAAGGGAAAGTGAAATAATTAGCACGTCTGAGTTAGTGATACACGATATATACTCACTACACTGTTTTCTTCTCTCAGTTACTGAAGTTTATTTTATACCTTTATGCCGGGAATGGCCAGCAATTCCCTTCCCCTACGGAAGGATGAAAGTTTACTCTAAACTTTGCTGGGAAAGGAGAAGGGAAAGGGGTCAACACTCTGAGACAAAGACCCTTTTCTCTTTGCTCCTGCTTTTATTGGTCCTTCAGGATAATCACAAATCTTTATCACTGTTTCTCAAGCACATGACACGTGCTTTTTGGAACTAGGAGATCTGTTTACCTGAAAGATAGGATATGCTAATCTGCTTGTTCTACAAGTTCTGCTAAACATAGCCTAAGGGGCAATGCATGTGGTCTCTTGGGTCACAAGGAGGCTATTTGGGCTAAGAAAGCATCAGAGAAGGTGAGTCCCCAGCAGCGTTCCAGAGCGGTCCCACAGGCCTCAGCATTCCAAAGGCTTAAGCCCTTCTCTGAAACTTTCCCCTCCCTCAGTTGCCTCCTTGTTACATTTTAGCAAGTCAGGTACTATGGCTGATTTCATGCTCTACATTAACCCCAACATGTTGATACTCCGTGACAAACTATTTCTCACTCACAGTGAATGAAGATCATTTGCGTCCAGATCCCCAGAGATATTGGTTAAAAATTATGCTGATCACTGAGTTCCTCTCAGACTTCTTTTATCAGAATTTCTGAGGACCAGAAAGTTATAATTGAAAAATAAGCTTCCTAAGTAATTTTGATCACAGTCAAGTTTGAAAACTATTATTATAAAGGCAAAACTAATATTTATTAGAGACTTTAATGTTCACAAATTAACATCATATCATCACACATATAATTTTAATACTAAGGGCAAATCTTTCACACTTCTGTCAATCTAAGAGGACGTCTTCTCTGGTGCACAGTAAGATGGGAAAATAGGGATAAGGCAGTGAGTGTGTGTTTGTAACTGAGTGATCACCTTCCCCTTTTCCTTTTTCTCCACCCATTGGGGGACTGATTGCTACAGATAGGAGGATAATAAATCCTTATACTACCCCATTCATTTACATCAATTTGCTTCTGTCTAATCTATGGTAAATGTCTTTCTTCCTAAAAGAGTTTTTGTAGAAGAAAGTATCCACAAGGGACAGAGGCTTCTGTCACAGCAATATGCACAATTTCTCATTGACCCAGAGTCCTCCGTAGTTGGGGTACAGGTGTGAATGATAACATGTTAGCATCTGCGTGATAGGTGAAGTGCCCTGGAAAGAATATCATGGATTTAATATGAATCTGGATCATAATGATCCTGAATTTATCTGTCAGGTATGGGTTTATGACCATGTAAACATTTTACGGGAATTACCCACTAACAACCACCATCAGACTATGGTAATAGAGGGGAAGAACTGACTTTAGAATGAGATGTGATGCTGCAATTATGGATGGAGTTTTCTAACACGGAGGAAATGGAACTCTGGGAGCTTAAAGGGGAATGTCTCTTAGGAGATGGAGAAGCAAGCAGGCTTCGAAATAGTGGAGTATGACTAGGCTCTGAGAGTCACTAGATTCTTCTGCAAATCACTTGGTTAAATAGTTTATAATAGCATGGGGGATTTCCTAACACTCATCATAAAAGAAAATACATTTTTTCCTATCCTCACGAGGTTTAGCAGGGATATGACTTTTGATTGTTGACAATTGACCTTAATATCTGCATAAACTTTTGCAGAAGGTACATTAACCACAGTACAAGCAGCACGTATTGATTCCTTGCTGTTTTAATGTTGTTTTTAGAGAATAGAGAGGGACCACCTGTTCACTAACCCTATCTCAAATGAAGTGTTAGAATTATGATCGCTTTTTATCACAACCCATTGTTTTTGCCCAAGAGGAAGTATAAAAGTGGCCAAAATCTCTCTCTACTCTGTAACCAACTGTCACCTGGTTGTAAGCAAAAATGACTACGCGAAGCCTGGAACTGCTCAGAGTTTTAGAAAGGGAGGAGGAAAAGAAGGAGTCATTTTTATTCAGACTAAAGGTTGAAACATATGGGAATAGAACCTGGATGTGCAATAAACCGTGTATATGTGGGTGTCTGTGTGTCTGTGTAGCAGGGGCAGGAGGGAGGCAAAGGGTAAATGATAAAGAAGTACAACGAATTGGTCTCTGCCTCTGTCTAAAGTTTCATTTAGAAATAAAATTAAAATTAAAAATTAAAATTATGTGGTGTTTGAAATTGGCTTTAAAATACTCCTGAAAAAGGGGTCTTGGGTAGCTCAGCCCATTAAGCATCCAACTCCTGATTTCAGCTCAGGTTGTGATCTCAGGTCCTGGTACCAGCCCCATGTTGGGCTGCATGCTCAGCAGGAAGTCCGCTCAAGATTCTCTCCTTCTGCCCCCCCCCCCCTGCTCTGTCTCTTTCGCACACAAATAAATAAAATACTCCAGGGGAAAGAGATGTTGTAGAGTAGAATAAACAAGATAAGCCAGTCCTTTAAAATTATTCAATTTGTGTGAAAGGAATACAGAGTGTTTATTTTATCCTTTTATATTCCTTGCATATACTTAAAAATTATTTAATTAGAAAATTCACTGTGTTTTACCCTAGGAAATGATACCATCTTTGATTTTAGCCAGCTCTAAAACAATGATCTTATTAAAGTACTTTTTCCACATTGCACGATATAAGAAGCCATTTTTACAGTGCAGTTTCATATTTTTTTCTTCTATGCTTAAATTTTCTAGTTACCTCCAATTCCTCAGTAAAGTCTTACAAATACATAGCCTTTAATGGGGAACACAAAGAGACAGCACAATAAAGGCTGACCTTTTGCATATCAATACGTCTTCTAGGCAATTGTAGCTTCATTCTAGGGAGGGCGATGATCCATAAATTTTCAACCGTAATCAGCAAAGAAGTTGCAGTAAGTGGGAGTCACTTTATAAGTGAGAGAATTGGGAAGGAACACTAAAGAAATCTGGTTTCAACCAATCTAGTTAGCCAAACATATAACTCCTTTTGTTCCTGAATATAGTAGAAGAGAATTATCCTTAAGGAGTATCTGTGGTATGTCTGCCTGTGTCTATGTTGAGTGGTAAGGTACTATCCTTTCTATGCAAGGACTGACTCTGACTTTGATAGTATTTCATTCCACCATTTCTATTAAAATATTTTTCTTTATGAAGTGATAGTGCTGACATATGATAGCATGGCAATTTTTTAAATGTTTATTTTATATGGGCCTTCATAATAGTTTTAGAATTATTCCCTCAAATAAAAAGGCTCAGTGTCTGGGCTCAGTGTCTCTTTTTTAAATTCCATTTTAGAGGTGACTGGGTGGCTCAGTGGGTTAAAGCCTCTGCCTTTGGCTCAGGTCATGATCTCAGGTCCTGGGATCAAGCCCCACATCTGGCTCTCTGCTCAACCTGCTTCCCCCTCACTCTCTACCTGCCTCTTTGCCTACTTGTGATCTCTCTCTCTCTCTGTCAAATAAATAAATAAATAAAATCTTAATAAGTAAATAAATAAATCCCATTTTATCTATTTCCATCTCTTCATCTCCTTTCTTTAGTCATTTGCTTCTCCAATGTCTTCATGTCTATTATCATTTTCTTTCTCTTTTCCATAAAGCTTGATTATGTTGAGCTATCTATTCTATCACAGATATCTTTCTTATTCTTTTGGATCACCATTGTCTGTGCCATTGTCTAAGACACAATTATTGTGTGCCCCTGGCACACAATAAACATGTGCAACAGAAAGATGTGTAATATGTAGAATAACTTGATTTTCCATCTCTCAACAGTGAAGAATGGTTGAGCAGAATAAGCAAACATGTTCAACTCTGTACTTCCAACATTTTTCTAGATGCATTGGTTGATGACAAGTATTTTTAATAAAAGTATATTTAAGAAAACAGAAACCACACTTGTTATTGTGATAAAAAGAATTCAATGTAGAGAATTGGTTGAAGAGATTTGGGAGGCCTAAAAGATTTTTTTAAAAAAAAGACATTCAAAGGGCCACATGCACCCCAATGTTTATAATAGCACTATCAACAATAGCCAAATTATGGAAAGAGCCCAGATGGTCATTAACTGATGAATGGATAAAGATTTGCCATATACATATACATATATATATTGCATATACATATATATATACACATATATGTATGGTGGCATATTACTTGGTGATCGAAAATAATGAAATCTTTCCATTTGCAACAACATGAATAGAAATAGAGTTTATTATGCTAAGCAAAATAAGTCAGAGAAAGACAAATATCACATGGCTTCACCCATATGTGGAATTTAAGAAACAAAAACAGATGAACTTAGGGGAATGGAAAGAAAAGCAAAATAAGATTAAAGCAGAGAGGGAGACAAACCATAAGAGACTCTTTTAACTATAGAGAACAAACTGAGGGTTGCTGGAGAGGGGGTGGGTGGGGAGAAGGGGTATTTGCGTGATGGACATTAAGGAGGGCACTTATTGAGATGAGCACTGAGTGTTATATGTAAGCGATGAATCACTAAATTCTACTCCAGAAACCAATACTATACTATATTGCATAAAAGATAATTGAATACTTTAAGGTGAAAGCATAACATTGTTATTGTTATCTGGTTTTCTAGTGTACAGTAAGAGTGAATATAGGTGGTGAGCAGCTGAAGGGATTCACCATGCTGGTAATTAATCTATTTTCTATCATCTCTAAACCCATACTTCCATCCTGTGCTCTGTGATGCCAGATTCTTCCTGCCAGTGCTTCCTCAGCAATAGCTTTTCAGTTTGGGAGCAGGACTTAATTCAAGTTTCTAGACTTTTTTTTTTTACACATTTCTCAAAACAGTCTCATTATGTCCCCTCAGAAGTACAAGGTCCAGCTGAGTAGAACTCTTTCCTTAGAAAGCTTGGCTCTCTCTTTGCAAAACACCGGCCCTGAGATCCTGAGGTACCAAGCATCAGGTAGGCAGTATCTTCTATTCCAAGGCATAGGTCCTAGATCTGCTGAGACCTTCCTGAGAGCTCTACAGAAATTCTTCTCCAAGCTTCTAGGTTCTAATCCTCTCAACCTCTTCCCGCTTTCCCCAACTTATTAATGGTAGCCATTTTCTCTGTGTGCTATCTTTGAGATACCTTTTTAAATTTTTATTTATTTTTGGATTATTTCATTTTTTTAAATTTAAATTCAAGTTAGTTAACATAAAGATCTCATCTACTCCCTTAAGAGGGTGACACAAAATCCCATTGGTCATAGAATCTACCGCTGGGTACTGTAATTACTCCCCATATTCCATTCCTATATATTGCACAATCTCAAGACCGTATCATAAAGTTAACCAAGCACAACAATCCTTAATAAAATAAGAAAGATGAGAATAAGAATGGGAGACAAAGTAATCAGTATACACAGACATAGCATGCTAAGGAAAACAGGCATAGCTGCTATAGTACTTGCTGTGTAATAGGTCCTGAAATAATGGACTGTACAGGCTCTGCCTCGTAGCATTTGCTGATTACTGTGGTGTAAATACTTCCAAAGGCTGATTTCAAGCTTCCAAGGATGTGTCTCTTAATACAGAGTGAGAAATGACACACACAATCAGTTCTTGGGAGTCCATATCCACCTGCTCCAGTGCACCCCTTGCTTTCATAGTCCTGGAAGTTAATACTTGGCCATTTTGCTCTCTTCTTCCCATTCAGGCAAGAGGCAAAGGGGGGTAGTATACTGGTCAGGTGATGGATTGGAATTAACAAGGATAAACTGTGGTTGCTGTTACATAGGAGGAGAAAGAAATCTTTCTCTGGAATCTCTGGCCTTCTCGAGGATTACTTTTCATTGTTCCCATTCCAAACAGTAAAGGTAATTGCAAAACAAACAAACAATCAAGCAAGCAAAAAACAAAACAGAACAAAACCAACAGACAGATGAGGCAGGTTCACTCCTGACTCAGACCTTCAGAAAACAAACATTTAGGTCACCATCGGGTAGAGAACTTCAACCTGTTGAGATCCTGACTTAAGTAAAGGGCATTGGGAATGTGTAACAGATAAAGATCATTGCCTATTAAATTTTGTGTCCTCAAAACCTAATAGAGTTTCAGATGCATTTAAGTGCTCGATAAATATTTGGCAACTGAATAAAATTTATCTACCAAGTTAATTATCTAAATTGTCATTAAACCAAGTCCTCTTTTCGGAACTAAATTATCAGATTCATTATTGACTTCAGGTTTGAAATTCCATTGTTTGTTTCCCATAAGTGTGTGCCGAGTGTAACAAAAAAAGCGATTAAATTAACTTTGCCGTCATGATAGAGATCTGAGTCATCCCGATTAGATATTCCCCAGTTTCTCACTTTGCTTTTTCATTATATTGATATAAGGGATTCTGGAGAACTACAGACAAAACGTTCACTTTCAACTGACTTTAATAGCAGGTGTGGAGAAATAACAAGCCATTAATTTGAATATTGAGCTCAAAGAAAGAGTAACATCAATCCACCTGTGATTGATACCACTTGCTGATTCTCAGCACCATCCCCAGCCTTCAAAGCTCCCCGCAAAGGCTGTGGGGCAAGAACGCCAAAGCCATACTGCCCACACTTCATCAGCTGGGAGATGGAGGGGAGAAAAAGGGAGTATTCTACGGCAGCTGCAGACAGGTGTGTAGGCATCCATAGGCAAGCAGGGGTGAAGAGGATTTTCATTAGGCTTCAGAATTTTTCCCTAGCACCAAATTTAGTGTTCTATGCCTTTGGGATCATTAATGGGAGCTTCCAGAGGGTTCCTGGAGCCCTCCTGAAAATAATCCACACCTGTACTGCAGGCAGCCGAGCTCACTGGTGATGACTTCCAGGTTCTCCCATTATTTCTGATTCCTTTTTTTTAAAATATTTTTATTTATTTTAGTTTTTAAGATTTTATTTATTTATTTGACAGACAGAGAGAGATCACAAGTAGACAGAGAGGCAGGCAGAGATGGGGAAGCAGGCTCCCTGCTGAACAGAGAGCCCGATGAGGGGCTTGATCCTAGGACCCTGAGATCATGACCTGAGCGGAAGGCAGAGGCTTTAACCCACTGAGCCACCCAGGTACCCCTATTTCCCCATTTCTTAAAAGGGCCTTTTCTGCCCTCCACATCCTAGTGGTCTGTAAAGCCTCTACTTATCCATTTAAAAGTATTTTCTGCATCACATTAATCTAGAATGACCTCTGAATGACATACCATTCTATCCCACACTTTTGTCCTCATAAGGGATGTGACAGAGATGGATAAAGCACAAAGAGGCAAAAAAGAAGGCAGCAGAGAGCGGTATTTGTTGATTAGTCTTTGAAATTCATGCAGATTTCCCAGTACCAGGATCCTTAGAGAAGAATCAGATGAACATTGGTCAGAAAATACTGAAATACAGTATTGTTTTATTAGTCACTTTCGAAATTACTTTTAATACTACCATATTGTAATTCTAGGAACCATCAAGTAACAACTAAAGAGTGGGAGTTCCAAACCATTGTGGAATGGTTATTAAATGATATAAAATGTCATAGAATAATAGAGGCAATCATATCAATAGCTTACATTAGCATTTAAAAAATTTTCAGGGTAAAAAGCCTGCATAATTTCTTCATAAAGCATTCACCATAGAGGCATTATTCTATAATTATGTCTACCCCTCCAATTATTTTCAAATGATATAAAATTATCAGTAAACAGATAAACACACTGGAATATTTCATATTTGCAAGACCCTATGCTATGCATATACTTTGGGACATGCCAAAGAGTGTAACTTACATGCTCCATATTTCACAGAGAACCTTAGGGTCATTCTTAATCCCCCCATTCAATACATCAGCCTATAGCTGTAGGTTCTAATTCCAAAACAGCTAAAACCTACTCCTTTTCATCTACCTTACAGTCCCACTGGGTAAGCAATCATAATCTCCGGCAGACCTGCTTCCTTACTCCTGCTTCTACACTTCTCCCCACTCCGCCATCAATACCCAATTCACATTTAGCACACAGAGTTTGGTTTTAAAACACAAAACATAGATCATGACAATTTACTTATGATACAACTTTCAGGGCTTCTTTCTTTTATGATAAAACCCAAATGCCTTTGTCCAGCATAGTCTTGCAAGATAGAGCTTCTGCATAATTCCCAAGCCTTCTCTAGTGCATACCACATGCTCAGCCATCCTGCCCCCCCCCCCCCCCCCCCCCCCCCCCCCCCCCCCCCCCCCCCCCCCCCCCCCCCCCCCCCCCCCCCCGGCTCTAACTCCCTTCTCTGCTCTAGCATCTTGCATTTGCTGTTCTCCTCTTCCCTAGTGCTTTTTGTTGTTGTTGTCGTTTTCCTTTTTCTTTTGGAGTATTTCAAATTTATATAAAAGTTGCTGGATAGTATTAAGAGCTCCGATATACCCCTTTTCACGTTAGGACACTTGCTCTCATAAGCACGGTAAAATCACCACGATCAGGAAATTACCATTGATTAAAATTGCTTAAATATTACCATCTAATTCACAAACCCTATCTGAATGTCAATGATTGTCCTGATAATATGCTGAAAAGGACTAAGATCCAATGCAGAATTTTATGATATACTTAATGGACATGTCTCATTAGACTTTTCAAATCTGGAAGAGTTCCTCAGGCTCTCCTTGTATTTCATGTCTTTGACAGGTTTAATGAATACAGGCCAGTTACTTTGTAGAATGTTTTATATTGATTTGTGTTCTCCTTAATCCATTGTATTAGAAAGTACACCATGGCTAATTGATTTCCTGATGATGCTAACTTTCACCATTTGGCTAAGATAGTGCCAGATTTCTCCACTACAGAGTTCATTACTTATTGTATTTATTAATAATGACTTTATAAAGTATTTTATAGAAAAATACCTTAAGATTCTATAAATATTTTGTTCCTCATTAATGTTTGCATCTATTTATGATTCTTATACGAATTATTTGTGTGATGGTTGCCAAATGCTGACATTCCAATTCCAGCATTCCTTTTACATATATTAGTTAGCATTCTACTTAAAGAACTTGCTGTTTCTTCAGTTTAATATATAATTATTTTTGTATAGATGGGATTTGAATTTCTGTTTTACTCAAAATGTTGACTATTGCCATTTGTTTTGATACTCAAATTCCCCTCTATCTGGTCACTGGAAGCCTCTTCAAAGGGGTTGCTGTATCTTTTCGTCTCATCTGTGTCGTTCTTGGAGCACTTCCTTGTTCCTAGCCCAACAAGTCATCCTGAGCTCATTTTGCTTTTTCCCTGCCCAGTCCCTGAAGTCAGCCACTTCTTCAAGATCCTCCCGTTCATTTTAGTGGAGAATAGTATTTCTGGGTGCTAGTTGTGCTCCTTTCAAACGGGACATCAATATTCATTGGCTGGTCAGTGGAGAGAATTGGGAAATACATGTGTGTATTTATATATGCACACACATATACATTACCTATATTTCTACACCTACTTCTCTGCAATTTATTTTTAAAAAGCATAATTTCACACTGCTACCTACAATTCTAGCTTCCCCTTTCTTTCTGGTAACTACATTTTTAACAGTGTGGAACTTTATTCCTATTATCCTTAATTTAGTTGCTTATTTTCTCTTCCCCTCTGTATTGTATCTACCAGTCTTCCAGCAGTGTTGGCAAAAGGTCAACGCCTATGAAGGGAGAAAAAGGAGAGGAGGGGGAAGAAAGAAAGAGGAAACCTCACCGTGTCTTTTAGCCGTTTCAGTATCATTCTTAGGTCTTAGCTCAAATGCAGCCACCATTTACATTGGATCCTTCTCACACAGGGACGCAGTGGTCATAAATAAAAATATAAAAAGATGGCCTATCTAGTTTTTATTATCTCTAATTTTTTTCTTAAAGTGTGTCAACTTTTTGATGCTTTATTCCAGCCAACTGGCTAAAGTCTCAGGTTCCTTGAGACCTGATTCTGCCACTTACTAGCATTGTGAACTTGGGCAACAGACTTCAATCCTTAAGTATAAAAAGGTGATCAGAGTGTTAAGATGGCTAACTCAAACAGATGTCGTGAAGAATAAATGAGATCAGAACTGTAAAATTCTGCCATGAGCTCTATTTGGCATGTAGCAAGCACTTTGTCAAAAAATGTTAGCTGTTGTTGCTGAAAAATATTTTGGGTAGTATTGTTACTGATAATAAGTTCAATTCATCTTAATATTAGAATTAATACTTCAGGTTTATGTTCTTCAAGAATGTATGTATCCCCCAAATCTTATCTTACAAGCTACCATTAAACTATACATTTTGAAAGAAACATTAGATATTTATCTCAACACTACATAGTTGTCAGCACATTATATAAAATAATGTGAATAAGTTTATTTGCTAGTGTATTACAAAGAGGTACTATTAATTTTCAAAGATGATTCATGGCATTCTACACACTAATACACATACAGACACACACAGACACACATGCAATAAATATCCAAATAAGGATGGAAATAGTCTAATATATTTTAACTACTTATATTTTGATTTTAAAAAATGTATCAAAACATTTTTATTAATATCCAAAATTGTTATTGGAATATCAGTACATTATGTCAATTTTCTTGATGGTTTGCTTTCATTGAGGAAAAGAAGATTTTTTAATGATTGTTTATTTGTTTTTGTTTTTTTAAGATTTTGTTTATTTATTTGACAGAGCAAGAGGTCACAAGTAGGCAGAGAGGCAGGCAGAGAGGGGGAAGCAGGCTCCTCGCTGAGCAAAGAGCCCGATGCAGCCTGATCCCAGAACCCTGAGACCCGTGACCTGACCCGAAGGCAGAGGCTTTAAACCACTGAGCCACCCAGGCATCCCTGTATTTTGTTTTTAAGAATCAATTATTTTGGTCTTTTTATATTTTTATAAAGGTTTTATTTCTAAATAGAAATAAAAATATTTTTTCTTTTTAATTTACAGTGTAATAGAGGTGTAAAACATAAAGCTTCAAGCCATAAAAAGCAAGATTTTACATAAACATATACCTTCCAATGCACCAATTATTACTGTCAATTTACTTGGACATAATGTGAATGAAAATATTTGAAACCTATTGATATGGAAATGTACTACTGCCCTCTTATGGAAGATACTTAAATGACAGTCAGTGATTTTACACCTCTCTTGAAATAGAAATAAAAAATATTTTAAAAATACGATTCAATTCATTATACTCCATTCTATTCGCGTAGTAATTTCCTGACCACAACACATTTCAAAAACTTTATTTGTATACTTTTCCCCTAATCAATATAGAACTTCTACGAATTTCCTTCTCACAGAGTATCCTTTGAATTTGTATCAGAATTAGACTAGTATACTTAATGTAAAACTGAAATATATTTGACCATCTAATTTTGAAGGTGGCTGAAAATGCTCATTTTAATATTTAAACGCTAGCTGGTTAAGATGGCTAGTTAATCCAGGTTGAAAAGCTGGATAAAATGAGAAAATGTTGAAAATAATAATAATTATCATTATATAACATGTACTGTTTGATACATATTGTTCTAGTTGCAAAGCATTTTATTTATTTATTTATTTGACAGAGGGAGAGAGAGCACAAGCAGGCAGAGTAGCAGGCAGAGGCAGAGGGAGAGGGAGAAGCTCCTTAGTGCTGAGTAAGGAGCCTGACACGGGGCTCGATCCTAGGACCCTGGATCATTGACCTGAGCCAAAGGCGGTTGCTTAACCAACTGAGCCACCCAAGCACCCCATGTGCAAGGCATTTTAAATGTATTAACTCACTGCATTCTCACATCAACCTTGTGAGTTAGGTGCTATTATCAACCCTAACTTACAGGTGAGGAAAAGGAGGCAAGGAGATGTGAATTATTCAAGGTCTCTTGGGGACTAAGTAACAGGGCTGGCATCAAAACCCTGGCAACTTGCTTCCCTGTGTTGAACTTCAAAACTTTACTGGTTCTCCGTAATCAAGATAATTTATATAAAGATCTGATACATTTATCAATTTTCCCTGAAAAGAACCCAGAAATCACCAGCTCATCTGTGTTTAGATCATTTTAATGAGCTTGAACAGATTGAATGGGTCGATGAGTTGATCCTATTTAATAAGCATGTGGGCATTCAGATATGTGTTTATTCTTCTCTAATGCTTCTTCCTCTCTCAATATCTCCTCCTCTCCTATTCCTCTTCCTTTAAAAAGGAAAAAAAAATGCTCTGTCGATTCTGTGCCAAGCACTATGTAACTCCACGAAATATTATTCTAAATAAAACAAACATCTAACCTCTGGGAATTTGTAAGCTAATGTGGGAAACAAAGAATTTGAATATAATGCCATGAGCACTGTTCCAAGGGAAAGCAGAGCACGCAAACAGGGCAAACAAATCCACAAAGGAAGATGCTTTTTATACTGAGAACTGAAAGATATGTAGACTTTAGCCAAAGACAAAGGGAAATGGGAGGAATGGAGAGCAAAGCTATCTGGATACATAGAACAATATGCACAAAGAAATGGGTTTGAAGGAATTTAGAACATTCAAAGAAGCATAAATATAGTGATTGTATATGGCCGCAGTGTAGAATGTGCTAGGAAAAAGATGAGCCAGGGGTAAGGCAGAAACTTATTATGGAAAATCAGGTCTACCATCTTAAGCAGTTTGTAATTTATCCTAAGTATCCTAACTACAGAGCCTTAGAAGGATTTTTAAGAGAGTTATCAGACCAGAATTACACACTTAAATGTTCTAGGTATCTCTGTTTTCTCCAGAAATAGGAAGGAAATTAGTGAACCCTGTATTTTATTATTCCTCACGGCGGTGTTAGATTTATATTTCACCAGGGAAGCTGAACATAAATGAACACAGTTCCACCTTCTCTGTTATGGACTGAATTGTGTCTCCCAAAAAGGTACGTTGAAGTACTAACCCCTGGTACCCATAAATGTGACCTTATTTGGAAATGGGGTTTTCGAAGATCAAGTCAATTGAGATAAGGTGCTTCTGAATCAAGGTGGCCCAAATCCAATAGGACTGGTGTCCTTATAAGAGGAAAAGATACACAGACACATGAAGAGAGAACATCCTGTGATGGAGAAGAAGGCAGAGATCTCAGTGATGCATCTTTGTCAAGGAACACCAAGCACTGCCCAATGCCCGCCAGAAAAAGCGTGGGACAGACTCTCCTCTAGAACCTTCAGACTTGGAGCTTCCGGAACTGCGAGAGAATACATTTCTGTTGTTTTAAGCCACCCAGTGTGTGGTACTTTGTTTTGGCAGCCCTGGAAAGTGAACACACTCTCCTTCCCAGTTCTGCCTGTATGCCGACTTCCTTTCAGGAGCACGGCAGAGCGCTACAGGATTCACTGAGGGATCAGCAGCTGACTCTGGAGAAAAGGCCCTCGTTATATCTTGCAAGGCATTTTTACGTAGCATATTCCCCTCTCTGAATTTTCTATATGGCTCTCTATTTAGGTAAATGCAATTATCCAAGCACTCGTGTTTTCTCATTTGTCTGCAAAGATAATAATAGTGTATGAAGAAATCGTTCCTTGTCGGATGATTCTCCAGAGTTTAGAAGGACGCAGATGAGATATTACGGGTGGATGAGGTTGCAAACTGGCAGCCTGTTTGCAGAATCTGGTCCTAGACACATATTCCATTAACACGTGAGGATCTCAGTTTTGTTTTTTTTTTTTTTTAAACAATCATTTGGAATGAATTGAGACATGTAGTCCAGTCCCTAACATTCCCTCCTGCTCTCTAGGTTATAAAATTTGTTTAACTTGAAGTATCTGGGTTTGTCACGATCTACCTTGCTTTCCATAGACGTACCTGTCATCGGGTTGTATTTGTGCTGATAGAAGGCAGGTGCGGTTGGCATTGATCTGGTTTTAAGCCATTGCAAAGAAACCATTGCTACTTCCATATGAAAGAGATTTGGTATCCCCGTTCACAAAGTTTTGATCCCTCAGACCTCATTTTTTCCTTTGAGTCTTAGCTCTCATTTCCTCCCTGGGTCTCTCTGACTCTAGACTCTGAGTCCACATCTCCAATCTCCAGCCTTTCATTCATTGGTTGGATCTTATAACTTATTCTCTATCTATAATTTGGCCGTAATTTACACATGGCATAGGCTTGGGAAATGTATTTGAAACGGAATAGAAGTACGTAATGCCTTGACCATCTCTAAACAAAGAGGCTTAATTTGCTTTGGCATCTCAAGGCTAGTGTTACACATAAGAAATATAGGGGAAAACTTAATATATGGATTGATTCTTAGGGATTCTCAAAAGCCTCAAGTTTATAAGGATCATCTTCAGCCTTTAAAGAATGCCTGAATCTAAGGATTGCTTCATCTGGGCCATCATCAACTGTGACACACATTGCATCTCATTATCTTCTTTAATTTTCATAATAGCCATATGTAGTGGATACTATTATCAATCCCACTTTACAGATAAGGGAACTGAGGTGCAGAATGGCTTGGTTTTTTGTTTTTGTTTTTGTTTTGTAAGTGGTAGAGCTTATAATAAGAAAAAATAAATCTGACTCCAGGACCAAAGTGTTCTTATTGTGTGTGTGAATGTGCGTGCATGTATATATACTATATTTTTTATATAAATTATATATATATATATATATATATATATATATATATATATATATATATATATAATTTGCATGTAACCTCTTGTAAACTTGGAATTCATTTTTTTAATGAAATGTTACCCAACCTAAAATCAGTGAAAAAGTGGAACTACTTTAGTTGACTGGAAGAGAGGGGTAGAGTTGAGTAGAACCCCTATCTACTGCCTCGCCAGGCAGTAGGGGCTCCTTGTTGGAGCTGATTTGAGACTGTACTTGGTGGTAGGAGCACAAGTGGCTCAGTTGGCTAAGTGCCAGACTCTTGGTCTCAGCTCAGGTCTTGACCTCAAGGTCATGAGTTCAGCCCTATGTTGTGCTCCATGCTAGGCATGGAACCTACTTTAAAAAAGGAAGGAAGGAAGGAAGGAAGGAAGGAAGGAAGGAAGGAAGGAAGGAAGGAAGGAAGGAAGGAAGGAAGGAAGGAAGGAAGGAAGGAAGGAAGGAAAGAAGGAAGGAAGGAAGGAAGAAAAGGAGGAGTACCTGGGTGGCTCAGTGGGTTAAAGCCTCTGCCTTCAGCTCAGGTCATGATCTCAAGGTCCTGGGATCGAGCCCCACGTCAGGCTCTCTGCTCAGCAGGGAGCCTGCTTCCCCCTCCCTCTCTGCCTTCCTCTCGGCCTACCTGTAATCTCTCTCTGTCTGTCAAATAAATAAATAAAATCTTTAAAAAAAAAAAAAAGGAAAGAAAATGCTATATTTACTAGCAAACAATAGCTGTCCTTGGGAGTGGAGTTAAACCTAAAACTTTTCTAATTGTTTATTCCCTGACTGATGGAAAAGAGTTAAGGAAAAGAGGACAGAAAAGAACAGGAGTACACTACAGTCTCAAAGTGGACAAAGTAGGAGGTAAGACCTGAGGAAAACCTGGTCATCTTTAAGCCTCAGTTAAAACTATACAGATTGTCCCAGACTTAATGATGGCTTGACTTATGAGGGTTCAACTTACTATGGTTCGACTTCATGATGATGTGAAAGCCATATGTAGTCAGTAGAAGCCATACTTCTAATTCTGAGCTTTTTCCAAGCTAGTGACACATGGAATGAGACTTTCTCTTGTGATGCTAGCAGTGGCAGTCAGCCACAGCTCCCAGGCAGCCATGTGATCCCGAGGGTAAACAGCTGACCTCAAGCGCTCTCTACCCCTACGACCCTGCTGTTTTTCACTTTCAGTACAGTATTCAATAAACTACATGAGGCATTCAATAGCTTATTGTAAAATAGACTGTGTTAGAAGATTTTGCCCAACTGAGGTGAATGTAAGTTTAAGTTAGGCTAGGCTTAGCTCTGATGTTCAGTAGGTCAGATGTATTAAATGATTTTTGTCATGATATTTTCAACTCACAATGGGTTTATCAGGATGTAACCCCTTCATAAGTCCATCCATGAATATCTGTAAATACCCAGCTTAAGTGGTGTTAATAAAGACTAGGGATGCGATACGTAAGTTCTTTATACCTAGCTGCCCAGGCCTCTATATTAGAGCTCTTACCTGGAATGTTTACACTTCGCTGTTCCGAAAGTTCGAACTATAATTTTCAGTAGCTGAGTCTCTAGACTTTCAAATCCGTATTATGTAAAATATATTGTGCTTCATAAAACATGAGTAATGGGTGGGAGCTACTTTTCCAGAATTCCATAGGTTCTGGCAAGCAATAACCCTGCTCTCAATTAGTTCCCATGTGGTTTTTAAGACGGGGCTGCTCTTAGGGCTACATTCTAATGTGACAGCTCCGAGTATTTCCTTTGTGTGAAGCCACTTGGACAAATCTGAAACCTGGACAGCACAGGGCTCCAAGTCAGCCCTGAGAAGTTAATCAATAAAAGCAGACAAGGCTGCCATGCCTGGCTGGTCAGTGAAGGGTATCACAGCATGGGAAAGGGAAGCAAAGTCCCACAGTCTGTTCATCCATCTAGTGCACACCAGGAAGCTCTTCTGCCGGAAACATTTCCCTCTTTTCTCTGGAAAGATCAGAGCTGAGTGATTTGTCTTTCTTTAATGATATCACATAGGAAAAACTCTTTTTCTTATGAAAAGACAAAGACTCATTCACAGATAAATTACTTTCCCCTCTGATGACAGTGATATAAAGACAGATTCAGAATTCTTTTCAGACTGTTGTTAAATAATTATCAGCATTATTTTTATTCAGAAATAGGACCATTTAATGCCAAAAATATCTTCTCCCCATTACAAGAACTTCCTTTATGCCCTTGACATCAGGTCCCCGAAATTATTTAATTATAATGATGAAACATTTGTGCCTTAATCATATACAGTTATTGAATTTCCTTGAGACAAACTACTTATGAAATTCCAAGTGCTTTTTCATCAATAGTGCTAAAATCTCTCAACTAGTGCTTGTCAGCACTATATGCATTACAGAGTTTACTCTTGTGATAAGAATACAAAAAAAAAAAGTGATCCTTCTGTCATTCCCATTCTAGAAGTGTTTTGCTTACTCTGCCTAAAGATAGAGAACCAGTTTTAAAAGTCTTATTTGGAAAAGTGAGAAATGCAAAAACTTAAAAAATTTGAAAAATTCAAGTTTAGGATGCGGCCTACTGTATTTTCTAAAACAATATAGAAGGTAAATTAACCACAGAGTGATAGCAAAAAGTGTGTGTTGTTTTGCTATTGTAATTTGTCTGTAAAACTCAAGAGGAACACAGCCTCACACACTTGTTTGGGTTGGGGTTTGTTTGAATATAAATAGTTTATGAGGAGGTGGCTAAAAAATGAAAAGTGGAATGGTTTTGAATGAGAAAATGCTGTCTATTTTTAATGGATGTGAGTTAAAAGCTAAAAAGTAAAAAAACAGATAATAAATTCCATATCATGATAAGGTGTGCATTATGTAAATAATTAGATTTATTCTACTGAATCTAAGTCTCAGAGTTCGTTTATCAGTGACCTCACTTGGCTAAAGTAATGAGGAGTAGACGTTCTTATCTGGAATGACTGGTTGGTTAGCTGTTTTGTTGTCCTTATTGATATTGCATCACTTCTTACAGTAACCCAGAAAAAAGGATTAAGATGATTCAATCTCATATGATTATTTATAAAAGGCTGAACTGAATGGCTGATTCTACTTAAAATTGTATTTAAAAACTACATAATGAATAAACTTTGATTTGATTAGTTAAGCAGAGAGATGGGGCCATCCAGGTATCTTTGTTCAATTCTGTCAGATATTGACTTAACAGACCCAAAATGTTCTCAGGTTGATCCTTTTAATATTTATTCAAATTAAACCAGAGCTTTAAAATGAAGTGGGGGGGGGGGCATAATCCTGACAAGAGAGAGAGACCACTGCTCTAGGGAAAATGAATCTAGGCCAGGCATCTGCATGCATGAATTCTGTTGACCTGGTCAGTAATGTGAGTAGAAGCCAGTAATGAGCAGATCAAGTGAATACTGCATTGCTGCCACGCTTGAAAATGTTAAGCTTTACTCAATCTTTATAAATTGGTGTACACTAAAGTATCGTGTTCTGCTTTTTTTGCTTTTCCTAAGCATCCCCTTAAAGAACAGTAAAATGACATATTTTTGCAACTCTTTCGATGACTTTTTCTCAAGAAAATTGTATTCTCAGAAATATAAATGCCACTCTCTTCTTAAAATCTTTATCTTCCTTACTCATAATAAGGAATATATTCTGAAAAGGCAAATGGGGGGGGGGGGGAGAAGAGCAGCTGAGCTACCACCACTAATCTCCAGGGCCTAGTTCCTTATATTTATATGGCACACAGGCCTCACTGCATGGGTACCACAAGGCATGGTTTTGGCTATTCATATAAATCAGGTGTTTTTGTTTTTGTTGTTGTTGGTAGCTGTGGTGTTGGTCTGTGTGTAAATCTGAAGGTGACTCTAGGAATGACTCTAGGAATGTTAAAGCAATAGCAGAACCCAAAGGTTATTGGCTTTAGGACAAGATAACATCCCGGTCTTTTTTGATCCCTTTTACCTCCACATGATAGGCATTCCATCAGCAATGTTTTAGGTGGGAACATATGTCTGAATAAGTAGACAATCAGCCAATTTTGAAGTCAGTCATTTGATGCAAAACCACATATGAAACACTTTACTTCAGTGCTAGTTATGAAGGTAAGATATGTTATATTCAGTAATGACTAGCCTATGGAAGTGTTATCTTTAATATTTCCAGTAGTTTTCTAGTTTTATGTTTTTTTTCTGTCAAAACTTTATAGCTCAAAAAATTTACAACTGAAATTTATGGTAAAACCCATACAATTGGTACTATTTTATTCATATTTAATCAACATAGATATGGGTCTTTTGGGGGGAGTGTTCAGGAAGCAGTGACCAGAATAAAGTCAAAAGGGGAAAGACATTTTACTCTTCAATGCATTTTTTAAATTATGATTTCCAACTTCTATCCACCTAAATTATTTTTCTCCCCAGTTATCACAGTTATAGCATCTTCATTTCCATTCTGCTTGATTGAAGACAATTAGAGTTCATATTTACTTGTCCTTCTTTTCATCTCCTTCATACCCACGGTTCCTAACCAAGAATGCACATTAGAATGAGTTTAAAAAAAAAAACAACAAAACAGTCATGTCCTGCATCCAATCCCAAAAGAATTCACATTTACTAGGTCGGAAATACATCTCTAAAAAGGTCACAAGTAACTCTAAAGTGTAATTATAGTTAAGAAGCACTACATCTTAATCTTAATTGTTCTGCATCACTTACCCATCTGAAGATTCAATAATGAAAGTACCTTCTTCCTTTAAAAAATGCACATACACATAAACACATGGAAATGCAAAAATACTTTTATAAAATCATATCCTAAGACTTTATTGCCCCAAACTACTAGACTCCCTCTGTATGATTCCAACACCTAAGAGTGAGTACTTCTTATTCCCTTACTTTTACCCACTGTGAATACTGTTAGCCCTATGGTCACACTCCCCAGCCTCCTTTCCATTTGAAGGTAGACAACATTTAACTATGTTGCAACCAGGTACAATTTAGGCCAGAGTTTACAAAAGTCGTGGAAAGTAATACAAAAACAGGTATAACTCATATGCTCTACTGTTTATTGATTAAATACTACACTGCCTGGGAAAGGGTGGACAGGAGTCTCCCTGACAAAGAGGAGAAAAATAGGGTAAAAATGAATAGTTCACACTAATTACAATAGTGCCTTGGCTTAGCACTAAGAATTGGATAAATTCTTGGTGGAGAGATGCTCAGAGTAAGGGGGGCAAATGAGTCAGTGAATGAACAGTGGAAGGACTGACTGAAAAAAGGAAGCAGAGAGACCTTGTTCTTTTCACCTGCCACATAAGGGAGAAACAATTTGGCTTCTCTTCCATCACACAGGATTCCTGCATGCTTCTATTTGCCAGTGTAAGGCAGGTATCCAGTCTGTAGATTAAGAGCCATGGCAAGAGGAAGCCAAGAGAGAGAGAGCTGTTTGACAGTCTTTAGACATGATAAGCTAAAGGCCAGCAGGTAAAGTAAATATTTGCTACAAACTTTTATATATTGGGAAACCTTGCAAAAAATATTTCTTCAACACGAAAATAAAATTTATCCCTTCAGCTTCTGAAATAATGAGGCAGGTCTATGTGCCTTCACATGAAACAATGTCCAGGATACAGAAATGTTAGATCCAGGAGACAGAACACAGAACACCGTTATTTGTGTGATGTGTATACACAGAACATCGCCAAAAAGATACATAAGATACTGGTGGCTGCCTTTAAGGATGGAATTAGGTGGCTAGGAGAAACGTTGGGACGGAAATTCACTCTATCCTGAATGTTATAATTTCTGAGTTCTGTAAGATGCGTACACATTGCCTATCAATGAATATTTTTTCATCTTAAAGTGATATTATATTTTTATAATATTAATATGTAAAAACAAAACCAAAAGTTGTAGTCCCCAGTGGAATTACATTTTAAATGCCATGATGTAGTCTGGTAGCATGTGTCTCTAGCAGACCAAACATATTTGCCCCAAAATACATTAATGGATATGGTGTGTGTACTACCTCCCCTATTTTGCTGCTGTATTCATTGTGATTTTTTTAAATGTGACTAATATGGTGCTAGGACAGTTTTAAACAGAAGGCTTTCAGTGAGATGGCACTCAGTTGGAATTCTGCTTCAACCACTTTCATAGATGCCAACAGTTTCATAAAAAAGAAATCATCGTAATTTCTTACACTTCAGACACAATACTGACGCCACAAGCAGTCAACTGTACACATGGTATCCTAGGAGACTACTTTTTCAAGAACTGTGAGACTACGTGAGAACACCATTTAACCGTAGTACTCTACTTTCCCTTTGTCTCTGAAGTGGTGGTTACTCTATTAATCAATCTCTTAATCCCTCTTGGAATGTGATGATTAATTATTACAAAATGCCTAAGTGCTGGTTGAAATGCAGGATAATCCAACTCAGGTGATTCACAAGAAAACTCAGTGTGGAAAACAAACATCATTTTTAACTTCATTTATTTGTAGCTTAAAATGTAATGCCATACAATCTTAACAATCACTTAAAAAAGGATTTATATTTGCATAAAACAGAAGCAAAACAGAAAGATATGAAATAAAATGCCATCTTGCTTCAAGTTTTCAAATCAGTACTTAGAGTACTAATATACATCTATGTACATTGCAAGTATATATAAATATACTATGAGTAATCTTGAAACCACAATAAATATCAAGTAGGTTTTTAGGCACACGGCATAGGAAAATGCAGAATCTGCATAATTCTTGAGAGTGCTGAGTGACTCATTCTTAGGTCATTTTCACACATATATTTTACACAAAATATACAACCATCGCGCACATGATCCCCAGTCATCTCCGAATCTAAACTGTCATCCAGCATTAGTGCCTTCTTATTCTTTGATACTATTGCTCTATACAGCTATTACATAAGAAAATATTTTGCAGTTTTCTTCAGTTAATTGCCTAAGAAGGTATCAATGCTACCAAAATAAGTACAGCCTATCTACACAATATATTCATGGAAGTGTGCTGAGAGGCACCAACTTACAGAACTGCTCATTGTAATACTGGGCGTTACCCTGAAGGCAAACAGAAATTTTAAATTATGCCATTTTTGAACTGCCAATACTATTGAACCAGAAATTATTAGAAACTGAGGTAATGCCTGTTTTTTTTTTGTCCTTTGAGATAGAAATGCTTGAAAAAACACCAAAAGTATTTTTAAAAATTCTGACAAATCTGGACCTCAGTCACTAGAAGCTCTGTCTGTAACTCTTTCTGCGCAAATGTAAACCAAAGAATCCGAAGGAATGCTCTAGTCGAATTTACATGTACTTAGGATTAAAGATCACAGCCAAGGAACACCTGAGATCACCCTCTGGTAAGTGAAGCCTAATGCTTCTCTTAGTAGAGCCAATGTTCATTGATAAAGATGAACCAAATAGAACCCACTGATATTTCCCTCCCAGCTACAAGTCAGATTCCGGCATATCTGGCATATCTGCCATCAAGTACCCTATTCCATATCGTCCATTGGGAGCAGTATCCAGAGTTGGTGAGCCACTCTGTTTTCGATAAATATTTTTACCAAAATTTGGAGATGACATCTCACTGGATATCTTTCCATGAATGAGGCTTGCATCATCTCCCTCTAAGTTTACAGGCTCTTTCAGGACCCTTCCTCTCTTATAGGTCACAGATGCTAAATTACCAGAACTATTGTCTATTAGGTTGCAGCGACGAACGATAAAGACAGCTGGGACGGGGAGTATTGCCAGGACCATCAGCAAGATACAGACTACGAGTCCCCATGTTGGATAGCTCAGAAATTCTTCAGATGCCTGTGAAAGCCAAAAAAAAAAAAAAAAAAAAAAAAAAAAGCCATCATTAATAATCTTGCTCTGCAAGTACATAAAAAAAATTATATTTGTCTCAGGTCTGCAAGCAAAGGGTCTTATGACATGCTTTGGCCAACAGAATGCTGTGGAAGTGACATCAATCAACTTTAAAGGTGAGGCTTCACAGGCCTTGCAAGTTCTGCCTCTATTTCTTGAGAGGCTGCCCCGAGTCCATTATGCTAGGAAGAAGCCGAGAATGAAACATTACATAGGGAGTGACCGGCGCTCCAAGTTCAGTCAACTGTATGAGTTAGCTCAGGTCAAGCCTAGAGAAGAATGACCCGGTTCACCTGCAGAACACTGAGAAATAATAAATGAGCATTGCTCTCAGTCAATAAATTACACATGCTGCATTGACTTTCTAAAATCTGAAAACCTAAATCCTGAAACACATCTGGCCCCAAAGGTTTTAGTTAGGGTTAATAGGCTTGTTAATGCCCCAGTCATGAATTTAGTTGTTATATAGAGTTATTGACCATAGAATAGTTCAAGGGCAAAGGTATTGCTGAAAAATAAGCATTCTGGAGGGATGGGGTGGCTGGGTGATGGACATTGGGGAGGGTATGTGCTATGAGGAGTGCTGCGAATTGTGTAAGACTGATGAATCACAGACCTGTACCCCTGAAACAAATAATACATTATATGCTAATAAAAATAAACGAATTTTTAAAATAAGCATTCTCATTTTATAACAGTTAATATGTATCTTTATTATGATGTGGCTAATGCACCTTGAAAACAGAAATTGAAATTGTCATTGCTAATATAAAGCAGTTGCAGTTATAACAAAAATTTCCTTCAATATTTATTTCAATTATGTCTTCATGGCTAATGTATACGTTCTTATGATACAGTACCTGGAATATGATTTCATAAATTTATATAGGAAAAATATTCCTGGTGGTTTGGGCAATATGTTTTCTAGAGTCAAATGCACCATAATTATTGGTTCATCTATGGTGACATACACATAGCTACTTTGGTGAGGACCAAGTCCATATTTCTCATGTATTAAAAAAAATCTACAATCTATAACAAAATCACACATGTCTAGAACCAAATAAAATATAAATCTTAAGATCTTTGTATAAAAACACCACCATTCATTAAACAGCAAAATAAACTGTGAAGAAAACAAAAGACAAAACCCCCTAAAATAATATTTTACATATATTTTTCATCTAACTTCCTTATTTTGTATTTTACCTTATCTTCAATCCATGCATTATAGCCAGGAGGACTTAATCCCATATTCACAACGCTGGCTATCAGCAGTGATAAAAGCATTAGAGGAGAAATATATTTCCACATATAGTAGTAATAGCTGTTGGGAGCAAAGCCCAGCATATCTTTCAGGTCTTCCATAAATCTAAAAAAAAAGAAAGCATTTAATTATGCCTCGAGTTAATATTTCTATACCTTAAAAATGTGCATTACATCAACAGTGTAACAAGCGTTTAGCTAAGATATCCTATGATATTTTATACTGAATCAAAAAATTATATTGGGAGATGACTTATGAATTAAGGATATTTATAAACAGTTAAGTACTATGATTTTTCTTTAGTAAAAGCCCTCTTAAACCAATTACTGAACAGCACCTGGGTGGCTCAGTCGGTTAAATGCCTGCTTTTGGCTCAGGTCATGATCCCAGAATGCTGGGATTGAATCCTGCATCAGGCTACCTGCTCAGCAGGGGGTCTGCTTCTCTCTCTGCCTCTTCCCTGCCTCTCTGCATGTGTGCTCTCTCTCACAGAGATAAACTCTGCTCTCTCTCACAAAAATAAAATCTTTAAACTGATTTCTGAAAAGTCTCCCACTGATGACTTTCTACTCTATAAACACAGTATTTGCAATACATTAAAAATTCCTTGTGTCAGGGCGCCTGGGTGGCTCAGTTGTTGGGCATCTGCCTTCGGCTCAGGTCATGGTCCCAGGGTCCTGGGATCAAGCACTGCGTAGGGCTCCCTGCTCAGCAGGAAGCCTACTTCTCCCTCTCCCATTCCCCCTGCTTGTGTTCCCTCTCTTGCTGTGTCTCTCTCCATCAAATAAATAAATAAAATCTTTAAAAAAATTCCTTGTGTCTTTTTTTTCACTTAGCAATAATTAATTAATATCATCCAAATCTGGGGCGCCTGGGTGGCTCAGTCGTTAAACCTCTGCCTTCGGCTCAGGTCATGATCCCAGGGTCCTCGGATCGAGCCCCGCATCAGGCTCCTTGCTCGGCGGGTAGCCTGCTTCTCCCGCTACCATTCTTTCTGCTTGTGTACCCTCTCTCGCTGTGTTTCTCGCTGTCAAATAAATAAAATCTTTAAAAAAAAAAATATCATCCAAATCCAATCAGTGCTTACATAATCTAAACTTTCACTTCTTTTTATAGTCTGTTTGAATGAAAGAAGGTCCACATGCTGCAACTGACTGATGTGTTTCTCAAACCCCTTGTTCATCTCTACGTTCCTCTTACATCTCTTTTTTGTTCCTTCCAATTTTTTTGTTCAATCAGCTGGACACTCTGTACCATAGGAATCTCATGGTCTGGATTTTGCTGATTACATCTACACAGTATTGCTTCACAGGTGCATTCGATCCTCCTACTTCCTGTAGGTTAGCACTTAGACCCAGTAACTATTAGGCTTATGTTGTCGTTTTAAGTAAGGTTATTGTGGTATTATTTACATGAACTAAAATTCACCCTTTCAGCGATATGATATTAACACTGTCAAGGCACAGTTATTACAATAGTGATCTACATCCCTCATTAGTTGTCTAGAGATAATCGCTGCCTGCCCACCAGTGCTTGCACTGATGCTCCAGTAGACTTTTTGGTTGAGTAAAGACAGTTCTCTAGCAGAGACTGTTGAGTAAAGACAGTTCTCTAGCAGAGACTTCAAAGAGAGATCATATTAACTCTATGTCCTAATTTCTTGTATGTTCATAATCGTCTGTCTCTGGTCACTATACTTGAATGTGAGCACTGCTGGTTTAAAAACCTGTGGCTTATATTTCTTTCCTTGAAAGCTATTAATGTTTCTAACTACATAATATTGTTACAAAGAATTTGTTGACTATCAGATTGTTGTCTCATAAATAATTTTGACTGTTTTGTTTGTTAGCATTTTTGCCTGGATGGCTCTTTTTCTTTTTTCTTTTCTTTTCTTTCTTTCTTTTTTCTTTTTTTTTGTCTTGAAGTAAGAGCGTAGACTACATCCTGGTTTTGGCTTACGCCTATTTTTCCAAGTGTATCATGTGCCCTTTCAAAACTGAGGTTGTCACTTATTTTAGGCAAGTTTTTCCATTAACAGTGTTTAGTATTGTTCTGGCCACTGTTTTTAAAGAACTTCATTGTTGTACACATGGGGAGTCATTTTTGTTTAACTCCTGTTCCAATTCCTTTTCTTAGCTCCTTTGCTATTTCTTATTTTTTCTTAAGATTTTATTTATTTGAGAGAGAGAGAGTGAAAGAGAGCATGAGCAAGGGGGAGAGGGAGAAGGAGATTCCCTGCTGAGCAGGGAGCCCGAGGTGGGACTTGATCCCAGGACCCTGAGCTCATGACCTGAGCTGAAGTCAGACGCCCAACAACTCAGCCACCCAGGCATCCTTGGTATTTCTTCTTATTTTTTTAAAGATTTATTTATTTATTTGACACAGAGAGAGAGATCACAAGTAGGCAGAGAGGCAGGCAGAGAGAGAGGGGGAAGCAGGCTCCCTGCTGAGCAGAGAGCCCGACGTGGGGCTCGATCCCAGGACCCCGAGATCATGACCTGAGCCGAAGGCAGAGGCTTTCTTGATTAAAAAAAAAGTATTCCGGGGCGCCTGGGTGGCTCAGTGGGTTAAAGCCTCTGCCCTCGGCTCAGGTCATGATCCCAGGGTCCTGGGATCGAGCCCCACGTCGGGCTCTCTGCTCAGCAGGGAGCCTGCTTCCCCCTCTCTCTCTGCCTGCCTCTTCCTACTTGTGATCTCTATCTCTCTGTTGGATAAATAAATAAAAAAAAGTCTTTAAAAAAAAAAGTATTCCTTCTTTCTAGCTTCTAATTCTTGTGGAACTAGCCATTGTACTTATTGTTGTGTTCTTTTTAATCTGATCATCATTTCTGAATATTATTATTCACATTTCCTGAGTTCTATCACCTCTTTTCAAATCTTCCTTTCCTCTAATTCTCTTATTTCTTGATTTTTAAACAACTGATATATGCTATTCTTTTTCTTTTTTTGAAAAATATATTTCAACTCATTTTGAACTTTGGTTAGATTTCCATCTGTTTTGCTTGTGTGCTTTTGCTGTCTGCAGGGATTTATTCTGCTCCTTTCCTCTTTTTAAAACAATTTTTTCTTAAGATTTGACCACACTCAAGGGAAATGAATTTTCCTGCATTTTTAGACACTAAGATACACACTAAAACATGGTAGAGCACTTTTTTGGGCATTTTTAAGAAAGAGATTTCTATCATGGAAGGTTATTGTTAGGCTTATAAGCAATGTATGCAGTTGCCTCACATACAGGGGGAATTAAATCGATATCACTTTAAAAAATACTATTAGTAGGAGTATCTCACATACAGTAGGGATTTAAAGGTGCACAGATAGTAGGAATTTAATGGATATCAGTTTAAGAACTACTATCAGTAGTAGTATCACTTCTGCTATTGTTAACTATTATTATTTAGGGACACTACTAAGAAGAGAAATTTTGTGCCATGCCTATTGTAAATGACAAACTGCGTAAATAGAAATCTAAATTATAATCTCATTGATCCACAGACCAGCCCAACAATAATAATCTCAAATTCCAACACAGTGCAAGTTAGCAGTTAGAGGTATCTTGGTAGAGTAGAGATATCTAACTTTGAAATTAAATTACAAATTACAAATTCAATTAAATCAAATAACAGAACTAAGTTACAGTCCTGGCTCTATAACTAATGCACTTGTTCTCCTGTACAAGTAAGGCCAATTTTCCACCTGTTACATTGCTGTCTAGTACACGATTATTAAGAGTAAGTCTCCCTCTCCTTCCTTGCCTAGAGCTTTTGACACTAACAAAAACATTCTCCAACTTTGTCACAAAGCTCATTCAATACCAGTAACATTCTCTATGTCCTTCAAGAGAACTCTGGTCTCCATGCAACACATTCCTCCTTTGTATAGACCTCTAATAAGCTTGCCGATCTTATTGCCTTAGTCCATATATGTTAACGAAATACAACTTTAAAAAATACTGTACAAAATCTCCAGTAACCTTTCTCTTCTGAGATTACTTTAATGCCTCACTTCACAGCAAGTATATACTTTTCACATCAAGCAGGTATATAATTTAGAAGTTTAGGCATCTAGTTGTTCAAGTAATGACTCCACATGAATAGGAAGTTTGTGCATAGTAAATGCCACACATGCCTCAGAGCAGGATAGATCATTTCCCAAAATTGACCTGCCCCATAGGACATTATATAGCATAATACAAGAGGGCATTATGTATCATAATAAAATAAAATTCTCCCCATAAAACAGATTAGCAAGGTAATTAGGAAGACAGTCTTTAAAGTTAAGCAGAGACAGCTATGAATCCCAGGTGTGCATCTGTCCAGGTAATGAGCAAGTCATGTGGTGTCTCATAAGCCTGAGAAATGTGAAATATGGACAACAATAATAACCTAAAACAACTTAACAAGGTTCTTGGAGCATAGCCATTATTCACTAGATCCTGGAAGTTACTATTTGAAAACCAGAATTAAATCAAAGCTCCAGAATCCTAGATTATATTACCATCTGCACAATTCCATCTAATCACCTAATAGGGGAATATACTTTATTAAAAAAGATTGAACGGAGCCTACAAAAGATTTGATTTTGTTGCAAAGAATTTTCCCTCTAGTCATTTCCCTTCTCTTCTAAATGAAAAAGATATTGACAATTGGTCTTTCCAATATAGAGAGGAAAAATGAATGCATAAAAGCAAATATACTTACTTATCTATGCCATAAACAAAGGATACAGCAATATTCTCCAAAATGACTACAATTAGCAGAGGCAGTGTAGCAGAATAATCATCAAACATTGTAACGAAGTAATTCCCAGAGCGTTGCACAAATATTAGGCCGATACAAAATGCCAGAAGGCAACAGATAACTGTATAAAAGAAATAGATGAAAAAATTAAGCTTTTATTCAGTCCAGTCTCTTAAATTTAATTATGAGTTATTCTATTCAATCAACATTGTCTTCACTTTTATAACTTGTCAATGATAAAAATAGGCAACACCTTTCCTGATACTATGGAATATAATACATTGGGAGTTACCCGGATTTGGTCCCATGTTTAATATGAATCCACTGTAAGACAGTGACTTTTGACCAGCTACTATTAATATAAAAGCTTAAAGAGATTTCTGGGATCCATATAATATTCCCATGTGTATGTTAGACTCTCTTCTCTCACACACTTTAGTAGGGAAGGGGCCAAAAATAAAAGATGACTGTGTTCTATCTCTCAGCCACCTTTAAGCAGAAATGAGTAAAAGTAGCAGAGCAGGTACCGGCCGTTCAGGAGGGGAGAAAACAGACATCCTTGGGTTCAATCACAGGGGGGGTCCCTAACAGTCTCCGTAAGTATGGGTTAAGTGAAGTTATCACCTCCATCTCTTAAGCACAACGCTAGTAGTATGAGTCGCATCACACATAAATGAATATTATATATAAACATACAATGTAGAGAAGGAAAAGTAACAGTTACTTGGAATCTATCACATGTTGAAATATTTAAATGCTTGTCCCAGTACACTGTTCTCAGAGTCTCACGATGGAAACAGCAGAGCTTGAACTGTGTCACTTTGACTCTCACCTACTTACATCGTGTACATGGTGAATATGAAGAAAGCATATTCTAGGTGGTACAGATAGTAAGAGCTGTGAGGGAGATTTGAGAGTAAAAGATTGTAAGTAATTTACTTATCTAAGTCCTACTTTACTATCAGAGAAGACAAAAGCACACCTGGCCAAGGTGATGGAGGAACGTTTCATTAAGGTGAAATATGACTTTAAGTATAGGTGTGATTCTGAAAGACAGGTAATGGGAAAAGACAGGACATTCCCCTTTGCTCTGACCAAACAGGTTCTCCAGTGGGGCTCACCAAATGCTACCTTGTGTGTTTTTTCCCCCACTATAGTTTTGCTTTTCCCTTATTTTGCAAGCCCTCTTACTACAGGAGGGTCTAGATATGGGGCAAAGATGAGGAAAGCAGCAAAGATGTTACGTGGTATGCACATCAGGCGGGATACTGGTAGCCTTGAATTAAATAGAAACTTCAGAAGTAGAGACTGCCTTTTTGGGGAGAAGATAAGGAAGTTTCTCATTTATGTCCAACTGAGTTGAGGATATTAAGACATAAGTATTTGACAAACTGCTGAAATTGTTTTACACATACGTATGCAAACTTAGCAGAGCGGTATTTGATAAAGACATATATTTTGAAAGTTATTTACACAGAAGTTATTACTAAATCTTTCAGAGCTAAAAACAGAACTTTGAGGAGCTTGTATACTACTGACCAGCATTCAACATCATATAGATTCATTTGGATATAGATATAGATATAGATACAGATATAGATATATTTTCACATTTGTTTTTGCATCACTTACTGACACCGTTGCTGCACTCTGGTCTACCTGGCTTCCTTAACTGTTCCCTTTACCTCTGTTTATATATGTTAACCTATAGCTATTACTAAAGCTATCCTCTGACCCCTATAAGAAACTTCCCCTTTCCAATTCAATTTCTATCCCATTTACTGATAGTTTCATCATATATTTAGATGACCTTCACAGCGTCTTAATTCTTGTAACATGTTAAATCGCTACTATGCCACCCATCAGTATATTACATGGTGTAAGTCTTATGCATCAGATTTGGTTTTAGTTATCAGTACTATTATTTTTGGAGACAAGGCTCTCCTGTATCTCTATCTCTTTTATCATTTCTCTTATATCCTTCAAATGCAAGGATGGTGCAGTACAAAACTGGTCCTTCCCTCCCTTTTTTTTTTTTAAGATTTTATTTATTTGACAGAGAGAGAGAGCACAAGCAGGGGGAGTGTCAGGCAGAGGGAGAGGGAGAAGTAGGCTCCCCTGCAGAGCAGGGAGCCCAATGTGGGGCTTGATCCAAGGACCCTGGGATCATGACCCGAGCTGAAGGCAGTCGCCCAGCCAACTGAGCCACCCAGGCGCCCCCAAAACTGGTACTTTAATAATTGCTTGAAGACTGGACTTAATAACAACTGTCAATATTGATTAATTATTTTATTTTCTTTCCTACTTAGAGATATTAACTACTAGTAGGCTACAAGAGCTATTTTATATGAGAACTGAATTTAGTTTTATCAATTTGAATGACGCACTTTTTGGAAAAGGAATATTGGATCTGAACTTTTAAAAATAATTACTTGTTTCATTTACAAAGTTATACCTAAACATTCTGTGACTTCATTCTATTCATGATAGATTCATGATGGTGACATTACAATTAATAAAAAGTAATATAAGTAATCGCCAATAAATAATATAATCTACATTGAATCTATCATTTGCATTGTATATAACATACAAATAAGAAACAATAGTAGTACATATTAATAAATGAGCATTAACAAAACACTTTCCATTTCCATCTCTGACCTCTCACCAAGAGAAGATGGCCTGTATCAGTTCAATGAGAAGTCAAATACTTAAAAACTCACCAGTAAGAATTTCTTTCCTCACTTTGAAAGTGTCCACCACAGGCGTGATGATCCCTTCAATGGTTCCAAACATGCTGCCAAGCCCTAGATTTACCAGCATGAGGAAGAACATCACTGACCAGAAGGGGGATGCAGGGAAATGTGTCATTGCTTCTGTAAAGGCAATGAAAGCTAAACCAGTCCCCTGAACAGCCTGTAAATTATATAAAATAGCAACATTAGTACCGAGCAATCCTAAGGGATGGCTTCATATACCAGTTACACAGGGGAGGGAATACTCTGAATAATGCTTGGGAGTTACTGGAAATAGATAGGCTGATATCATGCTGTCTGCTAAGAAACTGCCTCTCAAGAAAGGTTGATTGTGTTATTTTGTAAAAATAACAGATAGACCAGAATTAAAAAAGGAAAAACAAAACAAAAAAAACCTTTAAAGGCCAAGTTAGTAATTAAATCTTTCTTTACGGAACTCAAAATTTTTATATAAATGATGGCTCCATCCATAACTTCCTGCACATGATTCTTTATTTTTGAACTCATGTATAGGGTAAGCTATCTTACTGCAAGGGATCAATGGTTGATTTCTCCATTATATTTCCCTTTTTGGCAACACAGCGAAAGGGCAACAACAAATACAATAACACTTATTAATGCTCACCTGTTTCATGTTTATTAAAATAAATGACAGTAGCTAAAGAAAAAGAGTTAATCGTGACTTGTTAAACATAAATATTGAAATGGCTAAATATCAGTTATGTGTCCAAATAATCATGCAATATATAAATGATAGTCATAATTTAAATTTTGTATCAAAGATTATACCAGGAAAAGTATCAGACTAATTTCATTTTCTATGGCGAAAATCAATTTATATTCGTATTTTAAATTTTTGTGGCTGAATCAAAGAGATTGCTTTTTAAAGTAAAGGAAACATTTGTAATTTAAGTAAGTATGTTCTTTTGATTTCTTCTCTTTTTTTCCCCTTTGCTTGCT
>CM053611.1:80254636-80297360 GCA_028646535.1 Procyon lotor
TCTCTCTCTCTCTCTGTCAAATAAATACATAAAATCTTTAAAATAAAAACTTTAAAAGTATGTTCTCTGAAATAAAAAAATGTGAATTTTGAAACAGCATAATCTTCCACCAGCATTTTAAAGGTCATTTTCCTAAAAGAAGTCTTCTGGATAATGCATATTTTACCTGAGCGATAATTACTGGACTGCTTAAACAGAGCCTACTCACTTTATTTAGCTCATCCTTGATTTGACAGGAATTGAGATGAAGAGCAGGAAATTCTTCTTCTTTCACTTTTTGAATGATGTCATAAACTAAATGATAATCTGCTGCAGTAACAGCTGACAGGTTGATGTGATGAGGAATAATATCCTTACTAATATTGCCCATTTTCAAAAAACTTACGATCATTTTGGAATTGCTGAAAAATAGAACAACATAACGAATGAACATCTATGGGTTTGGGGGGTTTTACTTTTTATATAATTATGCCATCAAAAGCTAAAGGAAATTTAATATCCATACTCTGCTATGCATTTCTCATTTATGACATTTGCTTTAAAGCCCAGAACTGCAAACACCACCAATGTTGCCAGGACAGATGTAAAAAAATTAATGAAGGACACCAGAACAGCATCAAAGTGGCAGTTGTTGTCTCTTTTGTTGTAGCTTGAAAAGGCGATGACGCCACCAAATCCCAGACCTAAGGCAAAGAACACCTGAGTAGCAGCTTCTCTCCAGACCTTGGGTTCCAGCATCATTTCAAGCTGTTTAAAATTAAACATAATAGAAGTCAGCTGCAAAATAGTACTCCAGGAAAATCTACATGGAATTAGTTCTACTATTTAAATATATCACAATGATATTTATGCACCCAAAGGTTATTTAAACTGGGGAATAATCCGTTCTTAGTAGAAGTAACAAAATTTTCACTTAATAGTGAGGCCAGAAATATCAGTAAGAAAAACTATAGACAATTGTGTAGATGGAGATTTTACTCAAACGGAGATTTTCTACTTCTGTAGGAATTTTTAAGTTATCTTCAAGACAAATCAAAAGGACTATTTTGAAATTAACTACCTTCGAATCATTTCCTATTTAAGTCTTTCTTTCCAAAGCAAAATAAGTTAATTACCAATAAAATCTAAATATTTAACTAATATCCTAAGTTTTGAGTTTTCTGGTGGCATTCTAATAACCAAGGCAGATAATAAGCAGATTATAAGCTTGGGAGAGTTGACCATACTTTGCATATTCACGTATGTATTATGCATTCCTTTCCATCGTTTTCTAAAAGCCTTTTCTTTGAAAACTGAAGCTGAATAATTCAACTACATCTCTTAAGACCCTTTCAGAGCCAAACATCCACGGTTCTGAAACTGGGCTGAACATATATTTCAAGGAACTCTGCTTTACCTCTTGGAAAATAATCACTGTATATAATCCAATCTTTTAAATGGAAGAATTAATATTAGCCATATCTGACCCAGGTGTCAATAAACAGGCTTGATTTGAGTACCAAAAAGTGCTTAAATTGGTATTTTGTCTCTTTTTACTATTGCAACGAGATTGCTTTCGTTGGGGGCAATGTCAAATGTAGCTAAGAAGATGAGTTCCCTAGCTTCAGATCCTGAGTCTGTGATTTAATAATCTAAAAAAAAAGTGTGATCTTGAGTCAGGTGCAGCCCTCCCTGGGTCTCAGCTTCTTCAACTGAAGATGGGAGTGACAAGGCATAGAGCACTCTTCTCGCATTCCCTACCACACTCTAAGTGCTCACTAATCGTTGATATATATGGACTGCATTGGTAGGAACACTGATAAGTGCTTTGGGTGGATTATCTCATTTAATCTTCAGAACAATCCATGAAATTTGTTGATACTATTATCTGAATCTTAAAAAGGTTAAGTAACCTGCTTAAAGTTACACAATGGTTCTGGGGTAGGGCTTAAATACGAACCAAAGTAGACTCCAAAATTCACATTTTCTCAAATATTAAGATTTATTGTTCAATTTAAGTTACTAGAATTTAATTATTTCTGTTATTAGGTACTAGGATATATTGCCCAATTTCAGTTCAATTTTATCAATTTTAGTGATTATTATTGAAATAGAATATAATATTCTCATGAAACATTATCACAATTATATTTATAATTTATTAAGATTTAACTGAAATACGCATATTGTTTGTTGACCGCGTTGCTACATTACTATTTTATCATTAATATTGATCTCAAATACACTCAACTGTCTATCTCTACCTTAACCACTAGATGGCAGGCAACACCCATTTACTAAAGACTATTCAGCTTCCAATTCGGAAACTAAATCCCCTCTCGTTGGGGATAGTTTTGGGGATAGTTTGTGTGCTTTACTTTCTCCCTTGGACGAATAATGTAAATTAAAAAGTAATCGTCAACTTAACATTATTTTGTTGACTATCACACCTTGCAGCGACCTAACACAGAATTTTTTTTTAGTCAATGAAAAGCGAGCTCAAGAAAGAATTAACTTTAATAGTGATTCCTAGTCCCAGTTTAAAATGTCAGTAATGCCAGTTTTAAAGATAGGGGCATTTAAAAGTGCCATATCAAAGTAGCTGAATTCTAAGATAGCTATTTAAATCAAATATTTAGAATTATGTCACAAGAAATTGACAACTTATATAAGGTGATACTCCAGAAGGTCACACCAGAGTTGGTTGTTTTAAATTCAGCAATCTTTTAGATATTACAATATAAATATTTTGGTCCAAAAATATTGAATTCTAATACAAGCTGAAGTCTATATATCTTAACTAGTTATTCACTGAGGAGTTCCAACAACTCTAAATGCTAACCAGGACTTTTGAATTAGTCGAGAAAATCAGATACCAATGGAAGCATTCTTGCTACTAGAGAATGAATATTAAGCTGAAAACTGATACCCAAAGAACACAGCCTCTTTTACATAGTATCGAGGCAGCTGCCAGGAGTGACAAAGAATTCCAGGAAAGCTAATTTCTGCCCAAATCCCACAGCATGACGCTGGCTGCACATTCACCCTTCAGATAAGTTCCAGTTTCTGAACTAATTTTGAAACTTTATAACTCCATGTCTGCCTGTAATAGTGCTAGTAAATTAACCAGGTGTTAACTTCATTTCAGTGAGTAACTGAAATGTATTTATACCTCAAAACTTGTTTTTGTTTCCTGACTTGGTATAGTGATACCAAGTCCACCAGGACTGATTAATAAGCAGGTTCAAGGTGCCCAGCATGGAGTTCAACTCTAAGAGGAGTGAGAGAATGTAAACTCTGAGCCTTTTGTAGAGCCTAATGAGAACTTTCCGGAAAGTATATGCATTTATAAAAATTATAAAACTTCCCAAACTCACCGCTACAAATATTATTCTAGGAGGCACAAAACCTCAAAACAAGAACATGGATTTTCTCTGAGACAGGATTTAGAGTACAGAAGCCTTCTCAGCCTGGGTTCATGGATTTTAGGTGATCTGTCAACCTTCTGAGACATTAAACAAATTAATACGTTAATTATGTTTCTCTGGTAAGAAGATCTTATTATCAGTTTTTTCAGAGGGGTCAATTCCAAAGGTTAAGAACCACTGACATTGAGAAGGAAGTAGAGGAAAGATGGAAAAGTCCTGGGGCTCCTGGGTGGCTCAATCAGTTAAGCGTCCAACTCTTAATTGGGGCTCAGATCATCATCTCAGGATTGTGGGAAGGAGCCCCATGGCAGGCTCCCTGCTCAGCACGGAGTAGGCTTGACCCTCTCCCTCAGCTCCTCCCTCTCTCCCTCCCCCTCGCTCATGTTCTCTCACTCTGTCTCTCGCTCTCAAATAAATAAATAAATAAAATCTCTTTTAAAAAGACAGAAAAGCCCTAAAATTTATCGATGTAAAAAATTGGAAGTTAATTTACTATAAAAGGAATTTTTGAAGTTCACATAGTGACTGTCTCACTCTAGAACTAAAATGGGACATTTAAAATTAGAAATAGATGGATATAATTATGGATATTTAAAAGCCCTGGTTTTTCTAGGCTGGTTACTGTAACAGCTACAATTTAAAAGGCTACCATACATATGTTAGAACAATTATGCTTTAAATCTAACTGTGGGAATATATGAACAATAAACATAATGCTTTTATGATAATAAGCCTTAAATAGAAATGCTGTACATACCTTAGGGGTAAACATGTGGCGGATGCCATCAATTGAACCATTTAAAAGGAGTGCTCTGATTAGGAAGCATATAAGTACCACATATGGGAATAGAGAACTAAAGTACATGATCTACAAAGAAAAGAAAATAAATATAGATGAGACACACTAACAACTGTATTCCTTTCTGTAGTTAAGATTATGTGTTATTCTATATATTGACAGTCTCTGTTTCTATAGCATGACTAATAGTACTATTAATACATTGTATGGCTATCATATTAGAATGGCTTATTAGTCTCAATGGAATGTGACTTACATAAGATCCTATTTAAGATATAACGAGAAATAGGGAATCTCCCTTACTTACATTCCTTTAAAATAGTCCACAGGTATGATGTAACTTGAATAGTGTTTGTCATAGCTCACAAAACAAGTATTATTTAAGAGAAATAATGGCTACTATCATGCTAAGAAATCCAAACTTTTGTTTTAGTAGCAGCAACAGCAAAACAATGAGTCTTTTTTTTTTTTTCATTAATCAAAATTCCATTATAATTCTGTAAAGCTTCTGCAGTAGAGAGCGGGTCCCTGATAAGTCTAAGACACTGAATAATTAACAATGTCAAGGTTTAACTTTCTGCTTCACAAGGGTTTATGCCCAAAGTTATGTGAATGTTTATCGTAGAAAAGCATTGTCCTGGGGCACCTGGGTGGCTCAGTGAGTTAAAGCCTCTGCCTTTGGCTCAGGTTGTGATCTCAGGGTCCTGGGATAGAGCCCCGCATTGGGCTCTCTGCTCGCCAGGGAGCCTGCTTCCTCCTCTCTCTGCCTGCTTATGATCTCTCTCTCTCTGTCAAATAAATGAATAAAATCTTAAAAAAAAAAAAAAAAAAAAAAAGCAATTGTCCTAACCAGACATTTACTGCTTCCTTGACATCTCCACATGGAAACCTAACAGATCTCTAAAACTTTCGGGTCCAGAAAAAGGACTTCTGACTTACCCCAAAGATGTCCCCACCTGTCTCTGCCTCAGCAAATAGCTCAACCATCCATCTACATGCTTAAGTGAAACATCCAGACATAATCCTGCCCTACTGGTAACATTCTCTGCGTTTCCAGGCTACCACTCAGGTTATCTTATTCCTGCTTGGTGCACTCCGGGGAGTTGTAACACAATGGCAATAAAATGTAAATTCCTCTCTCTAAGCGGCACAGCCTCACAGTAGAGCCCCTCCCTGCCCCGCCCTGAGCTCTGGCCCCAGGCCCTTGGCAGCAGCCTCAGACCCAGACCGAGCTCTGCTGCCACAGGCCGGGCAGGGCTGAACCCTCAGTCTGAGGCCCTCATTTCCTGACCTGTAGGACTAGCTCTCCAGTCATTCGTGTCTCACCTTCATCTTTGGTGAACTAAAACATGAGGGTCAATGGGATGAACAGCAAAAATACAGGTCTTTCAGGTACTGACACAAAATTTTTAAAAAATCTCTTCGATGAAGTAAGGAAAGATTAAAAGTGACTTTAGATTTCACTATAAAACATGTCTTTATTTGTGTTCTTTCTTTTCACTGAAACACATTTTTTAAAGCACCACTTGTCACCAATCTTTATTTAACTACCTAGAATGACGTGGTACTTGTAGTTTGCCCACAGACATTTCTAGCGGAGCTTGAGGTGGACACCGGACGCAGGAGTGGTGATTGGCAGAAGCAGGAGGGGCTCTGTCTAGCATACTAACTTTTCCAGAAGACTGAATGCCTTTGATCATAGCCAAGCCGACCAAAACCCAGGCGGCCAGCAAGCAGACGGTCATCTTCCAGTTTAAGCCTCCACTTTCAGAAATGGAACTGGAAATATTCAGGGCTTCTCTGTACCAGTAATAGGTGGTGGCGGAACTTTTTTCACATTCTGGCTCTACGACTGTAGAAAGAAAGATATTACCATCATTTCAGACTAGGAAGACCATGGCACTTTTTTTTTCTTCCCAGGAAGCCTGGAAATCAGCTCTTCACATTTCATAGATCAGTACTATTATTCTACAGAAGTATTAAATTCACAGTGAAAATTCAATTATTGAGAACAAAATTGTGAAAAATCCATAGACGTGTATTCTTGCTGATATTTTTTATTACACATTTCTGAAATAGGAATATGTAAGCTTTGTTTTTTTTTATCAAAGTAAGTAAAACACATCAAGTTTATAGCTCCTTCCATGCCCAGAATTACTTGACTCACTTCCTGTGACAGAGCTGTCAAATATGTAGCTGCTGGTCATACGTGACTTATGAAATGGAGCTAGCCTAAAGTGGTATGTTCTGTAATTACAAACTGCAAAGAAGATTTCAGAGACTTAGAATAAGAAAAATAATGCAAATTATCACATTAATAATTTTATATAAATTATTTGTTGACATGTTAATATTCTGGAAAAATATTCCACCTATTTCTTACTTGTTTCAGTGTGGCTCCTAGTAAGTTTTAGACTATATATGTGAGTTGTATAATATATTTGCTGGATGTCACTACTATGGGGAAATGTCCTTTATTTATATTCTAGGACTTGAAAATAAATGATGGGAAAACTATGAAACAACAGAACTAAAGACATAAAAACAATTACTTCAATCTAAATTCTTTTTGTCCTATTTTTTATGTCATTTTTATTTTTTATCTCCTTTATGATTACCTTCATGTCCTTTTTAAAAAAAATTTGTGTTACTGAAGTATAGTTGACATAGAATGTAATATTCATTTCAGGTGTGCAATATAGTGATTTCACAATTCTGCACATGACACGATGCTCACCACAATAAGTGTAGTTACCATCTGTTACCATACAATTATTACAGTATTATTGACTGTCTTCCTTATGCTGTACTATGCATCTCCATGACTTACTTACTTTATAACTGAAAGTTATATCTTATTTATTTTAATCAAAATGTAAAGCATCACAAAAGGTGTACAAAATAAAAAACTGTTAAAGTTAACAAATGAAGGGTTATGATATTTTACCCCAGTGTCATGCAGCATGATAAAATAACTTGGGAAGGACTAGCAAAATTAGATGGTGGCATTGGTCTTTGCTCTAAATATGCCAGTCCTAAAAGTGAGGAAACCTTGTTATGACAATTTTTCCACAGTATTTAAAAAAAAGAAAAGTAAAAAATCTCAAAATCTCATCCTCTTAGCAACTTTATGATCACTCTATACAAAAACACTACAAGAATCATGTCTTACAAGTGTGTGAAGCATTTTTCACCAAAGGACATTGATCCCAAGGAAGAGGTTGCTGAAAAGACTGAGAAAAATAAAACAGACTCCAGCCGATGATGACATTGTAGTAGAGAGCCACAAAAAAGCACACCTGCAAAACAAAATAGTGTGATTACATTACACCTCCCATATCCCTTCCTTCGAAATGAGATGAAATGTATAAAACCCCACTTAATGTATTAAAAATCCTCCTCATTTCATTTTTATTTGGAACACATTATGCTTTCTATTCTAGATAGATGTCTCTCTTAGATCTGAAAAATATACATTATCAAGATGAACTGTATTAATATTTACAGCTTTGTTAGTGTATTAGTGCCAACTCCAATGGTGTTTTTTGAAAAACATGATTAAAGAGTTGAATAGAAATACACACTCAATGATTTCATTTAAATGCAAACTACACAATTACAAACCCTGTAAGAATTTTATGGCATATACCATACTAGGAGACTTACTACACAGCTGGCAAATCCAATGCCACCCAGTTTAGGGCTTATGTAATTCCATACACCAATGCTTCCTCGCCGAATTCTTTGACCCACAGAGAGTTCCAGGAAAAAAAGGGGAATACCTATTGCCAGTAGCAGTATTAAATATGGCAAAAGATATGCACCTACAGAGACAAGAACAAATAAAATAGATTATATTTTCGACATCACAGTAGAGAATACACTAATTTTGAATATCTCATAAAATATTTGAACTTCTATATAGTATAATTATAAAGACTTTAAAGAAAATGTACCTTAATCATTTTAACCCTTCTAATATTTGAAACCTGAATTTGACCGCCACATAGAGTTTCTGATAAAAAATAATTAGGATAAAAGTGAGAATATAAAGTTTTAGTTGCATTTTATTGAAAGGATAAAACAACTGCATTTTCCATAAAAAAATTGATTTCTTAAAATTAATTATTTTCCCCCCAAAATAAAAAAATAAATTATTTTCCCAAGTAGGTTTCACAAGCTCCTGGAATTCTTATTCACACAATGCCCATGAAGTTAATTTATTAAATATTATTCACACTCACCTATACATGTATTCCGAATCAGATAAATTAGAGTGAATGAGATTTTATAGTATTAAAGTTAACTTTTCCCCCTAAATACCAATAGGGGAGAGAAAATGGCTGCCTAAATTGAAAAAGAAAAAAAAATAGGAAAAGAAAAAGAATTTCTACCTCAGGCAAATGTAAATTTTCCCCATATATACTTCATTTAAAAAGTATGTTTCAGGAATAATTTTTTTTTTTTTTTAAGAGAGAGACAGAGAGCATTGTGCACAAGCTGAGGAGTGAGGAGAACAGAAGGAGAAGGAGAGCAAATCTTAGACAGAATCCATGCCCAGGGTGGAGCCTGTCACATGGCTGGATCTCCCAACCCTGGGATCATGGCCTGAACCAAAATCAAGAGTCAGAAGCTTAACAGACCAGGCCCCCCAAAAGAAACTTTTTCATTTTTCAAAATTCTGTGAAGAGGCAGTGAGGTTAAGTGAGACACTAAGATATTTAATACCTATTGCAAAATAAATGTGCATGTATATATTATTCATGTAGTAAAGTTTTCATACTTAAGAAAATTATCTTCTAGCCAAATCTCAAATTGAGACATATGACTAGTTATTTTAAAATAGTTTGACAATGTCAATAGCAGGCTTTACTAACTGATAAAGTTAAATGTGAAATGTATTCATTCTTACATAAGAATACATAATGCAAATTATTCATTAAGTAACCGCTAGAACAGACATCCTACATTCAGATTTCTTTTTTTTTTAAAAGATTTTATTTATTTATTTGACAGAGAGATCACAAGTAAGCAGAGAGGCAGGCAGAGGGAGAGGGGAAGCAGCCTCCCTGCTGAGCAGAGAGCCCTATGCACGGCTCGATCCCAGGACCCTGAGATCATGACCTGAGCGGAAGGCAGAGGCTTTAACCCACTGAGCCACCCAGGCACCAGTACATTCAGATTTCTTATCTGGAGCTTTGTCCAACCGGAGACTGTCAAGTCAGTCATGCAACTGATGGCATCAGTACCCTTTTCAAATAAGAGGCCATTACTGTATTTTTCCATTCTATTTTATTATTTTTTAAAGATTTTATTTGTTTATTTGACAGAGAAAGAGGGAACAGCAAGAGAGGGAACACAAGTAGGGGGAATGAGAGAGGGAGAAACAGACTTTCCACTGAGCAGGGAGCCTGATGCGGGGCTCGATCCCAGGATCCTAGGATTATGACCTGAGCTGGAGGCAGATGGTCAATGACTGAGCCTCCCAGGCGTCTCTATTTTCCCATTTTCAAAAAGTGTTTAATGGTATTGAATAGATTTTGGAAGTTGTTCAAATTTTTCTGGTAGTCATTCTGTTGGAGAAGTAAACATGTTTTGTTTTTTTTTCCAAATTATTTATCTCAGTTTCTCTATATGTCTCTGAAATAATGACCACATACAAGAATTTCCCTAATATAGTGGTCCATAGAAAATCTCTACTTTCTTAAGACTAATTTGCAGCCTTTTGGACTTGAGTTGATTCTAAAGATGGGTATGTAATTTAAAGCATGGAAGCATGAACTCATAAAGCAGAATGATAAAATACCTAATTCTAAAATGATTAGGAATGTTCAGGTGTTAATGACCTAAAAATGTTTTCCAAAGGACTGAAAGTGCATTTTAACACATGCACCTAATCTTAGAATGTGGATGAGTTTATGAATGTGTGAATGACTAGAGACAGAGAGAATGAATTAAAACTGGACTCACTGGGAATCCTTCCTAAGTTATGTGTGCATCGCATGCTGTTAGATGCTTAACTTTTTCTTCTAACTCAAATTACTGTTAGCCCCCATATTAAAAATAGTCATAACTAAATACTTAAACTAACTAAATAAAAACATCATTACTGAGCATTTACTATTCGCCAGTCACATTTCTAAGGATGTTACATGTAGATATTCATTTATTCCTTACAAGAATCCATTGGGGTAAGTACCATTATTATCATTTTACAGGTGTGGGAACTAAACCAGGAGAAGTGAGTTAACCTGTAAAAGATCACATGGCTAGTGTGGGAAAGAGCCAGGCTTCAAGGCCAAATTGACTTCAAAACCTGAGCTGGTAGCTTCTATATTATACTATTTATTAAGTGTAGCCATTGCGCTTTAAGTTTAATATCTTCAGACAAATCAACTTATGTTGGGTCTATCAATTTTTTTTTTCTTTACTTTATTTGAGAGAGAGAGAGAGAACATGAGCGGGGGGAGGGTTAGAGGGAGAAGTAGACTCTATGCTGAGGAGGGAGCCTGATGCAGGACATGATCCCAGGACTCTGGGACCATGACCTGAGCTGAAGGCAAACACCCAACCTACTGAGCCACCCAGGCGCCCGGGTCTACCACTTTTTGGTTTTATTATTCATGAAGTGCCTCAAGTGACAAATGAGTGAGATTCTAGTTAGCCTGAGGCTGTTTGACTAAACAGCCAGAAAACACTACTCAAATACCCAGAAGGCTATACTGCATGTTGGATACAGCCTTTTGTACCTTGACGCCATTTTGAAACATAAAGTCCATTGACATTTTATATCACCACTGTCTCATATTTGTGATTAGAAGAGAGGAAACAATAGTAAGAAGAACATTTTGACTCTTTTTACATATGAAAATGAGGAGGAGCAATTTTTGTTAACAACTGATTTCTAAATATGACATCCTTTGAGTTCTTCCCAGACAAAAATGGTATTAAATGGAAGGCAAGCTGACTTTGGCCAAGACAGCCTTCTTCCTTAACAGTGTGGCCAGTAAGGCTCATGAGATGAAAGGTTTAAAAGTCAGAATTCATCTTCTGCTAGTCCTGGCAAATGGGCTGCCTCCTGAGAAACAAAAAGCAGGGTAGTATATAGCTGCTTATAGCTGATTTGATAAATAATTCATATGCAGTGTTAATGACTGGCTAAGAAGCTTACAGTGTCGGTGGAGTGATGTGTAGTGTATCACAGACTTCCTGTATTGATTCTTACCTCTCAGAAAGATTGGTCAAACAGGCAACTTTTTCCAAACCTGTTCTTTTGTGCCTAAGTGAATAAACTAAACATGATCTTTAACATATTTTGTCATCAGAACACCTCAGCTTTTTATCTTATACTCTAAAAAGAAATGTCACATGTGATTCTATTATATCATTTGATTTGTACATCAAATATAAAACCATATATTTGTCCAGTCAACAAAACTATCTACAAACTGGAATTGAATACCAAAATATTCTTTCTACTCTTTGTGTGCTGAAATGCAGTTAACATAATACTTCGTTTTTGACCACATTTCTTTTAATAGTTTCCATGTATATAGGTAACAAAGTTTCAACCCAAGTGTTACTTAACATTACTTGATTTTGGTGTACTATGGCCCTTGAATAATCCATTCCTTTGTACATGCTTTCTTATTGACTTTTAAGATAATTTTTGCTAAACAACCTTTACTGATTATATGCAAAAACACAAAAATACTAGAATGTTATGTTGATGGGAGATATTTTTGTTTAAAATTAAGGATGAGGGTGCCTGGGTGGCCCAGTCAGTTAAGCATCCGCCTTTGGTCATAATTAATCCCAGTCATAATTAATTATTAATTAATTATATTTTTATTAAATATAAACTTAATAATTAATCAATCAATTATATTTTCAATATGATTAATTAATTAATTAGTTATAATTAATCCCAGGTCATAATCCCAGTCCTGGGATAGAGGCTCCCTGCTCTGTGGGTGAGTCTGCTTCTCCCTCTCCCTCAGCCCCACCCCCTTGCTCTCTCCTGCTTTCTCTCTCTCCCTCAAATAAATAAATAAAATCTTCAAAACAAATAAAATTAAGGATGCTAACTTCTTTGAAGTTTTCCTTGAAACTAAACATTGTCCCCAAATAGTATTGCATTAGAATCCAAATATATATGATATCCAAGGATGAAGAATGTCTGGCATTACATTAATTATCTGGTTAAATCCCTTCTCCTGGGATCTACAGAGTTCTGGTCAGCATTTCAAAACCATAATTATTCTAAATTATATGTAATTTTCGTTTTGAAAAATGAAATAATTTAAAATTCAGAGTTAATAAATTGTGGAGAGAACATTCTTTCTGACTTCTTTGACCAGCGCTGTCTTATGTCAGAAACTTCAGGTTTTTCTCCAAAGAGAATAACTGACAGGCACAAGGGAAGCCTCTAACATTTGTTAGCAAGGCCAGTAATTTAGCGATGTTTAATAGCATCCACAGAAAGAATCTGAGAATGTATTAGCCTTGAGCAATCTTTGAGTATTCATAATGAGCCATCTGCTCCTACGGAAACCTAATCTGAAAACAGAGTTGAGCTCACCTCCAACAAAGGAGTCTCCCTGGCCTTACAATGGAATTCATGGTTTCTGAAATAAAGAGGCTGCAGAAACAACACGAGCTATTCGAGACAGTCGATTGTGGTTTACTCTGCAATGTATCACTTAACAACCAAAACCAAAACAACTCCAAAACTTACCGCCTCCATTCTTCTGACAGAGGTATGGGAATCGCCACACATTTCCTAAGCCCACAGAAAATCCAACTTGAGCCAAGATGTACTGTAGCTTACTGTTCCAAGCTGGTCTTTCATCCTCGACTTCAGATTCTTCTTCAACATCTACATCTTTCTCTTCCTGAACATCAACAATTAGTTCACTCTTCTTAAAAGCATCGTCAGCTGAGTCTTCATTGGAAAGAAGGTCTTTAACAGACTCAATGACTTCATCGTCTAATTCTCTTTTTACCACCTTGCTATTCTTCGGCATTGGAAAGTGTGGGTGGTACAATTTTTTAAAAATTCCCTGATGGTAAATGTGTTAATTCTTTTTTGAAATATGTTAGTTGAGATGAATAAAAGATGGAAAAGGGTTTCAAATAAATCCTTGGCTCAGGATGACAGAGTCTTAATGAATCCTGGATCTGTATGTCCAATATCCTATGGGTACCTGTAAAATTTTAAGTTGAAAAACAGTAATATTTAATGAGGAAAAATACTTAGAATACTGAAGACTCTTTATTATTAATTTTTATGCTAAAAACTCTTTCTACAGATTATAAGACATTTGATCGTTCTTGGCCCGTCAGAGCTTGATAGGACCAGAAGTGTAAATGGTGTAAAGTACACATGTGCTTCAGACATACTTTCTTTTAACTAATGTCTTCCTTCTTGCATAAATCTAATTTGATTTCAGGTATACTCCAATGCATAGTATATGCTATTTGTTAGTAATTAAAATTTTCTGACTCTTTCTTCCTAATTCTTCCTTTTTCCTAAAACACATCCCATATTTTATTCCTTCTAGAATTATATATACAATTGCATGCCATCCTATAAATTTGTCTTACACAGAATCTCTTCTGTCCACATGTTCATCATTCACTCACTTGATACTAATTGTAATATGGATAAAATTCAGAGATATGAACAGTAATGCTGGGGTGCCTGGGTGGCTCAGTGGGTTAAAGCCTCTGCCTTCGGCTCAGGTCATGGTGTCGGGGTCCTGGCATTGAGCCCCGCATCGGGCTCTCTGCTCAGCAGGGAGCCTGCTTCCCCCTCTCTCTCTGCCTGCCTCTCTGCCTACTCGTGATCTCTCTCTTTGTCAAATAAATAAATAAAATCTTTAAAAAAAAAAATAAACAGTAATGCATCATATGACATCTGCTTTAAAGGAGCTTATATCTAATAGAAAGACACTCCCCAAATCATTACACCACATTATATAATTTGTATGACCCAACATCATTACAATGGGAGAGATCAGGTAGGTTGGACAAAAGTGGCATTACGGTTGGGCAGGGATGAAGTAAGGCCACACCAAATATAAGGAATAGCATAAACGGATGCAGGAGGTGGAAACCATTTTTATTTGTGTAAACATTCTCTCACATGACCTCAAAAACACTTCGGCATTTTTCCCTTTCCTTATTTCTATGTATGTTGTGTCTCATACCCTTTTCTCTGTTCAAATACAGATGAAGTAAGTGTACAGGGTATGTCTACAAACCAATGACATTGTCTATTTTAAAAAATGTTTGAACATATGAATGTTTCTCTTCAAAGCTGGGTTGGGAGCTTTAAAAATAATATCCCAAGAATTCTGTCATTTATTGCTAGAAAAAAAAATGGAATTCTTTGATAGAACTATGTTAGATTTATATTCAAAGTCGGAGAAATAGCCCATCATACTTTAATTCATAATCTTAATGAACAAGACAGGGTGCTGGGTAACTCAATGAAAAAGAAAAAAAGGAATTCATTAACTGACCATGTAACCTATTTGTTGCCTTTAGGCTTGGAGGTGTTTAGTTGTTTCCAAATTAAAATACATACCCTAAGAGCAAACCCTCATTTTGGATTTGGTGAAGATTAGGAGGCTGTAAATGAAATTCTGAAAAAGCTTAATTTACTTTATTTTCTCTGAGAGCTCAGTAAATATCAGTTAAGTAAATGAATAAATACAACTATTGAAAAACTGAAATAAGCTAATTTTCCAAATAATTTTTACTGTAAGAAAACAATCTGATATATAGGAAACTGTAATTTGTGAAACATGAATTATGTAAAGATCCACACTTCATGAATTATCTAAAGATAAGTTATTGGCACAATAATTTAACTGATACATAGATAAGAGCATTGGCTTTAATCTGACAAACTTGGAGTTGTGTCCTAGTTCTTCTATTTATTAGTTGTATAACTTTTAGTATATATCAATCTAAACCTTAGTTTCCTCAATAAGCCAAGGTTATTAACTATTCTGTTTGCTTTTTCCATACAAATAGAAAGGTAAGGAATGTATCAAAGTGTAGAAATACAATTATACTAAAAACACCCACCATTTCATAAAGAAAAAAATTAAAAGGCAGGTTACTCATGTGCCTCCCCCAAATTATCTCAGAAACTACAGTATTTTTTCTATAAATATCTAGTCTTTGCAGGAAAAAAAAAAAGCCCAAACAAAAAAAAAAAAATCAAAATGAAAATAACTTTGGACACTGCTGAATGTTTTATTACATATTTAATGAATAATCATAAAATTGTAAGTATGATATCCTTGGCAAAGTTTACATTTAAAAGTTTCTTTCTAGGGGCGCCTGGGTGGCTGAGTGGGTTAAAGCCTCTGCCTTCGGCTCAGGTCATGATCTCAGAGTCCTGGGATTGAGCCCCCATGGGGCTCTCTGCTCATCGGGGGAGCCTGCTTCCCCACTTCTCTCTGTCTGCCTCTCTGTCTACTTGTGATCTCTCTCTCTCTCTCTCTTTCAAATAAATAAATAAATTGATTAATTAATTAATTAATAAAAGTTTATTTCTATCAGACTGGGGTGCCTGGATGGCACAGTTGGTTAAGTGGCCAACTCTTGGTTTCAGCTCAGGTCATGATCTCAGGGTCATAAGATTGAGTCCCATGTGGGGCTCTGCGATCTAGGCACTCTACAGAGTCTCTTTAAGAGACTCTTAAGAGAGGGCCCTCTGGCCCTCCCCTGCCCTGCACTCGTGCTCTCTCTCTCTCTCAAATCAATCAATAAATCCTAAAAAAAAAACTTTCTATCAAACTACCCAAATTTTGTATTTCCCACAAAAAAGTGTTATATGTAAATAAAATTTAAATACCACGATATAAATGCCTAAAATATATCTAATATATAAAACATATCTATATATACAGATTATATAATACAATAATCCTAGGCAACATTTATAAAATTAAACGTATTAAAAAAAGGATGCTAAATATGTTGTTGCATCTATTTAGAGCTCTCTTCTTAACTAGGCCATAAACTTTGCCTGGAAAAGGACTTTATCTCATTCATCTCACATTCTCAAGGTTTAAACTTTCTGTCATATGAATGAACCCCAAAAAGTAGGACAGAATAATACTGTATGGTATCTACAAGTATTCTGCACTATTACATGTTTGGTTGTTTGGGGTTTTTTGATTTCTTTTTATCCTAAGTCCCTATAACTTATTGAGTCAGAGACCTTCCTTCCAGAGGCTGCCTAAAGCCAAAAGTAAAGATATAAATTGAGTTTCTGAATGGGTTTGTAAAAAATTAGTACATGAGATAAAAATTTAGAAACCAAATTAATTTCACATCTTCAAGACCCAACTTTTCTAAAAGATAACATTTTTTTGATGCCAAAAGCTTACTTGAAGAACTTAGTTCATAAAGGTAGACTATAAGATAAAAAGCAAGGTTGACTATTGCCAAAGATATATTGATCATTGCTACATCTGAGAGAAGAAGAAATGAAGCAGGAATGCCCAGAAAGCAAGTGAGGTGGAAGGTCATAAAGCATCAGTACTCTAAGGTCACGGGCAGTAGGATAATCAGTTTCAAGTTAACTGCACAGCCTGCACCCACCATTCCTGCGACAGAAGCTAGCTATCATCTACTGCACTTCGTCTGCACCTAGGAGTTACATTAGCAGTCTACACCATTACCTGGTAAAGGCCTCCTGTCTACCCCTGAGCAACAGACAGTCAAGATCAAGGGTCAACAAAATATTGCCCACGGGTTAAATACAACCCATTGTGTGATTTTATAAACAAAATTCTATTGGAACATAGCCATGCGCACACATTTACATATTTTCTATAGCTAATTTTGTGCTACAATAGCAGAGTCACTTTGTACGGACTGCAAAGCCTAAAATATTTACTGATTGTATTGGAAAAAAAGTTGACAACCACTGTTCTAGAGAATACATTTGAACTGAAGATGTAGAGTTCCTCAGACCACTTCATCTAGGCTCCGTTTTCATGGCACTAATTTCTTTATCAAATAGTACGACAAGATAGAACCCTACCTATTTAAAGATAATTACTAAGAATGACAAGGTTTTATATAGAACCAGGGAGATGGAGTGGTAGTAGTTGAAAGGAGAAGAAACATAAGTAAAAGACAAATGTAGAAAATAGCTCTAGAGCTTCAAGCAGATTACTTATTTAAGAAAACTCAGATATAATAAAATGAAGTGAAAAAAAGTCCCCCTTTAAAAAAAAAAGCAAAGATATAAAAGATGATTGAGAAGGAGAAAGCTGGAAGCTGTTAGCTGGATGAACACAGAATACAGATAAGAAATGGGAAAATTCAGTATAGGAATAAAAGGCACATTAGAAACAAATAAAGGCTGGTACAAGTACATCCATAGACATGGAGAATAGATTTCAGGAAACGTTTCAAAAAGAATGAAAAGAGTCAAATACCTTAAAGTAATTCAGAGAAAAAACTAATAGAAGTCAGATAAAGGTGATCCAACAAACTTAAAATTGGATTTTACAAATCCATTGAGAAATTAAATTTATATTTATACTTTTGGCTTTATGCAGCCTCTGAAAGGAAGGAAGAAAATAGAATTAATTTAACACGAAATTCTGAAAGATAGATTAACAGAAGTTTTACCTAGATTCATAGTTTCAAATAAAAATAGTACAGAGAGGTGAATACTGAAAAAAACTGGGATAAAGAGTCTTCGAGATTTCAAGCAGAAGTAGGGAGGGGAAATAAAAGGACCTCTCAGGATGTTTAATAACCTCTAAAAAACTAGGAGGAAAAAGTACTCAATCTTCAATTTTTATACTCAGTTATTTTGCATTCCAATTATGAAGGCCATAGGCAAGTATTCTGGTCTGTGAGAGATCTGATGATCCTTTGGGGAGGGAGAGGAACAGGTTACTTGATCATGAAATTTGGCTAACCAAGAAAGAAAACACAGTAAAGACTTCAGTAACAGAGAAGCCGTGTTAAAGGATAGAAGTGAACATTAATGTAAACAGGAAATAAGCTTTAAAATCTAAATGAATTATGTTTGAGAGAAAAATATAAGTTAAAAGTCAAAAATGAATTAAATAAGAAAATCAGGAACTGAAATGGGAGAGGATTAAAAATAGCAGTATGAGAATGTCCGCATCTTTCATATCAGGAAGCAATTTAGGATACCGTCTAAATGTAAAACTCATAGTCAAAAAAAGGATAATGACCCCAACCTCCTCATGTTTTCATATAATCTTTCTTATTTACTTTTTATGAGATCTTATAGAAATTAATATTTCTCACTGGGAAGAGACATGAATTGATGCCAAACACTTCTATCTAGTTTCTGGAGACAGACGGAGTTCAAATCCTAGCTCTATCTATCACTTATGGTTTTATGACCTTGGCTAAGTTACTTTGTTATCTAATAATAAAGTGCTTGGATAAATGCCAGCACATTGACAGAACTCAATATATGCCTTCTTTTATTACTATGATTATTATTCCTCTTACAGCTGTATTCTGTTGCAACTGGTTTATTGCAGATTATTAAGGATAATGTAGGTCTAGATCCAATGCTGTATGTTTAAATTGTTTTAACATCACTTTTTTTCCCTAGTACCAGTTTTCTATTTCTGCATAACAAGTTACCTCAAAACTTAGTGGCTTAACAAACGTTTTATTTGCTTATGATTCTGGGGCTTTGCAATTTGAACTAGCTCAGATGATCAGTTGTTTTGCTGGTCTTGACTCAGGTCACTTCTCCACTGCAATCATCTATCAACTCAAGTGGGGAAGGATGGGCTAAGATGGTCTTACTCACATTCTGGCAGGAGGCAGCCTATCAGCCAGAGCACTTGATTCTCCCATATGTAGTCTCTCCAAATGCTAGCTTCAACTTGTTGACGTCGTAAGCTCAGAGTTCCAACTCTTGCCAAAGGAAGTAAGCCCAACATGCAAGTGCTAGTAAAGCCTCAGTGTAACATTTGCTAATGTTTTACTGGCCAAAGCAAGTCGCACAGCTAAGTCCAGACTGATTTGAGTGGATAAGCTCCACTTTTTGATGGAAGGAGCAACAAAGTCAAATTGCAAAAGGTGTAAGTAGAGAGAAAAGAAAAGTATTGCCACCACCTTTGAAAATAATCTACACTTGTCCAGTTAGAATTCCCCTCTCCGGATTCTGAATCTTGAGGACAGGAACAAAGAGATCAAAAGTTTGGCATCTCACTCAATCCCAAAGGCATTATGCCAGGCTGTAACTACTACTGTAGTCATGGATTCTGGTTCCTAGTTTTAAGAACTGTTTTCATTCTTGCCCTTTTCCATCTCATTGCCAAGCACCCCATTGTTGTTGTTTTGAGCCCCTGAGCCTTGCCAATATTTCTTCTTTATATTATTTTATTTTTGCCTCTTAGCATCAGTTTCTACAGCTTTCAAACAAAGAACCCTAAATAATACAGCTATTATAAATTTACAACAATTGGTGTCTTTCCACTCATCTACCGTGTAAAGACTTACACAAAAAATGTTGGGAACATTACATTACTTAATTTGGACTTATATTTACATTTTCTCATTTTCCCATTTTTGTATTGCTTTAATTATCTTCATATGCCAAGTTTTCAGAAAAAAAATCTATTTTAAAGGACCTATAACTGGATTCAAAACATTTTTAAATCAACATAATAAATTTCTAACACTGCTTCTCAACCCTAACCATTTTTAATGTTTTTTGTTCTTTTTTTTTTTTTTAAGATTTTATTTATTTGACAGAGAGAAACACAGCGAGAGAGGGAACACAAGCAGAGGGAATGGTAGCGGGAGAAGCAGGCTTCCTGCAGAGCAGAGAGCCCGATGCGGGGCTCGATCCCAGGCCCCTGGGATCTGACCTGGGCCAAAGGCAGACGCTTAACGACTGAGTCACCCAGGTGCCCCTGTTTTTTGTTCTTTTTTGAGATTTTTTTTCCTTGCCTTTCCACATAAATTTTGAAGTCAGTTTAATTCCTTTTTTTAATTTTTAATTTTTAAAATTTTATTTATTTATTTGGGAGAGAAAAAGAGAGAGAGCGCATACAAGCATGAGCAGGGGGAGGGATAGAGAAAGAAGCAGACTCCCTGCTGAATGGGGAGCGCAATGTGGTAGGGCTTGATCATGACTTGAGGAAAAAGCAGATGCTTAACCAACTGAGTCACCCAGGCGCGCCTAGTTTGTTAATTTCTACCCCCCCAAAACCCGGGACTGGGATTACATTGATTCTATAACCCCACTTGGGGATCACTGACATCCTCAAATTTTGAGCTTTCCATTCTATGAACTTGGTATCTTCTTTAAACTGTCTCCGGGAAAAGCTGATTTTTAATACAACCTTCTTATCCTGCAACAATGCTAATTTGAGTTGATGTTGTTTTAGGATTCCTTAAGATTTTTATATACACAGTATGTCAAAGATAAATAAAGATAGTTTAAGATTTCTTTAATTGTTTACCTTTCATTTCTTTTTCTTGACTTACCACATGGCTTGGACATCCACTAAAATTTTGAACAGAAGTGTTAAGAACAGACATCTTCATCTATGCCCCATTGCTAATGGGAAAGTATTCAATATTTTCCCGAGGACAATGTTAGTTATGGATTTTTTTTTCATAGATGCCTTTTGTCAGTTTAGGGAAGTTTCTTTTTATTCCTAGTTCAGTGAGTGGTTTTTTGTTTTTTTTTTTTAATCCTGATTAACTGTTGAATTTTGACACCTAATTTCCTACCTTTATTAAGATCTAATCATGTAACTTCTTAATCTACTAACATACAATATAACATCAATTGGTTTTGTATTTTAGACCAGTCTTTCATTATGAGATAAACATCGCTGGTCAAGATTTATTACCTTTTTAATATATCTCTTTCTTTCTTTTTCTTTTTTTTATTTGACAGTGAGAGAGATCACAGGTAGGCAGAGAGGCAGGCAGAGAGAGAGGGGGAAGCACGCTCCCCGCTGAGCAGAGAGCCCGATGTGGGGCTTGATCCCAGGACCCTGAGATCATGACCTGAGCCGAAGGCAGAGACTTTAACCCACTGAGCCACCCAGGTGCCCCTTTTTAATATATTTCTGAAATCAATTTGCTAATGTTTTGGTAAGGATTTTTTCAACTATATTCATGGGAACATGGATAAATAATTTTTTCTTGTATTTCACTTCTCTGGTTGTGGTGGACTCATAAATAGAATTTTAAATGGTCTCTCATTTATTTTCTGAGAAAATATATGTAGAATTACTTTTATTTCTTCCTTAACTGTTTGGCAGCACTCACCAATAAAGCCATCTGGGCCTGGAGTTTTCTTTCAGAGAATATGTTTAATTAAAAATTCAATTTATTAAAAACATTCAATTTGTTTCATTGATATATAGCTACAGAGACTTTCTTTTTTTTATGCTAGTTTTGGTAATTTGTGTTTTTCAAGGAATTTGTCATTTCATTTAAATTGTCAAATTTGTTTGTAGAAAGAGATTCATAATATTCTGTAGGGTTTTTTTTAATAGTTTGTAGGATTTGTAGTCGTATCACATTTTTATTCCTGATATTGACAATAGGTGTTTTCTCTGCTTTTGTCTTTGTCCTGCTAATATTTTGATTATATAATTAACTTAAAATATTATGCAATTCTTACTCTATCTTTCAAGACTTTTTAGCTCTTAAACTATTGTTACAACCTCTTTTGAAACTGTACTGAATTCTAATTAACATTTCCTGTGAAAATATGTAAAGACCTGAAACAACAGGCAGGCACCTGCATCTTAGAGACATGCCTGCCCTGGCTAATTACCAGCACTTGCCAAAAGTTTAATATTTTATAATAAAGAACAAGAACAGCAAATTGCCTCCCTGACCTGGACAATTACAAATTTCACTGAATAAAATTTTCTTTAAATATCAACCAATTTTGAAGTGATCTGAACTTTATTGTGGATTCAAATGAAATATATTTTTCTAATTGTAATATATAGGGTAAAAAGTAAAGGCTATCTGAATAAAAACAAGATGTTAAACCATATTGCAACACCCAAGCAAAGATGACATATCTTGAGAAGTTTACAGTTATGGAATAATTCAAAGAGGAAAAAGATAAAGGATTCTATAACACACTGAAATAATGATCTTGACAAATAGCACAAAAAATTTCAACAATATAGAGTTCAACCTACACATTCCTTTTGCAAACTATATCCCTTTTAAATAAAATGTTTGCATTAAGTGAAAAAATAACAAAAACTACTGAGCCAATCTAAAGGAGAAATATTTTTTTACAAATGACACTACAAAGTCACAACTTATACTTTTACAGATTTTGCCCCAAAAGCTGGACTATAACATACCTATGAGGATGGCTAAAATTAAAAAAAAAAAATTAAAATTAAAGACACCAAAAGTTGGTGAGGATGCAAAGACACTAGATCCATCATATATCGCTGATAGAAATATCCAATTGTACAACCTGTCTAAAAAAACAGCTGGCAGTTCCTTTTAGCACTAGTAATAGAGTTAGTACACAGTTAGTACACCAATTTGCACTCTTAGACATATATCCCAGAGAAATAAAGACTTATTTTCAAGCAGGAACTTGTATATCAATGTTCATATCAACTTTACTTGTAATAGCCCCAAACTAAATGTCCTTCAGTGGGTGGATGGTAAGACAAGTAGTGGTAGTTTATATCCATACCGTGCCCTACCAGCACTAGAAAAGAATTATTGACACACACAGTATCTTGGATGAACCACAAGGAAATGATCCTGCATGGAGAAAAAAGCCAATTTCAACAGGATACATATTGCATTATTCCATTTATGTAATATTTGTGAAATAAAAAAGTGATGGAGATGAACCATAGAACAATGGTTGCTAGGAGCCAGGATAGGGAAAGGCAGGTGGGTGTGCTATAAAGGACAAGGGAATCTTGTGAGATGGTACAGTTTAGTATCTTCATTATGATGAAGGGTTACATGAAGCTACACATTTGATAAAACTACAAAGAACTATACACACATGCACACACACAGGCTGAGAAAATGACTGCATAATCTGAAAAACTCTACAGGTTACATCAAAAGCAATATGCTGGTTTTGATATTGTACTGTACGCAAAATTGTAAAATGAGAGAGGCTAGGAGAAGGCTGCACAAGACCTCCCTTTGTACCTTCCTGGGAGCTGGTAATTATTTCAAAATTATAAAGTAATTTCCATAAAGTGAAATGTATTTATTGTTGACTTCTATGAATCATGGACATGATTTTAAGCCTCAACAAAGCATTTCAATAAATCCTTTAAACATTTTAAAAATAGACAAAAATTACTTTAAATACTTAAAATTTTGTCAATACATTGAGAATACCTCAGATTTAGATGCTGTATGCACTTCCTAAGAATTCTGTAACAAGTTACTTCAAATTTAGTGGCTTCAAGTAGCATAAACGAATTCTTTCAAGGCTCTGGAAACCAGGGATCCAAAATAACTTAGTAAACCAAAATCAAGGTGTGGGCAGGTCCCTCCCTCAAGAAGCCCCAGGGGACAGTTTGTTCCTTGCCTTTTCTAGCTTCAGGAGGCTGCTGGCATCCCTTCACTTATAGTCACATCTCTCCCATCTCTACCTCCACACTCACACTGCCTTCTCTTCCTCTGTGTCTGATCTCCCTTTGATTCTTTCATATGAGGACGCTGTGGTGGCATATAGGGCCCATCGGAATATATCAGGATACTCTTCATGAGAGGATTATGTCAGCCAAGACTCTTTTTCCAAATAAGGTAACATTTACAAGTACCAAGAATTAGTAGGTAGACATATTTTAGGAGCTACTGACAGCTGACTATATTATAGGCATGCAATATCATATTACATTTGTTTATATATTTGTATTGTCATGTCAGGAAAAATGAATTTGGAGGCAATTTACATGTTTTATTCATTATCATCATAAAATGTCAAGTATGACCTTTCTTAGTTATTTCCTACAGTAAATTGTGTGGAAAAAGAAGGTTAACAATTCCGCCCAATGCTGTACATGTCTGCTACTCCTCCCATCAGGAAGTGGAATCTATTTCCTCTTCCCTTAATTCTGGGCCTAACTTGAGCTTGAATTTGAATTCTTGGCGTACGTGAAATTGCTTTGACCAGTAGGAGGCAGAAGTTCCTCCTGCAAGTTCCAAGGCTAGGCCTGAAGAGTTCTAAAAGAACTCTTTTAGAATTCATACACTTTATATAAAAGTCCATCTGCCCTGCTAGAAATCCCACATGGAAAGAGAGAGAGCGCCTAAGTGACTGAAGCCCTAGGCACAAGAACAAAGGCACTGACATTCTAGTCCCAGTCCAACTGCTAACACATACCAACTGGAACAGACGAGGTATCCAGCTGAGCCCAGGCAACATGCAGAATAATAAGAAATAATAATTCATTATTGTTTTAAATCATTACAATACCAGAAAGGCAACAGAGGGTAAAGGGGCTCAATAAACCATTCATTTGAACCTACTGAAAAAAACCCTGGCAGGGAGGATTTGTTACATAGCAATAGGTAACTGAAACATTTGCCTATGGGGGAGACAAATTGAATATTCATTGAATTTAACTGAAAGTCTCTACCGAAATTTAAAAGATTGTCCAAGAAACTGTTCACAATGGGACTAGACCCGTGTAAAAATCGTGTAGTTTAGATTTTTAAATCCATGCAGTGATTTTTCTTCAAGCCATAAGGTAAGTATTAACCTCGAGAGACACATTTAGTTATTCTTTTGTAAAGTCCCACGTGGTCAGTCTTATATTTAAGGCATTCGTATATCAGAAATGCAACAGGGATTATCAAAACAAAACTTACAGACATCAAAATGATCATAAGGGAGTAACAGAAAAACATTCTACACACATAAATTACCGACTTAGATGAAATGGACAAATTCCTCGAAAAACACAAACTACTAGAACTTACCCAATACTCAAAACAGATCGTGTTATAGCTCCATATCTGTTAAAGAACTTAAATGCACATTATTTAAAATTCTCACAAAAGAAATCTCTAGGCCTAGCCAGTTTCACCAGGGAATGCTATTAAACATTTAAAGAAGAATTAATACCAACTCTGCATAATCTCTTCTAGACAACAGAAGATAATGGGGCACTGCACATTCATTTTATTAAACCAGTATTACTCTGATACTCTGAAGACAGTACTAGGAAGAAAAACAATACAAAAAACTATAAGCCTATATTCTCATGAATAGAGACACAGAATTCCTCAAAACAATATCAGAAAACAGAACTCAGCAATTATATACCATGACCAAATGGGCTTTATTCTAGGTATACGAGGCTGGTTCAGTATTCAAAATCAATAATGTAATATACCATAACAGGCTAAAGAAAAAAATCATACGGCTATATTGACTGTTATAGAAAAGACATTTGACAAAATTCAATATCCATTTGTAATTTAAATATTGTCCAAAAAAACCCAACTAGGAATAAAAGGAAACTTTCTCAATTTGATAAAAATCATCTGCAAAAAACATACAGTTGGTATATTTACCAATGAAAGACTGAAAGGTTTGCCTTAAGATCAGAAACAAGAATGCCCACTCTCATACTTTTAAGAGAGTGGGCAGAGTACTGAAAGTTCTTGCTAGTGCAATAAGAAAAGAAAAGGAAATATAAGGCGTATAGATTGGAGAGAAATAAAGAAAACTTTCCAGATTTGCAGACTTTCTGGTTGTCTATATTGAAAATCCCAAGAAATCTATAAAACATGGACAGTACTTTTATGATGAAAACTACAAAGTGCTGATGAAAACAACAAAAAAAGATCTAAATACACAAACAGACATAACTACCATGTCATGGTAAATATGTAAATTGGTTTCATAGTAAATGTGTAAATTCTCCCTAAATTGATATACAAGTTTAATGCAATTTCTACAAAATCCCAGAAAAAAATGTATAGGTAAAATTATTCTAAAATATATATAAAAAGGCAGAAAACTAAAATACCTACAACAATTTAGAAAGGAAAAATGAAGGAAGAGGAATCATTCTACCTGATTTTAAGACTTATTTTATACCTATAGTAATAAAGATTGCATTATCTTAGCAGAAGGATAGATACATAGATCAATGAAACAGAAGAGAGTATTCATAAATAGACTCACAAAAATACACCTAACTGATTTTGGACAAAGGTACAAATGTAATTTCAATGGAGAAAGAAGGACAGCCCTTTAGGGGCAACTGGGTGGCTCAGTGGGTTGGAGCCTCTGCCTTTGGCTCAGGTCATAATCTCAGGGTCCTGGGATCGAGCCCTGTGTCAGGCTCTCTGCTTGGCGGGGAGCCTGCTTCCTCCTCTCTCTGCCTGCCTCTCTGCCTACTTGTGGTCTCTCTCTTTCAAATAAATAAATAAAAATCTTAAAAAAAAAAAAAAAAAAAAGGACAGCCCTTTCAACAAATGATTCTGAAATAACTGGATTATTTCTAGGCAAAAATACAACCTCAACCTAAATCTCACACCTTATACAATACTTATCATGGACTTACAGGTAAAACATAAAACTATAAAACTTTAAAAAATAAATCACTGGAGAAAATCTTTGAGATTTAGAGCAAATCTTAGATACAACATCAAAAGCAAAATTTAGTAAGCTAAACTTCAAAATTAAAAACTTTTGCTTTGTGAAAGAACCTATTAAGAGGACAGAAGAATAAGCTAAAGACTAGAAGAAAAATATTTGCAGACCACATATCTGGGGAAGGGCAGGTATTTAGGATGTATAAAAATTCATAAAACTCAATGATTAAAAATAATTTTAAAACGTGTAAAAAATATACAGGGACACTTCATTGAATATGATGTCTGGATGGCAAATGAGTACATGAAAGAGGTTCAACGTTATTAGCCATTAAGGAAATGCTAATTAAACCTACAATGAGATGTCACTGCATACCTCTCAAAATGGCTAAAATATAGTGACAACAGAATTCTGGCAAGGATAGAGAGAAACCTGATTATTCATACATTGCTGGTAAGAATGCAAAATGGTACAGTGGCCTGGGAAACGAAACATCCAACTATCATATAATCCAGCAATTATACTCCTAGGCATTTATCCTGGAGAAATGAGAATTTATGTTCCATAAAACCTGTAAATGAGTATCCGTAGCAGCTTTATTCATAATAACCCTAAACTGGAAATGACCCAGATGTCATTCAATGGGTGAATAGTTTTAATTCACTATTGAATTATAGTGAATTATATTGAATTGAATAATTCAATTGAATTGAATAATCGAATAATTAATTGAATTGAATAATTGAATAATTGAATAATTGAAACCAACTACTAAAGTAGTAGTAGTTTAGTAGTAAACTACTAAAGTTTAGTAAAAGTTTAATTATTTATTAAACCAACTTTGGTAAGTGCATACCATGGAGTAGTAAGAAAAATAAAAATAAACAAACTACTGATATACCCAACTACTTGGATGAATTTATAGACAATTACAGTGAGTGGAAAAACCAATTACAAAATATTGCATATTATATGATTCCATTTTGATAACATTCTTGAAGTGCAAAATAATAAATATGAAGACCAGAGTGACATGGTTATAAAGGTTATGGTTATAAAGGACATGTATATATATTATATACATATATATACATATATATAAAGGACATATATATAAAGGGCATATATATATATGTATATATATGGGACAACACTGGGATCTTTAGAGTGATGGAACTGTTTTGTAACCTGACTTTGCCAATGTCAATACTCTGATTATGAAGCTATAATACAGTTTTGAAGATGTTACATATTCAGGAAACTGAGTGATGAGCACACAAAAATTCTCAACGTTATTTCTTAACAACTACATGTGAATCTATAGCATCTCAAAATAAAAATTTTTGAAAACCCCAGTCAACTCACTAAAAATTTTATTGTATTTTTATGCTGATAAAACTGACTAAATTTAGTGAATCTACTAAATCTCATTTGCTGCTCTAATATAATTTTATTACTAAGATTGTTGAAAGCACAGACTTCCTTGATTCAGGAACTATGAAAATCATGGAGACAAAATACTTATTGACTTTATTTTTTTAAAGATTCTATTTATGTATTTGACAGAGAGATCACAAGTAGGCAGAGAGGCAGGTGGAGAGAGAGAGAAGCAGGCCCCCTGCTGAGCAAAGAGACCAATGCGGGGCTTGATCCCAGGACCCTGGGACCATGACCTGAGCCAAAGGCAGAGGCCTAACCCACTGAGCCATCCAGGCGCCCTACCCATTGACATTTTTTTTTTTCCCATTGACTTTTTTTTTTTTTTTAAGATTTTATTTATTTATTTGACAGAGACAGAGAGAGATCACAAGTAGGCAGAGAGGCAGACAGAGAGAGGGGAGAAGCAGGCTCCCCACTGAGCAGAGAGCCCGATGTGGGACTCCATCCCAGGACCCCAAGATCATGACCCGAGCAGAAGGCAGAGTCTTTAACCCACTGAGGCACCCCTCAGTCTCTGCCTAAAGGCAGAGACTTTAGCCCACTGAGCCACCTAGGCACCCTCACAGGATAGTTTTAAATGCACAGTATCACTTGATATAGAAGACTGTTTTCAGTCTTGAAGGTCACTTTATTTCCTTGTAATTAATGCACTAAGGTATCCTTTCACATAGAATTCATTGATTGTTATCTTTGAATCAAATGCTTATACTGGGAGCTTTTTTACCTATCAGATTGGCAAAGATAAAAAAATTACTGGGGCGCCTGGGTGGCTCAGTCGTTAAGCGTCTGCCTTTGGCTCAGGTCATGATCCCAGGGTCCTGGAATCGAGCCCCGCATCGGGCTCTCTGCTCCACAGGGAGCCTGCTTCCTCCTGCCTCTCTGCCTACTTGTGATCTTTCTCTCTCTCTCTGTCAAATAAATAAATAAAATCTTTTAAAAAATAAAAATAAAATAAAATAAAATAAAATAAAATAAAATAAAATAAAATAAAATAAAATAAAACTATCCTGTAGCCCAGTGTCTGGGGCTTGTTATTCACAGAAAATATGAGAAAATCATTATTGGTCAAAGTAAATATTCAAGTAGATAAATTCATGAAAAATTTACTAAATACATTCAGAGGAATAGTTAGGACTTATTTTAAGTTATAAGGGAAATTGGAAATAAACATAAAGATTCCTCCTGCCATGTAACTTGAAACTTTTTATGCATCAGACTATGCCCATGGAATTTTGTTCAGAAACTCTTTTAATATTACTCTGTATTAAAAAAAAATATTACTCTGCATAGGGGTGCCTGGGTGGCTCAGTAGGTTAAGCATCTGCCTTCGACTCAGGTCATGATCCTGGGGTCCTTATATCCAGTCCCTGTTCAGCGGAGAGCCTGCTTCTCCCTCTCCCCACCCTCCACTCATTCTATCTCTATCTCTCTAATAAATAAATAAAATCTTTAAAAATATTATTCTGTATAGAATATATTAACATATCCAATCATGTCTATGCATGTAATAACAGTCACACACTACCCAAGAGAAGTTGAGAAGTAAATTGAGAAGTAAAAGCTCTCAGAGCTTTTAATAACCAGCAAGGTCTCTTTTAGGTCTATCATTCTAAGTCAATGATTTTATTACTACCTGGGTAATAACCCCAGAATTCAATAGAATGCAAATTTCTTGCCTGTTCATACATAAGTTTTATTTTATGACAGGATAGCATATTTTCTAACATGCATACAGCAAAATCTGAACTCTGATCACTGAGTAAATTAATGATTATAAACATATAGTTTAGGTTTTAGCAATTAATCTAACTTATTTTACTTATTAAGTTAATAATTGACAAGTAAGGCATTTTGTTCGATTACTGGTATCTCAAGTAGCTATTAGCCAATTAAATTCCTCTACTATTTGCTAAGGCTTGAATGTTTGTGACCTTCATTCCAGATTCATACGTTTAAATTCCAACCCCAAGATGATGGTATTAGGAGATGTGGTCTTGTGGGGTAATAAAAGTAATCCCAGAAAGCCAACCACCCCTTCCAACAACATGTGAGGACCCAGTGAAAGGCACCACCCAAGAAGCAGGAAGCAGGCTCTTACCAGACACCAAATCTGTTGGTGCCTTGAATTTCTCAGCTTCCAGAACACTCAGAAATAAATTTCTGTTGTTTATAAAGCACCCAATTTGTGGTATTTTGCTACAGCAGCCTGAACAGACCAAGAAAGTACTTCTTATTTACGTTATTATTTGGATGACAGAGCACTTATTTTTTAGAAACATGTAAAAACATGTATAAACATGTATAATTATCTTCCTTAATGCAATTAAAATATTATATCTTGAGTTAATATATATTGGGAGTATAAAATAATTCTTGAATCAAGAATACCACATCCAATCAGAAAAAAGAAAACTTGTTAATAAACAGTAAGAGATCATCTTCCTTTCAAAAATAGTGTTAATTCCTGCCTTCCTGTAAAAAAGAACACATTAAAGTGTTTCGCTTGGAGGAAAATGGTCAATGAATTCAATAATATATTTTACTCCAATAAATCAACGTGGATCATCGATCATGTGGATACAGAGGTACGCACACACAAATAAAATATATTTCTGAATATCGAATTACTCTGAATTTAATGAGATGAAAACTCTTCAAGGACAATTCAGTCCATCATCAAGTACTTAATAAGTACCTCCTTCACAAGTCAAACCTAGGCGCCAAAGAAGTAGGTCTGTATCTCAGCACCCTTCTTGCGGAAATGAAGCTGGGTGGGGTAAGAAGCTCTGTAAGGTTGCTTCGTCGAGAATACTTCCTAAAGCAAACACGCTGTTCTCGGTATCCCGGGAAAGCAACCAGGCAATGACAGGTATAAAACAGCTTTAAAAACTGGGTGATGAGGCGCTTAAATGCAGTGCATATTCTTCAGTCCTCCCGTGTTTCTGGAACCATACAAATGGTGCAGACTAAGTAAGGCTGCGTCTACCTTTAAGACCTGGAAGAGAACGGCCAGTCTGGGAGAAACCGACGCAGCCTCATTTGCATAAGCACCCAAACACTGCTGACGTCACCGCGCCCTAGTGCGGACCCCGCCCCGTCTTACTCCAGCCTTTCCCTTGGAAGGAAGAAGATGGAAAGAGGGAAGAGAGCGAGACACTAGAGAGCGCGAGCCTTGGGGCTTCCCTCTCCAACGCGCGGCCAACGCCGCTCCTTGTCTTAACGGAAAAGAATTCCCGCTCCCGCGGCCTCTGCGACTGGGTGGGTCGCACCTGTCCCCGGGATGTCTCAGCTGGGCGTTGCGATTCCTTCATATTTAGAAGGCTGGTATGCCTGCGCGTTATGATTTGGAAGCCTCTCCCTATATTCAAGATCGTCCTCCGCCCAGGCCACACACAGACAAGCCAAGTGGATGGTGTAGAAACGATCTGGGTTTCCAGTTCCTCCCATCCTCTCCTTAAAATCCCCAGCATCACCATCTCACCGGCACACTCTCAAATTCCTGGATGCGCAGAAACACACAGGTTGTGCTTTCTTCAGGAGCCACGTGCCTTGTGAGCGGAAAGGCCCACTTACGGACCTTTTATCTCAGGGTTCCTCGGGCAAAAGGGAACGGGGGTCACGTGAAAACACACAGCCTCCGGTAGTCGCCCTCGGCGGTGGCAAAAGCGACAGAGAAGCGAATGAGGAAGGAGACTGGCTCCTCTCCCCGCCCTACCGCCCACCCGTGCGGGGCATCGGCTTCCAACTCACCTAGAACCTCGGAAGCGCCTCGCTGCGTCCCGACCCTACCAACTTTCCTCTCGGACTTGCCCCAGTCGGACCCCACCCATCCCGCCAGCCCTGACTTGACTTGGAAACGACTAGTCTCTCTCGGGGATGTTGTAGGCGAGTTCCACGACGAGAAGGCAGGATGGCGGCACGTTTCGACCCATGTGCTTCCCCCTACTCGCCAACCCCCCCTCCAATTATGCACAGGTGCAGGACCCAGCCTGGAGGGTCGCCCGCCCAGCCCAACTTCACCCTCGGAAGCTTTGGAGCTGCCCCCCTCCCCACATCCCAAGACCCTGTCCTTCCTGGGATGCATCCATCAAGTCCGCTCGCGTTCCGGTCCCCCGGCTCCAGGGTGGCTAACGGTGAGCCCCGCCCTACCTAAAACCGTGCCCTTCGCAGCAGGAGCGTGTCATTACCGTTCGCATGTCTCCACCGGGCACCGCTCGGTTCTTCCACGTCCCAGCAGTAGCAGCAGTGGCCAAAGGGTTGTGCCCCGGTGGCTGCGACGGAGGCGGCGGGGGAGCTGTTCGGAGAGAAGCAGCTGCTTGCCAAGGGCGGGCCCTGGGGCTGGGCCGAGGGGGTCGCTGCCCTGCGGGCTGCCTGCGAGGGACTCCGGAGCGCCTGTGTGTCGGCCGGGGAAAGAGCACGAGATACAGGCGCGCGGGTGCGTGCGCGCGGGTGTGTGTGAGGGTGTGAGTGAGGGTGTGACGGAGGCGCCCACGTGCCCGGCTCGCCGGCTCTGCGGCCGCCGACCCGCAGCGGGGGGAGCGGGGGAGGCTGCGGGCGCCGCGGGGGAAGGGAGCCAGGTCGCCCGGCAGGGCGCCGCACCCCCCATCCCCGCCCGCCCCACCGCTCCTTGACGCAGAGGCCGCTGCGGCTGCCCTTCCGCGTCCTCCCTGCGCTCCGGGATGGGCCCGCCCGGGCGGCGTGGACCCGCAAGTCCGCTCCGAAGCAGAACCAAACGGCTACCCCTGAGGTCCCAGCCTCCTCTAACCCACCCAATGCAGGGGACCTGCACCAGTTGCCTGAACCGCGCCTTTGTCTCGGAGGATAACAATAGAAATGGTCCTGCCTCGCACCCTCTAATATTCTCCGAGAGTCCGTGACGGGACAAGAAATGGGTGTGTGACCCAAAGAACCCTTTTTCCTAGCTGTCTCAAGCCGGCCATTTACATCTCTTGCAAAAGAAAAGCCATCTGGGCATTTGCTTCTCTACCGAACGTTGGCCTGATAGCGCTCAGGGATTCTGGCCAGGTTAGGAAAGGCTGCTTTAGGGAGCTGGACCTCACCCTTTGCTGGTCTCTTAGCATCTGACTCTTCCCCAAGGGGTGTCAGTACAACATAAATTCTTGTAGCAATCAAGACATACACATAATTAAGCCACATGGAGAATCCCTAACATCTACAACTGAACACAAAGCTAAGCCTTCTTTTAAAAATGGCTGAATCTTTCCCTAAACAGGGCATATGCTCAAGAGATTAGATTTTATGTCCTTGAAACTTTAAGTCCTTTGAAAATTTGAAAGAAATGCAAAATAAGCCTAAAACAAATTATAGTGGAAAGGTTCAGGGATTTGATGAAGAACATTTTTCACTTCCAGACGATTAATGTTACCATTAAAAAATACCTCCGTGCACTTTTAGGCCTTCCAACAATCCCTCAGATTTTGACGGTTTGTATCCAATTAAGACCGAATTAAATAACAAGGCCATTGCAGACAGGTTTTAAATGCAGTGAAAAATCTCCTGGAAAGAAATCACAAGACCTAAATTTCAGGTCAGAACACTGCAACTAATCCTTGGTTTTTAATGCAGCCAAGAGAGTTTTTCTCAGTCTCTTCCAATCTCACCTTTAAAATATATTTTTCTTAAATTGGATTTGATTCCCTGGAGGCCCCTCCCCTGCCATGAGTAAATAAATACTCTGACAGATGTCCCACAGGAAAAAACAAATAGTTCCAATAAACCTCTTACAGAACATTGTGTATAATTTGTTTTTTACTTCACCTATTGGTGACAGGCAAATATTTATGTTGATATATATCATTTTTTATGTACTGAAATTGATATACAGTAGAAATAATACCAATAACAACTGAGAAGAATTTAAGAAAATAAATAAAACTAAGTCTTCCATAATCAGGATTAGGTTTACCTGTGGGAAATAAAGTTTTCTGTATGCTTATAAGAATGGTTTATAGCAGTACAAAGAAGGCCTACTTCCCTACAAGTATTCACTCCTCAGACTTTTTCACTGACATTTGACACCTACCTCAAATACATGTACCATGTGCGATACATTGTACAAAGCTACAAGTCACAAAATACTTGTAGAGTGATACCCTCAAAACTAATGCTAATTCATGTTTTGAAGCCAATGAGAATAAGAGAAAGGAGCTATTGAGTTTCCCACTAAGTACCTAGAGCTTTAAAATAGCTCATTTAATCTTCTCAATTAATTAATGAAGTGATTTTAGAGATTAGATAGAGGTGATACGCAAGAGAAAAAAATTTACAAAAAGCGGCATAGCTAGTTCATGACAGAATGGAGATTTTAAGTCAGATCTGACTCACTTCACAGTCCATGTTTTTTATTTTATTTTTATATTTTTTAAAGATTTTATTTATTTATTTGAGAGAGAGAGAGCATAGATGGAGAAGCCTACTCCCCACTGAATGGAGATTCCTGATGGCAGGGCTCCATCCCGGCAGGATCATGACCTGAGCGGAAGGCAGATGCTTAACTGGCTGAGCCACCAGGTACCCCTGAGTTGATGTTTTTTAATGCTGTCTTGTAAACCTTTACTAAGTTTTAACAGGATAGGAATTTTTAAATTTTAACAGGAAGAAAATATAGAACTGACACAAGGGCTAGTCACTTTTGAAAATAAGAAGTGGAGTTGGGTGGGTGGGGGGAAGGTGGAAAGATCCCCAAAGGAAAACCTAGAAACTCCAGTCATAGAAGTAAAAAGTATCCATTTTTAATTTTAACAAAGACCTTTCAGTGATCTAATGTCCAATCACTAATATCTTTTAGCCAACAATTATTGAGTGCTTTCTTTGTCACACAGGGAAAATGATCACATAGTGTTGGTGTGGCAGAAGGAAAAGAGTATGGGGCGCCTGGGTGGCTCAGTGAGTCGGCTCAGGTCATGATCTCGGAGTCCTGGGATCAAACCTGTCATCAGGCTCTCTGCTCAGATCTCTGCTCAGCTTCCCCCTCGCCTGCCTGTCTCTCTGCCTACTTGTGATCTCTCCCTCTCTGTCAAATAAATAAATAAAATCATAAAAAAAAGAAGGCATCTGTTAGATACTGTAAATAAATAACTACCTCTATCTAAATCACTTTCTGAATTTGATACCTACTTTAAAGCACCAAATCCCTCAAAATGACAAAATTATGCAAAAACTCCCAAAGTTATAGCACCAGAGTTCAGAAAAGCAATGAAAAAATATACCAAAAAAAGATTTAAAAATCACAGTACTAAAGGAAAATGTTTAAATCAATTCTCACCATGAGATTATGTTAATTCATTCTCCTACTGTTATACATGTAGTAAATTGTGGAAAACCTTTTTTTTAATAAAAATTTTATTATAATATTCTCCATACTAAAGGTTATTTGATATACAGTTTTGAAATTTTTATGACACCAAAGACTGCACAAACCCAAAATTCCTAGCGAATATACTATTCAGCCTACATCTTCTTGACTGATCACAAGGGGTGAGAGGTAGAAGCAAGGCAAGGAACTATATTATTTGATCTCTCTATAGACGAGATATATATATAGGTAGAGGATGGGTTAACTGAATTGACAGATGTCAAGCAATCAAATCAATTGGTATGGTTTAAAATTCACAATGCTGTCTCAACAATTTCAACTATCATTTGAGGAAAACAGGACAAGTTCAAGGTTCTTTTTCTTTGATTTTTGTGAAAATAAATGCTTGCAGGTTTTCTCTTACATCTATAGTAACTCTTTATCTATCTTCTTTTATTCTTCTCTTTCTAAATGTTAATGGCTTCGGGGCTCTGTCCTTGGTCCTTAGGTTTTTGGTTTTTTTTTTTCCTCTCTCCATATTCTCCTTAGGTGATTTCATTCTATGTTTTCTCTCCTGTTCAATTTAAATAATGGTGATGTTAAAAATATTTAATTTTCTGTAACTAATAACTGTAATTGTACTGACCAAAGGAAATTAAGCATACAGCATCCCAGGAAGGGAACCAGGGTGACTAAAGTAGCAGAAAGGAGGCACTTGGGGACTAAGGCACAACTATTTTTCCAGTAGTATGAAAATATTTCAATATTCCATCCACTGGTTTAGCTGAAAAATGTCTGGTAACTGAAAACCATTCTTCATATTAAAGTGTGTTTTTGGTAAATGCTATTTCTGATGTTAAAGAACTTTCATTACTAATTTACTGAATTTTTAAATCATGAACTATTTCATTCAACAAATATTTATTGGGTACTTATTGTATAGCAGGCACAGTCCTACATGCCTTGAAATATATCAGTGAGCACAATAGACAAATATTCCTACTCTCATAGAATTTATAATCCAGTGGGGTGGGGCAAGAGAAGGCAAAAAATTTATGGTAAACATAAGTAAATCATGTAATATGTTTAAAAGAGCCAAGTGCTATAAAAAAAAAAAAAAAGATAGGCTAAGAGGGGTAGAAGATCCAGGGGAAGGAAGGTGCACTTCAGTTTTAAATTGAGTTGTCAGAATAAGCCTCTGAGATTTTATTGGAACAGTCACTCGAAGGACTTTGAGAAGTTAGACTTGCAGATGTTTCAGGCAGAGAAGTCAGTGAAAAGACCTTAACAGGAATTTACAGGCATGTCGGAGGAACAGAGGAGACCCAGATATAGCAAATTCTTGCTTTACACTATAAAGGCAAGCTTATGATTTTTAAACTTTAATTTCTTTTATAAAATTTACACTCATCATTTTTCTGGTGTTCACAGATGCTTTTATTCCTGAAATAAATCCCACTTGACCATGATATACTATTATTTTTTATTTAAATTGATGGATCAGACTTTTTAATATTTCATTTAGAGTTTTTTACCTGTATACAAAAATGAAATTATCTGGTTTTTGTTTATGTTCCCTTTACAATTTTTTTAAATCAGGGTTATTCCAGCACTGTAAAATGAGATCCAAAGTCACACTCTCTCAAATACTCTTACATTAGATAAAAATTGTTCATTACTTGCCTGGGAAACTGAGGAAAGTAGAAAGAAGATGTTACATAGAGATACTTTACTAATAATTGAATTTATTATTATTATTTTATTTATTAATTTTTATTATGAATTGAATTTTTCTATTGGTCTATTTAACTATTAAGTGAGTAAATTTTAATAATCCCTTTTAAAATTTTTTCATTTTATCTAATTTTTTAGAGTGTTGCAATAAATTTGTTAGTACTTTTTTATTTTAAATCCTAAACTATACTTGTAGATACATGCATTTGTAGATAATGCTGCTTATTTTGACCTTATCTCTCTCTCTTCTATCAGTCTTGCTAAACATTTGTCTATTAGTCTTTACAAAGAATCAACTTTTGATATTGTTAGTAATGTATTTTTTGCTTTCTTATGAATTTCTTTTCTCATGTTATTTATGTATTTCTTCTAGTTATCTTTTCTAGCTTTTGGATTTGAATGACTGCGATCATAGTCCTTCAACATTATAATTTTCTCCCTGAGTATAGCATTAGTTGCAAACTACAAATTAATTAAATGATCCTTTTAAATAATTTCAATTCTTACATAATTTATAAGCACATTTTTAAATTTTATTTTTACTGCTGATCTTTTATGTTGATATTGTAGTGAGATAACTTGATCTTTATAATATGAATTCTTTTGGAATTTTTGAGGTCTTTTGTGGTCCAGCATTTGTTCATTTTTTAAAAAATCATTTATGTTGAACTCAAAAGAGTGTATATGTTTTATTTATTAGATAAAGCTCATTAATTATGGATTTTAAATCTTCCAATGTGTAGCATAAACTTTAATGTCCATATGATTATATAATCCTACTCCAACTAGATTTCTTAAAAAATGTGTGTTTTGTTTGCTTTGTTTGTTTTTGATTGGTTATTCTGGGTCATGTTTTTGTATCTGAACTAAGTATACAAAGCTCTGGAAGTGAGATTCATAGTTCCATAATGATCACATTAAGTAGAAGAAATTTCTCCCAATGAAAGTAGACACCATTACCAGAAAGGAGGCATGAATAAAAAAAACATTCTAAGTAACTAAAAATATGGGCCAGTAGAAGAGCCCCTACAAAGCTTCATATGAATATACCTTCTACAGGCAGTATAGGTACATTGGATTCGAGAAACTGGGTGTTGGAAGAGGTAGGTCATCGAGAGAATGTGACTGATGATTGACCCATGAACTAGACCTGGACAATCAGAGACTCCTTACTTCCAACCCTGTCCTTGAAATGTATTTTCTTCCTACTGTTTCCATAGCTAGAGGCATTTCAAGAAAGCAACCTTGAGAGAGTAATGTGTTATTGAGACCATTTGGACCATAAACATGATTGAACCCCACTAAGACCTCTATAGAAACTTTTAAGATTCTGGTGGGCAACTGCAAAGATCTCCTCATTTTGTAGCAGCTTGAAACAAACCTCATGCGTACGTTTCCTTGCTCATTAAACATGTCACCTACCAATCTGGAATGGTCTGCCTCTTTTTTGGGTCTCTCCTTGCTCTCTGTGTATGGGGCCTAGTTTCAGATTTCACCTGGGGAGCTCCTGAGGTTTCAAACCAACAAATGGTGAGCCAGCCACCCTCTACCACCACAGTGAGGTCGATGGCTAACCCTGGATTTCCCCCACAATACCTCTTTCCCAAGTTGCAGGAAGAATAAGTAAAGTTGCATTATAACAATTTTCTAGAAAGAATTGTCTGAGCCTCCAATGGCAACTTTGTAAAAGTAATTAAATGGTTATGACAATCTCTGTTGTATGAGGAATCCCAAAACAAACACAAGCAAAATTACTCACTATAAAAGAATGAGAGATAAAGGGGGAAAGCTTATAGTGAGAAAGGGGATACATCATTCATGGGCAACTAAGCAAGGAGCAAAAACAATTGAAATCTAGATCAAATCAAATATTGTAAATTTGTAGCTTGAGTTCCTACCACTCATAGTTCTCAGACTCAGTTTTATCACTGTTCTTTAGTCTCTTTCCTAATATTAGAGAGACCATCAGAAACTCTTTTACCAGTTTCAAGGGTCTCACGAAGCCTTTAAACATGAGCAAATTCCAGAATCAATTCCAGACTTCCTTCCTTAAGATTCTGTTCCCTTAGAACCACTCTGGTATGAATGTTTTTATTAGTCTTGTTTTGGTCAGCAGAGCAGAGCTGTTATAAATGTACAAGAATAAGAATTTAATAAAGGAAATGGAAGTTTAAAAATGTGGAAGGAATTGGGTCAGAGCAGTAAAGGTCTAGATCACTGTAGCCAGAGAATCAGAGGAACACTCACCAACAATTCAGCCTGAAGCTATGTGGCTGGAGATTTCCAAGATCACAAGGAATTCCAAGAAGCCACTGCATCTGGCCGCGTGATCTTGTGAGAGTGGTGACTTCCACTTCACTTCTGTTCTCCAAATTACATAGCTGTTCTTTTTACTGGCAAACCCTCAGAGTCTTCAAAGAAGGGGATTCTTAGAAATGTAGCTGCCCACCTTAGAGGGAAGTAATGAAGGTGTGAAATTGACAACAGGCAATCTACCACCTAACACCTCTAGCCATAAATGAGTTGTGTGTGTGTGTGTGTGTATGTGTGTGTGAGAGAGAGAGAGAGAGAGGAGAGAGAGAGAGAGAGAGATCTTCAGTGTTATTGTGGCTGTGCTGGCTTTACAAAATGAATTGAGAAGATTTTGTTTTACTAAACTGTTGAGCAGTGTGTATATATCTTCTTGGAAGTATTTCTTCTTTAAAAGATTGAAGTGAATTAGCTTGTAAAACCATCTGGGCCTAGTAATCTTTCAGAGGTAATTCATGTTTTTTTCCAAAAGCTTCTGAAAAATCTGCCTATTTAGATTTTCTTCTTCCTTTTTAGTCATTTTGGAAAAAAACATTTTTTTCAGAGCCTATTCTTTATCTCAAACAAATGTCAAGCCCAGAATTGGGCATAATATCATATTAAACTTTAAAAATATGTCTCCTAGCTATGCTTGTATTAGTCAACCTTGCTATACAACTAACTACCCAAGAAATGCAGTTGCTTGCAACGAGTATTTATTTTTTACTCATATGACATTCAACAACTGCAGTTAGCTCAGTTTTTACTTCTTTAAAGCTTCATATAAATGAAATCATACAGTAATCTATCTTATTAAGTCTTCATTCAGAATAATACTTTTAAAAATCATCCATGTTGTGGGAGTAGTTCATTCCTTTTTATTACTGAATAGTATTCTTTTGTATGAATATAAATATACAATGTTTATCAATACTCCTACCGATGGATACCTGGGCTACTTCCAGTTTGGGCTATTACGACTACAGTGTTATAAATATTCTTTCATGTTTCTTTTCATTGATATATATTCTCATTTCTCTTGGGTAAATTCCTAGGAATAAACTTTATGTGTCATGTAGCAGATATATGTTTAGTTTTATAGGAAACTGAATATTTTCCAAAGGAATCTGATTTCCAAGTCTGTGTTCTTAATTATACAATAGAGTTGAAATGAAACTTGCAAGAAAAATGGGACTTTTCCAGATAGGAAATTTAGGGGGAAATACTTCAATTTAAGTGAATAATATTAGCAAAAACACATGGTTGTGAGAATGAAGTTTATTCATGAGAGGGAAATGAAATATGGGTCTGATACAGTTAAGAGATGAGACTGCAAAGGGAGTTAGGTCATGTCTTGGTGATCTGCTTGATCGTAGTGCTAAAGATTTGTGGCTTAAAGAAAGATAGAAATGGGAAATCATGAGTTTTTTTGTGGAAAGAATAATTATTCACTCACTCATTCTCTACAGTAAACATTTTCTGAATGCTAAGCATATGCAAGCCTCACGATGATGTTCGCAGTGTTTTAAGAAGTGCTAAAGGTCTGAGATAGCACAATGTCAGGAAAGGGAAGAACATCTCTGAGAAATACTGAAAAGAACAATTCCAAAGGATTCTGTGGTTTGTTAGATACAGTTCCCTGAAAGAGAGTAAGGGCTTCCTGTTGGCCACAACTTGAATAATTGGGAAATTGATATTGAGCTTCACCACAATAGAGAATTTAAAAGACAATCGAGTTAAGGCTAAGAAGCTGAAAGCGGAATGTTTTTTGAAGACATAGCTTCCAGGAAACACAGTAGTTCTGTTACAGTACCAAGAATTTTATAATAAAAAGTTCTAAATTTAACAGAGCTTAAGTATTCCAGGTTTTCACATTAAAACAACAACAACAACAAAAAAAAACCCCTGTGAACTACTCTGTAATAAACAGAGGGCAATTTTAATTCTAAGCTGGTACTATAGTCCAATTCCATTTATAAGTTCTGTCAAATAATTTCTTAGAATAGTTTTGTTTGTTGTAGGAAATAAAGCCAAGAAGATCATATTTCCTTTGAAAATAACAATATCCAGGGATTAAAAAATCAATTTCAGGGCTTTTTAAATTAAATAATGCATAAGTATTGGTGTTCTTTTGGACTCAAGCCAAACTAATTTGCAGAACTTAAAAGTAAAGGGAGATATAATAGCATATCTTTCAAGAAACAGCAGTGTGCAATCATATTTAATAATATGTTTGTTTAATGTTATGCCTATAAGGATTTGAGGATATGTGTAAAACATGAGTGAGTCAGAAGAGAATCTATAGTCTAATAAAAACTCTAACAGCAATTTTTTCTCTTCTATTATTTCCACACGCCCTTACCCTAAGTCTAATTGTCATATTGTAATCTCTTAGTTGTTTGCACATACTTCTCTTGTGAGTAATATTTGAAAATTATATTTCCCACCCAGTCAGGTAGATTCTTAAATTAAATTCTGTTTTTTGCCTTCATCTTTAGATTCTCTCTGCATTTGATAATGCCAGGGACCACCATTTGATGGTCCCTCCCCACCTATCTGCATAGATCTGTCAATTTTTTATTATGAAAGGAAGGATAATAGTCATAATCAAAATATTAACATGTTTTTCTCCTTTTTAAAAAAATTTTTATTAACATATAATGTATTATTTGCCACAGGGTACATATCTGTGAATTGTCAGGCTTACACATTTCACAGCACTTAACATAGCACATACCCTCCCCAAAGTCCACAACCCAGCCACCCTATCCCTACCCCCCCACCTCCCAGCCACCCTTAGTTCGTTTTGTGAGTCTAGGAGTCTCTTATGGTTTGTCTCTCTCCCCATCCCTTCCTGTTTCATTACTCTCCCCCACCCCCCCAAACTCTTGCCTTGCCTCTCAAATTGTTCATATCAGAGAGATCATGTGATCATTGTCTTTCTCTGACTGACTTGTTTCGCTTAGCATAATACCCTCCAGTTTTATCCATGTCATTGCAAATGGCCAGATTTCGTTTCTCTTGATGGCTGCATAGTATTCCATTGTATATATATACCACTTCTTCTTTATCCATTCATCTGTTGTAAATATCTATGCCCCTAACATGGGAGCAGCCAA
>CM053611.1:80297860-80310036 GCA_028646535.1 Procyon lotor
AAAACTGCGTAGGTGACTGAAGTCAGCCTTCTGTGGCCATCTCGAGTGACCTCAAGGAGAAATCGAAAACAGGAAGAACCGGAAAATCAGTTCAGTAGAGGCATGCAAACAATGCTTTTGAACAATCAGATATGATAGAAACGTAACGTATTAAGATGACCCTTGGGTCTCTCACATGTCTATGTGGAAATCAGTAAACCTTAATTTTTACAACTGAACAAATTGTACCTTGTGACACCCAAATATTTGGGGAACTGCTTTGCAAGCATGTACATTTCTTTTCCCTTTTTCATGTCTATGATCCCTGACAGCTAAGAAGCTTCAGAGCAATCTCAGACTGTCTCTGGGCTATACTCCTTAGTAAAACAACAAATGAAGCATTTATTAACCTGCTTTGAAGTTGGCTTTCTATTAGTCGACACAGAGGTGAGTGGCTTTTAAACTCGGTCTCTGTATCAATTTTCTTAAGCGCCAAGAAGGAGGAAACAATAATTTATCTTAAAGAGTGTATTGTGTGGTATTGACATTTTAACTGTATTAATTCCAATTCCAATCCATTATCATGGAATAACTTTTCACTTATTTATTCTTCTTTAATTTCTTTCATCAATGTCTTATAGTTTTCAATGTACAGATTGTCCAATACCTTGGTTAAATTTATTCCTAAGTTTTTGTTTTGTTTGATACTGTTGTAAATGGGATTGTTTTCTTAATTTCTTTTTTGGAATTTTGTTATTAGCATATATAAACACAACTGATTTTTGTTATGTTAATTTTATATCCTGCAACTTTACTGAATTCATTTATTAATTCTAATAGTTTTTTTTGGAGGAATCTTCAGGATTTTCTTTATATAAGATCATTTCATTTGAAATAGAGGCAACTTCTTCCTTTCATATTTGGATGCCTTCGGATTTCTTTGTTTGTCTAATTGCTCAGACCCGAATTTCCAGGACTGTATTGAATAGAAGTGCTAAGAGAAAGGATCTCTGTCTTGTTCCTGATCTTAGAGGAAAAGTTTTCAGCTTTTTACCATCGACTATGATGTTAGCTGTCATATATGGCCTTTATTATGTTGGGATACATTCCTTCTATACTTAATTTGTTGAAAGTTTTTGCCATGAATGAATGTTGAATTTTTGTCGTGCTCTTTGTGCGTCTGTTGAGATGATGATATGATATTTTTAACCTTCATTTAATTAATGTAGCTTGTCACCTTTTTTTTTTAAATTTTTATTAACATATAATGTATTATTTGTCCCAGGGTACATGTCTGTGAATCGTCAGGCTTACACATTTCACAGCACTTAACATAGCACATACCCTCCCCAATGTCCACAACCCAGCCACCCTATCCCTACTTCCCCCCCACCTCCCAGCCACCCTTAGTTCGTTTTATGAGTCTAGGAGTCTCTTATGGTTTGTCTCTCTCCCCATCCCTTCCTGTTTCATTACTCTCCCCTTGCCTCTCAAATTGTTCATATCAGAGAGATCATGTGATCATTGTCTTTCTCTGACTGACTTGTTTCGCTTAGCATAATACCCTCCAGTTCTATCCATGTCATTGCAAATGGCCAGATTTCGTTTCTCTTGACGGCTGCATAGTATTCCATTGTATATATATACCACATCTTCTTTATCCATTCATCTGTTGATGGGCATCTAGGGCCTTTCCATAGTTTGGCTGTTGTGGAAATTGCTGCTATAAACATTCAGGTGCACGTGCCCTGTGGTACAGCCACTCTGGAAAACAGTATGGAGGTTCCTCAAAAAGTTGAAAATAGAGCTACCTTATGACCCAGCAATCGCACTACTGGGTATTTACCCTAAAGATACAAATGTGATCCGAAGGGGCAGTTTATCACCTTTATTGATCTGCATTTGTTGAAACATTTTTGCAACCCAAGGATAAATCACTGTTGATTATGGTATATGATTCTTTTAATGTGCTCTTGGATTCAGTTTGGTAGTATTTTGTTGAAGGTTTTGCATCTATGTTCATCAGAGAAACTGGTATCAATAAAGTTGAAAAAAAATAAAAACACACATTTCTATACACCAAAATGCCATATACAAAGCTGAAAATCAATGAAAACAGAAGACTTCATTGTTAATACAATGACAAGGAATGATACCTTTTTCATTCATTTAATTGGTAAATGTATATTAAGAATCTAGCTTGTTCTAGGCATTCTTCTAAATTCTAGATTTCAGAGGCTGAGAAACTAGCATTGGACAAAATTTGGATCTTCAAATTGAGAACATGTGAAAAAACAAATCTTAGTGTCATTAAGAAAATACTTATTTGTTTTGGTACAAAATTTGTTTTTGGTTTTCAACTCTAACACACTTTGATCTGCAGCAAGCTATATATTATTCAATACCTAAATTTACAAAGTCAAAGTGCAGATTTTAAAAAATAACACCTACCAAAAATATCAGTCAAACCCATGCTCTTTTTTAAAACCTCATCTTTGAATATTAGGAATTCATTTAATTATTTAAATTGAAAAAATGATAAAAGGATAAAAATTGATAATTTAGAATATTGGTGTTTCACAATATGCTCAGTACATATTTGAAGGGCCTGTGATATTGATATTGAATCCTAGATAAATTCTTTTTAATTTTTTTTTAAGATTTTATTTGTCAGAGAGAGCAAGAGAGAGGGAAAAAGATAGAGACTGCACAGAAGAAGGCAGAGCAGTAGGCAGAGAGAGAAGCAGGCTCTCTGCACATCAAGGAGCCCAGTGCAATACTGGATCACAGGACCCTGGGAATCATGACCTGAGCCAAAGGCAGACACTTGACCGACCAAGCCACCCAGGTGTCCTGAATCTTAGATAAATCTGTATCCTTGAATTTTTAGAGTCAAAAATTATCTGGTGGTGGGTATTGAGGAGGGCACGTATTGCATGGAGCACCGGGTGTGGTGCATGAACAATAAATCTTGTAACACTGAAAAAAAATTATCTGTGATTACTTTAGAAATAACTGAATTCAAAGGTACAACCAATTGTGTTTTAGAGAAACATGTATACTTTTTAGATAAAATAAAAATACAAGAATAAACTTTATTCCCTGTTCCGTGGTAAAGGTTGAGTACATTTTCCCCATCATCTCTGAGTACACTACTATTACCCAGGGTATTAAATTGGGGAAGTAGGTCCATGTGCACAAAAATATGGTCAGAGAACAATAAGTCCATGAGTAGTATTACTCTTTATTCTCAAAAGAATGGTCATTTCATGGGATAATAATAAAGAAACTGTACTTTGTCAGTAACTGGAAACATTTAATAGTTGCTTAGTTAGTGGTTTGAAAAATGTTGGCTCATGTAATTAAAAAGAATAATTAGCTGCAGGATCAAAAGTAGCATTTTCATTTTGTAGTACTTTGTCTTTCTAAAGAAATGATTGATATAAATATACTGCTTTTAAAGTGGTAGTGCAATCTAGTCATAAGGAAAGCGGGGCCATCCATTATCTCCATGGAGTACATTCTGACTTTTAAAAGAGCAATTTTGGGACCGCTGGGCAGCTCAGTCCCTGGTACATCTGCCTTCCAATCCTGTCACAATCTAGGGTTTTGGGATAGAATCCCACACTGGACTCTCCACTTCTCACTCTGTCTGCCCATTCCCCTGCTTTACTCTCTCTCTCTCTCTCTCTCTCTCTCTCTTTCTGAAACAAATCTTCTCCCATTTGCCAGTGATTCTCTGTAATTAGGATGTTGTTAAGGCTAGACCTCAAACAAAAAGGGCTTCTTAATGGTTTCATCCCTCATAGTCTTTTATCCTAGAAGCCACCTCTACTGACAATACAATCACAAACAAAGGCTTTAACCAAGCAAACAATACCCCTCCTGGTAAAAACAGCCTCAAGGCTCACTATGGGACTTCCAGGACTTATAACAGGACTGCAATATAAAATAAGCAAAACAGTATGCTCGCTCAGCAAGACTCTAAATGATGCTTCCCAAGCACTGGATGCACTCAGCCAAGAACTAAATGAAGTCAGAGAAGGACTTCTTGAGAACTTTGTCACTATTGACTGTCTACTATTGCTACACCATTTGGGGTGTGAACAATTTCCTCACATGTATTGTTTTAACAGGATAGTTAACTCCTGCAAGGTGTCCCAATTCACAGGGGACATTTGTGATCAATTAAAGAAAATCAAGAGATCCACTGATCTCTTGATCTCATCTATTTGTCAAAATTGGTAATTGGGGGATCTTATCTAAGGGATGTGATCATAATTTTGGGCCTAGTAGTTGTTTTATTTTTATTTTTTTGCATGTGCTGATGCATGTACTGTTTGCTGCCCATCATGATCCCCTGGAAGCCATACCACAAGCCCCTGAACCCACCCCTGCATAAATTCCAACTGCCATACAGCTTGTGGCCCCATTTCAGCAGGAAGCAGCCAGAGTGGTCATCACCCCATTCCTTACTGGCAGTTAGGGTTACTGTTCCAGGGGGAGGAATGAGTAAAGGCCAGGTAGGGAGAGATAGGTAGGAGCTATGTGATCAGACTCACAGAAATCCCAAATATGTGGAAGTGTGGGGAAACCAGAGATGAAGGGACAAATCAGACCACCCTACCCTTGGTGTGGAGGGTGGGTCTTGTGGGGTGGGTGTCTTTATGGTAATCACCTGTGACCAACAAAGAATAACCAGACCCTAAAAAGGAAGTAAGCCTTTGAAGGTGTTATCAATAGAGATGTTAAGAGGATTTAAATTCCTTGGGGGCTTTCTATAAAAGACCAACTCTAAAGGCCCTACTTGGCAACTCTGTTGGGACCCCTCTCACTCTTGAGAACTCCTTCTGTATCTTAGTAAGCTGCTTTCACTTTACTCACAGAAAAATAAATAGAAAGATAAATAAGTAAATACATAAATAAAGTGGTAATGCAAGAATATGCTAACCTCACCCTCTTTAATAAAAATGTATTATTTCATAATAATATTAAGTTAAAAGAAAAAGTAAAATGTATCTTTAATATATCACGCCTTTAAAAACTAGAGTTCTGGCAGAAAAAGAATTTTCTCTTTCATAGAAATGTTTATTAAAATTAGAGATTGAATGAAAAGCAAGCTAAATAAATAGATTTGGTGAAGTGTTTTACCATTAAAAAATTTACTCAAAAATTTTTAAAATTTTAATTTTGTAGTTAAAAATTGATTAGGAAGATCACTAATTTACATAAAAACTGGTTCATTATCATACCAGCTGCTGAAAAATTTGTGAAACAAGTTTCATATTGCCAAGCAGAACTGCAGGCTGTCTTAGATGTAAAAATATCTCTAGGCATGAAAGATGTTCAATGCAATTAGAGTAGAAGTACAGATCCAAATTTCTGAGGATTCTCTTATGGATGATTTTCGTTCTCAGTGAAAATGAGAAGTTATAAGGAAAAGTTACCTGAAAAATGTTCACATCCTGCAACTAAATTGACCTATTCCTGGATGAAAGTATTATTATAGACAAAGGATCATATAAACATAAGAATCATATAAGCTTTATGAATTGGCTTGCTACCAGGTGTAAATGGGCACACTTTTCATGATAAACTGGAATCAATGAGTGTTTCATATTTTTTTCAAGTCCTAAATGCTTTATTTCTGAGAGAATTAAGAATTTTGAAACATGCCCATGTGGCTTCACTTGAATTATTTCCCCCTAAATAGTAAAATAGTCAAAGATGAAAGCATCTTCATCTACATAACTCAGATTTTTTTTTGCTTTCAAATCTTCATATACACACACACAAACATACACACACAGCCCTACCACACAAAAATGCTGCTAAAATAGCTTTGTAATTTGCATAATGTTTTATCCATTCTGTGAAGGCTACTAAAGGTAACTTTTTAGAAGAAAAAATTACAAAATTATCCAATGAACTCAGATTTTGAAAGAGCAGATGCTTCAAAAGTATTTTTAAACTGAACTACTTGTGTTACATGAAGTTCTAAAAAAACTTGTCATTAATCACTTTGTCCCATGCCCTAAATATCTCCAATCTATCATTTATAGTTACTAATGTGCTTAATTTTTTAACAAGAAAAACTCTGATTTCAATCACATTGAAATCCAAATATAAATGTCAAAGTATATGTAGGCTGAGTTATATAGGTAAAGTGTTATCACAATAATGCAAACAAGATGCTTTGCTTCTCTATTAATTAGACATGTTATGTCAAACGTACTTTCTGCATAACTCCTTGTATCCTTCAAATTCTTAGATTAGTCACCGTCACTAATTTTATGGGCTTTAGATCAAAATAACAAAAAGAAAAATTAAGTTAACACAATTAAATTAATTTTCATCTTATAAATCCAAATTATACTTTGTATTGAATTTTTTTTCCTTTAGGACATGTGTATTCTCCTACACCCAGCTTAAAATGTGTATTGCCCTATAAAAATAGGATATGTATTTTCAATTTGTTGTCAGATTTGAAAGTGACATATTATTTGTTTTGTTATGTAGCTTATGTTATAGAGGTTATTGGACATTTCTCTTCATTTTGTACTAAAGAATAACATAACTTTAAAGAGAGTGAATACCAAAGATAATTACATTTGTTGCACTAATTTTCATATCTTTGTGAAAAGAGCTATATCCAAGCATATTGTATTAAGTGTTACCAGGAATATCGCAGTAACATAGATATACATCTCTCTCACGGGGAAAATTTGGACTTAATCTAGTATTTTACTCTTTCCTTCTTTTTTTTTAATGCTTCTCTTTCACTGGTAGTGTCTCTTTCTGGTTTGCTTATTTGCATCAAGAATAAATTCTATCACCAGAAGAATATTATAATTGATGAAAAGATTATGTGAATTAACCATTGTAATCACAATATTTTATTAAAATAATGAGTATCTATTGCTGTAAAACATATCCTTAGATCTCACATAATCTTTTGTAATCATAGAAGACTTAATAAACAAGAGAACTACATAAAACTGGAAATTTTCAGAAAGCTTTCTCAAATCTTCATTTAAGAAACCTAATCCAAGAATATTTACTGAGAACTTCACACAGTTAAGGCAGAGTGATAATTAAAATTTATATCATCCACTCAAGCAACTCACCATCCGCATATGAGATAATGCAAATACACTTGAAAGAAACAGTAAATGCGCAACATTTTGAAGGAATATTTTAGCATTACATGACCATTTTAGACTTTGATCTCTTGCCAAGTTTATACCAGAACAAATTAAACCAATTAAATCAAGTTAAAATAGTAATAAACCTTCAAAATATTTCCAGAAACTGGCTACCTCTATCTTCTACCCTTCCATCTTCTCACCTATACTATTCCAATAGCCTTCCAACTGATTGACCTAATCTTGCCTTCTCCCTTTGCACTTCATTTCTAATAGCAGCTAAAATAATACTTTGAAATATAAGTCCTAACCTGTCACTCCCATTCTTAACAATCTGCAGTGGCTTCCCATTTTATTCAGAGTAGAGTCAAATTCTGATAAAATGAAATTTTAGGTCTTCCATGATCTCCCATTTCTGAACACACTGCATGAGCTTATGTGCAATTCTCTTGTTCATCCCCTTTGCTCACTCAGGATCTGCCACATTGGCTTCCTTCCTGTTCTCAAACACCCTAGGCATGTTCCACCCTTAGCAGGGACTTTGCAGGGGCTGTTCTCTCTACTTGGAAGATTTTCACTCTAAATATCTGCAAGCCAATGTCCTCATCTCCAACTCTGTTCCAATATCTTTGTTCATCCTTTTAAATTTCATCCCACCACTCAGCCCTGGCACTCTCAAATCTCCCTACCTTGTTTAATTATTCCTTTTCCATAGTATTTATTGTGTTCTAGTTAACTACAATTATTTCTTTGTTATGTTTGTTGTATTTTTCTTTAAACCTATGAAGGTAAGATTCTTTGTATTTGCAGCTGATATATCTCAAGCACATAGAGCAATAAGGATTCACAGCGGGCACATAATAAAAATATATGATGTATATAATCAAAGACTACATAAATAGGAAGTAGTACTAGGGCTTTTTCCCCTATAAACGTCAATTTCTATTAAAATGAAAGCTACTGGAGAGGTAGGGATAGGGTGGCTGTGTTGTGGACATTGGGGAGGGTACGGGCTATTGTAAGTGCTATGAAATGTGTAAGCCTGACGATTCACAGACATGTACCCTGGGGCAAATAATACACTATATGTTAATAAAAAAATAAAATAAAATAAAATGAAAGCTACCTATACTGTGTTTGCATTTGTTTGTTTTTTAATTATTCTTTCATTTCCAATTATAACTTTTCCTAGAAAGATTAAAACACTTTCACCAGTGCATGTAGAAAGAACAAGAGAAAATACAAAAATTATTAATGAGCTTTTCTTCATTATTATTGATCAAATATAGAAGTTCAAAGTTATGGTCTAATTATTTTGCTATTTACTATTCAAAAAGAACTATCTCTTGTGATGCTACATTAGATAAATTATTAGTTTGATTTTCCAACAGACACAGATCAAAGGCTGGGATTTGGACCACTTTCAGAGAGGAGACACCTTACGTAAGTTTATGGGAAGAAAAGACTCAGCAGCTTCTCCCCTTTGATGAAAACAGACCTCTGCATACCCGTTTTATTCCCATTCCCCATTGATTGGTGCTGCCACTTCAGTTTTTTTCCCTGCAAGGCCATACATCATGGGTATATGTTTAAGGATATAAACTGAATTATGCAAAATTCATCCTTATGTTAACTAAAGCTTTACTTTTTTCTCTGCTACCAAACAAAAAAACCCCAACATATTGGAATGCCAGTGTAGTAAATAACCTTATATCTAATCTCATTTATTTTTATGAAAATATTTTTATTTGCAAATGTCGTTTCTTTGTCTACCTGTGTATACAAGGTGGAGATATAGACTAGATGGCAAAGCAGCAGAGAGTTTTGACACTGAATCAAGAGTCACTACGTGGTCAAATTCTGAGCATGCTTTTCAGAACAAAGCTAGGTGTTGGATACAACTTCTGCATACTGGCAACTGACTAGGTCTTTGATTCATTGTTTTATTCAGCAGTTACTGAATTTCATGACACAAAATACTGTTTAACATGGTAAATATAAGATGTGGTCCTTGCTTAAAAAGAGAAAAAAAAATCACCCATTATTAGGAGAGGAAGAGATAAAAGCAAAATTAGAGTATAACATACTAATTTCGCAAATATATGCAAAAATTCCAAAGAAGAAATAGAATAAAAATTTCACCCCTCTGGAACTGAAGAGCCAGTGTTCACTAAAGTTTAGCTCAATTGGTGCCATATTCTGAGCATTTTATGATTTTGATTTTGTGATAACTACTTTGCCTTAAAATTTTACATAAGAATATGCCTTTGTAAACCGAATCTTCCATTCTGATATCAATGTGGCATTTCTGGAATATACACCTAGGTATATCTCTGTGCTTAAAACCCTCCAATGCCTCTCCTCCTACCAGTGTCTACAAGTTCTTTCCTAACTCCAGCCTTAGCTTTTACCTCTCTTATCGTTCCACCATACCTGCTTTTCTAAAATCAGCTATCTCACCTTTCCAAAGACTGCTCCTTTTTGGTTCAACAATGTGGAAACCCTTATAGCCTCCTCCAAAAAAACACCATGCTTTTTGATGTTTCTGAATCTTTGTTTATTATGTTTTCCTTGCCTAGAATATAACCATAACTATTTCCCACTAATAAACTCTCCTTATCCTTTAAAACCTTCTTTTTTTTAAGACTTATTTTTTCATTTTATTTATTTATTTTAAAGATCTTATTTATTGACACAGAGAGAGAGAGTGAGTGAGAGAGAGAGAGAGAGAGCACAAGCAGGGAGAGGGAGAAGCAGGCTCCCCGCTGAGCAGGGAGCCCAATGTGGAGCTAGATCCCAGGACCCCAAGAGCATGACCTGAGCCAAAAGCAGACACTTAACTGACTGAGCCACCCAGATGCCCCTTTTAAAACTTTCTTTTGTCTACATTTTATGAAGCCTTCTCTGAGACCACAGAGTCACTCATTTCTACTTGCACCGCTGGAATAGCATTTAAAAGTGTTTCTTTCACATTCATCATAACACATTTAAATGTTTACTGATTTCCCTCTGTCTCTACCTGGCTGGAGCACCTTGAGAACTAAAGATATAACATTCATTTGTATTCTCATTACCTCTCACAATATTGTTATATACTAGCTGATCATTAAATACTAATTGATTAAAATAAGCTTAATTTGTCCATCTCGTAAGTTGTTTATGCCAATGGACATGTTTTATAAGCATTTACATTTACCATTTACCTCTCAAGAATAGCTAGTTTGCCGGAATCTCCTGACCTAAAGTAATTTATGATTTTATGTTAGACTCATAGAAAAAAACTACATTAATACATTAAAGTTGCTCCTTAAAGTAGGAGGTATACCTTAGAGAATGTGATTTCAGTGTAACTAACTTATTTTTCAAGATTACAGCCTTGAAATAGATTGTAGACAGCAAACTCTTATTATATCTTCATCTGGAACCACTTTTCAAAACTATCAACATTTATCTAACTTTACAACTCCAAGTCAGGAAGCTATGTATCTTTGTTTCCAAGTGAAGTAGTTACTAAGTATTCCATGAAATCCTTACAATTTCCAAATGGTGGAGTACTCAATCCGGCAAAAAAAAATCTGTTACCTCTTTTCATAAGAGAGATTGATACTTGAATTGCTTAGATTCTTATTATTTCCAGTGGAAAAAGAAATAGAAAAAATATTAAACACCCAGGGGTATTACAGTAAAAGTCAATCCAAGTGTCTTTGTAAACCAAATTTCAGTGCATCACATTTTGTTGTCTTACAGACTTACATTGATCCATTGGTCCACATTTATATATCTTGACCTCTTGAGAAATGATCCCATACTTGTTGCCTGATAATATTCCAACTTTTTCTTGCTCCTAAAGTAATTCATCTGCCACTTAGAAGTGGTTTTATGTTCATCATGTCATACCAGCAAAATAACATTATTAAATTAGAATGGGTATTTCTAGGCCGGACGGTTTCTTTGGTTATTGTAGTGGTTTGTCTCGGAGCAGGAGGGTGGGGGCAGGTAGAGACAAGTTGAAGGGAAGAATTCCTCAATGCCTCATATTTTAAAATTTTGGAAGAAAAATTTTAATATTCTTAATTTGCAGACTAATTTTAATACAAATAATAAAGTTAGTTTAGAATACAAAGTGATATACAAAATCTAAAGCTGGATGATAATATCAACCAGAGTAGTTAACAGAGGAGTTAGGTCTAGGAAAAAACCTTAAAAGGAAATTTATTCTTACTGGTTTAGTTTGGAAACTATGAAATTGATAGTAATTTTCACTTCAACCTACTTTTAATTCACTGGAAGACATATATGAATCTATAATTAAGGTACAGCAAACATCAACACATCTTTTTACCCTTAAAAGTAGTCACCTTGGGTTTGGGAATTGAAAGCAATGTTTTGTGATTTGTGGACGTGTGGTTGGAAATGAAAACAGGAGACTGTGCTGTTAGAGTCAGTTTCACTAATTAACATAATAGTACTAAACGGCATCTGGATTCTGTGATTTTGTTTCCTCTCTTGTGTTAATAGCATGATTTCTAAAATCTGTATTTGTGTCTGCAATTGTCATCTCCCACCACAAAATTTCAAAGGGAATCTGCATAATCTGTGTTCTTCACCTTGTATTCTAAACCCAGATGCTAGACTAATTTTATTTTATTTTTTTTCCACTTTTTTTTTATTATGTTCACTTAGCCACTATATAGTACATCATTAGTTTTTGATGTAGTGTTCAGTGATTCATTAGTTGCATGTAACACCCAGTGCTTATCACAAAAGTGCCCTCCTTAGTGCCCATCACCCGGTAACCCCATCCCCCCAACCCCCTCCCCTCTGAAACCTTCAGTTTGTTTCCCAGAGTCCATAGTCTCTCATGGTTCATCTCCATCTCCAATTTCTCCCCCTTCAGGTTTCCATCCCTTCCATCCCTGTTTCTCTGCTTGACTTATTTGACTTAGCATAATCCCCTCCAGTTCCATCCATGTTGATGCAAATGGTAGGTATTCATTCTTTCCGATGGCTGAGTAATATTCCATTGTATATACACATCTTTTTTATCCATTC
>CM053611.1:80310136-80343582 GCA_028646535.1 Procyon lotor
TTGAATGACACATTGGACCGGATAGACTAATTTTACAATCCCATTCCTAATAATATTACTACCTAATATGGACACTGAATATGATTTTATACACAGATATTTGTGTGTATGATTAAAAAAGGAGGCTAGCAACATAGAGATGCTATTTATCTGGGCCATACAATAGCAAAAGATTGGTATTATGAAATCCAGCTTTATTACCAGACTGTAAATTGGTACTGAAAAATGTGTAGGTCCTCACATACCCAACATAATTCTCCAGAAACGTTTCTGCACATACACGGATGTCACTCTGGTAGGGGTATTTCTTGTCTGTCAGAAATTAAAGCCTGTAAATGAAGTTTGGTGGAAACTAATTAGGTAACTGATAATTACCCAGGAGCAAGGGATAGGACCAAAAAATTGCTACAAATGTGTTACCAAGTTCAGGACCCTTGAAAAGGATGTATTTGTTAACATTACTGCTGAGTGCTTTTTGCCACAATTATTTGTAGCCAAGCTCTCCAAGCATAGTTAAATGGCCCACTGTTGGCACCTTAAACCAGTGTTGTATTTTTTTAGCAGCCAAATGTGTTGGGTCTATACACAGATGTTGGCAGTAACCAGAGGCATTGGAAACAGTGAATACATAAAATATCCTTCCTGATACAACCTCAAAAGATTGACAAATATAGTTATGGTTTTCACTTTGAAAATTAAGCCATTCCTTTAATAACTTAAAAGTCCATTGTTAAGAATGTCAGTGCTAATAAAATACTTTGTATAATCAAAAATTACAAATGATCAAATGATCATACATAAAACTGAATGAAATGATTTTATCCATACAGTGATTTTCCAGGTTTATACCATTTATATTGTATTTTACATTCAAAGTGATTAGCCACATGAAGAAGTAAAAAATATTACTGCAGTGAAGTTAATGTAGATTTAAAATGGAGCAATGTTGTGTTTGTCATATTGCGCTGATCCTTTTTTTTTAATTTTATAAATGTCTTTTCTTTTGATTTTAATTAAGTTATAAGCCAACCCACCAACTCTGGTACACATTTCTTTTAAAATACAAATCATGCTTCCAGGAAAATTTGTACAAGTTCAAAAAGTTCAATCAAAATTTGAAAGGATTAAGAAAGCCAGAGTTAAGTAAAAATGAGTTTAATATCCATATCTTATTACAAGGCACTTACATGAAACAAATTAAGATTTCTAAATGAATTGAAATGTTCAAACTTTCTTAGGGTATGGTTTTCTTTCTTCTAAGACATGCCTCATTTTCCCAGCTTAGTGTATACTTAATATTGCATAGCAATCATTTATGTAATAGAAATGTATTTCTTTCTTTACTTATTTAGTTTACACTTATTCATTCCCTTCTATATATGCCCTCCATTGAACTGTTTTTAAGAAATGCAGTACATAGTGGGTATCAGATTTTTTTGTCTCTAGTTGGCATAAATTCTTTTCAGAGAACTGTTCATATCTTATACCACAAGATTCTCATAACGTGGCCCATTAGGAAGCCCAACCCCTCCCATTACAGAGGTGAGCACATGATCCAGGCCAAAAACAAAACAAAATGATTTCATTCCTCTAGCCAATTGGTATTCTTTTTAGGGTTTGATATAGGTGCTGAGAGAGAGAGATGCTCTCTTTCTCTCTCTTTTTCCAGGAATGTAAGCTTCATAGATGTAAACTTGAAGGTGCTGCAAGCTGAGAGAGACTGCCTAGCCATGAAGTCTACACAGAGGTAAGCTTAGACGGGAAGAAGAATCATAGAATTAGTCAAATTTGAACATGATCTTGAGCAATAAGTATGATACCCAAAGTCACAGATGAGTAAGAATGGTATTTCAGGCCTGAGGCACACAGATACATGTGGAGAAGTAATTAAGTTCCTTCCTTCCTTCCAGCTTTCCTGCCTTCTTTCTTTCCTTCACTCTGTTTTTCTTTCTTCCCCTTCTCCACCCCTTCATTAGTGCCCCCCCCCAAACCTTTTCTTCCTCACGTAAGCATTTTGGAGAGAACTATAAACCATAATAGATATTGAGAACAAAAAAAAAAAAAATTAGCATCCCTAACCTCTAGGACTGTAGGGTCTAAATGCAAAAACTTTGCGGTTCTTTGATGGAAATGAAAATGATCTATGCAAATCAACTTTTCTTCTGTCCCACCTACAATTCAGATAACAGCAATTCTAGAAATAGAAATACATATGTTTTTAAAAGAATACATGTTGTAGAAAGTGGTTTTAAATCCCTGAGATATGTCAAGAAATCGTGGTTTAGAAAATAACCTATTTAGAACAGGATAATTTAGATAAGAAGCAGAAGAAAAATGAGTTGCTTTTTACATGAAATGTGTAGGTTTCTTTGAAATTCTATAATATAATTAATTAATGTTAAGTTTTTCTGATTCTACCTATGGCACATGACATGCATCTTGAAAATAATAGTTTCAGAAACTTCAAGACTGTGTTGCTGAGGATTTTTAATTACTTAAATAATTACCAGATGAACCTAGTGAATATAAAATCAAATAGAAAGACATTCTGATTCCCAAAGGTGGATAATTTGATGAAAAAAGGACAGAGGGATAATATATAAATAAATTTTAAAATCCGCCCCCCATACACTTACACACATGCATGCACACACACACAGAGGAAATGTTTCTATATCTCACCTTAATGTTATAAAATTTAAATTTCAATTAATTTCAACAATTCTGAGTAAATAAATCATCTCTTCCTTTAAAGATTTCATTTATTTATTTGAGAGAGAGAGAGAGCAGAGGGAGAGTGAGAGGGAGAATCATACTCCTTGCTGGGTCAGGAACCTGACACAGGCCTCGATCCCAGGACCCTGAGATCATGATCTAGATGAAATCAAGAGTCTGCTGCTTGACTGACTGAGCCACCCAGGTGTCCCTAAAGGAAGGACTTTTTTTTTACAGCAATATTACTGTATTGGATTTTGTGGTTCTCTCTAATTATCCATAACTTTCTTTCCTCAATGTTAGCCCTGTGGTTTTAAAATTAATCTCAGTTTCAGTTCTGTGCTCTGATTAGTCTAAGCCACTCCCCAATGCTGCTAGCACATTAGAATAAGCAGGAAGATTCACTTCTAGGGCCTTCGATTAGTTCTTTTTTCTTACCTGGTCATTCTAGTGTGTGTTAATCACAATACTGCATTAAGCTAATCTGTGAGTGTTTTAGGAATCAGGATGGGTTCAGATCTGGTTATGATTTTTAGGTTCTAGTTAGACTATGGCCTGAATTCTCTCTGGGCAAGTCAAAGACGAGATGTCCACAGACAGATGAAAGCTGTAGTGCACTGCCTATGGGTGATGGTTAGTGACTAGAATAACCTGCATAAGACACAGCAAGATGGCTGACTGGGTACATTTTTAGGAAATATGTCTGAAATTCACATTTTAGATCCGAATGACATGTTTTTTAATAACCAATTTTGGCAACTCTGTACGTTAAGTGTTTGAGAAAGCCAGGGTGAATTGGTTAAGGGATGACTGGGTAGGCCCACCTTCAGGATTTCCCACGATCTGGAAGGATAGTACTACTGCCAACAACATGACCAGGCATGACCAGGAAAACGAGAAGACATCACTAATTACGATCTCAGCTGATAATCTCTTCTCAGTACAGGCATTCTTCCTCTCTGAATTGACTAACGTGACAGAGAGGTGATGCAGAAGGAATGCTTCCACAGGACATGACCTTTTCCATTCTAGTGGGAGTTAGAGGAATAAAGTAGAGTTCAAGACATCATCTTACTTAGATGGAAGACCAACTAGGGCAGCCTTCATTTGAGATGGGACAATACAATTTTTAAGATTTCCTCCCCATGTGGGACACCTGAGCGGCTCAGTCAGTTAAGCATCTGCCTTCAGTTCAGGTCATGATCCCAGGGTCCTGGGATTGAGTCCCACATTAGGTTCATTACTCCTCAGGGAAACTGCTTCTGCCTCTGCCTGCTGTTCTCCCTGCTTATGCTTGCTCTCTGGCTCTCTCTCTCTCTCTCTCTGACAAATAAATAAATAAAATCTAAAAAAAAAAAAAAAGCCCTGGGGGGGAAAAAAAAGAAAAAAAGATTTTTCCCCATGTCTTATTAATAGGGTTTTTTTTGTTTTTGTTTTTGTTTTTTTTAATTTTTTTTTTTTTTTTTTTTTTTTAGGAAGCTACCAGACAGATCAACTTGAAACTATTCTCAGGGGATGAGTTTTGAGGTGCCCTGAACCTGGCCTGCCAACCTCCAGTTTGTCAAGCTGTTGGTTTTAATAGCTACCATAGTTGGGAAGCTGCTGGTTTTCAAGGCTACCGCAGAGCTGGGAAAGGGCAAGTTAACAAGCTTTAAAGTTCATTGTTTTTAATCAAGATGCTGTCATTTCTCCTCCAATTACTGCAAGCCTTTGGTTAATTTCCAAAATCCTGAAAAAAGTGATTTTTAACAATTATCAATAGTTTTCTCATAGGTTTTATGTAGAAATGAATTTTTATCGTCTTTCTGCACCATCCCAGAAATACCATATTCCACCCATTTTGAAGGACTGGTTTCCATTTGTTTTATCTACTTTATCTCCAGTGGAAATTGGATGTAAACATAAATGCTATATTCTTACTCTAGATGGTCTGAGCCTTTCCTGTGGTCATAATTAGGTCAAGATGGAAAGTCTTTGTATAGCTTCTGGGGTCAATTACAAAGAAAATTTTAGTGATCATGGCATTGAATGTGCTGGACTAGATATAATTTTAGATTGTATTGACAAACGATTATTCTCTTGTTTTTTTGATGTTTGGTGGAAGAAGGAACTGAGATAAGTGGGGAATACTATCTGTCAGAGCACATACATAAATCAAGAATTCTAAATGAGAGGATGCTGAACTCTAGAGATAATGAAAAAAAAAATAAAACCCCATACGATGTCATCAGTGCTCCACTTCTTCCTGGAACTTATTAAGAAGAGCATGGAATTTTGTGGGGAGAGGAAGCCACTCTGAACCAATCATTTCACATGAATGATCAGAGTATACCTATTGATGAACAAAAATGATATAAAGAAATCATATAGCAGTAGTGACATAAAGGCAAGGAAGGAAGTTATAATCAGAAAGGAATAAAAACTTTCCCCAAGGGCATCCAGAGATTTGGACTAAAATAAAGGATAATAATCCTATATATTAACCAAAGGAATTAATGCCAGTTTCTGCAATAGACCACCCCCAAATTTTAGAGTCTTACTGCAAAAGGTTTATTTCTCATTCACATCACATTCAGTGTGGCTCAGGTGGCTCTTCTATAAGAACTTTGCTCTAACTAATGACTGAACAATCCAGATTGTTTCCATCTTGCAACTCCACCTTCTTCAAATTGTTTCTAGCTACAGAGAGGAGAAAAAAGAACGAAGCTAAGAGACCTATATACTCTCAGCTGCCTTAAAGCAGAGTGACCCATATCTTCACTTCCCCTTGCAATAAACTGCTGATAAATTGCCACTTTACCTAGTTAGATATGTGAGGTCTCTGAAATATTGGGGGACACCTGGATATTTGATGAACACTGACAATCTCTAACAGATTCTTAAAATCTAAGCACCAAACAACCAACAATGAAACTAATTCTTTTACTGTCTTTCGAGGCTAATTTGATGGTTCCAACTTTCACCTGTTGTTTCTATCATTTAGGGTCAGTTTCTGCTAACTTTCTCTTCTCAGTTGCTAATTGCTAAAACTTAAAAAAATCTACCTAAGGCAGCTTGACTTTTTCTATGTAAATGATTGAAATGATCATGATTATATCTAGTTTGCTCTGTAAGAAAAGTTATAGGAAATTAGATATCATTTTAAAGTGAGGATAAAAAAAGAGAACATTTTAGGCATTTGATCATGTTCCGTATAATATTTTTTATCTTACTCTCAATCGCTACTTGCCAAAATCTACACCTTGCACCCAAGTTTATTCTTCTTTACCCTCCTAAATCTAATGAGGGATTTATATTCACATAAATTTGTACTACAATCACTGAGATTCAGGTTTATTCAAAGGATTTTTTTTTCTGTATATAATACTGTAGTAGTAAGTTATTTCAATAGACAGTAACTCTTTATGCTGGACAGATGAATCTCAGAATCAATTTGCACTAAGAAAGGTTATTTGATTTGAGTTTAATTTGATTTGAGCTTAATCGATACAAATCTGGACTATAAGCCTTAAAAGGGCAGAGATAGTGCCTCTTTTTACATTTAAGAAATCTTTTTAGCTTGCAGGAAAAACACATAACATGATATCTACCCTCTTAGAAAACTTAAGTATACAATTGTATTGTTAACTACGCGCAACAATGTTGTACAGTATATCTCTGGAACTTAGTTTATATAAGTTTATACCCTTTGAACAACTTCCTGCTTTGCCCTTTTCCTACCTCCTAACAACTATTATATTATTTTTAAAAAAATGAGTTTGAGTACTCTAGACACCTTACACAAACGGAATCACACAGGATTTGTCCTTCTATGACTGGCTTATTTCAGGTAGCATAGTGTTTTCTGGGTTCATTCACGTTGTTGCATATGTTAAGATTTTCTTTTTTTTTCTTTTTTTTTTTTTTTTTTTTAATGATTTTATCTATACCTCTGCCAGAGAGAGAGGGAGAGAGAGCGCACAAGCAGTGGGAACAGCAGGCAAAGTGAGAAGGAGAAGCAGGCTCCCTTCTGAGCAGGCAGCCCAATGTGGGACTTGATCCCAGGACCTGAGCCAAAGGCAGATGCTCAAGTGACTGAGCCACCGGGGCATCCCCAGGTTTTCTTCTTTTTCTAGAATAGTGCCTCTTTCCCTAACTCCAAAGTTTCTTATATCTGACATACTGCCTGGCATGCAAAATCCATTCTGTCAATACTTGTTAAATAAATTAATTTATTCTAGGTTAAATATGAATGCCATAATAGGCTCTGCTATTTTTGTGAGTCATTGTTCACTTTTTATCTCATTAATTAGCTAAGAGTACATATTTTCCTTTTTTTAATTCCAGATTTCCTTTGTTTCCTTTCTGGATCTGATGGACACTTGCTATGTGTTTCTATAATGTCATTATCATGAACCACAAGTATTCTGTGTGATAGAACAACAGCTCACATGCACACCCCATTTACTGTCTGTAGGCCCTGAATTTGATATACATGAACTCAGTCCTCCATATGAGTATTGGTATTCTTTATATGCCCATTTCACAGATATTATAACTAAGGTATGGAGATACTCGTACTGTGCTCAAGGTCACATAGCTAGTAAAGAGCAAGGCTGGGATTTTAATCTAGCTTATCAGACTCCAAAATGTATATCCTAACACAGGGGTCTAGCCCCTGTGATATTATGCTGCTTCATTCCTATGCTGTGACTGAAACTATGACTCACTTTCAGTCAACATAATTCTCATGGGTGTAATAATAAGGACCTTTTCTTGGAGAGATACCTATATAGAACAGATGTTTACATTTCAAAATGACTTCCTTCAAAGTAATGCCTGTATTTTAAAGTTACATTTTCCTTCTGTGAAATTTGGAATCAGGCTCAGTTTTAAAGCTTTAGATTTGCCTCATGCTCTTTTCAGTAGTTGGTTATTTTTACCCGTTAGCACAATTTTTTTTTTCAGCTGTGACATAGCTAACTTGCAGAGCTGCTGAGAGGTTAAATAAGACAAACAAACAAAAATATTTTAAGTGTTACACAGTGTGTGAAATGTAGCAGCCTTTCAATAAATATAAGTAGTAATAACACTTCTTTAGTACTTCATCAACAAGTATGGCTTTAAAATACTAGGTTGGAAAGTTGTTTCCAGCATCACATAATATCCATTCCCATAAGGATTATAACATAATTATTATTTTTTGCAATCTTTGTGCCAAATACTCTCCCATATTTAGTTAAGGTTTATGGTTCAATATCCTGAATAACCTTCTGTGAAATCTCATGGTTAAGTAAATGGGTAGCATAAAAAGATTACCTATTGCCTTATTAAGTTGCAGTGACATGCTTTTATTTCAAGGTAGATAAATAAAAGACCTCTAAGTAAGTTTGTCTTTAAATATAAGATATTTCCATGAACATGTAATATGGAGTGTACTAGATCATTACATTGGTTCTTTATGCAACAACGGTGCACTTCTTGTTTATTTCCATTGGTAATCTTGTTTAATGTCAGGTTTCTTCACATCTTTAAGAAAAAGAACATAAAAAGCCCTTAATTCCATTTTATACCCCCCAAAAATGTCAACAAAGAAGCTGTGTTGTACAGGAAATAATACATGTTTAACTTGTAAATGCCACAGGGTTTATACTAAAATTGTAGGCTAAGGTTCAGTTATGAATGTACACTTTGAGGATTAGCCTGTGGGTACAGGAAACAACATGTTCAAGAGATCTCTTTTTCAGAACAGTAAAATACCTAGAGCATTATGAGGCTTAATTGAATAAAATTTCACCATATACACACATTTATAAGCTTACGACTCTTGACAAGTTAAAACTTCATCAAGAATTCAACATCAAATAAAAATTAATTTCTACTAGCAATGTTGCATGAAACTTAATCCAGACAGGACCATCTTACTAACACCAATGTTCTTTGCCCAAGTCACAGTTACCCCAAAGCTAATTTAAAAATTAGTCTCTGTTTTCTTCGTTCTTAAAGAAAGTGTCATAAATATCTGGTACCACATCCCCTGGAGATTGTTTTCCAAAGAACAAGACTTCTATATTTCTATTTTTCTACAAGGGGATAGCTTTGAGATAATAAAGCATATGTATAGGTAGCTACCAAATACTCCTAGTTCTTCACAAATTAATAGTAGGGAATATAAAAATAAATATATCAGCTATATTAAAAATATATTTTATTTAGACAAGTTTCTTACCTACTCAGAATCTCCTTGAACAAAGCATGGCTTAGGGTTTAAACAATCCTTAAACACCAGTTATGTATCTATCTAAAATGTGAAGTGCATATTCCTTTCTTACTAATTAAATATAAGGATAGTACAGACTAAGGCAGAACCTAATGAGTTTATCTGTTGAAGATGGTGGCTTCATAGTTTAAGTTTTAAAGACCAAGGTATTTTACTCAGTTATATAATTGCTTCTAAACAATAAAATGCCTATCTCAAGATGGATAATTATGAACTAAAACTACTCACGTTTTAATAAGTGCATTCTGTGTCACCCAGACTATCTTTGAGACACAGGTGATGTTAAATATATTCAGTTGTTTGTGTGGGAGAGTTTTTCTCCCTTCTACTCTGTTTTGAATGTGTATTCAGCTTGACATGATTCTGAGAGAATAGAGTTATTGTGACTTTACTTGTCTTGCTTGTCAAATGATTTGAAGCAGACTTTAGGTCAACAACATTTAAAATTCCAGTTGAATAGTGAACAGAGAAGGAATTTTCTGAGTAGGTTGTAAAGGAAAGAATATACTCATCATAGATCCAATCGTGGAAAAAGCAGACTGTGAAACTATTCTCTATCTTCCTCACACATTTTTCTTTTTCTTCCTTTCCACCGTAGAAGTTATTCAAAAACACCACTCTTGCTCGGTTTCTTTGGTTTTTAAGAAGAACTTTTTTAGACTGCTTAATAATAATAAGCAACCAAATCTCTCAGTGCCTCAATTTTCCTACCTGCAAAATAAGGTGGCATAAGATTAGAACATGTATGAACCAAATGTGGAGCTCGTTGAAGATTCCCAAGACCTGCCTTAAAAATTCTCTTTCACTAGGACTGGGCAAGTCTCTGAATTTGCTTTTAATAATAAACCCCTGGATATTTTTGAAGCAGATTATCTGAAGACCCCACTATGAAATCCTGAAAATATGATAAATTCTCTCCGAGTCTCCCCCCACTTCTCATAAATCCCCAAGACATTGTTTCATTTAGATTCCATAGAAAATAATGAGAACTGATTTTCTGGCTTGCAAAGATAAAGTACAAGGAATTTGGATATTATTAAAGCGTTCCAACTTATCCATTCTGTTTTTTAACACTTAAATGAAGGATTTTCTGCAAGTCAACAGAGTATTGCAAGATAAATATATCTTTGCACAGTGATTATATTGTAGTTTATGAAACACTTTGCTGACTATTACAAAACTATACAGAGGTGCTATTATGCTACGAAAACAAGCAATCTTTTTCAAAAATGTGTTACTCTCTTAATAGCTTCAGGGTTATAATGGAAATAAAATTAGTATGTAGCTTGTCTTTTTCATTTTGAATTTCAGTTTGTGTTGGAATATCAAGGGGAATCCAAATCACAAAGTTTTAGAGCTAAAGTATACTCTGGAGATTATTACACACATTTCTGTTTCCTAAAAAGTGTTATCAGGCCCTATTATACCAACAATCACAATGTATTCATGTTTGTATTCTCATTGTACAGTGTCTGGTTCATTGTAGACACTCAAAAAAGTTCACTAGTGAATAAATAAGTGGAATAGAATGAATGAATCCCATCATTGAACAACATAAGGAGAAACTAAGTAAGGTATCTGACATCGGTCACTGGGTAAGTGGCAGATTAAGTTTGAAGTCCATTCAAATCTCCTGAATCCTAAGAGAGCCCTTTAAATGTTGGTGCTTTGCTTCTGTAGACAAAAGTTCTTAAGTCTTCAAAAATGTATTGAAAGTTGCTTCTCCTCTTCACTCATCTCTGCTCCCACCTTAGGTGGGATAGACTGAAATACCTGGCGCAGTGACATTTTATATAAAACATTTTACTCCTCACAGCCTGCATAATTAAAAACCCAGATAATTTCAGATTGTAGTCAGTCTTTCTGTTTGCTAACTAGTGTAACTCTATCATGTGACAATAATGTAAACCCAGTTTGTGGGGGCACCTGGGTGGCTCAGTGGGTCAAGCGTCTGACTGGTGATTTTGGCTCAGGCCATGGTCTCAAGGGCCCCCAGATCAAGGCCTATTCAGTGGCAAGTTGACTTAGGAGCCTCTTGGTCCCTCTCCTTCTCCCCCACACCCTCAGCTTCTATGCTAGCACATGCTCTCGCTCCTCCCTCTCTTTCTCTCTCTAAAATAAATAAATCTTTTAAAAAATGTAAACTCAGTTTATAAATAATAGCTAATAACCTCTAAAATCACGTGATTCTTAAGATTCCTTTTTATTTCTGGGCTTTGTGTTATAAAGTGAGACTTAGTATTTTACATCAATCACACTAGCTCACATTTGTAAGATTCAAATCTGCACAAAATGGAACCATGCAATATTGCATTTTAATTCTGGCACAGAAGCTCAAAACAAATGGGCTAAGTCTATTTTGGCTATCTCTTGTCACTGTCCTGGCTCTCCACAAGGCCTTGCTTTGACAGCAACATTTGTAGCTGGAGTGGGTATTTAATTAATTTAGTTATTTGCTTCTCAGGAAAAAGGAATATTGTGGTCCATTTTGTCATGGTGCATCAGGGATGGGATTTTTCATGTGATAGGTTTTCTAGATGACATGTCACGTGGGGGTTAAAAAGTCAAGAACCAATTTAAAAAGTAATTTCAAAGCCTTAGCTCTGGTAGATGTGTTTGTTTGCTTGAAAAAAGAAACAGAAATTCCCATCATGTTCAAGAGGAGACAAGCTTTAGGGGATTCTTATTTTTCAGTTTTCCATTGCTGTGTAATAAGCCAGCCCAAAATATAGTGGCTTCGTATAACAATTTTGTTATATATCCAGATTCTGTGGGTTGACTGGGGCCCAGATGTAAACGTTCCCTATGGATCTTGCTTAGACTCTTCACATAGTTACAGTGAATTGGTGGTTGTTATTGGACGTCTGGCTCTTTACTGTTTCTCCCTGTGGCCTCTCTCTTTCAGCAGATCTACCTAAACTTCTTTGGTGCAGGAATCAGCGCTCTAAGAGAAGGAAGGGGAAGTTGCAAGGCAAGCTTTTTTAAATTATAGGGTTCACAAGTCACAGACCATCCCTTCCTTTATATACTGTTGGCTACTTTGGAATTGTTATCTGATGCCTAATCATTAGCATCAAATTTTATCTTTATCTTCCAAAGACAACAAATATTGGTAGAGGAAAAAAATTTTAAAAGCATAGGCCAACAACTGCTTTACTTAAAAAAAAAAAATCCTAACCACCAAGAATACATAATCCAAAAGTTACTTTAAAAATACGGCATCAATCCACATATCCTTGAGTGCAATCCTCCCCTCAAGTCACAGAAGAGAAGAAAATAACAAGCTTGTATTTCTATAGTAGAAAGGTAAAAAGTTACCAATCTGCTCTGAAATCTTGGTGCTGTGACAGAACCCCACCACGTGAGCAAGATGAAGGACTGGACCGTGGCCTCAGGAATCTCTGGGGTTTTTAGCTCCTTCCTTATAACTGGTACATTGAATAAGTGAGTGTCATGAAATGTAATCAAAAAGCAGATTTGTTTTTGCTTCTGTGGGGAAGTTCTGTCTTGCCTCTAGGTAAAAAATTGTGGGCAGTCTCCTGATTTTACACCTTATTCTTAGGTAATTAAAATTTCCTTGGCTTCTTTAAATCACAAAAGAGCATGGATTCAGTATTTAGAACATCTGGTTCTATGTACAAGTCAAAGCTGTTGATTTCATTCGAGGATATAGCCAATCTCCTTTTGCCTCAGGCTTCTAACTTTCCTTTTATTAAAGCTGTGATTCTTCAGAATTGAAATAGGGGGAGGAAGGAAGGTTGAGGGGAGAAAGCCAGGTCTTGTTGTGTCCTGACTTCATTCTTTATGTGCATACCAGGTATTTAAAGCTGACTGGGGCTCTTTAACTATGTTTGGGCATTCTTCAGAGGCTCCCTTGTTCATATGCAGCTCCCTCATTCCACTTAATGCTTCTTTCTACTCTCTTGTGACTTCTTGCTTACTCTTGCAACTCCTAAGAATACCGTGATATTTGCTACCCAATACTAAGGTTCTTTCGCTCCTCTAGAACTATCTTACTGGTCAAGGTCGAAGATTATCTCCATGCTAGCTCTCTTTTACATGCATGTGACCCTCAAGAAACATTCCAATGTTTTTGCTCCTACAAGTAGTGGGAGGGAAAGCTGATGCTAACGAGGTGGCAAAATCCTTTTTTTCTTGCCTTTGGAGCAGCTACCTGGCCATTTAGATTGACACCTGCGAGTCTGGAACAAATCCACTATACTTTCCTAGCTTTAGGGGACAAGTAAGTTTTCTGAGAAATCCACCGAAGGCTTTCTGTCTTGACCTGAGAGAAGGAAAGGAGCACCCCACCCAACTCCTCTGGGGAAGATTCTAGTCAAGATTTAGTTCCTCAGTCCTTTTGTGTCTATTTACCCAAGTGAATTAGAGGGTTCAGGATTCTTATAACTGGTTTTATAACCCCTTTGAAAATTCTTCAGCACATCTGTCTTTCTTGGGTGTCTGACAAGTGGAATAGTGTAATAGTTAAAGACCCTGGGACTAGATTTCTTAGCTTCAAATGCCAACTTACTTAACCTTGCTATTTTCTGTTTCCTCTTCTATGAAATATTCTTACCTGGCTGATATTAATAATGCCTAGTTGCTAAGTTCATTGTGATGATTAAGTAAGTTAATAGTATAGGACACTGAAAAGAAGGGGCCGGAAGTCAAGATAAGAATATTATTTTAACAACCTGTCAACTGTCTCTTTATCCCTGGAAATATCAATCAAAAGCTGGCATATGAAATACATAAGAGAATTTACCGCTACGTGAGGTAGGAAAGTAGATGTCTAAGAATATTCCAACTTTGAGACTAAGATTCAATTAGTCAGGAAATTGGCCAGAAGTTCAATACTGCTAGTGAGTAACTTGTGTGAACTACAGTGGGTCCTTTAATAACTTCTACGTTTGGTTCTCTCTTTTACATGTGGAATTCAGTTTTTCCCATTTCAAGACATGAAACTTCCTTGTCAAAGGAAATCTATTCCTTCAACAAATAATTATTAAGCGTATACTATGTGCCAGGTATTCTAAGTATTGGAGATGTGGCAGTGAACAAAAACTGAAAAAAAAAAAAAATCTCTGCCATCAAGGAGTTTATATTCTAGTGGTAGGACCCAAACAAATAAAATATGTATAATATCTTATATTTGCCCCTTGGCCAATAGAACCATAAGAAGACTTGAACTCAGAAGAAGAGAGATGGTCTGAATGTCCTCAACTCCTTTGACAGAAGTAATCCCATGTTTAGAGCATAATAAAATTACTTCTGATCATCTCCATGCAGATAGTGATGGCAAGGCTGTGAACAGAATTCAGCAAAGGGAAGAAGGAGGCTTTAGCCAGGAACATGCAGAATTCTGGGCTCCCACTCTTTTGCTGGACCGTACTGATGTTGAGGCCCGCAAGGGGGAGTTCTTAAGTGGAGCACATAAATCTTCTGGGCTCCCTTTTGGACTCCCAATTGAGTCTAGAGACTGAGAAGGAGCAACCTAACCTAGAACTCCTTATCTTAGGCTCCTGTGTGATTCTTAGAGCAAGAAATCTCTAAGACTTGCTGTGGCATCTTGCAGATGAGGGCACAAGGAAAAGGGAAAAAAAATCAGTTTCATAGAATTATGAGTTTGGGAATTCTTTCTAGCCAGAATGAAGTATTGTTTCTGTGATCTACAAATGAAGAACATAGAAACACAAGCATCATTAAAAAAAATCTTATATTTATCAGAATGCCTAGCACTAATAAAAAGACTGACAACATCAAACGTGGAGGAGAACGTAGACCCAACTGAAGGCTCATATAAATTTCCACTTTCCACTCCCATTCAGTGGAAGTGTAGTGGGAGTCATCTGGAGCATCCAAACCTCTCCCTAGGTCAGGGTCAGAAGTTTTAGATAGGAGCAACGAGACGCAGGAACAGCCCTCTGGGGGCCTGGGGGATGTTGCCCACAGTCTGCCCAGGGCAGTCGATGGCGCCTTCTCTTATAGCCAGCCTTGGCTGCCAGCGTGTGGAGGGCTGGTAACAGACTGCTGCAGTCAGCCCTTGGCCACAGGGGGACAAACCAGAAGACAAAGGCCCGCACCTGGAGACTCCAGAACAGAAAAGTGAAGAGCCTACTCACATCCCTGAGCCCCTGAATTTGTTGGTCCTAGGATCGTCCCCCTTGGGACTTCTGGTCATAGATGATAAATACAGTTTTATAGTTTGAGCGAAAAAAAAAAGTGAAGTGGAAAATTTCCACTTTCCACTCCCACTCGTGGAAAGAGTGGAAATTTTGGGAGTGGAAAGTGGAAATTTATAATCACTTTGAAAAGTGGTCTGGCAATAGTTACAAAATTAAGCATATACCTATCCCATGGCACAGAATTTACCGATGAGGAGTGAAAGCATATGTTCACACACACATATACAAAAACATATGCAAGAATCTTCATAGCAACTTATTCATAATAGCTCAAAACTAGAAACAACACAGATGCCTACCAAGAGAAGAATATATAAATCAACCGTGGCTTACTTATATAGTGGAATACTATTCAACAACAAAAAGGAATGCAACAACATGGAAAAATCTCAAACAGAGTACTCAGTGAGAGAAATTTTACATGAAAAAGTACCTACTGGGTGCCTAAGTGGCTCAGTGGGTTAAAGCCTCTGCTTTCGGCTCAGGTCATGATCTCAGGGTCCTAGGATCAAGCCCCCATCGGGCTCTCTGCTGGGCGGGGAGCCTGCTTCCCTCTCTCTCTCTGCCTGCCTCTCTGCCTACTTGTGATCTCTCTCTCTCTCTATGTCAAATAAATAAATAAAATCTTTAAAAAAAAAGAAAAAGTACCTACTGTATGATCTATATGAAGTTCTAGAACAGGAAAAATTAATCTATGAAAAAAAAGAAGTGCTTGTTTCTGGGATATGGGAGCAAAAATAGAGAAGGGGTATGAAGGAGATTTCTGGGGTTTTAATAATCTGTATTTTGATAGGAATTTGGAGTTGCATGAGTGTATGTATCTGAACTTCCTGAATGGTACACTTAAGGTTTTTACATTTCGTTGTATGTAAAATTTAGCTCAAAAGCAAAAGTAATTCTGTAAAATATTAAACTCTAGTTAGTGTTATGCATGCCTAGACATTTAGGGAAATGTACTGATATCTGCAAGTTATATGGGAAAGCATCAAAAAATAAGTTAGATTGATAAATGGATAGTGGGATGGATAGATAATTATGTTATCCAGCAAGGAGAGCAAAAAGTTACTCTTAGAATCTAGGTGGTTGGTACATGTTCATTTACTATAAACTTTGGGTTTTTTTTTAAAAGATTTTATTTATTTATTTGACAGAAAGAGACACAGTGAGAGAAGGAATACAAGCAGGGAGAGTGGGAGAAGGAGAAGGAGGCTTCCCGCTGAGTAGGGAGCCCGATGTGGGACCAATCCGAGGACCGAGATCTTGACCTGAGCTGAAAGTAGACTCTTAAGTACCGAGCCACCCAGCAGCCTAAACTTATTTTCTTTAAGCTTGATAATTTTCAAAAGAAAGTTTTCAGGAAAGAAGTCTAGTTTGAGGTGGGAATATGACATTTTATTATACATGCTTCATGTATTGTAAAAATTCAAACAATATGAATATTTCATAGCTTTGTTATGTACCTCTTGAGTACCTTGAGTTTACTGAGATGGTAAAAATAAGACATACATTCATTCACTCAATAGTTATTTACTCAGCAGTTGATTATCAATCTTTCATAAGGACAAGCAAAATAGAGTCTGTTCCTGCCCTTATATTCTTTCTTTTTCAAATCTCTTTCTGATATTTTATCCTAAATTTTTTTATTGAAGAATAACTGATATACAACATTATATTCATACAATAGTGATTTAATATTTACATAAATTATGAAATGGTCACCACAATAAGTCTATTTACCATCTTATGGTACCAAGTTTTTAGAATATTATTGACTATATTCCCTATGCTGTACATTATATCCCTGTATCTTACTAATTTTATAACTGGAAGATGTACCTTTTAATCCCTTTCACCTATTTCGTCTATCTCCACCTACCTCCCCTCTGGCAACCATCCATTTCTTCTCCGTATTTAAGTCTGCTTTCTGTTTTGTTTTGTTGGTTGGTTTTGGGTTTTAGATTCCACGTATAAATGATGGTCTTTCTCTGTCTGACTTATTTCACTTAGCATGACCCCCCTCTAGGTCCATCCATGTTGTCACAAACATCAAGATTTCATTCTATTTAATGACTCAGTAATATTCCTCATATATATATACCACAACCTTCTTTATATGCTCATGTACTTATGGACATTGAGGTTTCTTTCGTATCTTGGCTACTGTAAATAATGTTGTGATGAACATAAGGGTGCATATGTCTTTTTGACTTCGTGTTTTTGCTTTCTTTGGATAAATATTTAGGAGTGGAATTGCTTAATTGGATGGTAGCTCTTCTAATAAAGGAAGAACAGATAGTCATTTTATGATTATTCTGCTAATAAATAATATAGCATTTATATTAGAAATAATTTTAAGTAATTCTTCTTTAAAATCCTCAATGCTGGGTTTAGGCATTACTTTTATCTGATTTGAAATATTTTAAATAAAGAAGACTGAACTTTATGAAAACAAGCCTGGAGATAGATTTTATGGTGCTTTCTATATTGAACCAACAGCTAGAAAATTTTCTCCAATTATTATTTTTCATGTCTTTCATGTAAAGTACAGTCATAAAATATTAGTTTCTGAAATTAACTAATCCAAAAAGAAAACCATTTGAATAAGTAACTTTAAAAAAATTCTCTTTTTTTTCCCCCTGAAACATAAGCCAGCAGCATCACAAGATTTTTCCTTAATACCTACATAATGTAAATTACATCTGGCATGTCTCCTTACTAAAACCACAGTGTACAGACATAACTAAAGTAAATAGCTTTAAGCAAGTTAATTTATAATCTCATCCAGTGAGTGTATATGCAGCCGTCAAAAAACATTATTCTTCTAGTTACTGACTTCAAATACAAATCCTATTATCTCTATTATTGAAATGCTTAAAGCAAGCATTGGACCAGTAAAACCTTGGATCCAGTTCTCAGTCTTTTTTCTGTTCTGTTCTTCTGTGAATTTACCCACCTGACCTTTTTCCTTAGCAATAATCTTATTTCTCCTATGGAGTACTGAATATTTTCTTTAAACATTCCCAACATCAAGTTTTTCACAAAGTCATGCAACTTTCCTATTTCCAATCACAGCTCTACTATTTTCTCATCATCTGCATTCTGAATCTAAGCAATTCTCTTAATCTAGTTTTTCTCTCAAAAGTTCCTCGTATCTTTCTTTCTCTTTATTCTCATTCTCACCAGCCTAGTTCAATGTTCTTGTACCGAGCTATTGTAATAGCTTTTAGAAGTAGGATTTATTCTACTTCTAATTTGTTGCTCTTTCTCCAATTATTAAAAAAAAAATCACAAAATAAAAAATTTTAAAAAAGTAAATTGAAAAATATTTATTTTTAGAAAGAGAGAGAGAGAGAGTGCAGGGAGAAGGGGCAGCGGGAAAGGGAGCCTTAAGGGAGAGCCTTAAGCAGACTCCACACTGAATGAAGAGCCTGATTCCAGGCTTGATCTCAAGATACTGAGATCATGACCTGAGCCAGAACCAAGAGTCTGATGTTTAAATGATTGTGCCACCCAGGTGCCCCCGGAAGATAATTTTTGGTGCTGCCATGAAGCTAGTTAAAACAACAATCCATATTTTGTTGTACACACTTCTGGTTGCTTCTCATGTTTCTTCAAAAACATGATTTAAATTAGGTATATTACTTTTTTCAAAAATACCCCAAACTTTATGCATTTAATCCCCACATTTGCATATTTATTTTATGACTAATTTCTTCTTTTCATAAATAGCACTAATATGGGCATCTATGTATGTACATTTTTGTGAATCTCTGATTATTTCCTCAAAATAAATGCCAAAAGGCAGAAAGAGTGAGTTAAATAATCTTTAAGATGTAAAACTTTAACAAATAATTCTTTAAAAAATAATCTTTCCAAATGTCCTTCTAACTTACTTCCAGCTGTGTATCAATATCTTTTTTGCCAACTTTCAAACAAAAATCAGCATTATCATTTAAAAATGATCAATTTTATAGCTTAAAATGGTATCTTCTTTTAATTCTCAGCCCTATTTGGAACCTAATGAAGTTTATTTTTTTTATAAGAAAAATTTCTTTATTGACCATTTATGCTCCATTTTGGGAATTACCAACTCATGTCTTCAGTTTATTTTCTTATTGGAAGCTTTGTTTTTTGCTTATTTATTTTGGCGTAGTTTTATAGTTAGTCTTTCTGTCTCTAGCTTCTCCCAATCCCAAATAACCTCTGTTTTACTTCAAGAGAAATATAATTAATACACCACTTGCTTGTCCAAATTGTAAATGGCTCTTCATTCCCCTTACAGAATCAAGACTGACATTCGAGGATTCTAATTTCTTTACCTAAGCCAATCAGTAAGTATCACCATCCTCAACACCAAAGATGTATTCATCCTTACCAAGGGTATCCAAAGATATCTTTTCCTAATGGTTCCTCCCACTCTTATTCATCTTAAACCTATCAATCCTGACTCACATCCTACCCAACTCTTATACAGTTACCCCAGCTCACATGGAGTTTCTATTTACTTTTTCTTTATTCTACTTATATGCTCCTGCCAGAAATCTGGGAACATTTGCTGGCACTCTCCTCTTCTTTACCTCCCATAGTTGATCCATAACCAAGTGCTGTTAACACTTGAACAGCATGGATATGAATTGTGGGAGTCTACTATATGAAGATTTTTGAACAATACAGCGCTGTCAATATATTGTTCTCTTATTTATGATTTTTGTAACTTTTTCTTTTCTCTAGCTTAATTTTTTGTAAGATTATAATGTATTATACATATAACATACAAAATATGTAATAATTGACTGTTTATGTTATCAATAAGGCTTCCAGACTAGTAGTAGGCTATTAGTAGTTAAGTTTTTGGGAAGTCAAAAATTATATGCAGATTTTCCACTACAGGGAGGTCAGTGCATTGTTTAAGAGTTAACTGTTGTCTTATCCCCTCCTCCCAAGAGAGAAAGGGGCGGCTGGAGATATTGATGGGAGGGACAAAGGGAGAGGGAGAAGGAGAGAATATTAAGCAGGCTCTGCCCAGTGCTGAGCCCAAGGTGGGGCTAGATCACAAGACCCTAAGATCATGCCCTGAGCTGAAATCAAGAGTCAGAAGCTTAACTGACTGAGCCACCCAGGTACCTCAAGAGTCATGTACTCTTAATTTTACTTCCTAAGTACAATTTAAATTCTCTTACTTATCTGAATGAATATGGCCATTGTGCCAGACCACATCTTAATCCTGTACTACCTGGACTGTGAATAGTCCCTCCACTACCTATCATTCATTGTCTTTAGTAGTCATAGTGACACTTTTAAAAGCCAAATTTGATCACAATTCTTCCCCTTGCTTAAAACTCTATCAATAGATTTTTATTGCACTTAGGATAGAATCCAAAATTGTTTGCATAGGCTACAACATCCTGCGGGATCTGGGTGCTTTTCATCATCATTTTTCACTACTTCCCCCGCCCATAGCCTTGGTCACTGTCAGCCTCAAATACCCTCCAACTCCCTTTGTTTTTATCATCACTTTCTTATATCCTTCTTCCTCTGTGTCACTCTTTTCCCTGCACCCATATCCTGTTCCTCCTGTAGTTGCCAACTTAAATGTAATTTCCTCAGGGTACAATTCTCAACTCTCTAGATTAGGTTACATTTCTTTATTACTGAGGTTTACAGCATGATATGTTTCCTCCACAGTTCTTATGATAATTTTAATCACTTCCTGTTTCTTTTTCCTTTTTTTTTTGAGTAAATGATATAAGTTTATTAAGTGAAGATACAGAAAGAACTCCCAAGTATGAGAGGGGTCCCAACAGCGTTCCCAACAAGGGCCTTGAGGGTTGGGTTTTTTTTTTTAATAGAAAGCCCCCAAGGAATTTAAATCCTCTTAACATCTCTGTTTGATAACACCTTCAATGGCTTACTTCCTTTTTAGGGTCTGGTTATTCTTTGTTGGTCACAGGTGATTACCATAAAGACACCCACCCCACAAGACCCACCCTCCACACCAAGGGTAGGGTGGTCTGATTTGTCCCCTCATCTCTGGTTTCCCCACACTTCCACATATTTGGGATTTCTGTGAGTCTGATCACATAGCTCCTACCTATCTCTCCCTACCTGGCCTTTACTCATTTCCTCCCCCTGGAACAGTAACCCTAACTGCCAGTACGGAATGGAGTGATGACCACTCTGGCTGCTTCCTGCTGAAATGGGGCCACAAGCTGTATGGCAGTTGGAATTTATGCAGGGGTGGGTTCAGGGGCTTGTGGTATGGCTTCCAGGGGATCATGATGGGCAGCAAACAGTACATGCATCAGCACATGCAAAAAAATAAAAATAAAACAACAATTAGGCCCAAAATTATGATCACATCCCTTAGATAAGATCCCCAATTACCAATTTTGACACATAGATCAGTGGATCTCTTGATCTTCTTTAATTGATCACAAATGTCCCCTGTGAATTGGGACATCTTGCAGGAGTTAACTGCCCTGTTAAAACAGTACATGTGAGGAAATTGTTCACACCCCAAATGGTGTAGCAATAGTAGACAGTCAATAGTGGTACAGTTCCTGAGAAGTTCTTCGCTGATTTCATTTAGTTCTTGGCTGAGTGCATCCAGTGCTTGGGAAGTATCATTTAGAGCCTTGCTGAGCAAGCATACTGTTTTGCTTATTTTATATTGCAGTCCTGTTATAAGTCCTGGAAGCCCCATAGTGAGCTTTCAGGCTGTTTTTACCAGGAGGGCTGTTGTATGCTTGGTTAAAGCCTTTGTTTGTGATTGTATTGTCAGTAGAGGTGGCTTCTAGGATAAAAGACTATGAGGGATGAAACCATCAAGAAGCCCTTTTTGTTTAAGGTACAGCTTAACAATATCCTAATTACAAGGAATCACCGGCAATGGGAGAAGACTCCTCAGGAGATAAGGGCATCCCCCAGTGCATCATCCAATCTAATCACAAAGATTAGAATCTTGGAAACAGGGCCATCCATTATCTCCATGGCTTTTAAAGAGCAATTTTGTCATCGCAGCTACATAGAATTGATCAAGATGATAGCTGAGCTATACAGTTGTTGGGGAATCTATCCCATTTCCCAGTTGTTCAAGTAATCATATGTCTATGGTGTCCTATTATCCCCACAGAATGACAAGCAAGAAGATTGTTTATACATGAGCTATTGTGTCACTTTCTCTGAAGTTTATGTTTAGCATAGGCAAACATTCAAAGACAATCAGAACTAAAATTTAGCATCCACAAAGGTGTCTTATTGAAACATATTTTCTCCATAATAGCCCTCATTTCCAGAGATAACCAAATAAGACTAATTTGTTTGAAAAAAAAACAAGTCTGTTTTAAACAAACAGCATAATTATTTGGTATGTTACATTCTGGTATAAGGTCATCATCACTGGATATTATGGCTATTAAAGTGTTATGTGACACGGAAATAACTGAGTTTCTTTGTCAATTGCATTATAATGAACTCTCCCATCAGATCATTAAATAATTTCCATTTCTGAGTTTTTATCATTTATAATTATACTTATTCTCTTGAAAAATGAGTTTCATCTCCAAGGAGGTTTATAAAAAGGACTTTTAAGACAAATACAAGTATTTGATATCTTTAAGATCAAAACTAAAATAGGTAAAAACTTCCAAAATGAACTAAAGTTGCATTTTAAACAAGGATAGTAACATGAGACTAAGTGAGTTGGGAAAAAAAAAAATTATTACGGATTTTTGTAACTCTTGGTTTTAACACTGGTTCTCTAATGTTTGCTATCGCAGATTAAGGAAACTTTCTCTTCAGATACCTGTGACTTATAAAAGTATGAAAAAGTATTCATTTGTAAACAATTTAAAGCATGTAACTTTTCTCTCTACCTGAACCCTCTAAAATTCAAAAGGTCTCAGTAAGTATTCTTTCTTCCATGGCAATCATAGTCATTTGCATAAGTTCAATAAGAATCTGTTCTCCTTGTAACAGGACAGACACCACTGGAAACATTGATTATTCTACCAAGACTTTGACTGGAAGTCATATTTGGGAGAGACATGCATAGACTCAGACAGGACCAAACAGCTTTAAGGAATTAACGTTGACTTTGTGGAACCTGGAGCCATAAAGGCCCTGGGAAATGTTGTCCAAATACCTTACTTACAGAGTTCCCTCTATTCACCAGATGAGTAAAGAATGTCACTTCCTGGCAGGTGCAGGAATCTCAGGATACTTTGGGGACCTCGAGAAGAGGAATACACCCAAATCTACAAGTATTGCAGGCATCTCTGATGGCAGGTTCTTGGCTTGGCTTCTGGCCTGGAGAACCTACTAAAAGTTCAACCTAGAGATTCTTTATAAAAAGTTCCAGCAAATTGGAAACTTCTCAAAGATCCATGCGGTCAATCATTCTTGATGAGCTTATGTAAACAATTATGCTATTTGTTAAAACTGCTCCGTTCTTGTGGTTATTGTTTCACAAGGGCAGGGACCATGTCTGTATTTTTCAGCATTGGATGGCAGGTATCAAGCAGAATGTCTTATAAAAAAAAAGAAACTCAGGAACATTTTGTGACCTGGGGGAAAAAACATGAAAACCTGATTTATTCTATGACAACAGCACTTACTTGTTATTCTCCAATTATCTCTGGGGTTAATTTTTTATTTCCCTAAGTATATTTCATCATGTTCTACTCTTCTTTATAATCCCCATAGCAGAGAGCAGTTTTGCAAAACAGCAGACATTAAATATATAGCAGTTGAGATAAATGTGTGGTTGAATAGTCACAACCCTGACCTTTTGCAAAGATATTGAAGGACAGGTAGTCAAAGCAAAATTCAGTACTGAGGGAAAACAGAAGAAAGGGGATAAAAACATCTGTACTGGTCAACTGGGGATTGATTAATAATCAAATCATTAGTTTTGATGATGTACTCATGTTGCCAGGTATCTAAAACTAACACTGCTAACTGAAATCTTTGTTTCTTTTTCTTTGAGAGAAAGCAAGAGCACTTCTTTCCAGAAATCTGTTAATGCAGAAAAAATAATTTGCTTGAATGAAATTCAAATTAAGAGATTGAATTAGTTCAAAAATTGCCATTTTCTCTTACATAATGGTAAATATTATTAGTTGTTTTTTATTGTCCCATCAAATGATTCTTTTAAGAAGCATCTCAATCAGGTAAAGAGGCATTGAAGAGCAGGTAATAAGGTAAAGGAAAATCCAAAATCAAATTTTGAAACAAAAACATAGTTAAGTCTGAATTATTTAGTTGCGACCTAACCCAGTTAGGACACACGTCAGATCTGGTACCTTCTCACTGCCATAAGTAAGCAGAGGCAGCAGTTCAACACATTATCTTCTTTTAGAACAGAAATGCCAGGGGCTAGCCTCATTTCCTCAGATCCCGAGTGGAACCTAAACTCAGCATCAGTTAACCACTGTCAAATTATTCAGTATCTCTGCCTGTGTATTTATCCCAGGTTCTACTATGTCTCAGGTTGGAGCTTGTCCTTAATTCCTGCCATCCACATCTATCTCATGAAAAAGGATTTATTTGTAATATATGGATATGTGTGAATCTTTCTTTTTTTTTATTATGTTCAGTTAGCCATCATAAGTTTTTGTTGTAGTGTTCAACTATTCATCAGTTGTATATAACAGCTAGTGCTCATCCCAACACATGCCCTCCTTAATACCCATCACCCGGTTTCCCCATCCCCACCCCCTTTCTTCTGTAACCCTCAGTTTGTTTCCTGGAGGCTAGAGTCTCTCATTGTTTGTCTCCTTCCCTGATTTCTTCTGCTTCAGTTTTCCCTCCCTTCCCCTGTGGTCCTCCACTCTATTCCTTATGTCCATATATGGGTGAAACCATATGATAATTGTCTATCTCTGCTTGACTTATTTCACTTAGCATAATCCCCTCCAGTTCCATCCATGTCAGTGCAAATGGTGGGTGTTCATCCTTTCTGATGGCTGAGTAATATTCCATTGTATATATGGACCACATCTTCTTTTTTCTCTCTCTCTTTTTTATTATGTTCAATTAGCTCACATATAATACATCATTAGTTTTTGATGTAGTGTTCAATGATTCATTAGTTGCATATAACACCCAGTGCTCATCACCACATGTGCCCTCCTTAATACCCATCACCTGGTTACCTCAACCCCCACACCCCCCCCCCCCCTTCTGAAACTCTCAGTTTGTTTCCTGGAGTCCAGAGTCTCTCATGGTTTGTCTCCCTCTCTGATTTCTTCCCATTCAGTTTTCCCTCCCTTCTCCTGGGGTCCTCTGCACTATTCCTTATGAATCTTTCTTTTGAAACAATGTAGTCATGTGAATTCCTGGCCCTAGTTGCTGAATTCTTTGTGAAGTGTCAGAATACAAATTTGAGTTTAGGAGCCAAAGAGAACTGATTTGCTCTTCAGAACTGAAGAAGAATTAAGCACTTTAAGAGGGAACTTCAGGAGTAAGAGAGAACGGCCAAGCCAGCCTTTGGGAGGGTAGAGTATGTATGTTTCTCGGGGGCAGGTTGGGGGAGGGAGGCGGATGGAAGACTGCTTGCTCCATGACTCCTCTCAAATCTCTAGTTGAGTGCATTAAAGCCCATCCTATATGTAGTCTAAATGGACTGATTATGCCAACGATTGAAGGGGCTAAGATTGATGTCTAAGTTAGTCTGAGATAAAACAGGGGAGCCAAAAGAGACAGAGTCCCTGGCAGAAACAAGAATCTCTGAAGGGTAATTAATAAAGAAGAGAGTGTGAAGTCTTTGAACTTCTATAGCTTACACTCAATTTAGGTAGCTGCACACAAGCCAGATATCTAAAACTAACACTCCTAACTGAAATGTGTTTCTTTGTCTTTGCAAAAAGGCAAGATTATTGCTTAAGGAAAACACATTTTCCTTAATATGAAAGTGAATTTATATTTCCTTAATATGAAAGTGAATTTAATATTAAGTGAATTTCAGTGACATTAAAGGTAAGTTAGTTAAAATAACAAAGGAGCCAAAGAAACAAGTTAAAATCATCTAAGCTATTTTTAAGGGAAAACAATCCTATGGAAAAGTTAGTGTTTCATTGAAACATTATGCAAATTATAAAAATATAAATTACAATCCTATTTCTTCCATTAAAGGTTTTATCTCAAACCAAGTCACTTTACAATCTTGTTCAGAATGTCTTGTTTGTAACATGTGATCGAAAATATTTGCAGCTTGTGACAGGGCTAGGTGATCTCCTGAGACTATTAAATCTCTCAGAAATATGATCCTTATCTGCATAACTGAATTAAATATTTGAATATATATTTTGTTCCCATTACTAGCGATTCAATTAGCTAAAACCAGACATACTGATTAGTAAAATGAATATCCCTAAATAGTTAATTTTCTTAATTTTGGTAAAGGACTCATGACAACTGATATCTGGGTAGGCAAGGGAAAATAAAAACATGTGTTCTAAGAGAGTCTGAATGACATTATTTTCCATAAATGGATAATTGAAAAATTTATTCAATCCTTACTTGAAATATATTTGCTATATTTTGAGATAAATCTTTCAGCTATATATAACAGCAAATACATGTGCAAATTTATATGTTACATAATATTTTGAATTATGCCATTAGACAAGACTTTTATTTAAAAACCTAGGTTGCATTGTTGTTGTTAATTTCTGATTTTCTGTTTGTTTCTTTTTTTTTTTTTCATTTTGATCTGATCCCGTTTTTCTCTGAATGGGTAGTACCTCTGTTCAAGTCTTAGAACAGTAAGCCAATACCTAACTATAACACAGGTGTATGTGAAAATGCATTATTTAAAGAATATATTTACATGTAAATATAATATATGTTATTGGTATTTTTAAATTTACATCTAAGGAAATTGAAACTCAGAGAGATGTCCTTGTCAGTGGGACAGTAGAAATTCAAATCCTGATTTCTAACTTAAATTCATCTTCTTTTCACTTTACCAAAAAATGGAGAAACCAAAGATAATAGAGATAGAGATAGACAGCACCAAAAAACAAAGTCACTTTTGTGTCCCCAAATATTCAGAGGGTTCAGTTGATTCGCATTTTCATATCATCATGAGTTCCTATTGGCAACAACCATGTGAAAAACTGAGTAACACCTCGGTGAGTTAGATTAGGTCATGTGCTCCATCACTCTCACTTTAATTAGCTGAATAATTGCTTCAGCTTTTCAATTTTTTGTCCATAGAGACTTGAGACTCAACTTTCATTGCATGAAAATCACGTTCAGATTTTTCAAAGATAATTTGCTCAATTTTGTTCACTGCAATGATTGACAGCTGTTCTGAAAGAACAAAATCCAGACAAAGCCAAGCACTGAGAATCACTGATCCATGAAATAATATTCCTCCTCCCTGGGGAAAAAAAAAAGCATCCAGATTTATAGCTTATTAATATTTTATGTTATGTATATTTATATGCTTTATATCAAATGTTATCCCTTGCCTATATATATATATGTATCTATTTCTGCATCTTAATTGGTATTTTTAAAATATATGTGAGATCCTTAAGACTGGAACACATTTAGTCAAAGCAAAATCAGAAGAAAGACAGGATGCACAATGGACTATGCAGAGATACAGAAATTAGAAATTCAAATGTAATATAAACTTGACCATATCTTTTCTTATATATGACCTTGATTTTTATGTTTTTATATATTTCTTATTGTCTTTGAAATGAGGTTCAACCTAATCACAGAGGCAATTAATTGATTCCATAATAACAAGGGAGGAAATCATTTTATTTAACTGGTTTCAGTTCCGTATTTGAAAGATCTGTATAATCACATAGCATATAAAATCCTAACATTTAGAGGCAAACTGCCCTTGAATGGTTTAAGCTGTTTCAAACCATCATGTGTTTGTGTGTGTAACATGTGACGTACAATAGCCAGTTTTTGCCATCTGTAGTGTTGCCCTTAGCAACAGAAAAGCATGTGACAGTGCTTCTGTGACTCTGCTGGCCAGCAACAGTGTGGGGAAGGATTTAAGCAAAATGAAACAGACAGAAATATTGATCCAGACAACTGGAGTTTTCAAGTGTCATTGCAATGATAATGCAGACCGTTAAGAGAAATAAGGAACAAAGAAAACAAGCAGGGAAAACTGGAGAGAGAGACTAGGGCAACACAAAGGAATATGTTTTCCAGAGGTTACTTTGAAGTTGAATTTAAATTATGTACATGTAAAAAAAAATTATGTGTGTGTAGAACAAATGTGATCATTTTATTTCTTTGTCCCCATCATTGTATAATTTATACTTAGTAAAGAAATCTCAATGTATTCTGTTGCTTGATACGAGAAGGGATGGTTCTAGAATCAGAAACACCTTCCTCTGTTACCATCACAGTTAAGAATAAGATTGGGGATTCTACTTACAAAAACCGTGCTCATTTAAAGAAGGCTAGAGAAGTACATTTTCAGAGGAGATTCTTTTTCTGGAGTTCATAGAACAGCTTAAATGGACCAGAATTATGAGATCACAAAAAAGAAATAGCATATATAATATTATAGATATTATATAATCATGCCAAATGCAAAACCATAAGATGTTTTCAAGTGCAATACTTTCCTGAATTTGGAAAATAGTAAAATCATGAGAGGGAAGATTCTATAGTGTACATGATCAGCTTAGTTTACTCTATTAAGAAACTCTAGCTATCGGTCTTTAATCAGAAAGAAAAAAAATGCAGATGTAACAACATAAGGACCAATGTCAGATGCATATCATGTAGACAAGTAGGCTTTGTGCTTTATAATCCTTCCATGTAAGTTTCAATGCTTTTAATATTCTACTGTAAAGAGAATGATATTGTGAAGAGAACTATGGTGAAAAGACCAAATCTCAAAAGGGAAAATACTTCTACTTTTACTATCTTGCGTTTACTTTTGTAAAAAGGAGAGGAATTACATGAGCTTTACACTTACAAACTAGTTCAACTGATAGGAGAACCAACAAATACTGAGCACTTGTGATATTTAGGTTTCTGTATATGATACCGTACTGCAAAAGCAGTATGAAGTACACGGTCTTATACCCATTTTATAGGTGAGAAAGCTGAAATTTTAATAGCTTAAGTGACCCTCCCAAGGCTATTATTTAAGAATTGAGTCTGTATTTTCACTCAAGCCTTATACCACACACTTGCTTGCCACTAAGCCTCTTAGACAGAAGGAAGTCTGTGTGCATGCACTTCCAATATCATAAGGTCTTGTACAGTTGCAAGAGGTGGGCAGTACATTTTAACTCTGAACTTCCAAAAAGTCAAACCGATAAGATAAATATACCATCAGTTATAATTATCTATTTTTTCAACAGATATATTTATCCAATACCTCTTCTGTGTGTACAGACATGGTACTAGGCAGTAAACACACAATGGAGGGACAGCAAACCTAGTTGCTGCCTTATATACTAATCAGAATTCTCCAGAGAAGCAAAGTCAAAGGAGATCTATCATCTATCTATCTATCTATCTATCTATCTATCTATCTATCTATCCATCCATCTGCTGAGGTGTGCCACCATCTGTGCTTTGCATGCTGGGCACCCAGGAGGGCTACTGATATAGATTCTGATATACTATATAGAGTATAAAATTGCCGACATGGGACATTTAAAGTACTATTTGAATCTGATATAGATTCCAATCCAATCCAATTGGAATCTACAGATCTAATCTGAGAACCAGGAGTACTATGGGCAGGAGAACATCGTGTCTCAGTCCAACAGTCAGAGAGCAAATTCAACCTGTCTCCACCTTTTTTTCTATTCAGGCCATTGAGAGATTTCACGATGTCCATCCACATTGGGGGAGATATTGGGGACTTCCTTTATTTAGATCACCAATTCAAATGCTAACCTTTTCCAGAAACACTATCACAGATACACCGAGAAATAACATTTAACCAGATATCTGGCATCCTGTGGCCCAGTCAAAATGACAAATTAAATCAACCATCATGCATGTTAGCATGCTAGAACATGCTAACTTTTGCACTGATATACCTGAACTTCTTTACAAAAGCCACTCCTCTCTCTCCTACAGTAACACTCAGTATGTCTGCAGATGTACCCCTTGTTGTAGAGTGTAAAATTGCCGACATGGGACATTTAAAGTACTATTTGGCTCCCAAGATCGAGGATGAAGAAGGATCATGCAAAAAAGCATGTTCTAGCTTTGCCTCATGTAATCATGGCCTTGTGGAATTACCATTCCCTGCCCTCTTAGTCCTCATTGAAATAGTGAAATAGAACATTAATCAAGTATTTTATTTTCTATCTCCCCAATAAGAATACCATTGCTATAATTCACTGCCTAGAAGTCTGCCTGACCCTATAGTTATATTTCAATGAATGGTTAAAGTAATCACACCTGAAGGTATCATTACAAACTATGGGAGGAGGCGTTTTGGTTTTATAAAGTAGGGGAACCGGTGTAAAAAAAAAAAAAAAAAAGTAGGGGAACCGGTGCAATGTCAGACAGTATTAGGAATGAGAAAGGGGTATGAAAATGGAGACTGATTGGAAACAACACTTAAGATGTTTGGCTACAAATAGGATGAGCAATGAACGGAGGCCATAGCTAGCAGTTAAAGTGGAGACAAGGCAAGTGTTTAAATGTTTCTGTTTAATTTTGCTTTGCTGTGGTTTTTAAGGTAGGAGAAACTTTAACAGGTTTAAGTGTTGAAAACGTGGCAGACCACTAATTGGCCCTCAAAAGTTAATTTTCTTTTTCCACAGAAATAGCTTTAGCTGGGCACATGGCTACTCAGCTGAAAACTATTTCCTTGTAGCCAAGCGTGGGCATGTGACTAAGGTGCAGCCAATGGTATGAGTGGAAAGGATTTTTGCAACCTCCTTCTCTGTAAATCTTACTCAAAATGGAATTTTGTGCTTTCCACTTCTGTTCTTCGTTCATCCTACAGGATGGAATGTGGAAGCTGTGGTGACTTAATTGAACCATATGAAAGAGAACAGGAAAAAGGGGAACCTAGGTCTGTGAATGGATCAGAAACACTGCAGTTCAGCTCCAGACAAATTAGGTAAGAGAGAAATAAGCATTTATCTCATTGTACTTCTTTATTTTGGAGTCTCTTTTTCCTAGATGACACCCTCCAGTTCCTCCAGTGGGCTTCGCTAAGCCCACGCTTGACATGGTGCCCCCACAGAATCTCTCTTTCTTGGGCAGAGAAAACAAGCTACATGGATTTAATGAAGAGGGAGAAGTTAGAGGGACCATAATAAAAACAAGTAGGTAAGATTCATTAGAAGTTATAAGAATTAAGAATTTAAAATTAAGAATGACACTGTATATTACTGTATATTATCATATGAATATACATACACTCACATAAAGATACATATCTATATCTATCTATATCTAATCTATATCTATATCTATATATATCTTTCCTGGCTTTAACATTTCAGAGAAATTTCTTTGGAATCTTCAGATCTTCAAGAAATTAAAAAACATTATAAAATATACATATTGTAGGGGCACCTGGGTGCCTCAGTGGGTTAAAACCTCACCCTTTGGCTCAGGTCATGATCTCAGAGTCCTGAGATCGAGCCCCACATCATCGGGCTCTCTGCTTAGCAGGGAGCCTGCTTCCCCCCACCCCTGCCCCCCTGCCTGCCTCTCTGCATACTTGTGATCTCTCTGTCAAATAAATAAATAAAAATCTTTATAAAAAAATACACATTGTATACAACTACTTATTGAGTGTTTCTCAGTGCTTATGTATGAACTAATGCCAAAACCCTATTTAATAGGGGCACCTGGGTGGCTCAGTTGGTTAAGCAACTGCTTTTGGCTCAGGTCATGATCCCAGAGTCCCCGGATTGAGTCCTGCATCCAGCTCCCTGCTCAGCAGGAAGTCTGCTTCTCCCTCTGACCTCTCCCCTCTCATGATCTCTCTCTCTGTTTCTCATTCTCTCTCAAATAAATAAAATAAAAACAAAAACAAAACCCTATTTAATAAATATTACTTAGAGATCTTTGATGACCTGGCTTAATATTGATATATATTGGGAATATTTAGAGACACAGGTGATTGCATCTTTTTCTTTCTTCGAAAATTTTATTTATTTATTTGACACACAGAGAGAGAGAGAGAGAGAACAAGCAGGGGGAGCAGCAGGCAGAGGCAGAGGGAGAAACAGACTCCCTGCTGAGCAGGGAGCCCGATGTAGGACTCGATCCCAGGACCTTGCAAACACAACCTGAGCCAAAGGCAGATGCTGAACTGACTGAGCCACCCAGGAGCCCCACTTGCATCTTTTTCTTACAAGCAAACTTTTGATAAGAATTAGCAAAATATTTAAGATTTTATCCTTAATAAAAAATGAAGATACTTGATTTCTTATTTGAATACTAACTCAATTATCTATTTTCTTGAATCAAAGATCTATCTAATTCAAATATCTAATATACTATCAAGAAGGAGTTCAAAGGAATATGTTAATGGAAAACCAGTTTATAAAAGGTTGCTTATGCTATCTCATGCTTGTGATTCTGTGTAGGAGAGCAAGACCTCAGTGGGAAAAATAAGCAATAACAGGAACACACATATATGGCAAAAGCTCTATGCATGTGGCAAAAGCCAACCATTCCCTCATCATTCCGTACTGAAAATGGTACATGCTGAAATCAGTAATGACAGTGGATAAGAGAGTTAACCCTACCGAGGTCTGCTCTCCCATCTCTTGCAGCCCCTTAGATAATGCCTCACGAAGACCCATACTGATAGTCACATACACAGTTCCCTGCTGCCCCTTACAGGATTGCTTTCTTTTTTAAAAAATTTTAATTAATTAATTAATTTATTTATTTTACTTTTTTATTAATATATAATGTATTATTTGCCCCAGGGTATATGTCTGTGAATTGTCAAGCTTACACATTTCACAGCACTTACCATAGCACATATCCTCCCCAATGTCCACAACCGAGCCACCCCATCCCTATGCCCCCGCCTCCCAGCCACCCTTAGTTCGTTTCGTGAGTCTAGGAGTCTCTTATGGTTTGTCTCCCTCCCCATCCCTTCCTGTTTCATTTCTCTCCTCCACCCCCTGACAAACCCCTGCCTTGCCTCTCAAATTCTTCATATCAGAGAGATCATGTGATAATTGTCTTTCTCTGACTGACTTATTTTGCTTAGCATAATACCCTCCAGTTCCATACACGTCATTGCAAATGGCCAGATTTCATTTCTCTTGATGGCTGCATAGTATTCCATTGTATAT
>CM053611.1:80344082-80473227 GCA_028646535.1 Procyon lotor
CCAGGACCCTGGGATCATGACCTGAGCTGAAGGCAGACGCTCAACGACTGAGTCACCGAGGCGCCCCAAGGTTAACCTTTTCAAAGTTTTTGAAAAGGCTGTCAGTTTTCTTTAGGACTTGAATGTTACAAAAAATTGTATAGTTGATTTTTATTTTAGTTTCTTGATCTTGGACTTTCCAACCTCCAGAACTGTGAGAAATAAATTTCTATTGTTTATAAGCCATCTAGTATGGGATCTTTTGTTATAGCCGCTCAAATGGACTAAGAAATTGGATTAGGGCTCCACCCTAAAGACCTAATTTTACCTTAATTATTTCTTTAAAGGCCTTCTCTCCAAATATAGTCACTTTAGGGATTAGGGCTTCATTTTATGAATTTGGAGAGGATACAATTTGATCTTTAACTGTGACTAATATATATATTAGTATATATGTATATAAATAAAATTTCTTTATTTTAGCATTCTATTTTTCCTTGAATAAATGGAAATATTGCTGGTTTTATACCCTCTACTATAAGCATATTGCCCTTACTATGAACTAATTTTTTATAAAAGACTGTATACAGATGTATATGTATGTATATCTATCATTCATTCATTCATTCCATTCTCTTTCCGCAGTTTTTTTTTTTTTTTAAGATTTTATTTATTTGACAGAGAGAAACACAGCGAGAGAGGGAACACAAGCAGAGGGAGTGTAGTGGAAGAAGCAGAATTCCTGCCGAGCAAGGAGCCCGATGCGGGGCTAGATGCGGGGCTCAGTCCCTGGACCCCGGGACCATGACCTGAGCCAAAGGCAGACACTTAACGACTGAGCCACCCAGGCACCCCTCTTTCCCCAGTCTTATTTCTATCCATGTAGTTTGTAGTTATTTGTTCCTGAAAAAAAATTTTTTTTTTGTTACTGTGAGCATCTATTTTCAGTTTAAATAAGTGGTATTGTGTTATACACCTCATTCTGCTTCTTAATTTTTTTTTTATTCAACATTATATTTTTAATTTCCACCTATGATTCTCAGTGGTGGTGTTCTACCTCCTAGAAGCTACTTGGAAAACCTGTGAGTGTCCTAATAGATGGGACTGTGGTGGCTTTTAGTGGCTAGGATTCAGAGATGACAGATGCCATATAATGTGAGGACAATGCATAGAAACTGGGTCATATACTACTTTTGAATGTCCCATGTTTTTAATTATCTGAGCTAGAAAATAATGGAGTTTTTATATAAGCTTGAAATGTTTTATGCAGTTTTAATATAAACAGATTATTTTTTTCAGGAATCCTAATACCACACAAATTAAAGGAAGTCTATAACTGTTTTCATTAGAATTCACTAGGATTTGGTCACCATTTTGTAAAATTTTCTCTCCTGTCCCTGTTGGCCATGGTGTTTGAGTTACCAGTGCAACAAGCCTATCTGTATGTATTTGTATCTGTCATCTTCATAGTGATTGCAAGCGTCTGACTACTTTGTTATGTCTTTTCTTGTTATCGTGCATAAGCATTTTCTTTTTTTGTGTGTGCATAAGCATTTTCATATTGAAATACATATTATTTTATCATAATGACTTTGCTGGTATTTCTTCTTTTCAATTCAGGCATAATACATAATTTTCACAGAGTGTAGATGGGTTACTTTCTTCCCTCCTTCCCTCCCTCTCTTCCTGTCTGCCTGCCTGCCTGAAGTGTTATAAACATTTGTTATAAAAAGAAGTATTGGGTTCGATAGGATTGGGAATTATTTATTTAATGAGTTATTTTTAACTGCTGCAAAGTACTCTAAGGTGTGCATTCACCACATTTGCCTAATGGCTCTCAAATGATGGGCATTTAGCTTCTCACCAACTCTCCAGAGACCCAATCCATGCTGAGTTGGAACATCTTGCTAATGTCCCCCTGTGCATACATGTGAATATATATGTATATAAATACACACACACACACACACACACACACACAACATATGACTTTGCAGTTCTAGAAATAGCTTAGTGGCATGTGAATTTCCCTGGAATATTTATAGAACTGCAAAGTCATAGGGTTTATGTGTATCTCATTTGCTTAGCTACTACCAGACTATTCTCCAGAAAGTCTACACTAGTCTGTACTCTAGTAGCAGTACTATATCTTTATGTTGCCGCCAACTTGGGCCTTATCCAGCCTTCACTTTTCACTAGGCCAATATGCTAATGTCATATCTTGTTGCTGTTTAAATATCTTGTTGCTCTTTACCATTTAAACATTTTAAAATTTAAATTCAATTAGTTAACATATAATGTATTGTTAGTTTCAGGGGTACAGGTCTGTGATTCATCAGTCTTATAAAAAACCTTGTGCCCATTATATCACATGCCCTCCTTAATGCCCATCACCCAGTTGCCTCATCCTTCCACCCCCCTCACATCCAGCAACCCTCAGTTTGTTTCCTATGATTAAGAGTCTCTTATGGTTTGTCTCCCTCTCTGGTTTCATCTTGTTTTATTTTTTTCCTCTCTTCCCCTATGATTCTCTATTTTGTTTCTTAATTTCTACATATCAGTGAGGTCATAGAATAATTGTCTTAGTCTGATTAACTTATTTCACTTAGCATAATACTCTCTAGTTCCATCCACATTGTTACAAATGGCGAGATTTCATTTTTTGATGGCTAAGTAATAGTAATAGTTACACACACCCCCCACATCTTCTTTATCCATTCATCTGTTGATGCACATCTGGGCTCTTTCTATAGTTTGGCAATTGTGGACATTGCTACTATAAACATTGGGGTGCACATGCCCCTTCGGATCACTACATTTGTATCTTTGGGGTAAATACCCAGTAGTGCAATTGCTGGATCATAGGGTACCTCTATTTTCAACTTTTTGAGACACTTCCATACTATTTTTCAGAGTGGCTGCACCAGCTTGCATTCCCACCAACAGTGTAGGAGGGTTCCCCTTTCTCCACATCCTTGCCAACATCTGTCATTTCCTGACTTGTTAATTTTAGCCATTCTGACTGGTGTGAGGTGGTATCTCATTGTGGTTTTGATTTGTAGTTCCCTGATACTGAGCGATGTAGGGCATTTTTTCATGTGTCTGTTGGCCATTTGGATGTCTTCTTTGGAGAAATATCTGTTCATGTCTTTTGTCCATTTCTTGTTTGGATTATTTGTTCTTTGGGTGTTGAGTTTGATAAGTTCTTTATAGATTTTGGATACTAGCCCTTTATCTGATATGTCATTTGCAAATATCTTCTCCCATTCTGTCTGGTTTTGTCAACTGTTTCCTTTGCTATGCCAAAGCTTTTAATCTTCTTTTCCCTTTTTTCAAAAATTAATATATAATGTATTATTTGCTGCAGGGGTAAAGGTCTGTGAATCATCAGGCTTACACATTTCATAGCACTTGCCATAGCACATACCCTCAGCAATGTCCATAACCCAGCCACCCAATCCTTTCCCACCACACCCAGTAACCCTCAGTTTGTTTTGTGAGATTAAGAGTCTCTTATGATTTGTCTCTCTCTCAATCCCATCTTGTTTTATTTCTTCCCTCCTCACTCCCCCACAACCCCCTGCCCTGCCTCTCAAATTCCTTGTATCAAAGAGATCATATTATAATTGTCAAAGCTTTTTATCTTGATGAAGTCCCAACAGTTGATTTTTGCCTTTGTTTCCCTTGCCTTTGGAGATGTGTCTAGCAAGAATTTGTTGCAGCCAAGGTGAAGAGGTTGCTTGAAGAGCAAGAGGAGCCTGTGTTCTACTCTAGGATTTTGATGGATCCTGCCTCACATTTAGGTCTTTCATTCATTTTGAGTCTATTTTTGGGTGTGGTGTTAGGAAATGGTCTCTTGTTGCTGTTTAAATGTACATTCCCGGTGTGTATGTTTGTGTGTGTGTGGTTTTTTTTCTTTTTTTTTTTTATGATTTTATTTATTTATTTGACACAGTGAGTGAGAGAGAGAGAGAGAGAGTGAGAAAAAGAGAGAGAGAGATCACAAGTTGGCAGAGAGGCAGGCAGAGAGAGGGGGAAGCAGGCTCCCTGCTGAGTAGAGAGCCCAATGCGGGGGCTTGATCCCAGGACCCTGAGATCATAACCTGAGCCAAAGGCGAGGCTTTAACCCACTGAGCCACTCAGGCGCCCCTGTGGTTTTTTTTCTAATGAGTTTGAACATCTCTGCATATGCTGATGGCCCTTGGGATTTCCTTTTCTATAAATTACCTGGACATATTTTTGTTTATTGTTTTACATCAGAATTTCTCTTTTTTTAATTGTAAATTTGTCAGTTTCTCTATAGCTATTAAACCCTTATTAGTTTTAAACATTACAAAGATCTTCTTCCACCTGTTATATGTTAACTTTGTCTATAAAATCCTCTGTGAATCAGAAAACTTAATTTTTACATATTCAATTTTCCCAGATGGTTTGTGTTTAAGAAGTCTTCCTTAACTCCTATGTCATGAAGATATTTTATTTTATTAATTTATAGATTTGTTTTTCATAGCTAAGATTTTATTTCATCTGACTTTCACTTTGTATGCAGAGTTAGTTAAGGATCCTTTTATTTTTCACCATCTAACAAGTTGTTTTTCCCAGGATCTCCACTAAATATTCTTATATTTGACTTTGACATTTGGTACCAAATTAATCACTTATTTAATGTCCATATATACATAGATCTGTTTCTGGGCACTCTGTTCTATAGAGTATTATTTTTTCCAATTATGCTACAACTATCTACTCTATTTTGGCTTTTTTTATGGTTTAAGCATTTGGAAATGTATACCCTCAGTCTTTTCTTTTGTGGTTGACTTAGTCATTCATTAGCCTTTATTGTTCCATATAATTTTTGGAGCTTGTTTTAGCCTTCAAATGATTCAACTGACATTTTTATTGAAATTGTGTTAAATGGTTTAATTCGATTGTAAAGAATTGATATAATATTATTCTGGCCACGACTATGTAATTCTTTCTAATTCTCAAATTATCTCCTATGTCCTCTTTTTGTAAAAACAATTTTACATTTTCCTTGTAGGGTTTTTGTGCATTCTGAATTATTTTATTTGAATTATGCTTTATAATTATTTTTGGTATTGTGTAGGGTATCTCATTTTTATTAAATTTTCTAATTCGTTACTATTGGTGAAGCAAATAGTGCCAATTTTGCATCTAGAAAATTACCTCTACTATCTTATTCTAAAAGTATTGCCATTGATCTTAGTATTTGTGTTTGTGTGTGTGTGTGTGTGTGTGTGTGTTTAAGTTGGTGATCATATCTTCTGCAAATTATGAAAGTTTATCTCAACTCTTTCATTTGCTTCATTTCTGTTTGACACCCAGTAAACACTTCAAATTTTAGATATTTTACTGTGTAGTTTCTTCTTTTGTTTCTCTGGGGCTGTCTACTTTCTGATGTTGGCATTTCTGGTCTTATTTTCCCTATCTCTCAGCTTTTCTCTCCTATAGTATTCTTCCCTGCTTCTTCCTCAAAGAGTTTTTGAATCTTAATTTTCCAATTCTCTGCTTCATTCTTCAGCCACATATATCTTGTTTTTCTTCAATTGATTTTGTTTATTTTAAAGACAGTATTTTTCACACTTCGTGTAATAACTTGGAATTTGGGGGGATATTTCCTTCTAGTTTTAAGTTACCCTTATATTTTTTGTCTCCTTTAAAGATATTTATCAAACTTGTTTTAAATTCTTGATTTCTCTGTTTTGATAATACTTCCTCACATGGCAAAAACTGTTCAGCTTTTGTTTTGTTTTTGTTTGTTTTCCTTTTCATTGTAGTAATTGTACTTATTTTGGTTTCTGTTTTATTTATTTATTTTTGCCTGCGAAGTCATGTTACTCAAGAAGGCATTAGTTACTGTTTGGTAGTGAGTAGGAGAAAGAGCAAAACCCAAGCCCTAATCTGTGTCTGCCCTCGTGACTTTAACGAGATTAAAGTGGATGGCACCCAGAGTAGAATGCAAAGAACAACTGTTGTTCATTCCTTGTTCCTGATATCCTATACAACTAATCTCTTGTGCTTCCTGGTTTATCACCTTGGACAATCTCTAGTCCAGGTCATTATATCCAACTGCAGTGGTGAAAGGGAAGATACTGGTTGTCTAAATGAAGTGTGTGCATAGAAAAGAACAGAACTAGTCATCAAAATGAGAAACCCTTTCTGTGTGAAAGATAATAGAATAGATGCTGCGCAAGAATGAGTGAGTGAGCTGGAATGTCAAGTTGAGTAATTATTTCAGAAGGCACCGAGAAACAATAATGTAACGTTTTAAAAATTAGTTTGAAAAACCCTTAAAAAACATGGAGGATAGCAATAAAAGCATATGGGATATAGTATGGCTACAGCGTTTAGCTTATGAACAGGCAAGCCAAGCACATTGAAACATATCTCAGAGTATACTTTAACTTATATGAAATCATAAAACTGCATTTCTGGGGCATGTGGGTGGTTCACTTGGTGAAGCATCTGACTCTCGATTTCAGCTCAGGTCATGATCTCAGGGTCCTGAGATCCATCCATTGCAGCATCAGGCTCCCTGCTAGGTGTGGAGCCTGCTTAGGATTTTTTCTCTCTCTCTCCCTCTGCCCCTCCCTCCTCAAACAAAACAAAACAAAAAAACAAAACAAAACTGCATCTCTGAAAAATAAATGAATAAGAAAAGAAGCCAATTTTTAAGGTCATTGATAAACATAAAATGAAAGTCAAGAGGCTGAAGAAACATACTTTTTAGCTAGAAAATTTAAGTTTGAAGAATGGTGTATCGAACGTCACTTTATTTGGACAAGATTCACGAAACTGTTTCAGAGAGGGTTTGTTTCCTTGCAAAAGGTGTCAAGATAGAACTTTTAGTGATATTTAAAATGTGGTTAATTTTCCATGTGAGGCGACAAATTGAAAAGAAACTCATGAGTTTCTACAAATAATTCCATGAGACAACAAGATGCTGACTATACCTGCACTACTACTGAATTTCGCTATAATTTGGTTTGAAAAATTTAAATGCTTTTGAGTAGACAATTTAAACCATAAAGAGCTGACATGTTGCCAAAGTAGCATTTCTTCCCCAGCTGAGGAAGCTATAGAGAAGAAAGGATATTGGTCAGAAAGTGTTTACACTGAAAAACAACTGCATATTAAAATTAAATGCTTTTGCAAATGTCACATGCCAAAGGAGAAGTGTAAATGCTAGTTTCAGGCTACTAAAGACAGACTGATTCATCTTTGGGAAGACGTTGTAAGTTGTGCTGTGAGACATTGGGCATTTAAGGTCGAGAATGCTCTCTTCCCTGCATATTGGCAGTTCAATTTTTTAAAAAATGGTGGCTATGATAAAACATTTTGCTAGTGGTTTCATCAGTGTTCCTTGAAATAAGAATATATCCAATTGAAGAATTCTCCCAGAAGGCAACTCATCTCACAGTGAATTATTCCTGGGCAAGAAGGATCAACTCTATGACCAATAATTATCTGTCGGCTATTCATTCTGTACCCTGATTAATGGCTAAAATTTCTGAGATGCAACTGAAGCAAGATGTAACTAAAGGGAAGGAAAAGATGAGGGTGAAAGATGCAGGAGGAAATAAAGCGAAGTTAGTTGATAACCCAGAGTCAGGAAAAATAAGTAAATAATGAAAGAAAGAAAGAAAGAAAGAAAGAAAGAAAGAAAGAAAGAAAGAAAGAAAGAAAGAAAGAAAGAAAGACTGAAAGAGAAAGAAAGAAAGAATGAAAGAAAGAAAGACCGAAAGAGAAAGAAAGAAAGAAAGAAAGAAAGAAAGAAAGAAAGAAAGAAAGAAAGAAAGAAAGGAAGAAAGAAAGAAAAAAGGAAGGAAGAAAGAAAGAAAAAAGGAAGGAAGGAAGAGAGGGAGGGAGGGAGGAAGGAAGGAAGGAAGAAAAGAAAACTGGGAAGTATTAAAGTCTCCCTGATAAAACGATGAATTTAACATTTGCAAGAGAGTGCTTGAAATGGAGATTTGTAGGGACATCTGGGTGGCTCAGTTGGTGAAGCAGCTGCCTTCAGCTCAGTTCATGATCCCAGGGTCCTGGGATTGAGTCCCACATCAGGCTCCTTGCTGGCGGGGAGCCTGCTTCTCCCTCTGTCTCTGCCTGCCTCTCTGCCTGCTTGTGATCTCTCTCCGCCCCCCTTCTCTCTGACAAATAAATAAATAAAATCTTAAAAAAAAAAAAAAAAGAAATGGAGATTTGTAGACTGCCTTCACAGTATACTCCAGTTTCCACAGCATAATGAAGCAAGAGAGCTAGGTTCTTGTCTCACAGAGTCAAAGAATTAACTTCACAGGCAAAGGAGAGTGAGTAAAGAGAAGTTTATTAGGTGAAGATACAGAAAAAGCTCTTTAAGAGAGGGGTCCAGACAGGGTTGTCAATGAGCACCTTGAGGGTGGGTCTTTTATGAAAAGCTAATCAGGGAACTTAAGTCTTTTAACATCTCTATTGATATCGCTTAAACTAAACTATTGGCTTAAACTAAAAATATCCCACTCTCCATTGAACTAAGTAATTAATTCCAGGAGGGGCAGATCCAGTACTTACTGAGCCAGTACTTACATATTCTTTGAAGTCTCTAAAAAAGAAGAGCTCTTTCAACTTTCTCCTGGAGTGGCAATATGAAGACTCTCTGCGGCCTTCTTGGGAACACTAGGAAAAGTTTAAAGCTAACAGAAGCCATCAATGGAAGCTGGGGATAGAGATACCTCAGGGGAAGATGAACCAAGACATGGATTAAGTGATTAAGTGACGTTTCAACCTTGAACCAAAGCATACCAGAAGACAGAACTATACAGGGACTGCTCAGTTGCTGGGGCAGTTATGTGCTTGATTTTGTCTAGGTCAGTTTGAATTGTATTTTCATTTTTTGCTTTTGGGACAGGATTCTGATGAAATTTTCCATAATTCCCAAGTGTTTCCTCTCCTTTGAGCCAAATGGAGATAACTGAAGTAACTAAAGCACAAAACAGTTGTTATATCCTTGGGTTCAGAATACATGGAGTTCTCTGGAACATGAATCTGAGACCTCCGATGTGCAAGGCACTAGAGAGGATGTAAAAATGAACAAGAGAAAGTCTGTGACATGCACAGCATAAAAATGAGCAGGGGACTAGAATAGATAACACATATTTACCAATGAGGTAGATATTTTATTTTTACCATTTACAAATGAGAAAATTGAGGCACTGAATTTAGGTAATTGCCTCAGGATGTACTCTAAAAATGCAGTGGGTGGCTGATCTCAGTCTTCTGTGACCATCTCAAGTGACCTCAAAGAAATATCAAAAACAGAAAGAACTGGAAAACCAGTTAAGCAGAGGCATGAAGGCAATATTTTTGAATTATAAAAAAGGACAGAAACATAATGTATAATGCTAGCCTAAAGGTCTTTCTCCTGTCTACATGGAAATCAGTAAATCTTAATTTTAACAACCAAACAAATTACACTTTGCAACACACAAGTGTTTGGACAACTGCTTGTATACCCCCTTTCCTTTTTTGTATATATAATCCCCTGTTGCTAACAAGCTTCTAAGGAGTTCTTCAGAGCAATCTGAAAGACTGTCTTCTGGGCTCTGGTCTTCAATATGACAGCGAATAAAGTATTTACTAACCTGCTTTGAGGCTGGCTTTCTTTCAGTCTACCAAGAGGTGACAGAAGTCATGAAGGATGGAGCTGTGAACCAAGGCACTTTGATGTATACAGATTGCCAGCCAATAAATAGTAGTAAATATTATGAGCCGTCTATATGAAAATCATACATCCACATATTCCATCTGTTTATTGATGTATCCATTAGTAATAAAAACAGCGTAACTGTTGTTAGAAATATTTTGACTGGTTTTTTGTCTCTGCTTCCTAAAAGAGAAACTAAATCCTTGGGATTTCCTCTGTGATAGGCATTTTTGTTATTCATAGTGGACCCTGACAGTTATACTAATGAGGTGATTCATAGGGAGCCCCTACTTAGTTTATGCTAACAAGATGATTTAAGATAGGCCAAGCTACTCAAGAAAGACCAACCATGTGATTTAAGGGCTGAACATTGAGCCACAGGATATCAGCCCAAGTCCTTGACTTCCAGGAATGCGAGGGAGGCTGCAGTTTGAGTTCAGCCAGGTGGCCGATGATTTAATCAATCATGCCTATGTTCTGGGCACTGAAAAATGTTCTGCGCACTAAAAATTCTGGGCACTGAAATTCTGTGGAGTTTCTATTTTGTGACTAAAGTGATATGCTAGTAGGGTGATTGCACTCTAATTCCACAAGCAGAGGATATGGCTGTTTCTTCTTTCCCAGATCTTACCCCTTGTTCCTCTTCATTGGCTGGGGTTCCCAATTTGTATCTTTCATAATAAAACCTAATCATAAGTACAGTACTTTTGTGAGTTCTGTGAGTCATTCTAGCAAATTACTGAACCTCGGTGGGGGGGGGGCATGGGAACTTCCAAATTTATAGCCATTCAGTCAGAAGTGTGGGGGGTCCCTGATGATCCTTTAAGTGTGACTGGCATCTGAAGTAGGATCAATCTTTGGAGGGACCGTGACTTTTAACTTGTGGGGTCTTTGCTAACTTTAGGTGACTATGACAACTGAATTACAGTACTCCTACTTAGTTTTAGACCAATTAGGTTGAAATGGAATAATAACACCATGATGGAATTTCAGAGCCTTTACAAACACTCAGAAAATAGTGTATCTGAAACAGAAGTCTAATACATTAGTATTTTTTTTTAAAGATTTTATTTATTTGATAGAGAGAAACACAGTGAGAGAGGGAACACAAGCAGAGGGAATGGTAGTGGGAGAAGCAGGCTTCCTGCTGAGCAAGGAGCCCGATGTGGGGCTCGATTCCAGGACCCTGGGATCATGACCTGAGCCGAAGGCAGACGCTTAAGGACTGAGCCACCCAGGTGCCTCTACATTAGTATTTAATAAAAAAAAAATGTTCCCTTAATTTTTTCTTCAATAAGGCATGGCTGGAGTTCCAGAAGACCTTTAGAAAATGCCTGGAAACTTTGAGAGATAATTTGATGAAAGACTTATGAAGAGGGCTCTGTTTCAACAGCTTCTAAGTTGGAGTGACTGTTGCTCTCAGTTCATGATTGGAGGAAGCGAGACAAACAAGGGAATGACAGTGTCACCTGAAGGCAGCCAGACGTGGATTCCATTCTGCACCTCATTCTGTGACAGGGACAGAGTGCTTTCAAGGTATTTTGCTTGCTGTCAAAGTCAGTGGAGGTAGGTGGGTTGGGAAAGGAGCCAGTGGGCTCAAGTGATTATGTGACTCCAGTCTATGTGGAGAAATCCAGAGCTCAATTTCTGGTGATTTAATTCCTAACCCGTGGGGTTTTTTGTTGTTGTTGTTGTTGTTGTTTTTTTTGCCATAACATACTGGTCTAGGAATGAAGATGGGTTTGTGCTCAAGTTGTAAACAAGGAACATGTATTTACACGTTCATCATTTATGATTGTTAGGCTGGTGGGCCCAGGGATGCCGAGAGCAGACAAGACGGCCACCGAATTTCACAAGATGGTGGCTAGGGACTTTCCACCATGGGGCTTCTTGTCTCAGAGACTTTCCAGATCACCCCACAACGATGACGAACAATCTGACTGGTCGACTTTGCATTCCTTTTTCTGTATAACGAGCTGACAATTGATTGGTGTATTTTGTATCCCTCATATACATAAACCATAGCCAATCAGATCCCTCATATACATAAACCATAGCCAATCAGATTGACAGCAAACCCTCCACACCTTAAGGCCTCTAATAAAAAACCCCTCAGCCCTACCCCTGGGTGCGACTTCCTTGGCTCTGTCCTAACCTGGACTGAGGAACCTCGCCTGAGAGTGCTTCTTCCATTAAAGCTCACTCAAACCACCTGCTGTGTTTGGGTCTCTCCATTATTCTTCCTTTTTTCCATTGCTGAGACCTTACAACAATCATTTATTTTATAGTTACTGAAAGAGTACTTGCTCACTTCTCCAATCCATAAGATCCCTCACACGATCATATTCCCCATGAGAGAGAGACTTTACCAGAAAACCACTAGCATTACCAGAAAGTACCGAGTGCTGATTTGATGCCAGAGCTCACGATCTGATACTGTTTTGTGCTGTTAGAATACTTAGTCTGGCAAACATCAATTACACCAAAGCCAGCATAGACTTGGGTACTGAGATTAAGGGAGAGATAAGAATGATTGTAAAGAAGTAACCAATGAATCATGAATCTAAATAAATTGGAAAAGGCAGTGATGACAGGAGGTGGCTGTGATTCGTGGACACATGGAAGGATCAGGAGACTAGAGAAATACAAAGGTAGAAAAACTGATTTTATGGGACACATGGGCAGAGTGGCAAGAAGTATGGACAGATGCCAAGATATTTTTCTAGTGGCCCCTTAAGTCTTCTGAGGTCAGGGGGCCAAAGAGGTCCTACCGCCCTAGTTGGTTGCATTTAGGAAAAAAAAAATTATAACTCAAAATCACAGCACGGATAGGCCCAAAATAAACACTAAAACTCAGTTTATTTTTAATATCTTTCAGACTTGAAAAGCAAACTTCTTAATTCTAGGACTGTTTTTTTTCACAATTAATTGTGAAGTTATTGGTAGTGTTAGATTTTCATGTAAAATTATTCTGGAGCTTTTAAAACAGTGCCCCCCTGAGGCATTCCTGAAATCAGAAGCAGAACAATTCACTTCATTCTACCTGCTGCTGCAGGGAGACAAGAAAGTCAGTTCAGTGACTTATCAATGAAACATGAAAACACTCCTTTTCCTCAAAGTCGACCCTGTCACCCCAGCTCCATGGATCTCAGCCAGTGGCATACGATGCACATTCCTCAGAGCAATTAGGAAGCCAGTAGAATATATTCTTCAGAGTAATTATGAAGCCAGTGCCATTTATTTATGTTACAAACACATAAATAATGTTCGTTTACAATATGTTGCATACAGTTTTAAAGACTCTACAAATGTCAAATTATTTAATTATTATTTAGTTATCAGTACCACTTTTTTGTAGTTTTACCTTTTTATTATATCTGTTCAAATAGGGAAACTGAGCTACAGAAAGGAGAAATAACTTGCTCAAGGTTATAGCCAGTACCTGGCATGATTTGAGCCTAGACCATCTGATTCCAAAACGGTGTCTTAACCACTCCACTTCTGTCTCTCCGTGGTCCTTAAAGACATTAGGTTTCTGAGAAACAGAGAGCTGGAGGAGGCACTCAAGGTAACAAGAACAGAATGAACAAAGACATGGAGAGGAACAGAACTTACTGGAAGAATACAGTGTGCTCAGGCTGATTTAGTGACTTATTTGATGGTGCTATAAAATAAGACTGGCAATTAAAAATAGTTGTATGATAGTAATGACCTCAGTTGCCAGAATAAACAAACAAAGCAAATATTTTGGATGAAGGTAATACATTTCTGTGTATTGACAGCATCCTTCCTGAATCTCAGATGGCCTCAAGCCCTTCACTAAAATAGAATTCTCCTTTTCAGGGAGTGGGTTGAAGTTCACCAAGACCAATCTAGATTCAGTGATTCAATAAATGGCCTCACAGAACTCAGTATAATTATACCCACAGAGACACTTTGTTACAGTGAAAAGGATACAAAGCAAAATTATCAAAGGGAAATGGGGCATGGAACATAAGGATGGAGGAAACCAGGCACCAAATTTCTGGAGTCCCCTACCTGAGGAGTCACACAGGGCACACCTAATTTCTCCAGCAGTCGGTTGAGACCACATTTATGAAGTTGTTTTGTTTTGTTTTGTTTTTTTTACCAGGGAAGCTCATCAGATACTCAGCCTCCAAGGTTTAAATTGAGGACTGGTCACATAGGCACATTCTGCCTCACATGTATCTAAAATCTAGAATCCCAGAGGGAAAGCAGGTGTTTGGCATAAGCACATTATTTGCACAAACAATGAGCCATTCTTATCATTTGAAGAAAGCTTTGTATCAGTGTACGAAACTTTATCAGCTGAGTCCCCAGGTGCAAGCCAAGGGTAACCTTGCAAGCAGGATTTTCTAAGGACAGGCAGTTTCAGGCTTGTTATGGTGACTCTTTTCTGCACAGAGGGTCTCCAGAAAAATGTTCTTTATAAGTAAAGAATATTGCCTTCTATTCTAAGTCTGAGATCCCAAGTGAAAGAGGCATCCATTTTTTTTAAATAAATTCATTTATTTGATGTATGCGTGTAAAATGATGGAGATACTGAATCACAAAGCTGGCCTACATGTAGACTAAGTCAAGTGGAGAAGAACAAATATCTGTAAAACAATCTTATATTTAAAATCATAATGCAAGACATTCTTGCAAGTCTTGCAAAAGAGGATGGCTCAACCGACACATGAAAAAGTGCTCCATGTCACTCGGCATCAGGGAAATACAAATCAAAACCACAACGAGGTACCACCTCACACCAGTCAGAATGGCTAAAATTAACAAGTCCGAAAATGACAGATGTTGGTGAGGATGCAGAGAAAGGGGAACCCTACACTGTTGGTGGGAAGGCAAGCTGGTGTAGCCTCTGTGGAAAACAGTATGGAGGTTCCTTAAAAGGTTGAAAATAGAGCTACCCTATGATCCAGGAATTGCACTATTAGGTATTTACTCCAAATATACAAATGTAGTGATTCGAAGGGGCACATGCACCCCAATGTTTATAGCAGCAATATCCACAACAGTCAAACTATGGAAAGAGTCTAGATGCCCATCGGCAGATGAATGGATAAAGAAGATGTGGTTTATACATACAATGGAATATTGTGCAGTCATCAAAAAAATGATGAAATCTTGTCATTTGCAACTATGTGGATGGAACTAGAGGGTATGATGCAATCAGAGAAAGACAATTATCATATGATCTCGCTGATATGTGGAATTTGAGAAACAAGGCAGAGGATCATAGGGGAAGAGAGGAAAAATGAAACGGGACGAAACCAGAGTGGGAGACATACCATAAGAGACTCTTTTTTTCCCCCCAAATACTTTTATTTTATTTTTTGAATGTTACAAGATTAATTGTTCATGCACCATACCCAGTGCTCCATGCAACACGTGCCCTCCTCAATACCCACCATAAGAGACTCTTAATCTCAGGAAACAAACTGAGGGTTTCCGGAAGGGAGAAGTCTGAGAGGGATAGGATGACTGGGTGATGGACATTGGGGAGGGTATGTGCTGTGGTGAACTCTGTGAATTGTTTAAGACTGATGAGTCACAGACCTGTACCCCTGGGGCAAATAATACATTATGCTAATAAAAAAATTTTAAAAATGTATGTATAAAAAAAGAAGGTGGCTCAAGTGAATTGAGCAAACTTTAGCTTATCCCCATCTTAAGTGTTTAGAGAGTGGTGGTAGCAATACAGGGCTTAATGAAACCTGGATGTTCTTTTTCATCCTTTGGGCAACACATGAATCTCCCTGGGGAAAGGGGGGAAGCACCTGGGGAAAGGGAGGGACCACCCAGCAGTGGTTGTGATACTGGGGGTCATAGATTTAATTTAGACAAAACAAAGATAGTTTCTGAAGATAACTTTGAGAAAACAAAGATAATGTTTCTGAAAGCTTGAATTTTCTGATGGCAACTCTGCATCTGGTAGATTGAAGGAAATATCAGAGATATTATAGAAAATGAATTGCTTTTGAAATTGCTTTCACTAAAACTGAAAGATGGAAAAATGATGCTGGTAATATTTTTAATGAATATGGATGAATATATGATACTGTAAATTTAGAATGTAAATGTATAATAAATTAGTATGATGGGATTCAGGCTTATCTGTTTCTTGTGTTTAGTAAGAATTACTAATTAAATGCAGTTTCAGGCATCTTATAGCATTCCAAGCAGATTGGATTGAAAAGAAAAATTTTTATACCTGAAAAGCCAAACACCAATAGACATACAAATAAACACTAAAAATCTGAACTTTCATATCATACAGACTTAAAAAATAACCTTCCCAATGCTTTGAATGCTTTATATATAATTCACTTTGAAGTTGTTGGTAATGTTTGCTACACTTTGTTGCAGAATCAGTCTAGACCTTTCAAAACAAAAACTTCTGCATTTTGTAAGACAGAAGAAATTCTTATAATCTCAATTGGTTTAAATCTGCAGTCCATGTCATGCTACATTTTTCATTTACTAGTATTTAGAAAAACTAGATAGTGGTATACTTAATACAATATGAAAACTGCTGATTTGGCGGTTAAATCTGATTATGTTGTTTAAATATTTCCGACACTTCCTACGTTTTGGAATCTTAATAATTACAGCAATTATATTATGAAATGAAAAAAAGTTACCATTTCCTCCTGAGTGAAATAAAAATAGGTGAATAAATAGTAAACAACTTACATTGGAATATTAGTTGTAAAATCTGATTTGCCTGTATTTTCCTGTGTCTAGACCTTAGAAAATTAATCATAAAGTGACTAATTTTTTTCAGGCCATATCTTCTTTCCAATTCCACCAGATAGGATAATTTAAATGCTATTTATACACATATTAAACAAATTTTGAACTTTCTTAAAATACTGTAGAGATTCTTACAGATATATGCTGTTGTCTAGTATCTCTCACACTCTTTCCCTGATAACAAAATAACTGTTATTGTAATAAATTATTACAACTGTTAAAGAACTGTAACAAACAATTAGTTAAGGAAATCAGCAATTCTGTATATTTCATTCCATAAATCTTTTCAGACATTCAGAAGAATGTCTACTGTACTTGAATACAATGAGTAATAAGTTTTAATATTTTTAAAAAATGATTATACACTTTGTTTTCATATTACAAAGCTCTCATACAAAAATACTTCCTTTTATTGTTCTAAATACTCTGAATACTAGCAAATGCTTAATCTCTATAACTTCATTTGTCAAGGAATAGCTTCTTTTTTTTCTTTTTTTTTTTTTTTTTTAAGGAATAGCTTCTGATCTCTCAGGTTTTTTCATTTGTATAGGGCTAAAATCCATTATTACTTAATAAATATTTATAGATTTACTGGAATTATGCCATTACTCTTTTTCATCTAATGGGTGACTTCAAAAATAAAAAGGGATACAGAAGACAACAGAGGCTAAGCAATGAGAAATAACAGGTAGTATAAAGTATGTCTTTTTAAATTTATTTTTATTTATTTTTTTCAGTCTTATATCATGGCCGAGAAAGATTAGATTTTTGTGTTTTCCTTTTGCCAGGGACTCTTAGAGAGAATCGCTCCTCTAAGATCAGAAAAAGAAAACAAAGGTATAAAAATATTACACAAATGTTGCAAAAATTAGCAACACTTAGGGCAAATAAACACTTAGGGCTGCCTAACAGTATTTCTGTTGCAATATTCTATTAGAAATATGTTTCAATGAGATCCTCTTAGAGACGTTTTTGCTCTGCCAACATCTCCTATTCATTTCCTGGAGAACTGAGATGTGGGTGGCAGTGACTAATTGAACTAGCAGCTACTGTTTACTAAACAAGTTTGGACAGATTATATTTATGATGGCCAAATGAAATCAAAACCATTGAATACAGTCAGAGTGAGATAATCTAAGAGGGCAGTTGAGTTTTATCTGATAGCATACTGAATAATCTGACTTATTAAAATTCACTGGCATTTGGTGGCCACCTACATGGGCAAGTGCTGAGTGAGGCTTTGGAGTTGTAAAGAGGGCTCGGTGACAGATAGTGACTATATTTATCCTGGCGAGCACTGAGTAAGCACAGAGTGTTGAATCACTATATTGTACACCTGAAACTAATATAACAATGTATGTTAATTATACTGGCATTAAAATGAAAAAAATTAAAAAATTAAAAAAATTAAGTGTAAAAAATGCCTCAAATAATATTTCTTAAAGAAATGAAGGCATGTGTATTTATAGGCTGCTTTAGAGAAAATGGTTATCCTATTTTCTTTTGCACTGACTTTTAAAAAGTTCATAGGTCTCTGAAATCTACAGTGTACTGAACAGATGGATGAAAAGATGTATGATTGAATTAGTTAATTACAGTGAGCCTTCTATAGGAGTGAGAGGAATGCAAGATCTTCAGTTAATTTATCCTTTCTTCCTCAAGGTCAAGGCAGTCTTTTTGCTATAAGGAACAATGATATGATTGCCTCACATTTATATAGCACTTTTTATTTGTCAAAGGATTTTTTTTCTGTTTTCACAAAATCACATTTAGGAAAATAGAACAGGTAGGTTAATTTTATATCCTTCAGATAATTGTGTATGCATGCACTGAACAGAATTTAAGGAAAAGGAGAGAAGAAAATGAGGAGTAAGTTGAGTATGAGAATTCAGTGATCATTTAAGACATTTTCATTATAGTTCAAAATTCATTGTGATTTTAATATTTGATTACTGCCACTGAAGTATACCCAAATCTCTAAAATTTTAAGTTTTTTTATCCACTTTAAAGCATTAATCAAAAGACAGAAATAAATGATTAATTCCTTACAGAGGTAAGTGTCATGATTTTCAGTCTTTCTTTTAAATCTCCCACAAATCAGTGTCATTTTCTTAAAATTTGCAAATGTAAAGTACATGTTTTAATTGCTTACTTAATTAGTGTTTTCTGAACATCGGGTAGGTATTTTTTGTACAAAAGAAACTCAAAACATGGTGATACTGCATCACATTTTGAATTCAGTATATATGATGATATCCTCTGAATTCAGAAAATAACTCAAGGTAAAGTTCTGAACTGCAGAATTTGATATTTTGAAAAACAAAATTAATAATAATTTCATGGAGTGATTTATTATTACATTCAATAATACTATGTTACATATAACCAATGACTTGAATAAGTCCTAAACTTAACTAATGTATTTCAAAACTTTTTTTGGTTGGGGGGGTAGTAAAAGAACATGATGTGATTATTTTGAGAATTAGCTGGTTTCTTTTTTTTTTTTCTTTATTTTTTAAGATTTTATTTATTTGACAGAGAGAAACACAGCGAGAGAGGGAACACAAGCAGAGGAAATGGTAGTGGGAGAAGCAGGCTTCCTGCTGAGCAAGGAGCCCGATGTGGGGCTCCGTCCCAGGACCCTGGGATCATGACCTGAGCCGAAGGCAGCCACTTAACGACTGAGCCACCCAGGCGCCCCGAGAATTAGCTGGTTTCTTAGGGCAAATTAAAATCCAAAGATCACATTCCTGCATATATTCTATTCTTGATGTGTCTGAAGAAAGAAACAGTTAATAAGATTTGCAAAACCTGGAAGAAAAGGAAGTGATAAGAGATCAAAATGTAATCAATAAGAATGATTTGCAAATCTAACACAATCACCTAAATGCATGCTGTATAGGGAAAGGGGATCAAAGAGGGTGGGAAAATTTTGGAGTAAGGTACATATGGTTGCAAATAAGAAGTCTGCAAAGTGAGTCTTCTGGAGCAACCAGTTGCCATCAAGTTCACTTATGGAGGGACTAACTAATAGATGGTTCAATTTTAATTACATGGGCTCTCATTGGGCTAGATATCTTGAATTGCTTATCTGGTTTATGTTCATCCTCTCTCTATGTCATCAGTTCTACAAAATTGCTTCTTTTTGTGATAGGATCATTAAAGATGGTGTGCAAAGGATAGATGATAAAATGGACCACAGGTACCATCTCCCATTCTGTCTTGTCTTAAGTACCTCAGCATGAACACAATGGAAAATACACATTTTAGAAGAATGGTATTGATGCTTATAAGAATGGTTTTAATCACAACTCAGAGACTATAACTGTTACCAGTTGAAGAGAATTTATGGAACCTTGGGTCAATGCCTTTGTGGATCAACATAAAATTAAATGCTGTATACTGTTCTGACCAAAGCATGTGTTATATATTCATTGCAATGTTATAGTCTACACTGTAATAATGTATTCACTCTTATGGTTTCTTGCTTTCATTGTTTTTCACTGAGGCACAAGAAGGAAGTTCTGCTTCTGAATCTCAATCCTGCAGCTGACACCCTGCAGGTCATGGAGTGTGTCTATTTTGCTTCCCATTGTGTCTCTAACAGCTAGCACAGTACCTGACATAGTAGATGTTCTCTCCCTTCCAAACTTATTGAATGAATGAGTGTATGAATGAATAGTAGATTTACTGATGTCAAACATCGGTCTGGATTTCCAAAGTTTGCCAACATGAAGACTGCGTGACATGGGCTCTTGCTGCTGAGATATGAAGTATTTTTATTTATCTCACAAAGCAATGAAATCACTACCTTCCAGGATGACCATTTATTAACTGATCATCCCTCTTGGATGATTTGAGGATATCACCTCCAGTGAGGATCTCTATCTCTCCTGGATGTGGATAGTCTCAAGATCTTGATCCTATTGTATTAATTTGTCTGATTAGGACTCCAGTTGGTTGTTTTGCAGTTTGTAATGTATGGTTTCTACTTAATATTTTTTTTTTTTTGGCTTTAAACTTATGAACAAAAGCTTACCTCTGAAGCCAAAAGTCCAAAGTTAATTCCAATTAGTGTTAAAGCATTACTACTATACCATGTGCTGATCTTATTTTCACAACCCTAAGGAAAAAAAGTTATTTAGATTGACTTGGAGATGGAAATGGTCTTATATATAATTCTATTACAAATTAGAAGAAACATAGAGATAATAATTTACCAAAGTCCAAAAAGCAAGTCAATATGTAACTGGAGACCAGACTTTTTAGTCCGGAGAGCTTCATATGATAGCAGGACATCTCAGTTACTACTTTTAAAGTTGCTAAGATGTTGTCATGTAATTGAACTCAGAAATTTTTTTTAAAGATTTTATCTTCAAGTAATCTCTACACCCAATGTGGGGCTTGAACATATAACCTTGAGATCAAGAGTTGCACACTCTATTGACAGAGCCAGCCAAGTGCCCCGTAATCAGAAATTTACTAAATTTAGAGAGGGATTTTAATTTCCTGCGGATAACTGTAATTCAGCAAGGTACATACTTCAACCTAAAATGATTATTTCCCAAACAGGAGAAGCTTTTAAAAAAAAACATAAGGCTCTTTTTATCTATGAATGAATTATGTAATTGAAAAATGCATCTTACGACTAGAATAACATCAGCATATAAACTATATAAAATATTAGAAGTTCTTGGATGAAAATCTCATTTGTCAGTATCTTCTACCTGTAAGTAGCAGATGAACCCTTACTCTTGCTTCTGCTACATTTACCTGAACACGGCTTGTGTCATTGCTGGGCTCCGCTCCCTTCAGTTTTTGCCAATCCTCATACCTCTTTGCTTCTGGTATTGCAGCTCCCTTACCGATCCTATACACCAGAGATTTACCAAAAGTGCCTCGTCTCTTTGCAGGGATTCAGGAATGAGGATTGGAGAGAAGGGTTGATGGTATCCCAAGTTTTAGGAGCACTTACACTCCAGAAAGTTTATTTAATTTATTTATTATATACCTGAAATAATAACTATTCATCTAATTATGAGTTTAGTTTCATAAAGTAACTTAAGAACCTAACCACTGTAAATAAAATTGTTTTTATATAAACCTTTGCTCAGAATTCTAAATTGACTTTAAAAAAACAATAAAAAAACAATAAAAAAAACAATAAAAAAAAGGTGTAAACACTTGGAGAGCCTTATCCTTACCTCCAAGTAAGTTGCGTTTAGTGGCTCATCACAAAACCACTTCCTTAATGTAGAATTTGTGCAAGAACATGGCACCTGTTCTGAAGTTTCTTTATGTTTATTCTTTATCCAATCTGTGTAATTGTACTGGCCACAACACTGCAACTAGAAAAAAAATTCTATGAATTTCACTAAAAAATATTTAAAATGCAGTTAATTATGATTCCCAGGCACAATAAACTGGTTTTTGTGAAGAAAATTTATTCTTCTCCATTGGAAGGTAATGAATTACAAATATAAGCATAGTTTTGTTGGTTTAATCCATTACTTTGTTACTACTGGTGTTGATGCTAACCAGAACTAAAGACCTTTAAATATAAGTGGGCTATATTTGGATGAAATTGTTAGATTTGAACTTAGCATTAAGGAACCCAGGATGGAAGGTAAACCTGATTTACTGACGCTACAAACTACGTTTGGACCAGAATTCAGAAGAGAAAATCATTGTAGCCATGTCTTCCTCCTCAGCAGTTGTCTTTATATTTATCCCCAAAATGCTACCATATGTATTTAATATACATAGAGAGATTCAGGGTTTTTTATTCTTGTAGGATTAATATAAGATACTAACTTCTAATTTTGTATTATGTGAAAAATGGCCATAGAGAACCAAAAAAGATGATAAGGCAAATAGCCATAGAAATCACGAAACATTTAAGAAATATCTCATTTCCAATCCTATAAAGTTGAATTAGAAGGATGTGAAAGAATCCGCTTATGTATTTGTCACCAAAAACATGAGACAAAGTTGGAGTGAATATTTCATTGTTTTCTAACCTTATTATTGAAAGTTATGACCTAAGTCCTGCCTACATCACCATATGTACCAAGAATCTTGGAAATGAATGACTAAATGACTAAAATAATGCTTTAGAGTTTGGGTACTGAAAATGAGTTTGATCAAACCTATATGTACTATCTCAACTATACTCATGACTGGAACTGTAAGCTTGATTCTCATTAATAATAGTGATGTTATACATAGAACTGTTTCCCTGTGCAACAGTTTATGTCCATAGGAGGGTTTGATTCCCTGCCATCAGTTCTAATACAATCTAAAAAGGCAATATATGTACATGTCACACATATATATCAGAGAAAAAAAAAAAACCAAGATGAGTAAGAGCATTTATAGTTATATTTCAATTCTCCTAAAATGCCATGCTGTTAATACATACACCAAAAACAATAACTATTTTTATGTGGGGCACCTAGTATATATAGTTAAGAGTACAACATCTAGGCTACATTTTCTGGAATTGAATCTTGGCTGCCACTTAATTAGCTGTGTGACCCTGGGTAAATACTATCTATAAAATGAGGATAATAGTTCTTACTTCATTGGGTTGGAAGGATTAAATTAGTTAATGCGTGCAAAACACTTACCAAAAGGTCTGGGGCTATGTCAATGCTTGCTATTTTCTTTATCAAGCATTTACGATCTTCCAGCTGCTGATCTATTCCTGTAAACCATCTGGGAGACAATATCCATTCCTGTACCCTGCCTAGATATATCTGAATTGTGAAATAATAAGCCTAATAATGTTAGCTAACAAGTATTAGTTGCTTACTACGATCCAGATCCAAGGTGTCCTAGACATTCTATATGTGGCTTCATTGATTCCTGCCAACCAGAGGCAAGGATTATTCTGTCCATTTTACTAATGTGGAACTTGAAATTAATAGGTTTACTTGTCCAGGGTCTCAAAAAGCTACGTGGCAAACTTGACATTCTGGCTCCAATGGTAACCAACATGCTTCTCTGCTGCTGGCAGGGACTATGCTGGGATTTCTCTCCCACAGGTGCTGCAGGGGATTACCCCACTTGGCAGAAGACCACCAACACTTCTACAGGTGAAACCAGGTTAAAATGCACATCAGTTAACTGAGAATAGGAGATAAAAGTTACCAAAGGAGGATAAAACTCAAGATTTGTAAGTGAGAACAGTGCTATTAAGCCAGTTTTGGGGGGAAGAAATACAAGAATCTCTCGCTCGTCTGCCCCTATCTCCGCCCTTCCCTGCCTCCTCCTGACCCTATGGTGATCATCTTTGACATTTATTTTTTTAGTTTTATGTTCATTTTTTCTTACTGTTTTCTGTAGAGAATTCAGAATAATCCATTTGGGTATATCTTCAGGCATATCTTCAGATCCATACTCAGTGATGATTAAGTCAATTTTATCATGCAATACTTGGTGAACCTGTTGAAAATTACATCAAAAGTCAAAATCTGAAGTTATATGATATTCCTCTTTTTCTGACTGACTTATTTCACTTCGCATAATGTTCTCTACCTCCATCCATATCATTGCAAATGGCATGATTTCATTCTTTTTATGGCTGAGTAATATTCCATTGTATATATAATCACTAAATTCTATGTCTGAAACTAATATTACATCGTATATAAACTAGCTGGAATTTAAATAAAAACCTGGAAATAAAAAAAGGTTAAAATCTGAAAGAAACTTTCCTTCTGGTTCCTAATAAGAGAGGATTCTAGTCAGTTTGCTGTTTTCTGCTTATGCCTAAGTGTTTCCTTTTTCTTCTTTATTCTATTTTTAGCAATGTGAGGTGAGTGCTGAGGCATTTGGTCTTTTGCATTGTGATCTATAGGAGGAATATATGAAACTTAATTGATGGTGAGGTTGAAAGTTATGTGCCATTCTCCTGAATGTCGAAGGATTTTGCTTTTCTTCTTTACTCTCAGAAAAAATTGTAAAAGACATTGAAATGACCAAAAAAGGGTACTGAGTATCTTTTCAATGGAATAGGCTTTCATATTTAGCATAAATTCATATTTTCGTATTTTAGCATAATGTCAGGGTCTTCTTATTCTATGGAGGTTTGTACCTTTCTCAGTTTTTAACTTAGTTTACAACTTGTAAGTTGTAGTAAGCTATAGTAGGACAATTGATTCTTTGTCAGAGAAACACAAATGAATTTTTCCTGGTGGGGTGAAACTGGTATCTCCCCTCAATCATATACTAAGTATATACTAACATATTACCGTTATAACTGTCTTCTCTTTGGACTCTCCTTCGAACTGGTTTTCATTTTTTACCAGTTCCCACAGTAATCAAGGTGCTAAATAAAATCATTGGCTTGTGTCTACTGTATATTTATACAAGCATTATGATTTTTAATTGAAAAAATGATCCTTTCAAGATACTATAACAAAAATCAGATTTGAAAGTTTGGGGGGAAACTACTATTACAAAATCTACACACTGCAAAGGTAAATGTTAGTAGTAACTTACTTAAATATTTAAAACGTTATGTGACTTTCATAGCTAAAGTAAAAGGTAGAAAGAAGAGATAGTATTCCCATTTTGTGAACAAGTAGATAGATACTCAGAGAATTTAGTTATTTGCTTTGTTTACATGAATAATGACAAAGAGCTGAGACTTCTAAATATGATTCATTTGAACTCTAGTCCAGTGATTTCCCATAGTATTATGCTGTCTTTGAGTAATGAAAATAAAATTACTGGTGGGAGTACTACAACAATTAAACCATGTGTACAGGTTAAACTCTTACACAGTTACTTATATATCTATGCTTTAATGCATTTAAGAAGATTAGAATAATATAAAGTGTTATCTAGATCTCTAAGTAATTTATTGAAATTATCTTCTAAGTTAAATTTTTTGGAATAGAAAATATTTTTCCATTTTATATTGTTGTGGGGAAGGAGCAGACTTAAGTTCTTATTTACCCTTTCCTAAAACATTAATTGGGAGATCCAAAATGTATATAAAATCACATCTCAGTACATAAGTGTATCACATATAATCTCTGTGACTACTATATAAATAAAACTCCCTCACCAATATTGATTTTGACAAACATCCATTGAAGTGTACCTCCTAGTGTACCTCCAACACTGTTGGGTGCTGTAAGTGGCATAAAAGATTTAGAGGCTCCTAAGAGCTTAATCTAATATGAATGTAGAAGAAAAATCGATGTAAACAAAGCTTTTAGCTCTAGATTCAGTTAATAAATGTTTGTGTCCAGGCTCTATCATTTGGCCATGATATATTTTAGCAAGTATTTCTCCTCTCAAAGCCTCAGTTTCCTGTTCTAGAAAGTAGGAGTAACAATGCATCTCTGGGGGTTTGTTGGAGGATCAAAACTACATTGCCTATAAAGTGGTCATCCCAGTTTCTGGCACATGGTAACTATTTTCAAATGGTCATTTATTCTTAAGTAGAGATGAGGATGTGAATAATACTTAAGTGACTATGAACAACACTGATAAATTAAATTTATGTGCAAAGGATCCTGAAGTGTTCTATTCAAGTTGTATCGCCAGATCCCAAAGTGAGAGGCTGATCAGCCAGGATGTAGTGCTTTGCCACAAAAATAACTTTACGGAATTCACATGATGTGTACACACACACACACAAGAAATTTTCGCACTAAGTGTTAGACCATTAACAAGACGTCCTGAGTGGTTAGATATCCAGGATAGATGCCAAGCACAGGAGAGCAAATGAATTTGGAGGGCAATGGTGTTATGTATGAAAGATTTTCTTGGGGTTTGGTCATTGTTTAGGATTTTACATCTAGAGAAAATCTGAAGTCTAGAAGCACAGGCTTCTTTGGAAATTAACTGAGGAAAGGAAGAGAGCTCTTCAGTAGCTACTCTGCAACAGAAACTTTTTAAGTTGTCTGTTGATGGTCACTCTATAAGGGAGGAAGGAATGAACCATATATACAGATGAAGACATAGGCTGAGGGCTGTGAAATAGCTTGTTGAGCGAAGTCATCTGCAGATCTGTATGACTTCAAGTCCGTGCCCTTTCCCTACGGGGAAATCTCCCATGACACAAATATAGAACGTGGCTGCACTGAAACCATGAGATTTCTTTAAAAATTGAAAGTAATCACTGACCCTTAATAGGTAAGTTTTGTTTCCAAAAGTTTTTTTTCAGATAATTTATATGTTTTTTAAGTTAGTTTGATACACATAAATCTTATTGTGATTAGTCATGTTACTTATGACCCATACCTGTGCAAAACACAATTCAGTTCATTTTTACTTATTTATTCATTCATTCATTCATGCATTTATTGTTATTTTAAAGATTTTTAAAATTTATTTGAGGGAGTGGGTGGGGGGAGCAGAGGAAGAGAATCATCTTCAGACTAACTGCTCAGCAGGGAGCCCGACTCAGGGCTTGATCTCACAACCCGTGATCATGACCTGAGCTGAAACCAGGAGCTGGATGCTTAACCAACTGAGCCACACAAGTGCCTCCAGTTCATCTCATTTAAATAAAATCACTAAATTTAAAATTTGTATAAGTGTAAAGGTATTTCTTTACAAAAAATAGAATATAGTCAGTCTATATAGAAAAACAGAATTGGGCCAGTCATGGTAGCCACGGTTGGCTGGGGTTTCAATTTTGGATTCCCTACACTCAGTGTCACCCCTTCTCCCCCACATTCTTTGTTATTTATATTTTTCTCAATCTTCTGCTGAGTTCAAGACAAATTTTCCTAGCCCACCTTTCAGATCTGACCCCTGGCCCTTTCCTTATAGAATTGTATAGTACTTCCAATGAATCTTTTTTCCCCCCAAAGCCATTTAACTTTCACTCTTAATATAGGCTCATAGGTCTCAGTAATTTAAGATACCCAACGTTCTTTAGATTTCAAATAAAAGGATGATTTTTCCATACCTCTTTTTCCTTTATGAAGATGAATGTTGAAAGCACAACCTGAACCCCAAAGGCCCACATTAACAGTGCTGTGTACTGAAACAAAAGAAAAACAGAGATGGCAACTCTGCCTCTAATATGTATCTTAGATGCTTCAATGATGGGAAAACGCATGTCTAGGAAATGCACAGTCTTAAAATACACACAGGTATCGATGGTTCCCTGCCTTCACATACGTGAGTGAAGTTATTCAAACAAAAAGGCAAAGAATAAAATTCACTGAGCATTTGGATAAGAGTTAAGAGAGAAGTGATAGTGTTCAGTGAGCACTCTATGGACCACTTGGTCTAACAAAGTTGTTGATTTTCTTTCATTCAGATCCAAAGTTGTCATAGCGGGGAACTCACGTATTTGGACCTCCCCTTAATATCCAGTCTGCTAAGACGAAAACTCACTGAATTGAGACCTACTACACAAACTGATCAGGTGCAAAGTAACAACAACAAAGCCCTAGAAAATAACAAAAGCATCTGCTAGAGTAAAATTAAGTCTGTATGTACATTTGAGTTATTCCTTTGAAAACTGAAAACACTTCAATCCAAAGTCAAATGAAATTACTTTCATACTTATGTAACTATATTTTTTAAATTTATGGTCACTAAAATCTTCTTCATCACAGGAGCACATAGTAATACATATTATCTAGAATTTATAATGATTTTTAAAAATTAGCAGTATGAATATTTAACTATAAGAATGACTTACTGTTTCACATATTTTAAACATTACTACTTTAAAACAGTCAATTAAAATTTGTTTGATTGATATAAATTATATTTCCTATTTTCAGAGAGAAACATTTCAGAGACAAAAATATGGTCTTTAGATTTGTTTAGAAGTTCAGATTTCTAATACTTCTATATATATATTATCTCACTTAATCTTCACTAAAAGGAAATTGGTAGAGGCAGGAAACATTGACTAAAACTATCAAAAAATATTACTGGGTTTCTTTTCAATGGCAAGTTGGCTGTGGCCCAATGAACTTTCCCAGGTTTCTGATCATATGGGGGTATGCAATATTACCTTTGATGAACCTAGTATTCAACTCTGTATACAGTTAACTTACAGAATTCTGATAGTAATACAAAATTTCCCTATCGATAGCAATGCAAAATGATTCCTATTCATGGAAAGGCAAATGAATATAGTCTATAGAGAATCTAAATCTCTAATTCTCCTTCAACCAGTTGTTATTTTTCTTACTGGTTCCCTTACTGATTATCTAAAGTCTCTGGCACATGTTCATTGACACAGACATAAGGCATGATTCTTTTTAAAAAATTTTATTTATTTATTTGACAGAGAGAAAGAGAGAGATCATAAGTAGGTAGAAAGGCAGGCAGAGAGAGAAAGGGAAGCAGGCTCCCTGCTTAACAGAGAGCTTGATGGGGGGCTTGATCCCAGGACCTTGAGATCATGACCTGAGCCGAAGGCAGAGGCTTTAACCCACTGAGCCACCCAGGCGCCCCTAAGGCATGATTTTTACCTCTGAAGATTACCTTTTAATAGTAGCTAGATATTTATCATAATAACAAAAATTCAGTGTATTTATGTGTTATTAGTATTCAGAGAGCACAGTGAGATACTGCCCAAGAACTTTTTAAAAAGAGAAGTAGAACTGCCCCAAAGGGGCACTGGGTGGCTCCATCAGTTAAGCATCTGCCTTTAGCTCAGGTCATGTTCTCAGTGTCCTGGGATCAAGCCCTGTGTGGGGTTCCTTGCTTGGTGAAGAATCTGCTTCTCCCTCTCCCTCTGCCCCTCTCCCATGCTCTCTCTCTCTCTGTTAGTCTCTCTCTCTCCCAAAAAGAAAAATCTTAAAGAAATAAAAAAACAGAGAAAACCAAACAACAACAACAACAACAACAACAAACTTTAAACTGTAAAACTATTATCTATTCAATTAGAGTAGGGGTGTGCAAAATCACCATTAAGCCAAAGTATAGTACTTAGGCCTATAAAATTTGATCACAACTTGACTGTGTAAATTAACATGGTTAAAGGAGAAACATATCCATCAGACAAGTGTTGGTAAATTCAGAGAAGAATAGCAAAAGTGGCCTGATGGCAAAAAGTAGCAGTGCCCTTCCTTGGGGCATCCAGACGAGAGTGTGGTGTCTTGGCTTCAGGACCTAGTATTATGTACATTCCTTATGATGGGGTCTGTCAGACTTTTCAGTCACAGCCCAATAATACTTGGACCCCATAAGGGAGAAACTTAGAAGATATCTGTTTTTCTCCCTCTAGTTTCTCTTTTCCTTATCAACCCCCTGTTTTATCCTAGTATCAAGCTCTATGCTTTCTTTGCCTAAATGGAAATTTATGGCAAGGAGGAAATCAAGACTTTCCTGTAAGCCATTTCTGTCCTGGTTTCCAGATCCAAAATTAGAAGCCCAATGAGAAAATTGTGCTCAATGTCATGGAAGAAGAGAAAGTTGGATTTGAGAAGACAGAGTGAAGTCTCTTTTTAGACCAAAAAAAGTCTGAGACTGATCGTGGAGGCTAATGCATTCCCAGAGCAACAGAATCTCACCCTGGGCTTCCTGGTGTCCCCCAGGTGAGTGGTAAGACCACAGAGGGAAAAGGAAGTGTGGGTTTCCAGCTTTCCTTGAAAAGCTTCTGCCGGAGGAATATTCTAATAATAAGAGGTACCAATTATTGCGTAGCAAGTAATATCTGTGTCATGTGTTAGTCCTTTAATTGCTGTGTCATTGGGAGGGTAAATGTTTCAGGGGAAGCATATTGTGGAGAAGGGGCTGAGATCAAGGCTCTCCACCCATCCTTCATGAAAGCTTCCACGGCTACACTGCGCAGTAAACTATATGATACCCTGGATGATATACCGTTTACTGGATGAAGAGCTGCTCTGCCTTTGCCGCACTAGGTCATACAAATAGCAGAATGAGGAGACCGGAAGGGGTCATGTGAGCTGGGATAGTGAGAATTTTCAGGGTGAGCAGTGTGGACTGATAACCAGTGTGTACAGTGACCCACTACCCAGACTTTCAGTGTTGCATAAAAGCTAAGTTTTTCCGCATTCTCCCTGAGAATGACACAATGTCTGCAGCTGAATTTCAAATTTGTTGAACAAGAGAGTGCCTGTGAATCAAAACTGATTTGATTTAAAGAAAATGTTAAAAAGCTATGTTTCATCGGAGTCTGTGAATTGTGATCCATACCTGCCACACGTATGGTAAATGGTTCATGTTCATGTCTATATTCCTAATTACACTTTATCTTTTCATGTTTACATGACTAGGGAGACATAGTGTGCTAGCCAGATGCCAGAGTCTGGCCTCTCAGCAGTTTTATTTCTCTTTGTTAAATAATAAATTGTGATCTCAGTTATAAGTTAGCTTCCCACATGGCATTCCCACAGGGAGAAAATGTGCTAAGTACAGGACATGTTTTCTTTTCCTTGCTAGGCCCCATTGCTTGTTGACCTTAATAGTTTATTTGGATTTTAGTCTTTAAATTCTTAATTTTGGTTAATTGTATTTACCTTAGGAGATGGATTTCTATTGACTCTGGGTTAAAAAGTAGTATCTAAGTGTGTAAGTGCAGAGATCCAGATTTGATCCATGGAAAGCTCTCCAAGAACGTTCTACCCAGACGAAAGGGAGTGCTTCATTTACCTTATTCCCTATGCTGCAATGTTATGGTGACATAAATCATTATTGCTCATTTGTGTGACATAGACACTCAAAATCAAAGATCCAAGTTAATTCAGGCTATTAAAATGAAATACATACCAGAAGTAGGAGCCATCTGGTTTCATTGTGAATTCCCAAACAACCCAAGAGACAAAGAAGAACAATAGCAGATCCAGTTCCCATCAAAATTTGAAAAATATATACTATCAAGTGATTATTTTCATCTGTGGATGAAAACAAATTATTATCAAGTGATGTTGTGTTCCATTTAATAATATACGCAGTAACCCAAATTTCCCTAAGCAGTTTCTGCCAAACCTGTAGGATTCTCTGTCTCTCTTTTTTAAATTTCCTTCTAGCACCCTCTTACTTAGTCTTGGCAAAACTTTTCTTTCATTAATGACACAATAGAAACTTTCTTCGATCTCAAAAGATCTCTTTCCCTTTCCCTCATCTTTGTTGTCTTCTACGAAAGCAGAAATTTTTTCCTGGGGTGAACTCTTCTATGTTTAATGAACATATAAACGTTTATGATTTTATTCATAAAAAATTTGGGGGCATCGATACACGTGTGGGTTAAGTTTCTCTCAGATGAGAAAGTCTGAGTTTATTGGTAGTATGACCCCATTAAAACTATACTTTATTCTCTCTCCATCTAGACTGAGCTATGCTAGAGACTATATATATTTAGATAGTCAACAGACTGTTAAATGCTTAGTGTTATGACACAGACTGCGGAACACCAAGTGCCTAACAAATATTTAAAAAAAAAGGAAGAAGAAGAAGAAAAAAATAAAATGCCCTGGGTTTTATGGGAGAACAGTGGAGGCAGTGGTGTGTTGGAGCCAGCCGGTTCTGGCTCATAAATGCCAACTGTTCCATTTTCACAAAATTCATCAGCCAACTCAGTTCATGTTGGCACTGGGAAATCAGCCATCGTGGCATTACGTCTTCAAACCACAGAAATCAGTAAATACCATAAATCAAGACTTTCTATCCCAGAGCCAGTTGTTAAACGTTTACCAGCACACCCCTGGGTACAGGAGCCCCTAAGCCAGTAGAGGGAGGAGACTGGAGGGTGTAGGTAGGCAAGATTGCTGGTGAAGACAACACTGTGCTTGGCTTCAAATGAGAACTGGAAAGATCTCGGTTGGAACGATAGAGGCATTCTGAGACACAGAACAGCACAGTATGTGTTAGAAATTCAGCTTTGCTGGACCGTAGGGTCTGAAGCAGGTGAAACCGGGCAGGTTTGCAGGGGCCGAATTATGTACACTTTTAGGCTCTTATCGGTCTTCCTCACTGGAAATAAGCTCCATGAGGACAAAAATCTGTCTTGTACAGTAAAGTATCCTTAGCTCATGGGATTGGGCCTGACATGTAGAATAGACTCTATAAGTATTTGTCCTATGAATAAAAAAATTGCAGTGGGGAACCAGAAAAAAAGCTTTTCATGTTATATGGGTAGATTTTCATCTTAAATTATTTTGGTGGCATTTGGAAGATGGCTGAGAAAGGAAATCAGAACACAAGGCTTCTGGATGTTATTACTGTGGCAGAGAAAAGGAAGATAGGGCTCGTAGGTGGCCTAGTATTACTACCAATGGAGAGGTGAAGGCAGAAGCCTTTTTAAGAAGAGGTAAGTTCAAAGCCAGGAAATGACAGATGTTGGCGAGGATGCGGAGAAAAGGGAACCCTCCTACACTGTTGATGGGAATGCAAGCTGGTACAGCCACTCTAGAAAACAGTATGGAAGTTCCTCAAAAATTTGAAAATAGAGCTACCCTATGACCCACCAATCGTACTACTGGGTATTTACCTTAAAGATACAAATGTCATGATCCAAAGGGGCACGTGCACCCGAATGTTTATAGCAGCAATATCCACAATAGCCAAACTATGGAAAGAACCTAGATGTCCATCAACAGATGAATGGATAAAGAAGATGTGGTGTATATATATATATATATGGTATACTATCCAGCCATCAAGAGAAACAAAATCTGGCCATTTGCAACGACATGGATGGAACTGGAGGGTATTATGCTAAGTGAAATAAGTCAGTCAGAGAAAGACAATTATCACATGATCTCTCTGATATGAAGAATTTGAGAGGCAGGGCAGAGGTTTTTGGGGGAGTGGGGGAGAGAAATAAAACAGGAAGGGATGGGGAAGGAGACAAACCATAAGAGACTCCTAGACTCACGAAAGAACTAAGGGTGGCTGGGAGGCGGGGGGGTAGGGATAGGGTGGCTGTGTTGTGGACACTGGGAAGGGTATGTGCTATGGTAAGTGCTGTGAAATGTGCAAGCTTGACGATTCACAGACATGTACCCTGGGGCAACTAATACATTATATGTTAATTAAAAAACAAACAAACAAACAAAAAATAAATAAATAAAGGAAGAGGTAAGTTCATTGAAAGTTGCAGATAAAAGAGAGGGGAGGAAAAAAAAAAGAGAGGGGAGGAACCAACGACTGTCTTGCCACAAACTGGTTGTTTTCAGTTCCATGTCTTAAAATCTTAACTGAGATATCACTAAATATCTAAATACATAATTAAAAAAAAACCCAGAACTTAAAAAGAAAATGATTTTTTCTCTACCTCGACTACCACATTATTAAAGTAGATACTGTACGGGAAGTACAACACTAAATAAGTGGAAGCTATCATTGCCATTCTTCTGGGGAAGGAAAGGAAAGACAGAAAGGCTGTCATAAAATCTCCACACACCCATGAACTCTGAGCAAACCAGGTATGCACTCAGACATCATGAATACCTTGCCATAATCAAAGTACATTGACAGAAGAGAATAAAGATACCAGGCACTTAGGTGTAGCTGAAGTTTAACTATTCAATACTTTGTATCACTCTATTACCTATTAAATCTTTTTATTTAGCTTTTGTTTTCCTACAAAAATATTTTTTCTTACTTGAAGTCCACTAAGAAATGTTTGTTCCACAGTATGTGTGCTTTTTGTCATATATTTAATTATAACAGTGCTGTCTAATAGAGCTTACTGAGTAGTGGAAAGAATCTCAATATGCACAGCCTAATAAGACAGCCAATAGCCAATGGCCACATATGGCTACTGAGCACTTGAAATATGGCTTCCTTCCCAACCACCAAGGATATGCCATATGAAAATAACATAGTCTATAAAACTTCAGTCCATAGTGATCACAGCATACCACAAAATGGTAAAACGAAGGGTTTTAAGTTCAGTTAAATGCATTCAACTATTTCATTTATATTTGGATAATATTATATTTTATTTGTAACATGTAATGGTGAGAGTAGTTGAGTTTTAAAAGAAAAGATTTAATTTGAGCACTATGTTGGTCTCCAGTATCTTTTATTTTTTTTTTTAAAGATTATTATTTATTTATTTGACACAGAGAGAGAGATCACAAGTAGGCAGAGAAGCAGGCAGAGAGAGGAGGAAGCAGGCTCCCTGATGAGCAGAGAGTCCGTCGCGGGGCTCGATCTCAGGCCTGAGATCATGACCTGAGATCATGACCTGAGCCATGAGCCAAAGGCAGAGGCTTTAACCCACTGAGCCACCTTGGTGCCCCTCCACTATCTTTTCATTCAGAGTGTATTAGAACAATCCATAATTTTCCTTTCTTGGATAATACTTAATGAATTTTGGAGAAATAGTGCCACCTGCTGAATATATCATGTATGCAATTATTTAAAATGGAATGCCGGGCTTCACTCAGAGAACAAAAGAAAAATAGATACATACCCAAAGCTGTGAAAAAATTATTTCTATCTAATAAGAGCCATGCACCAAATCCCATGAGTAAAAGTCCAAGAACCTATGGAAAAGACAGTCAGTGCTTATATTTGCCAATAAAAACGCTTTACACTTTCTTTACGAAGTAATTATAAAGACTCTTACCAAGAAAGCTCCATTAATGAGATTAAGAAAATATTTAAAAATTAATGTTTTTTTTTTTCTTAACATTCTTTTTCTCTCCGGATGTTGGTGTTCCTGAGAAGATAACCACAACTTTTACTATAAATAGTCACCACATTAACAACTTTAAATAATTCTGCCCACTCATGTCATTTATTTGCACATTTTTCTTTTGATACCAGTTGTCAATACAACATTCCCCTCCACCTCCCGAATATAAGGACATGTTGAAGATATCTTGAAACTGGGCCTGTCTTCTCTATCTGCACTGGGCAGTAGGGACCAAGAAGGCATTTGAATAACATGCCAATAGCCACCTTACTAAACTTCTTTTAGTTTTCAGAAAGTAAAATATTTTACTTTGTTTCCAGTCTTAACACACCTTGTTCTACTTGCTGGAAAGTTTTCCTTCACCTCTGCTTATTCCTCCTCTTCCCCAGACTAATGTTGATTCCTCATCAAGGTCTCACCTTGGAAGCCTTTTCCTAACCTCAATTTGTTGTCCCCTCTATTTTCTCTTTACTTGTATTTTCTTCCCATGTAAACTGAGGTCTACTAGTGGAGAGAGTAGGTCTTGTGAACATTATAATCCCAAGGTGTAGTGCACAGTAGCTACTCAATAGATATTTGTTGAATTATTAAATGAGTAGGTGAATCAGATTATTTAATTAGTGAGTAATTTAGTTTGGTACACAATGGAAGGTAACAAGCCAACTTAATGTTGTGTTACTTAAACATTATATAATTTAGTTCCCTAAAACTTTTATGGGAAAATCAACACTTAGATCATTGGTGTTTGGTGCTTTATTAGATATGAAAGTTTTAAATTTTCTTGGGCATGTTTCTGGGTTTTCTCTTTTCCTTCATTTGTTTCAGTTCAGGCTAGTACCATATTTTACAAAGTACTACAGTTTATAGTGTTTTATTTTATTTTTTTAAAAGGTTTTATTTATTTATTTGTCAGAGAGAGAGAGAGAGTACAAGCAGGGAGAGCAGCAGGCAGAGGGAGAAGCAGGCTCCCCACTGAGCAAGGATCCTGATCCAGGACTCAATCCCAGGACCCTGGGATCATGACCTGAGCCGAAGGCAGACACCTAACTGACTTAGCCACCCAGGTGTCCTGTATAGTGTTTTAATCATGCAGTGCATAATTGACATGATAAAAGCAGATTTAATAAGATTAATTTGAAGCCCTTTGTCTCTAGTTGGGAAGATCTCTTTGTTGAGCCAAAGTATGCCCTGGAAAGTGAAGAAATAAGAGATGTCTAGGTTAGAATCTACGCACTTCCCCTCCTAGTCTGACCCAATGCCACATTCCTCCTCTAAAACACCATGGTTCTCTTTCCCAGCTGAGTCTCTCCAGGCTTTGTCTTTCACCCTCTGCTTTGAAATCCCCTACTGCCAATTAGTTTCTCCAGTTTCTGTCCTCCAGCTTTATCCTTAGATTCTTCTAGTGTCTGGCCCATTTGGATAGAACAAGACTGCCTGATTTTTTTTTTTCAGTTTTTCCCTAAGATATGGTAGATATATAATTTTGGCTTCAAATCTATTTACTTCAGCCTATAAGAAAGGTGTGACCCTCTCCTATTGCCAAAACAAGTTCTCAGGGCCAAAGTCCTGGGCCTCTGTGAATGAGAATGAGAAAGTAGAATAATGAACAAGAATACTGCAGGAACTCTGTCTGGTGTGAAGTATTGAGAGGCATAGACTTGGCTGTTGATTTGGTAATAACTGGCATGTTAGAGTCAGGGCTAACATGCCAACGAAAATAAACTGAAGCTTATTTCTCTTTTAATCCAAGGTGGGTAATTGGTTCTCTTCTAGGAGATCATCCTAGGGACTTGGGGCTTGCTTCAGCCTATTCCATATCTGGCTCCCAAATTTCTTCACAGTGTCATCCTGTATAGTCAGCAGAAAGGAGAGGAGGATGAGTAAACTCAGGCAATTATCTTTTAAGCCGGTGAGGGGAAAGTTGCCCACTTCTCTTCTGCTCATATTCCATTGGCACATACTAAGTCACATGGCACGTCTCAGCCAGACGTGGAATCAACTATGTGCCCAAGATGAAGGAAAGAAGTGAAGTAGGGTGAGAAGAGCAAACAAAATGCCCAACAGTTAGGAAAGTACATTGTAAGAGACAGAGGAGAACTTTAAAGAGTGCTTGGGTACAGTTTCAATATGCCTTATTACAGAAAAGAAAGAAGTAAAGGTAATCAGAAAGATTCCTGAAGGATGGAAAAATTAAAAAAAGGAAGAATGATAATCACTGACAACAGAGAAATTGGGAAAAATTGAAAAACATATATTTTGTGTTTATTTTTTTATTTGTGAGAGAGAAAAAGAGAACAAGTAGGAGGAGCAGCAAACAGAGGGAGAAGCAGGCTCCCTGCTGAACAAGGAGCCCAGTGTGGGACTTGATCACATGACCCTGGGATCATGACCTGAGCTGAAGGCAGATGCTTAACCGATTGGGCTACCCAGGTATCCCTCATATATCTCATGTTTAATAAAAGAGTTTGAGTTGGTAGAAGATACCTTTGTGGTTAAACACTGGAATAGAGTGCAGGTAAATAGATAGCATAAGTTATGCAGATTTGGGAATTATCCACAAGGAGCTAATGTCCTGGAAAAGAATAAAAGAGGGAAGAGGGGACTGACTGCAGATAAAAGTGAGCAGATGCTTGATAGGAAAGAATGACATATAATTAGGAATTTAAATTTTTTAATGCAAACTTTTACAAAATGAGGATGTAATCGAAGCATGATCTCACGGAAATCAGTAGAGAGATAATTTTCTAAAATAGTGTTGTGTGATATAGAGGTCAAAAAGGGCAAGAGTTCAATACTCTCAAAGTCAGCCAACTTGGTAAGAAAGCTGTTCATGGTAACTTCAAAACAGCAGTGTTTTAGTTCATTTGAGCTGCTATACCAAATGCCACACACTAGGATGGTTATAAACAACAGAAATGGGGAGCCTAGGTGGCTCATTCAGTTAAGCATCTGGTCATGAGGCCAGGGTCCTGGGATCAAGCCTCACGTCTGGCTTCCTACTCAGCAGGGAGCCTGTTTCTCCCTGTCCCTCTGCCTGCCACTCCCCCTGCTTGTGTTATGCTCTCTCTCTCTCTGTCACATAAATAAATAAATTCTTAAGAAAAAAAAAAAAAACACGGAAATTTATGTCTCATCATTCTGAAGGCTAGAAGTCTGAAATCAGGGTACCAGCATACGTGGGTGAGAATCCTCTTCCAGGTTTCAAACTTCTTGTATCTTCCTGTGGTGAAAGGGGCTAAGGAGCTCCAGGGGATCTCATTTATGAGCACTAATCCCATGCAAGAGGGATCCCTCCTAATGACCTAATTACCCCCTAAAAGTCCCATCTTCTAATGCCATCACATTGGATATAATATTTCCAACACGTGAATTTTTGAAGTGATACAAACATTCAGACCATAGGAAGCAGTTCAGGTTAAAGAGTTAGAACACAACAAACAGGGTATCTAAGCAACAAGTCAAGCAAGTCCATACCCATATTTGCACAGAATGAGAAGAGGAGATGGTCTTGTGCTGATCTTTCCAGTCACAAGCACCACATACTGGAAACAACATCAGTGAAAATAAAGAGGTGCTAACACAAAGATACACAATAAGTTAGTGCAGTTCCTATGTTAATATTTGTAGTGTGAAAGAACTATGTTCTGTCTTGGTTTGTTTTTGTCGTTGTTGCTATAGACAAAGAACTTTTTAACTTAATCAGATAAGGCCCTGGTGTGGTGTTTCTTTAGTTCATTCCCTGATTAGGTAATTAATGGTCCAATAACAGATATTTTTAATAGTATAAATGATATAGAAAAGGACAATTTACAATAATTCACCTATTCAAGGTGTCATTTTTCACTAAAGAATAGCCTAATTACTTTTTTTTTTTAAAGATTTTTATTTATTTATTTATTTGACAGAGAGAGGGAACACAAGCAGGGCTAGAGGGAGAAGCAGGCTTCGTTCAGAGCAGGGAGCCTGATGCAGGGCTTGATCCCAGGACCCTGGGATCATGACCTGAGCTGAAGGCAGATGCTTAATGACTGAGCCACCCAGGTACCCCAGCCTAATTACTCTTTGTTATTGTTTTTTAAATTCCTTCTAACTGCCAGGGGATGGGAGCACAGAAACAAATAAATAACGTGTCAAAGAGTCAAATATTAAAACCTATGGTCCACTCTGAATTATGTGTTGGGGGTGTAGGGACAGGAAATAAGGGAACTGGGAAATTTCAGAGAGAAGACGAATTACAGATAATAAAAGTTTCACGGCAGATGGAACACTGTGCTCACAAGCTTTATAGTGAAGGGCATGGGGGCGTGGGTCAGATGGCAAGAGATGAAAAATAAGGCTAGATAAATACTCAGTAAAGATTTTTAAAGATCAGATATGCTTTGCTAAGAATTTGCTTTTATTCTTCTGCAGGTAATGGAGAACAATATTTCTGCCATCAGAGTGGAAGTCAAATTAGAAAAGAAACCTAAAAGAGGCAGCTACTTTACAAAGCTAATGTATTAGTTCATAATAAATGATTGATGTCATCTAAACTACAAGATAGTTATGGGGATGGAAAGCAGTACCAGGATATGAGAGATATAGTAGGAAGTAGAATTGCCAGCAATGAGATGTTAGAAAGAAACCAAAATAAAACTTGAGCTCAGGTCTACGGAGCTTAAATACTTGGGCTCTTAAGATTATGCCATATTCTACAATATGTCATTTACATTGGTTGCCTTTAGTATCAAAGTTTTGCAAATTAGGTACTATTGTGCTATTATCCCAATGATATTACCAATGATGAAAGAGATTCAGGAAGGTGAAATAATGTTCTTGAGTTCGCCTAGCTAACATGTGTCAAGGCTGAGATTCAAATTCATGGATATAAACCACTCTCTTGCTACTCTTCCCAAGCCTCCATTGTCATCACCTGTAAATGTAGAGTAGAAGAGCACACACCTGAAAGGGATATTGTGAAAATCAAACGAGATTATGTTTGGAACACATTTAGTCCAGTACCTGGCTAAATGTTACCTATTAATCTTGTGATAATTTAATAATTGTACACCAGGGAGGAGCACATGGGGTTGGGAAATGGTATGGGAACTGTAGGAAAGTGATGAACTTAAGTTGGTCATTGTGTCAGCTGCAGAGAGCACAAAAAGGGTTAGAGAAGGACCTTGAGAGTTTGAGACAGTGTTTAAATGTAGAAAGAGAAGCAGAGGTCTAAGAATCCAACACTGTAGGTCACATATTAAAAATATCATTACACAACAGTCACCCTCAAGAAAATGAAACAAACATCTGCTAGGCAGCTATTTGAGCTTCACAATGATCTTCTGGGATATTTAAATTATATCACTGCTATATAAAAAATAAGACAACTGTTGAACAATGTTTTTAAATTAAAGTCATCTCACCGCCTAACTAACGTTTTCAAAGAAATCTTGTTCTTGTCAGATGTCAGAGGAACAAACAATTATCCTTCCTCCTTTCATGTCCTTAATAAATATTATGTGTTCTCTAAGGGAAACATATTGTGTTAGGTCAATAGGTTATAAATGAACCAGACCTGCAGATAATCTTCAAAATAATATCCAAATTTAACGAAAAGAGGGGCGCCTGGGTGGCTCAGTCGGTTAAGTGTCTGCCCTCAGCTCAGGTCATGATCCTGGGGTCCTGGGATAGAGGGACTGTATTGGGCTCCCTGCTTTTCTGGGAGCCTGTTCCTGCCTCTTCCTCTGCCTCCCTCTCTCTCTCCTGTCTCTCATGAGTAAATAAAGAAAATCTTTTAAAAAAATTTAATGAAAATTACTTATTAAAAAACCTACTCAAGTTAAAAGGTTATGGACAAACTGACATACTCAATTTTAGGCTATAATATCTAGGAAGATTTCAATTAAATAAACTTAAGCTAAATGCTGCACAGTTAAATAGTAGTTTCAAGTTAAATTGACTTATAATCTGTAACTATATGAGATTTGTTGTATTTTTTCCTTATTTAGTAATATTAATTAGTTATAGCTAAGTTATGACTAATTGATAGAATTGTCAGTTTTCCTCCAAAATAAAAAAATAATAAAAATATAAGAGATACAGTAGCATGCACCATAAACTATCTTCAGAATATTCAATATTTTTCTTTTTTGCTCTCAGTTTATTTGGCAAGGTAAGATTTAAGAAAAAAAGCAATTTAGACATCATCTTCAAGAAAGCTGATTACTAACTTAGCTAATTTAAAATTGGGTCTGGAGAGCACCTGGGTGGCTCAGCTGGTTAAGCATTTGCTTTCCCTTGGATGGCTGTGGCTGGGCAGGCGGGGGGGATGTGTGTGGGGATAATGGGGGCTTAGGGGGATGGGGGTGTGGGGGATCAAGTCTCTCATTGCGCTCCCTCCTCAGCGAGGAGTTTGTTTCTCTCTCTCCCTCTGCCCCCCTCCCTACTCATGTTTCAATCTCTCTCAAAGAAATGAATAAAATCTCGAAAAAAAATTAGTTCTGGAAATTAATTGATTACTAATGGATTTGATATTCTGTAGGAAAAGTCTGAATTTTTTCATAATCTCAAGTGGACTTGGGGGTGGGGGCCAGCATCTCACCACCCTGAGATCATGATCTGAGCCAAAACCAAGAGTGGGACCCTCAAAAGACTAAGCCACCCAGGCACCCCTAGGCTGAGCATTTTAAACAAATAATTTGAATAGTCCATAAATTTGCAATAAAACTAAACAAAAAAAAAAGCAAAAATGGCACTTGAGCATGGACTTTGATAATGAAAATATCCTAAATTTTAATTAGATTTGAAACCAGAACTAGTTGATTTTTGAAAATCATTCTTTGAGTGAGGTACTAACATGTGTTTTTTTAATATCTAAAATCTACTTATTTCTCACTCTATATTATTAATTCTTATGTTGATGCAATGTTAATTGTTGCCAGGAAATAGTCTATTTTTTTCAAAGACTCAAAGGAAATGTTTGCTTTTAGTTTATTGTATGTCAGATATCTTTTACAATTATGCTTAGCCACTTCCTTTTGGAATTTAATACTTTGCAAACTTAAAAAAATAAAAAATATGTTATTAACTAAAATAAATTTTACATTTTGTAAACTATGTATTTCTCCAGAGTAAAAGAAACTTAGATGAATTTTTTTTAAGATTTTATTTATTTATTTGAGACAGAGAGAGCACCATCAGAAGAGCAGCAGGCAGAGGGAGAGGGAGAAGCAGGCTCCCCAAGAAGCAGGGAGCCGGAGGTGGGGCTTGATCCCAGGACTCTGGGTTCCTGACCTCAGCAGAAGGCAGAGAGTGAGCCACCCAGGAGCCCCAACTTAGATTAATTTTTAAGTTAAAATTAAATAGCATGATATATACTTAAGCTTCAAATTTTATATTAAAACAGTGGGTGTCACTGTCAACATTGTACAGTAAAACATATTTCAGAAAATAATTTTAAAATTTTTTCACCCCATACACTTGGAGGTTTTTGATGGGCATTGAGTGATAATGATTTATTTATTTGTCTTTTTAAAAATAAATTGCTGTTATGGGAAGCAGGGAATTTATTGACTTCTCTTCCATACTTCTGACCCCACAAATCACTATTCAAGATTAAGATTTGGTGGAATGAACAGTTTATACTTGGGCAATTGAATATTCACTAGTTGCAAGTAATAAATATAGATAGCTCAGAAACAATTTAAAGGTCAGGCTACCTTTACTTGGGTAACTGTAGCAAAATGTCGTTTCTTTATTAAATATTTTCCCCAAAGTATTTAAATATTAAAATCTACCTGGAAAAAACGTTCCGTATTCAGTTCATGAGATGCAGCGTTCCGGCCAATGCGAGTGGAGATAGTTTGTCCTACTGGGGCACCGGTAAGAAAAGACCCGTCCATCTTCCTTGGGATTGGCTGTTGTCGTGGTTACGCTTTGTTTGGAGGCTCTGGGCGCTGCCTTCCAACCAAGCCTCGGGATTTAGCCGCTGGTGGGTGAGCCGAGGCCTCTCAAGGCTGGGGTTGGTGGTGCGGGAGGCGAGACCGAGCTGGGGGAGCGCCGACGGAGCCAGGCCCCTCTCCGCCAAGGCCAGGCTTTAGGGCAAACGGTCTGGGGGCCGCGGGCTGAGGGGCTGGCTGCTGGAGTCTGCAGAGCCCTAGGCTCCTTTGGATTTAGGAGTTTTTGTAGCTACCCCCAAACTTAGAGAGCCACCCTTAGGGTCTAGGGAGTTTTCGATAACTGCCTTTTCCTTTCATCCCTCCCTCCCTCCATTCCCCTCTTCCTTCCTTTCCTCTTTTTAAAATGATTTATAGGTACCTTTTAAAGTAGTTTTCCTTCCCTTTTTTATAACTGAAAAACTACTGTTGAAAGGAGAGTTCTTTAAGATTTCCCACTTTTGGCAGCTTCAGCCAACTCCAGGTAATTTATTATCAACCTGAAGAAGTTTCCTGTAGACCATTTACGGTGGGATACATCTAGGGCTGCACTGTCCTATCCTGTAACCAAACCACTAGGTGGCTGCTGAAGACTGTAAATGCAGCTGGTCCAAACTGAAATCTGTAGGTGTAAAATACACATCACATTTTGAAGAATTAGTATGCAAAACAAAAATATAAGCTTTTTACATTGACCTTAATAATAAATGATTTTTATAGTGACTACATGTTGAAATAATATTTTGGATACAATGGGTTAAATAAAATATATTATTAAAATTAATTTCACCTGTTACTCTTTACTTTTTAAAAAAGTCCTACTAGCAAATTTAAAATCACATATGTGCTTAGATATGTAATTAGACAGGGCTGATCTAAAGGACCAGTTGGTTAGCAGAGAGGGACACATAATGGAAATGACTCTTACCTTTACCCTGCTCTTTCGTAAAGCTTTGTGTACCTTTGCATTCTGCTTTATAGCTACATTTTTTTTTAAATTGAATTATACTACCTAGCAAATCTTTTGAATTGCACTTTAAGTAAGTTTGATAACAAGATAGTATTTTACACTGCTTCTGTTTATGGTTTTGTTTTCCTTTGGAGGAGGAAGATGGGTAAAATTGTTTAAACTAGCTTTTAGAATTACAAAAGTAGCACATATTCACGATTTTAAAAAGTCACTTTACATAAAGATATGAAATGAAAAAAAGTTCACGTGTGTATAGTTACTCTGCATATTTTTCTACCATGTGCCTTTTTTCAATTATTTCTTCTTTGCTACCTTTCCACAGCACAGTAAATATACCCATTTTTAAAAGGACTTGTATAGTATTCTATTCTATGAATCCATCATGATCTATTTAACTTTCCTTAGTATTTAGGATTTTTTAATTAAATTTAAATTTTTTATTGAGATAACTGTAGATTAAAATGTAGTTTTAAGAAATAATGTGGAAATAGCCCTTGTAAACTGTCTGGTATCTCCCAATGGTAACACTTTTTTGGTACAATTTGCTAATCTTACTCAGATTTCCTCTGTCTTATTTGTAATCATTTGTGTGTATTATGTACAAGTTTTACCATCTGAATATGCATTCTTAACTACTACTCCAATCAAGATACTGAACAGCTCCAATGCTGCAAGAATCTTTCATGTTTCCCTTTTATTACCGTTACCACCTTCCTCCAACTCCATCCACCCCTGACTCCTGGGAATCACTAATCTGTTCTCCACTTATAAAATTTTGTCATTTTGTCATTTCAAAAATGTTATATAAATGGAATCATGTAATATGTTATTTTTTGGTTTGGGCTTTTTGCCCAACATAGTTCCCTAGAGATTTGGGAGATTTGACAGTATTGTGACATGTATCGATATTCATCCCTTTTATTGTTGAGTAGTATTACATGGTATGGATGTAGTAGAATTGGTTTAACCATTCACCTACTGAAGGACACTTTGGTTGATTTTGGTTGTCTCCAGTTTGAGGATGTCATGAATAAAACTGTTGTGAATATTAACGTATAAGTTTTAGCATGAACTTAAAATTTTATTTTTCTGGTTTAAGTGGCCAAGGGTGTAGGCAATACATGGAGATTGTATCTCCAATTAAATCATTTATATGTGAAAGAAGTTACATCGTTTATATGTGAAAGAAAGATATGTGATATGTATAACTAGAGGAAAGACAAGCACAAGTTTTGTTTTGTTTTGTTTTGTTTTTTGTGGATGGGAGTGAAGTGTTGTGTTTTTGTAGAGAAGAGAGGCAAGCAGAATAAAAATGTATGGCGAGGCAGTAAACAAAGACTAGTGTATGGAGCACACTTCAGTAGGTGAAAAATTGTTACATTCAGAGAATAGGCAGAAGATTACACTTTATTAGGAAGGGGTACCTCTCCAAGTAAGATGAATATGAAAAGATTTCAGGAAAAGAAATTAGAAAATGAGGGTGTTTAATTTTCTTTGTTAACTAGACTATAAACTATGAATACAGGCTACTTATTTAATCAATAGCATCTAGCACTGCTGTTAAGGTACTCTTAGGCTCTCAAAAAGTTGATTTTGAGATGAGTGGAAGAAGAAAAGGAAGGAAGGAAGGAAGGAAGGACAGAAGGAAGGAAGGAAGGAAGGAAGGAAGGAAGGAAGGAAGGAAGGAAGGAAGGAAGGAAGGAAGGAAGGGAAGGAAGGAAGGAAGAAAAGAAGGGAGAAAAGCTCAAGAAGTTAGCACTGGAAAGGTCAGGGACTTGAGGAAAAAAAAGAAAGTTTGGAATAGTCTGGAAAATAAAATAATAGTTGATGAGTACAGTCTTTTTCAAACTTTTTTCTTAAACCAAGACCCACAGTAAAACAAGCAAATTACACCTTATACTGTAGCTCTTGCTCACATACATACATATATACCCACCTACAATCAAAAGTGTTTTACAACAATTTTTATCTTTAACATATATAGTACACTTATAGTTTATTTTCTGTCCTACCTTAATTTTTCCTATCCTATTCCATCATTAAAACTTTACGAGGACGAGCCACTGCATTAATGTCTTGCTCCGTCAGTGGGTTGTCACCTGTAGTTTGAAGACTGTTGGACTAAGGGATATTCAGGACTGCTGGGCATATGAAGAACTTGACTAAGTTTGGAGACCATTTTCTAGTGAGAAAAGCACTGGTTTTGGATTCAGGATCTCTCAATTAGGGCCCTGTCCTCTTTACTTATTAGCATAATAACTATATGAAGTTTAAACTTCTTTTTTTTAAAGATTTTATTTATTTGACAGAGAGAAACACAGCGAGAGAGGGAACACAAGCAGAGGGAATGGTAGCGGGAGAAGCAGGCTTCCCGCCGAGCAGGGAGCCCGATGTGGGGCTTGATCCCAGGACCCTGGGATCTGACCTGGGCTGAAGGCAGACGCTTAACGACTGAGCCACCCAGGCGCCCCAAACTTCTTTTTTTTAAAGATTTGATTTATTTATTTGACAGAGAGAGAGAGATCACAGAGGCAGGGAGGCAGGCAGAGAGAGGGGGGAAGCAGTCTCCCTGCTAAGCAGAGAGCCCAATGCGGGGCTCGATCCCAGGACCCTTAGATCATGACCTGAGCCAACTATATGAAGTTTAGTAAACTCTTCAAACCTTGATTTTCTTATCAATACAATGACTATAACAACATTATATCTGTTCATTTGCTGTGATGATTATCAATCACACAATGTCTTCTAGTGCCTGGCTTGTCACAAATACTCAATACGTGGAAGCTAATGGTGGTTGATGATGGTGATGATTACATGAAAATACACTGTAATGTACTGCTTGATCCATATCCATCACAAGCATTAAAGGTTTAAATAATATAAATATTGGTCTTATAAGCCACATATTATCCATTATTACAACACAGTATTGTTGTTAAAAACATGTGGCTATCTATAGTAAAGTTAACAAGTATGAGTTAATCAGTAGAAACTAACCATATGTTGCCCCATGTATAGACTTAGGTTGTTCTCTAATGAGTATTCTTTTTTTCTTTCTAAGAGTATTCCAATCTTTGAATATTCAAGCTGTTCAGAGATATTTCACCCTCAGTTATTTCCATGAGGATGAATTTTACTGTGACATTTCTTGGTTCAGGAAGCTAAGACAGTCCATTCCACGTGACTTTTCCCTTAGAGAATTAAGAGAGTATTATTAGAATGAACTATTTTGTAGTCAAACACTAAAGAACTAATGAATTCATGGAGAGAGACAACAATATTCTTTAGTATATGGTACAACCATAATAAGATATGATGAAGGTATCCTAGATGAAAACGTATTTGCACAGAACATATTGGATTGGTATGACACATTAAACAACCCATACTTTTTACTCATTTTATACTCTTCAATTTTCTTTAAATGGTTCTGTGTTTATTACAAAGGATTATGGAAAATGATGGTGATGATGATGATACAAAGCTCCAAGAAGAAATAGAAGCTGAATTGGATAAAATCAGCATTTCTTCATTAGAAAAAGATGATGTTGATAGTGATTCAAAATCAGATATCCAGAGTGATGATAGTAATACAGTAAGTGTTAAATGCTGGGCTTTTAAGAGCCATTTAACTGGCGTAAACTTTGTAGGAGAAATATTACTTTTCTCAGTTTTCTTTACATTGTTATCTCATTTTTTAACTTTAGGATCACTTTTAAACAATGTGTATTGTTAGATATTTAAATATAAAAAATACCTTGAAGATACAAGTCACTTATAATTTCACATTTATATATGTGCATTTTTTTGCAAAATTGGTATTATACATAGAACTATATATTTGTATCCTGCCTTTTTAACTTAAATCATGAGCTTTTTAATGTTATTAGGTATACATGAAAAGCAAAGTTTATGTGGAATCTTTAGACCTATAGAAATAGTTATTCTTTGGAAATCAAATTTATTTTTTCATTTGTGTATTTCCCCCAATGTTTATATCATTAGAAAATTTATTCACAGTTACATTCTTTTACATCAAAATCCTTAAACTAATAGAAATTTATTTTCAAATATGTTATATAATGTAGATCTAAATAGAAATTTTCCTGCACATAGTTAATATTATTAATGTCATTTGAATAATCTATCTCTTTTTAATTTATCTTTTGTATATGTTTAGTTGTTATACATATAATCTATCCAAGGCTCTCTGTTCTTTTCCATTATTCTGTTAATTTTTGCCCTATTGTAGTTTTTTATTATTAAGTATCAAACAGGTCAAATTCCTTGTTTTGCTTTTTTGAAATTTTCTCCACTAAGCTTTTTCCCAAAGAAACCTCATTCATTAAGTTTTGAAGGATAATTATATTTTCATTTTTAATTAGGATGCAATAACCTGTATATTACTTTTGGAAAGTTATAATTTGCATATTATTATGTCTTTTTATCCATAGCTAATTCAAGTGAGACAAAAATTTCTGAAATTCTTCATTTGGATATGAGAGGCAACAGAATCATGGATGTACCTCATAGTCACCTGAAAATGAAAAGCAAATTTTAATCAAATATACTTGTTTGAACTGATTTACACATCTTGCTCAAAGTTTTGGTGTATGAAAACTTGTATCAAAAACTATTTAACAGTTTCTTTCATTTTTTAAAAAATTTTAGGATTTGGATGAATTACCTGAGTCAGTTCTTCACTGTATTAACATCATAAAGAATAAGAGCAAAACTGCTGAAGAGCTCATTCTTCAGGACTTGGAAGATACTGATGTTTTAAGTAGGTAGTTTTTTGTTTTTTTTGAAGTACAGTTTTTATCTGTTTGACAGATAAGTTTTCTGTAAGCATGAATAATTTATAGTTTAGAAAAATATATTGCTTGAAGTTCTTAGCTGTTATTATATACATGTATGTGTATTTCTACTATAAAATCTATAAAATGCTGGATTGTTTAGTCCATTAATTTTTTTTTCCTTACTATTTTCTTTATATGTTCAATAAATACTAGCCATCAACAGTTTGTTTTACCAGTCCTAATTAAAACTAGACACTATTACAGTTGCTTCTTGAAAAACACAGGTTTGAACTGCATGGGTCATTTATGTGCAGATTTTTTATAGTACAGTATTATAAATGAATTTTCTCTTTCTTATGATTTCCTTAATAAAATTTTCATTTGTCTAACTTTATTGTATGAATACAGTATGTAATATATAAAATATGCATTAATAGACATTTTATTGTTAGTAAGCATTCTGGTCTACAGTAGGCTATTAGTTGGTATCTTTTTGGGGGATCCAAAGTTATATGCAGATTTTTGACTACATGGGGGCTTGTCATTCCTAACCTCCATGTTGTTCAAAGGTCATCTTTACTTTGCATTACAGAAAAGAAAATTAGTCACGGGAATATTTCAGTAGTATGAGTTTATATATATATTTTTTGGAGAAAAACAATTTACATCAGAAGCCTAATTTTTATTTGCTTCAACTGAGCAAATTTACTTCTTGGAATTATTCTAAGAACAACAGAATGATCAAAGATTTAATTAGAATTAACCATGGCTTGGTTTATAATGAAAAATGGCAACAGCCTAAATGTTCAACAGGTCTCAGTGTATCCAACAACACCCACTAAAATAGATGGCTTAGATAATATTTAATGGCATAAAAATGTTCATGATATAATATTTAAAATTATTATAAAATTCAGTTTTGTTTATGCAAATATTAGTATACATTACAGTGTAGATATTAATAGATATTCATTCAACAAATATTACTATGTGAAAGGATCTGTTTCAGCCACTGAGAATATTACAGAGAATAAAATAGCAAAGGTCCTGCTTTCTTATTCTAATGCTCCAGTGTGGGGAGACAGACTAGAAACAAATATTCATATTTTAATAATGACAACTTCAATGAAGGAAAAAATTTAAGATAGGGGACAGAGATTGGAGATTGCTCTTTTAGATAAGGGTAAGTCAAGGAAAGCCTCTCTGAGGAGGTGATATTTGAGCAATGACGGAGAAGGAAAGCCACATGGATATCTCAGTGAATGAGAAGGTGAGCCACATGGATATGTAGAGAGCCAGTGTTCTAGAAGGAAGGCTCTATAAAGGCATGGGGGTCAGATCATATAGGGCTCTTATAAATCATGGTCTGGGCTTTGTATTCTATTCTGTGTATGCGAAGGTTTTTGAGTAAAGAGTGACAATATCTGACACATTTTTGAGGCATTCATTCTGGTGATTATATAGAAAAGAAAACCTGAGGTAGCAAGAGTCTACTATAAGACTGTTGCAATAGTGTGCTTAGGGGGATGCCTTGGTGACTTGGTTAGTTAAGCATCTACCTTCGACTTGGGTCGTGATCCTAGGGTTCTGAGATTGAGTCCCAATTGGCTTCCTTGCTCAGCATGGAGACTGCTTCTCCCTCTGCCTGCTGCTCCCCCTGCTTGTGCTCTCTCACTCCTTCTCTGATAAATAAACAAAATCTAAAAAAAAAAAAGTATGGTTAGGAATGAGAATGATTGGAGTAGAAATTATGAAAAATAGTTATATTCTAGAATCCATTTTTTAAAATATTTTATTTATTTGTTTGACTGAGAGAGAGACAGCGAGAGAGGGAACACAAGCAGGGGAAGTGGGAGAGGGAGACACAGGCTTCACGATGAGCAGGGAGCTTGATCCCAGGAGACTAGGATCATGATCTGAGCTGAAGGCAGATGCTTAATGATTGACCACCCAGGCGCCTTCTAGAAACCATTTTTAAGGTAAAAAGAACCAAAATTATTTACTGATGGATTGGAATGAGAGGAGGAGAGGAAATTGACTCTAAGGTTTTTGTCCTGAGCACCTGGGTGAATGGATATCTAAGGACTTACTCTATGTAGATGCTTCAAATTTTGGCAGCGATTATCTGTTGCTGAGTTATAGGGAATATTAATGGTTTGTTTATGTATATTTACTAAAATTTATGCAGTGAAAATATAAATTTATTGGCAATTATATAGCCTAATTAAGAAAAAAATAAAAGAAAACACAATTATAGAAAATTAGTTATATGAAAGGTTATATAACTGCAATTATAGCAGTGGTTTAGAAGATTATGAGATTTCATGTATAGTTCTGATCAAATAAGTATGATAGTCTTAATGAATAGAATATTTTTCCAAGAAAATTCAAATTATCAAAATTGCTTGAAAAAAGTGGAAAACATGAGTAAATCAACAATCTGGCAAGAAAGTGGAAAAAGTTTTCTTCTCAAATGTCATTAGAAAATTAGTATGATTAAAAAAAGAAAAAAGAAATGAGTATGATTTTACAGTTGCATTCTTATAATCCATCAAGGATAAATAAATCTACAGATTATATAATATTTCATTTATAAAAAGCTGCATATTTCAAATACAAAGCAAAACACACACACACACATACACACACACACGGAACCAGAGGCTAATTTCATTTGTGAATGTAGATATATTAGGGCTCTCAGTTGTATATAGAAGCTACTTGAGCTGCTTTAGTCAGAAAGGTTTTGGGGGTGTTTGTGTCTTTGTTTTTAAGGATAGAGGTTAGACATTTTGGTTATTTATTGCTGCAAAACAAACTGAGTGGTTTTAAATAATATGTTATTATCTCTTATGGTTCTGTGGGTTGACTGAACTTTGCTAGGCAATTCTTGCTTGAATTTCTGTATGCATTCACAGTTGGATGTTGAATAGGGACACACTCATCTGAAGTTTTTAGTGGATTGGAGTTCCAAAGATGGTTCACTGAAATGCTTGTGGATTGATGCTAATTGTTGGGTGGGAGTTCAACTGGGGCACCTGGATGGCAGCTGGAGGCACCTACCTGTAGTATCTCACTATGGCTTCATGGCACCTGGATTCTGAGGAGTTCCATGAACAAAATCCCAGTAGAAGAATGTGGAACCTTGTAGGTCTTCTTATGATCTCGTTTCATAAGTCATGCAACATCATTTCTGTCATACCCTGGTGGTTACACAGGGTCAGCCCATGTTCTGTGTGGGAGGGAACAAAACAGTATATTCATACCAGGAAGTGTGAAAGAGACATCTTTGGAGACTAGCTATTCCAATGAATAACAGAATTGTTAATAGAATTGAAGAACTGCACACTAGTCTGAACATCCAAAGTGTAAAAACTAGGGGCGCCTGGGTGGCTCAGTGGGTTAAGCCTCTGCCTTCAGCTCAGGTCATGATCTCAGGGTCCTGGGATCTAGCCCCACATTGGGCTCTCTGCTCAGCAGGGAGCCTGCTTTCCCCTCTCTCTCTGCCTGCCTCTCTGACTACTTGTGATCTCTTTCTCTCTGTCAAATAAATAAATAAAATCTTAAAAAAAAAATACACACACACGTATGTTGTTAAACTGGGTTGCAGAAAGAGCTGCTGTCTGACATAATTGAGTTATTTGGAGATGTTAATCTTCTACTACACACTCCTATCTCCAACCCAAACCTCCCTCTATCATAATCTGGGCCTGAAAAATGAAAATATCGCTCCTTGTCTCTCTTCATGCATACTATATTTATGGAAATAAAGACTTATGCAAATATATCAATTGGCAGAACCTTAATCACCTTCAGAAACCTAGCTTCAAAGAAATCTAGAGAATGTTATTTTTGCTTCGTCAGCACCTCACATGGGAAAGAAGGCTGCTGAGACTGTGAATAAGTGTTGAAGAAAATCTGTAATGTCTGACAACATAGGTGTTAGTAGTTAGTTAATCAGCAAAACAGTCATCTGTGAACAATAGTTTACTGTTAATGAAGATTACCATGATAAAACACATTAGCTGGAAAAGGAAAAAAATTAATTACATCTGCACAGATGATAAAAGGACAATAAAATTTAAAAAACTCATAAAATCAGAAATGAAATCTCCCTTCATTCACATTAGTAATTATAATCTTTTAAACCAATACTTTTATTAAAGTGTATTTAGTATCTTGTGCAAGATTTTATTGCTAGTTTGTGGCAGTAGAATTCAATCTTTATTGATTTCTAATCAAGGTGTCACTGCAGTATCAAACACAGCATTATACTGCATACGTAGAAAATAGCCTTCAGTCTAGAAGGAGAGTGCTTTATACATTTGTTACTTTTATTTTTAGGACAAAGATTACAGATTTCCTCTGGTCTTTATTTTTCAGTTTTTTCTTATTGTTTTGAGTCACTGATCAAGAATATACTATGATGGAATTTGAGATTAAAAAATAATTAAAGGGGTTTGAGATTTAAACATCCTTTGTCCTGCTCCAATATTTAAAGTTATAATATTTTTTCTTTCTCTAGGTTATAGTTATGGAATGGTTCCTAATAGTCATATGCATTTAAGGATAGAATTATCAACTGAACATAAAGAACATCCAGAGCAGTTAATAAAGGTATCTGATCAATATTTGACTGAAAGTACTCAATATTACAGTTAGATATTCACTTTTCCCTCTGATGAAGAATGATAGTTCACTGATTTAAAGTTCAGTGGTAGGGACACCTGGGTGGCACAGTCCTTTAAGCATCTGACTCTTGGTGACTCTTGGTTTTGGCCTAGGTCATGATCTCAGGGTTGTGGGATCAAGCCTCAGGACAGCACAGAGTCTGCTTAAAGATTCTTTCTCCCTCTCCTGCCCGTCCTCACAATGTCTGCATTCTCTCTCTCTCCCTCTCTCTCAAATAAATAAATCTTAGAAAAAATAATAAAGGCCACCAATTAAAACTTAAAAAATTAATTATTTTTAATCATTTTTGGCTTTATGTTTTCCTCTAGAATATAATACACAAAAATTCAAATTTCAATTTTAAAAATATGAGAGATAGTAATTTGAATCATCAGTAATTGGGAATTTAAAATACATGTAGATAAAACAGTAGAACTGTAATATGTGATATTTTTTCCTTAAAAACTCCAAGGAAAACAATGAATATAATGTTTAATACCCTGCTTAGGAATGTACTATGTTCCAGCAGAGACTTTAAATATCCCATGGAAAATTTAAATGTGGAACATCTTATGTTAGATTAAAAAAAAAGGATAAAATATAAAAATTCCTAAAGAAATAAGAGTAAGGGAGAGCCTGGCAATTTTGGTTAAAACCTCTAGAATATATTTGGGAAATTTCTTCTACACTTTCAGCATCTTGGAGTCATTTTACCTAACTATCTCTAATTTTACCTAACTCTACTCTGTTCCCTAACATAATTTGAAAATTGCTTATATATATGTCTCTTACTCTCTTTTTTGGTAACAAACTTGAAATATTAATTTTGAATTGTCATACTGCTACTTCATTAAAATAGATATCCTATATCTTTCCAACTAGAATATAGTAGAAGTCTAATTATGGGAAAGTATTCATAAACATTATGACTTTTGCATAATTCAGGTTAAAGTGGAGAATAGTTCCATTTTTTAAACATGCTGAATGTATTAGCTGTTTGTAGATGCGAGCAATCACTGCAATTAAGAAATACAGAAATTTATTAGGAAGCTAACATTAGTAGTAACACTTCGAAATGATTTTCAAGTCATTTTTTTTGCTTTCATTTGAGTGTAGTTGACACAAAATGTTACATTAGCTTCAAGTATACAGCATGGTAATAAAACATCTCTGTGCATCATGCTGTGCTCACCACAAGTGTAGCTGCCCTCTGTCACCATACAAAGCTATTACAATATCATCAACTATGTTCCTAATGCTGTACCTTTTATTCCCATGACTTATTCACTCCACAGATTTTCAAGCAGTTTATTTGAATGTTGTGGATAAATACAAGAGAATGATTAGAATTCTGAAAAACAAGGAGGATAAAATACAATCTGCTTGCATTGGAATAAGATTTTTAGTGTGCTGTAGGGTTGTATTTGAGAGGGATTGAAAGTAAATCAAGTTCTAGATATGTGTATATAAAGCTTGATATATTTTTAAAAATGATTGCTTTACTTTTTCTTTAATTATTGGTATTCTTTAATCTTTTAGATGTTATCTGAAATAGAAAAAGAAGAATTTCTGAGGAATAAAACCCATTGTGGCAGTCCTGATTTTATTCCAGAGCCTGGTCCTCATGATTTGCCTGTGGATAAACATGTTTTTCCAGGTGCACTAAATTGCTTAATGATATTTTTGATAATTTTTATGTGATCGACAGTAGTTCTCTGAAAAAAATTTAGATAGTTTCTTTTGACATTTAGAAAAATACAATCATGATACTTGAAAATTATGACTTTACTATACTTAATTTCATATTTTCATAGTTTTTTATGCCTCCTAAATTAACTTGATTTAAATATATTTAAAATTTTCCATCTGTATATCTGACTGAAATAGATATACCTAGCCTTGATTTTTTTTTTAGATTTATTTATTTATTTTAGAGAGAGAAAAAGTGAGAGAGAGTGAGCAGGGGGAGAGGCAGAGGGAGAGGGAGAGAAGCAGACTTCCTACTGAATGGGGAGCCCGATGTGGGGCTTGACCCTAGGACCCTGAGATCATGACATGAGCCAAAATCAAGAGTTGGAAGCTTAATGGACTGAGCCACCTAGGTAGGTGCCCCCAACCTTGGATTTTTAAGTATCCTTTAACTATATTTCTTTAATTGCAGCATTCACGCACACACACACACACACACACACACACACACACACACACACATTATGTTTTTATATTAAGTTTTGTGGTATAGTTAAGGCAAGTTACATGATTTCTTTATTAACTGAAGTGGAACTTCCTTGAATATGACTGCAATAGGATTTTTATGTATATTCAAGAATGCCTTTTTTCTTTTGCATATTATCACTTTCACTTTGGTAATACATTGACCTTATTTCTTCATTTCAAAACTACTTTCATACTCTATGTTAGGTCAGTTTTGAGAGGCTTGCTTTTAAGAATAATGTTTCTCTTCGTGAATACAGATGATGCTGATATAAATTTTGGATACTGTGAAGTGGAAGAAAGATGTAGGCAGTCTTTTGAGGCTTGGCAAGATAAGCAGAAAGAACTGGAAGACCAGGAGAAAGAAACTCTCAAAGCTCAAAGGGATAGAGAAGAAAAGCAATTTCAAGAAGAAGAAGAGAAGAGACATTGCTGGATGAAACAATTTGAAGTTGAAAAGAAGAAATTAGAAACTATTCAGAAGGTAAAGGTTTTTTTTTTTAATTTTTGTTTTTATACATTCTTTTTAAATTCGTTAAATTTAAATCCAATTTAATTAACATACACTGTATTATTAGTTTCAGAGGCAGAATTTAGTGATTCAACAGTTACATAACACCCAGTGCTAATGCCCATTACCCAATTACCCCATCTGTCCCCCACTTACCTTTCCAGCAATTTGTTTCCTATAGTTAAGAGTCTCTTATGGTTTGCCTCTCTCTCTCTGTTTTCATCTTATTTTATTTTTCCTTCCCTTCCCCCTTATTCATCCCCCTGTTTTTTTCTTAAATTCCACTTATGAGTTAAATCATATGGTATTTGTCTTTCCTTGATTGACTTATTTTGCTTAATATAATACTCTCTAGTTCCATCTATGTTGTTGCAAATGGCAAGATTTCATATTCTTTTTGAAGGTTGAGTAATATTCCTTTATGTATATCTCATCTTCTTTTATCCACTCATTAGTTGATAGATATCTGGGCTCTTTATACATTTTTTGAATCAGTAACCACTTCTAAATAGTACTGATCGTTTTAGATTATGGTATGGATTGAGCTCTGTTCTATGGGATTAAAGTACTCTTGATAATTAAAGCAATTAACTGTGGTAACAGTATTTACCATGGACTTCTTGGTTAGTTTTCCTTAAATTTATTGCATTCAAAAATTTATTTACATTTATTTGATTATATACATTAATTTAATTTAATTTATTTAAAAATTTATTAAAATTCATTGAAATTTCAGATGCTGCTTGGATCTTGGGGGCCCCCTAGGGCCAATGAAGTTACAAAGATTGTCCTAGAAAGGTTGATATTTATAACATAAACGTTGCTTTTTCATACCCTTCTAATCATGCAAGAAGGCGACAAAATTTTCTTGATCATGAAATATCCTTGCTATGTGGTCTAGTGTATACAATTACATAAAACATATTTGGTTATAGCAGTTTACTCATGTAGGTAATGGTCTGTGCCTTGCTCCCATAATTGAGCTAATTCCTGAGATTAGAAATTTTTTGGTGTGGAGTTTCATTTTGTTTTTGTTTCTGTTTCCTCCTAACCCTACCCCAGGAGAGATCCATACCTTTAGGTCATAGTAGTGGTGTATTGAGAAACTGATGGATTTTTAGGACCCTACTTTACAGCCATCAGGATCATTAGAATGTGTAGATAATAAGCAGGACTGACTTCTCTATCTTACATTATTAACATTGACTTACATATTACCACACTTGAGAGTTTTGAGAGTTACATATAGAGAATGTTTACATGTGGTCCCTTAGGCAGTTCAGTGTATTCTAGCCCTCCATCTTGAGTACACTGCATTTCCTGATTATAGAAAATAAATTTAAAGTGATTATGCTGTAGACCCAGTTTGGCTGTGGCTTTTTCTAGTAGTGTAAACTATGGATCCTTAGCTTTCCTTTACACAGACCAGATTAATCGGTTATTTCCAAAAGTCAGAAGCTTTACTCCAGGATAGGCTTTAGTATAATTTAGATTATAGGAGTAGTGTTTGTTGTCTTATGGTGAAATGCATCATTGCTGTTGATTGTTAGTGTTGTTTTCAGATTTAGAAAGCATCTGACTTTTAAATTCTGTTTACCCAAATTGCCATTTTTAATTGTTTTAAAACAAAAAAATTTATTGACCCCCTCAATGGCAAAGCATTCAGCTATGTGGTTCAATGACACAAAAGAGATCTGAAAGTAATTCGTGCTTTATCATAAGATTATAGTTTAAAATATTTTAATGAATTCCTAAATGTATACTTTGTTATGCCTTGGGCCTTAAAACTTTTCCAATGGGACATGCCATAATTTTATAATGATGCACACTGTAAATATGTAATTTACTTACTTTCAGTAGTTGTTTTCTGCGCCCTTTGTTAGCTTTTGGGGGAATGAAATAGGAAGCTATTGTAAATTTCTTTTCTTAGGAGTTCCACCCAATTTCTCCCTCCTCATTATGGGCAAGTGATCACATTATATTTTTGCATCAAATGCAAGCTTCCTCTTCCTAATCCTATATCTAGTTTGCACCAACCTCTGTTTTCACCCTACCTTTTTTTCTTGTCTTTGATCTACACTCAGTAGGAAAGATTTCTTCTACTAAAGATTAGCTTTCCCTGCTCTGCTTTATAATATTTTTCAGTTTACCCCTGCCTTTTTGTTTTTTGTTTCACCTTGTATGCTAAAACACCCCGTCAACTTCCTCCTTTCTTACTGTTTATAAGCATGTTCAGTTTTCTCCCATCCTAGATGTAAAACAAAAGAAAAATCACAAGATCATCTGTGTTTGTGTGTCTCATTTTAGCTTCTTTTTGGCTCTACTTATCATAGTAAGGCTTCTTAAAGAGTAGTTTTGCCATATTTATCTCCTCGTTTCTCGTTTCTCATTGAATCCTAAACCTACGAGGTGTATATCACCACCACCCCACCAAATGAAATTGCTCTCAACAAAAATAACCAATGATTTCTAAGTTTCCATATTCAGTTTCTTTTTCAGTTCTTATATTGGCCTCTGTAGCATTTTATGCCAGTAAAAATTTGATTGTTGACCATTTCTCTCTTCCTTGACTTCTGTGGGATCACCACTCCTTGAGTCTCTTTTACATGTTTGGCAATTCCTCCTTTATGTCATGTTAGCCTTCTCTGTCTCGATCTCTCTCTTCTTGAATATGGTACTACCAAGGATTTCTTTCTTTGTTCTCTCTCTCTTTCTCTCTCTCTCTCTCTCTCTATATATATATATATATATATATATTTTTTTTTTCTCTCTTGATAATGTCATTCATAGCAGACAGACACAAATCTGTTATTGAGCTGTTCAGAGACAAATCTATATTTATAACAAAAAGGAAAAATGAACTATGTAACTCTTCTACAGATACTTTACATTTAGAGCTTAATGTGTCTAAAACTGAAGGCATTGTCTCTGAGTTGTGCTTCTCCTCTGGTATACATCATTTTGGTGATCTACACTGTCATCATGGTCTAAGCTAGAAAGATAAGGACCATCTTTGGCTCTTCCTTCTCTTTATTATCCTCTTCCCTCTAATATTTATATTATCCATCTTCTCATTTACCCACCTATCTGCTGTTACTCTGTAGTCCAGGGTGTCCTAATGTCTAGCGTGGCATATTCACCAAATTCGCCAATTATTCTGTACTTTTAGTCTTGCATTGCACAAACTCATCACCATAGTGCTGCCAGAAGGACTTTTTAAAGTTATTTCTCTGCTTAATTCTCGTTGTATAAGATTACGTCCAAAAAAGATTCCCAGTTCCTTTCTTTCCAGGCACTTGGTTGTGTGTAGCAATTTCATGTTTACAGTGTCTTTGTATCTGTTCTCACTCCCATCAAGGCCCTCCTTGTTTCTTACATGGACTTCTCTGATACCTATCTCTTTGATCTCTTTCTGTGACTCCTTGGGTCTTTAACTCTAATGTAACCCTTTAATTTTCCTAAAAACAGAGCTACATTTTCCTAGGTGGAAAACATTTAATAAATGCCTTCAAATACAATCTTCTATATGAAACTTTTCATGATCTTTTAATTATAGTGCCTATTTCTACTGTGATCCTTTATAGTCTTTTCTTGTGATAAATTTATTTTGCTAAATTTGAGGTAATATGTGAACTTACAATAGTGTTCCCATAGTAAAGGTAAAATTTCAGAGGAAAGGGATTCTATTTTACTGACATTATCTATTCTGTAGAGCCTTGAAAAAATAGATGCTAATCAAGAAAATCATTATCCACTGAACTGATGGATTATGTGAAATAAATGGGTTGGTGTGGAGAGAAAAAATTGTAATGCAAAACTCATCTTGCAAATATTATTATTTGTAAGTTTTGCATTACCCAAGAGCATATCTAGCCAAAGCATTTTATTATGTGAATAAACATACTCAGATAAATAAAACAAGTTTCCCAGGTTACAAACATCTTTATGTACTTAAAATGGAAACCCTAGATATCATTTATGTGAGCCAGGCGTGGTAAAATTTCTAAAAATGAATTGCCGATACTTCACTGATGGAAAGGGTTGAGATTAAAGTTGTTATCCCCGTACTAATAACAGAGTATCATTGAGTGAGTTTTTATTGTTAACTATTATTTATAAATATAGATTGTCAGAAAAAATATATAGATTGTCAGAATTGAATATAATGAACATAATATTTTTTGATATTTGAACATAATATCTCAGTATTATCATATGTTTAGCAAAAACAAGACAAGATGAATGATGAACTCCATAAAGAAGAGAAAATGTGGAAAGAGAAATTTAAAGAGCATGAGGTAACTATTTCTTGTTTTTAATCATTACAATAATCATTCTTCATTTGAAATAGATTATTATACTTGAAATGAACATTTTATTTTTTTATTTTTATTTTTATTTTTTTTTTAAAGATTTTATTTATTTATTTGACACAGAGAGAGAGATCACAGGTAGGCAGAGAGGCAGGCAGAGAGAAAGGGGGAAGCAGGCTCCCTGCTGAGCAGAGAGCCCGATGCGGGGCTCGATCCCAGGACCCTGAGATCATGACCTGAGCCGAAGGCAGAGGCTTTAACCCACTGAGCCACCCAGGCGCCCCTGAAATGAACATTTTAAAATAATATCGCCTAGCTGGTATAGGATTTAATTTACTAAAGCTTTAAATATTCATTAATCATCAGAAATTCTCCCTGAAATATAATGTCCTAAAAATTAAAATAAACTAGTTTAGTGAATGAACATGTCTATATAAGATTATAACTCTACAATTTTTTAAGGTTTGAAGAAGCATACTATTAAAAATATTTTATTATGATTAAAGATGGTTATTTGAATGTGTTAAGTAATGCCTTTGAATTTAAGATCATTCTGATGACACATTTATTAAGTTATGTTTGTTCATCTCAAAATTTTATATAAAATTTTAAGTATAAGCATGAAGTAGATAAAATTTCTTAAAATCCTGATGTCTGGCTAACCATATTATCTTTCTCAGTCTTTCTTTCAAGTCTTTTCTTTATATAAACACACTCCTACTATCCTTTTTTTTCTAAAAGAAAGGTTTACTACCCATCTTTTTAAAAAAATACATTTGACATTTAACACTGTGTAGTTTTAAAGGGCACAGTCTATTGATTTAATAATGTTATATGTTGTAATATGATTTTCTCTACTGTGTATATTTAAATTAAAATGTTGATTAGGCATGTGAACAGAAGGTTTAGATGAATGGCAAGGGAAAAAAAAAGACAATAGTAGCTTACCTACAGAAAACCCAAATTATGGAGTTAGGAGAGCCATTAAAGTACCTATAACTATCCTACAATAGCAAAATGCTAAACAGCGAGGTGATAGGAAAAGAGAACTAGAATCTACAATGAAGTATCAAATGTACATTATAGATTTGAAAAGTTCAGCATATAAAATTAAAAATTTGGTGCATTTGATGAGAACATTAGTGAAACAAGCAAGGTCAATAGAAAATATCCAAATTAAAGCACAGAGAGGATGAAAAATTGAAAAGCAGAAGAGAGTACAAGAAATATGTGATATATAGTGAAAAGATAAAATGTGTATAATAGTGGTCTTGGAAGAAAAGGAGAAAGAGAATGAAGTAGAAACAATGGGTAAAGAGATAATAGTTAAAATAGTTTAAAAGAAAATCAGTCTGAACACTCAAAGTTTATTAATGATCAATAAACAGAATTAATACAGAGAAAATCACACCTGGGAATTTAATAGTATAATGATTGAAATTCAAGGCAAGGGGGGAAAGTTATAAAAGCTACTGGAGCAAAAAGGCACATTACCTAAAAGGACCAAGTAGCTGACTTCTTAAGTGAAATGATGGAAAGAAGATAATAGAACAAAACAATTTAAAGGTTAAGTGTTAATGGTTTCTTTAATCATTAGTGTTCTTTGAATCCTGAGTCATCCCACGATTTCTGGTCTCAGTTTTCATTTCCTGTATGTCTAAATACTTGTTGCAAACATTTTTGGAAGCAAATTTTCTCAGTCTTTGCACACTTGAAAATATTTTTATTTTGCTTTCACAACCAATTAGTTTCCTGGCATATAGAATCCAGATTTATTACCATTTGGTTTTAACAATTTAAGGATATAACTCCATTGCATATTTTTATATTTTTGCCTATTATCATTGTAAATTTGATACTCATTCGTTACATTCTTTTGAAGCCTTTGGATTTTTCACATTTTACATTTATCCGCACGTGTTTACTGATATCTTATTCTGTGCCCGTCTCTTCTGGGTGTTGAAGGTATAGCAGTGGATAGAATGGAAAATGCTGCCTTCATGAAGCTTAATTCCTTAGGGTTCTGAAATATTGCTAGCATCCATGTGAGTGTATCAGTGTGTTTGTCTATGTGTATGCATGAAAAGATGACTCCACTTTTTATCTTATGACCTTTTTGGTTTAGAAAACATTTTTCTTTTTCTTTCTTTCTTTCTTTTTTTTTTTTTTTTAAGATGTATTTATTTGAGAGAGAGAGAGAGAGAGAGAGAGAGTGCGCGAGCGAGCACCAGGGTGGGAGTAGGGCAGAGGGAGACAGAGAATCTTGAAGCAGACTCCCCGCTGAGGGCAGAGCCCAACATAGGGCTCAATCCCAGGATCCTGAGATCATGACCTGAGCCTAAATTAAGAGTCAGACACTGAACATATTGAGCCGCCCAGTTGCCCCTGAAAACATTTTTCTATAATTTTTTCCCTTCAATTTTTCTCAGGTCTTTAGCTGTAACTCCTACTAGTCATATTGGAGTTTCTGTGTTCATCCCCTTTATACCTGAAGGTCTCTGTCATAGATTTCATGTCTTTGTTATTTTGTATGTTGTTTCAGGAAAGTGTCTAATTTGGAAATTTTTATTTAGCCAACACTTATTTAGGCTTGTATTTTGATTTTTTGTTTGAGTGAGTCATATTTTTTATTTGAGCACTTGCATTTTCATTTTTATGCAAAGTTATTCTTATTTAAACATATTTTTCCTAAAAGTTTTTTGTAAATTTTTATTTAGTTTAATAGCTCTCTTTTCTCAGAAACTCGTTCTTCCTTCTGTTTATTGAACTATTTTGATTGCCTCACATCCTTTATGTTAGTTTTCCTCAAATACTTGCTGAATTTTGTTGATTTGTTTACTTTTGTTTTAGGACTGTAGTGACAATGACATTTTTCTCACCTAACTCCAAAAGATTTCATTTAATGCAATATGTGTTTATCAGCTCTCTCCATAGTTGAGAAAGGATAAAATGTGTGACTAAGCTAATTCTTCATATTGCTTATATATATGTTCTACCTTGCCTTCCTGGTACCACAAATCTCACCCAATAATCCTGCTTCTATAGTCCGTGCTAGCTCTGGGAGTCTCCTTTATCAGACCTCCCATCTCAGAAAGTTTGAAGTCCTCTTCTACACAAATTTTGGCTTGTGGTTTCTCTTGCTTTATCTCTGTGTCATTCTGATTTCATATGCTTTCTATCTTCAAGAAATTCCTCAATTTATATCTGGGTGCCTTAGTATAGCTATAATATTAGAATATCAGCTTACTAACATGATCGAAATTCCCAAGTATTTTAAAAGATTAATATCCTTTAAAATAAATGGCTTTAGTTCTTTTAAGTGAATTTTATAGCAACTTCATTATGATTTGTTTTCAACCTATATTTTAATAATATTTTTAGTCTACGCTGACTACTATTTATCTTACTTTACTTTAGGAGTTTATTAAAAGCTTGCATTTACAAATGGAAGAAGAAAGAACAAGATTTAAAAATCTGCAAGAAAAAGAAAAAATGCGTTTGTTAAAACTGCAGCATAACGCAGCTGTAACAATTCAGGCGAAATATAAAGCCTTTGTGGCCTACCAAAAATATAACCCCATCATAAAAGAACAAATAGCAAGTAAGAAAAGGAAAGCACAAGAGTGGAAAGAAAAGGAAGCAAAAATACGGCAGATGGAAGAAGAAAAACGAGTAAGATTGGAGGAGGAACAAAAGATAGAAGAAGAGCTAAAAAAGCAGAAGCAGGAGGAAAGGAGGAGGAGAGAAAAAGAATATGAAGAAAAAAAGAACATCATGAGAAGAGAAAAAGAGCAACTACTAAACAAGGAAAAATTAAGATTAAGAGAAGATGCAAGGAAACAGCTAATAATAAGTAGAACATTAAAGAAAGATGACTATAATATCAAACATTTGAATACTGAAGATACATCAAGGAATAAGGATGATATAGCCAACAAGGTAGGAGATGAAAAGTCAAAGAAATGGGAAGATGTTCCCCTCTGGCTACTTGACAAAGCAGATAGGACAGAGAGTGTAGGTAGACAGCTTGTATTAAAAGAATCAATACAAGTGCAGTTGAAATGTCCTATTATAAACCAGGCAATTTTGGCAGAATTTAAAGTAAAAAATGAAAACCTGTCCAAACAGCAATGTCCTGAAAAAATTGTCAAGGAAGAAATAAGATGTGAAAATATAGACAAGAAAATTGAATCGGAAAACCCAGATCTAAAAGAAAAGGTGAAAGAGCAGTTTCAGCTGCAAGAATTAAAGCCTCAAATACAAAAATGGGAAAAGATGAAAACTGCCATAAATGAGAATATGAGACAAGACACTCACATAGTATTAGGACGTAATCAAGAAATTAATAAGGTGAAAAACAATGAAGCGTGGAAAATAATCAAAGATAATCAACAGAATAAGATACAAAAAGTAGAAGAAGAAGAGGTATCAGAACAGAATGGAACAGTATATGAAGAGAATAATATTTCAGTGGTTTCAATGAAGCAACAAGCACAAAAATTAGAAAATTCTGAAGTTGTAGGGGAAAATATAATAATACAAGAAAAAGAAATTTATTTAAAATCCAAAGAAACTGAGGAGATCCCAAAAGGCAATACTCTGAATAGTGATGTGACTTTTAACAGCAGTGATTCCATGATAAATATAGAAGGCAAAATAAATGAGCAAGATTATATTTTCGGTAGAAATGCTCTTTGTGAAGACTTGAGTAGCTATAATGCAAAAAACTCCTTAATTTTTAAAGAAGTAAACTCTCTTAAGTCTCAACTTAAAGAAATCCCAGAAGAATGTCATGAAAATAGAGCTGAATGTGAAAGTATTGTGACCTATTCTTTACCAAAGCCAATACTTCTATCTTCTATTGAAGAAAAGAGGCTAGCTTGGATAAAATCATCTAAACCTTGGTTTGAAATTTTCAAACAAAACCAGCAAAAAAAAATTGTTAAGATGAAGAGACCTGTAAAATGCCCAGCCAATATGATGACCCCTTTGAATACACTAGAAATTCTTCAGTGTGGCCCTTGGAATACTTTACAGCAGGTATTTTATAACTTTATAATAATACTTTTGCATATATAATTACAATTGATTCTCTAACATGTAACTTTAAAAATATCAGTAGAAGATATTGTATTCAAGAATTTTGTCTCTTAATTGGTGAAATTGGTAATGAAATATTGACCCCATTTGAGAGGGGATATATTTAAAAGATCTTGATTAAAATTCTTCAAGGCATCTTCTCCCTCAGTGTAGCACTACAAAAAGCTTTGGTTTATATCTTGAAGCCATGTTCAAGGGTCTTGTAGCCATTATTAGGCTACTAAGAGTGGAGGGATATGGGAATTTAGTATTGAATTAGAGTTGGAAATTCCTAAATTGACATTCAGTTAGTTTGCTGCAGTCTGGGACACAACACCACCTACTGGCTCCTTTTGGAATGAAGTGGATTTCTTACATGACAAGGGCTGTCAAAGAAGGGCTTATGATAGAAGACTGGAATTTCTATATGGAAACATATTTAGTCATGTGCTATATGAACACAGTGCATATATGCCTGAAATTTAAATAATCATCACCAACCGCTGTGAATTTTCTATGTTTATAAAGTAAACCAAAATTAAGACAAAAACTAATGGTTGCTGGGGTGGCTCAGTCAGTTAAGTGTCTGCTTTAGGCTCAGGTCATGATCCCAGGACCCTGTGATTGAGTCCTGCGTTGGACTTTCTGCTTAGCAGGAAGTCTGCTTGTCCCTCTCCCGTTGCCCCTCCTCCCATTCATATGTGCTCATGTGCATTGTCTCTCTTTCTCTCAAATAAATAAACAAAATATTAAAAAAAAAGACAGAAACTATCAAATGTATAGAAAACCAGGAAAGAATATTTCAAATAGTAGACTAGAAAGGACTTGTGATTAAAATACATGTATTTTATCTAGGGCCTGAAACTGAAATGTATTCAATAAAATGTATTTAGTTTTTGATATAGACAGATGCCTAGGAAAAGAAACATTCATGTTAATATATATGAATTTTTTAATTTATTCACTCAGCAAACATTTATCTGTCCAATAGAGTGGATCAATATTTATTGCTGGACTAAAGGGACAGAAAGCAACCCCAGTCGTTGACATTATGGAGCTGACTCTGGTATACAAAATGGCTTTAAACAAATAAATATACCAATAAGTACATTACTACAGATTTTGATAATTGCTAAAAATAAGATTTCAGGGTATTCTTTAAAAGGATAATAAGATAGTGGGCTTTAAAAAGATCTCTGGGGTATGAAAAAGCAGTCATAAGGAACAGGAACTACTTTGAAGTTCCTCTATTTGGAGGAATAGAGGAATTCCTCTATTCCTCTATATTTCCTCTATATGAAATGAAATATTTCATATTTCATGCAATATGAAAGCACATTGCACACCTAGGCAATGTGCTTTCATATCAATCAGATCTGTAGAGCTACATGTGGAATCTCTCATTAGCTCTTCTATTAATTATTTTCCTTTGCTACGTTATCTCTGGAATCATTCTTTTTCTACTTTCCCTAAGATATTGGTGAAGGCTTTCTTAATTGGTAACATTAGCTACTAACTTTTATTTTGGGTAATTTCCTATATGTATCTGTTTGAGCTAGGCATAAGTGACAGCTTCTTGCTCATGGTGTACTTGTTTCTAAAGTAAACTGAAGTTAGTAAAATAGCAGTGCTCTTCTTTTTCATTGTGAGTCTCCGCTCTGTTCAATGAGAAGAGCACTGAGGAAGTTAAGATGTGTGAACCTCTCTTGGTGTTTCTTCTATCTACTCCGTTCCTTTTGTGAAACTCTTGTCAATATACATAAAGTAAGGATTACTCCTTTTGCTTCTTAGAGCAAGTCCTCACAAACTCTAATGTGTATACAATTCCCCTGGGAATTTGTTAAAATGCTAATTCTGATTCATTGGGTCTGGTGATCAGTCTCAATGTTCTGCATTTTTTTAAAAAAGATTTTATTTATTTGAGAAAGAGAGAGAATGAACAGGGGGAGAAGGAGAAGCAGATTTTCCACTGAGCATGGAGCCCCATGGGGGGCTCAATGCCAGGCTCAATGTGGGGCTTGATGTGGGGCTCCATCCTAGGATCCTGAGATCATGACCTGAGCCAAAGGCAGAGGCTTAACTGACTGAGCCACCCAGGTGCCCCTATGTTCTGCATTTTTGCAGTGCTCCTGGATGATGCTGTTGGTGCTGGCCCATGGATTGATATGATTAGAAATATTGTAAAAGACATTGTAATCCTCTGACTACTGCTCAAGCAACTATTTTGAATAGTTAATTTTTCTTTGAAGCATCAAGTATACAGTATAAAGTTGAAAAATATTTATGAATGTGTCTATAAGTGTGGAAAAGTTTACTCCTCTAGAATTTCACCCACTGATTAATTCATTTTGCTTATATTAATCTCTCACTTTTAGCCTTCAGCACATGAAATCTGGTTTGCCTCTTGTCTATACTTCTTTACAATTTGTCAAACAATAGTGGTTTTCGTTACTTGATGCGTGGTGGATGAGTGGGAAGATGGTGGACAAGTGGATGAATAAATAAGTCCGACTGAATGTTAATCTTATCTCCATATTACTGCTAGTTCACAATTTAGATAGAGTATATTAATTAAAAAGGAAATTAATGTAAAAATTGTTTGAGTCAAGTCAATTTGAGTATAACTAATAAGCCCTGTATGGAGTAAGGTTAGGGTCCCGATTTTATTTTTGCCATTTACTGGTTGTGTCACTTTGGGCAAGGTGCTTGACCTTTTTGAGCCTTTTTTAGTTTTGTCTTCTATAAACTGGGAAGAGCATTATCTATTGGATAGAATTGTTGAATTTCAAAATAACAGATACAGAGAATATAGTCTAGGGCTCCTGGTATATATAATAGTCATTGTCAAACTTGGATCTTAAGCAGAGATTATTGACAACTAATGTGTATATTTTTTCTAGTTTTAGTGTTCTAACTAATTCATTTTTCTTTTATTTTTGGTATCTTGCTACTAATGATAACTTGGTTTTTAAATAATCATAAAAAAAGAATACTGAATTTAAGGATTTTTTTATATGGCTTAATAACATGGCATGAAGGATAACATTTTAGCTGTTGATTAACTTTTAGATCAGAATGTCTCACGTCTTATACAAGGCAAATTCTAATAAACTGGTGTCGTAATGGTACATGAGCTACTAGAAGTTCGATTCTGCTTCATTCAATCCAGCAATCATACCTCAGATTCAGTCTCTTTGCAGCTGATTTTTAAGATATTATTTCTTTAGATCGAAGAGACTTAAAATTTTATCACTGAACAGATGTTCTGCAAAATGCAAAACCAAGAGTCACTGCTTTCACTATTTTTGTAATTACAGTCTACCATAAATGACTGGCACTCCTTGCACTGAACTCAAGAATAATTGAAAATGAAATCTCTAAAATTACATAGCTATTTTAGGTCATTTTATGTAGCATGCTCTGTTGAGGATTTAGGGAAATATAGATGATTAAGTAATAAATTGGTTTTGTTATCTTTTATTAAAATATAATAATGAATGAGTCATAAGTTCTATAGATGGAACAGTTCATTTTCAAGTTACGAGAAGCTGAAAATATTAGTTTCCAAAATATCTTTTTTAAGAAAAGAAACTATGAGTGCTATATTTTAGTTTTGCCATAGGGCAGTTTATTATTCATTTATTTTTAAAACATTTAGTGAACATCCCATTGTGCTCCAGTTGCTCTATTTCAAGTAGACCATGCAGTGATGAACACCTGTGAGTACTAATTCTGTATTGACCTTAATATTTGGAGCATAGAGCAGTTATTTATGATTATTGTCATGCATGTATCAATAAATGATTAATATAAAAATTTATTTTGATCTCATATGTTTGGAAAAACCTAGGGTAGGATAGATAATGAATTACTGAATCATAAGGAAATTTAAAAAATCTTCCATAAAAGGGAGGAGGAAATATTATGAAATACCTTATATTCAAAAGTAGATACCATTAATAAAGACACTGCAGCAGTTGTCACTCCTGTACTGTAATTAAACTAACTAGAGAAATTACCACTGTAAAAACTGGAATCTAACCGTTTCCATAGGTGATTTTAAGCAGCATATCATTATGTCAGGCAGGGTAATATAAATAAGAAGGTAGAGAAGCATTTGTTACTATAAAGCTACAGTTTTGGAGTTTGGGGTTTGTATGTGCTTAGTTCTAAATAGTGTGTTCACTTGTCAGTATACAGCTAACTTCCCAGCTGCAGAATTTATAGGTTCTCTTTGTGGACAAATTAAATGGGTAATACACAGTGGTTTTCTTGACACAAATGGATGGATATTTTTCTTTCTGAAAAGCCATAAAATATAAGTTTGTTTCAAAAGTTATTTTAGACTATGAATAGCTGAGAAATTCCTGAAATAATTATGAAATGAGAAACTTACTCACCTGAAGTTTGAAAAATATTGTTTATAACTTCTGCTACTCAAAGCAAGGATGGACTTAATCCCTTCTTTATATCTGCATGAACATATGGTCTTCACATTCACTTACATAAATACGTAAATTTAAAACTTTTAGTTTAATTTAATGCACAGGAAATGTTACGAATAAAGAGGAGTTACTAAAGAGTCTCCTACTTTTTTTTTTTAGCTTTTTCTGAAGCAATACTGCCTTCAATTACAATAGAACATTTTTATAATTTCTGTTACAGTATGATGTATATTAGACTCTTCCTATAAAGCTAATACTGTTAAAATTGTTTTTCAGTACATGGAAAACCTGGTCTTCAGATTTTTGATATGACAATATGAAATAATTCTTACTATAAAATGATTTAACGTATATAGTTATTTCAGTGCATGGACTTAATTATAGTGAAGAACCAATATACTATATTTATTTCTCTGCCATTTTCTTCATGTGAGAGCTCTTGAGTTTAATAAGTTAAGTGCTTTTCGGTAATCTGAAGATATTCCTGTTATCTGACATATTCCTGTGCAACTATAAGTGTAGTCCTTTACATACCATAAAGTTGAGTACATTCTTTGATACTGAATTTTCTTTAGTTAAAAAGACTAAAACCAAAATGGTAGAAAAATTCTTTAAGAAAAAAGCTTTGTGGGGCGCCTGGGTGGCTCAGTGGGTTGGAGCCTCTGCCTTCAGCTCAGGTCATGATCTTAGGATCCTGGGATCGAGCCCCGCATCCGGCTCTCTGCTCAGCGGGGAGCCTGCTTCCCCTTCTCTCTCTGCCTGCCTCTCTGCCTGCTTGTGATCTCTCTCTCTCTGTCAAATAAATAAATAAAATTTAAAAAAAATTAAAAAAAAGAAAAAAGCTTTGTGAATTATTGTGTCCACAGTGATATTTCAATAATAAGAAATCTCATAGTGTGGTCTTCAAAACGTTTGAAAATACAGAAAGAAATACCATTCATGCTATTTTATATCACAAATTCTATATGCTCTGGGTGTATTACATTATTCAACAGTAAGGAATGATTCATACCATTAAGGAATGATTCATACCAGTGGACTTGTAATAGAAAGCTATTTTTATTACATGGTTTAGTTATTATTTCATGGTCCTATTTATTATAGGTTCTATAATTTCTGAGACTTTCTTTGTTTTTGGAAGGTAGTTGAGCCATTTTAATTGAATCATGGCAGGTTGGACACAGAATCTATCCCTTGACGTATTGTGGCTCCTGTTACTATTACTATCCAGGTATCCCTACGATACTGTCAAACACAGATCTTAAGCATTTGTGTAGTACAATCTTGAAAATAGCGCCAAAACAATTCACACAGAAAGTGAGTTAGGTGAAAAATCAGTGAATGAGCTAATAGATGATTATATTATTACTTCTATGCGTATGACTTTTGAACTTGAATTGGTCATGGATGATTGCATTATTTTGCCTATGTGAGGAACAAAGTAAATTAAATAGCTTAACTGAAAGTGAATTGCAATTTTAATATATATCATTAGTTTTTTTGATGGCCTTTTTTTTTTTTTTAAAGAAATTTATTTATTTATTTGACACACAGAGAGAGCACAAACAGGTGGAGTGGAAGGCATAGGGAGAGGGAGAAGCAGGCTCCTCAATGAGCAAGAAGCCTGATGCGAGACTCCATCCCAGGATGCTGGGATCATGAACTGAGCCAAAGGCAGACGCTTAACCAGCTGAGCCACCCAGGCGTCCCCTGATTAATTTTTAAAAAGGAATTTTGCAAGGCTGATATAGTTTATATTCATTATTGTTAGATAATGTTATGATCTACAATTTTCTTGAATTCTCTAGGTTACAACAGTTACATTTCAAGATTTGCCAGGTTGTAGTCTCTCCACACTAGCAGAGTGTCCAAATCTTCAGTTTTTGTCTCTTCGACGCTGTGGATTAACTTCTTTGCACAGCCTGAGTAACTGCAAAAAACTGAAGCATATTGATGCCCAGGTATGTCCTCTGTTCTCCTCAGTATTTATTCTATAATAAAATCGAAAATGGATTTATGTTTATATTTCAGCAATGACAATTTTGAAGAAATAGTTGCTATATAAATAATAACCTGTAACTTAGGTTCTAAAGATGTCAAGGATCAAACAAAATTTGTGAGAACAATTGAGAAAAGATGATTAGAAAGTATGGCCTGGAAATCACTTATCTCTATTTGCAGATGATGTAGTTATTGTTTTTGTTACTTTTTGCTGTATGACAAATGACATTACTTAGTAAATTAAAACAACCACCATTTTATTTGCTCATGGTTCTGTGGACCAGCCATGAATTGAGGCCAGGCTTGTCTGGGTATTTCTTCTGATTTGTATCTTGTTGCCTGGGTCTTTTATGTAATTTGGAGTGGAGGCTGGAATGTCCAAAATGCCTTGTCTGATGCCTTGGGAGGTTAGAATTTCGATCTCTCTTTCTTTCCTTCTCTCTCTTTCTTTCTCTATCTGTGTCTGTGTCTGTCTCTTCCCTTTTGGGACTTCTCTACAGAGTGGCCCAGTCTCAAGAGTAAGCATTCCAAAAAGACAAGCTCCAATATGCAGATGTTTATCAAACATCTGCCGGCATCATACTACCTGATGTTCTATTGGCCAAATGAATTTGTATGGGAGGGGAGCTGGGTGGATTTGTGAATGTTATATTGTGAGGTTTATTGGGGCAAAGTAACAATCTACCACAGTCTACCCTCTGGCACCTAAGGAGTCACACCCTTCCTACATTCAAAATACGCTCATGTCCCAGAGATCCCTAAGTCTCATCATCTTGTGGCATCAGACTTAGACTTGAAGCACAAAATTTTCTCATCTAAATCAGATCCAAGTGGAGATGATTTGCTCAGGTAGAGCTCTTTCAACTCAGAGATCTGTGAGATACAATGAAGAGTATCTTCTCTCCTCCTGTTCCCCCCCCCCCACACTCACATACAGTGGTGAGATAGGTTTGATTAATTACAATAGCTATCCCTATTCAAAATGAAAGAAAATAAGAAGCCCATAGTGTCTCTATTCCATAGCTGGGTACATAACATTATTTCCTTAATAAGGACTTGGTTCTGCTCAATGAAAATGGTTTTCTATAACCTCTGGTTCTGTCCACTGGAGTTTTGACATTCTTAAGGCATACTTCTTTTTCCATAAGACATGCTATTTGCTGCCAAGAATTTTCCTGAGCCTGTTTCTTTCCTATAGAAGATGGGGTGTGGGGTGTAGGCTAGAAGCTTCTTTTCATTTGATTTATATTCTTCTGAGTTCACACAGTGCTTTTACCAACATGATTTTCTTTGAAAACTTTGTGGTATTCTCATGCTTCTTATTAAGTTCCCTCTATTAGATAGAGGCTATGCTTATAAATATTTTTGAGAGGGATGCTGTAGGACTACACACTTAAGAGTCTTAAAAGCCCATTTATTTTTCTGAGGTCTTAAAAAATAAAATTGCTGTTATATCCTATACACATGATCTTGACACTGAAACCAATATTATGTACTGCAGAGATATGTATGTGTAGTAAAAGCATAAACCTATACGTGAGATACATACTTAATTCACAGTATTGCTGTTCTTTGAAGAGGAAGGGAGCAAAAGGCACTGAGGAGGGGAAAGTAGAGGGATTTCAACTTTTTCAATGTTTCGTTTAACAGTTTTAAAGGAACCAGGACCTAGTGTTCATTTTTGTTCATTTAGATTGTCTGAAATAGTTTGTTATGATCCTCTGTATTTTCTGTATTTTCAAGAATTAATAAATATAACATCAATTAATTATTTATTAGGTCATTTAATATTTTCATCTAGATAATATAACATTCTGCGTGTTTGTCTTAAAAGTCAGAGATCTGGTTATTTACTTGGAGATCATATCTCATCCTTCCTCTTATTGTAAGCTTTAAATGTTCCATTAATAAGCCATTGAACTAAAACTGATTACATCTGTTCTTTGTTTTAGGAAAACCTCATTGAGACTATCAATTGTGAAAATTTGGAAAATCTCTGTGTCGTTCTTCTTAGTAAAAATCAGCTGACTTCTTTTCATGGTTTGGCTGGCTGCACTAATATCCAAAATCTTGAACTCTCACATAATAAAATCACTCGAATTGGTAAGAACAAGGGAATTTGAATTTATTGACAGTTATTTCTCATGATTACATTTTGTTTTATTTATTCCTTTTCAAGAATAGGCCACCATTACTAATTTTTTTTATTTTATGTATGCCATCCTTATTTAATATTTTTTCAAATGCTTAAAGGAAATAAGACTATTTTTAATATATATAAAGGAAATATGCTCCCAACAGTGGCAAATGGCTAGTTATCAGTGGCTCCTTAAGTTAGTATATTCACTTATCTTTTCTTGTTTTTGTAACTAGTGCTGATCTGAGCTCTACCGGAGAATATAATACTCTGGTTTGGTGCCATCATATTTTTATGGATTTATTCTATGCTTTCTGCACTTAGCAACTGCCATAACTATTTCCTAAAAATCCCTGTCATCACTCCTTTCCTTGCTTCCCACACCGCTTGTCTTCACCTTTCCTTTTTTAGATAAGGCAACCACCACATGAAAGAAAGAATTCATCAGTTTGAATCTCCCTAATCTTTTTCCATCTCTCCATCTGTATATCTGTATCCCTATTTATCTATATCTGTTTCCATCCTCATACTTTATAATCCATATAATTTGGCAATGAGAATGTGTTCTTAAGGCCAGTCCTTCTATTTTCTGTAAATATAATTGTCAGTCTCCTCTGATACTTTATCTTTTATCACCTGTCATTTGTCAAACAGTTCCTTTTGCCATTCACTTCTACCATTGCCTCATCTCTCTTACCCTTTGCTGTCAAATTTTGTGAAAGTGTTCTCTTCGTGCTTTCACTTTTTACTACCCAACTTCCCTCTTCTTCCTACTGAAAGGAAGAACTTACTACTATACTGTTAGCAGTGTGATAATTCTAAAATAAAAATCTCATTATATTTTTTACTACCTGGCTTAAAATTCTCTGTTATTGTTTCTTTAAACTTGTGAGATTCTCAAGGGACTGGATAGGGCCTTAAATTAATGGTTAATGAATAATTAAGGATTGCTAAAAAGTCAGGAACTAGATAAAAATTTTACTCTGGTACAATACTAATAGCTTAAATTTTTGGATACCTAAAAGGTACTATTTTTTCCACCTCCTCATCCTAAAATCATTAGGAGATATGGCCTGGATTGAAATTTCAGGGAGTGGAATAGATGGAGTAGTGGAAGTAAGTTCATGTTTCCCATTTGATTTAATTTTATTTTTGATATATAAAACACATGTTTCAAAGCCAAACTACATTTAAAAAATCATACTCAAAGAGATTGATCTTTCATGCCGGTCCTTTTCACTCTGTTCTCTGATATACTTTTATATATAGATGTTTTTGTATATATGCACATATAACATCTATGTGTGTTTAATAATATGTGTATCACTTATGTGTGTGTGTGTATGTACATATAAATATACATATATATGTCTAAGAAATATATGTATATATACTAATCCTGATTCTAGGATTAAAATATAGAATATTTTAAGTACTGTCCTTGGTCTTAATTTTTTCTCACTTAACAACATGTTATGGAGTTCAGAGCATCCTTTTTCCATGGTTTCATAGTCCTCGATTTTATGGATTGATCAGGTTTTTTTTTTTTTTTTAAGATATTATTTATTTATTTAACAGAGAGAAAGAGATCACAAGTAGGCAGAGAGGCAGGCAGAGGGAGAGGAGGAAGCAGGCTCCCTGCTGAGCACAAAGCCCGTGGGGCTCGATCCCAGGACCCTGAGATCATGACCTGAGCCGAAGGCAGAGGCTTTAACCCACTGAGCCACCCAGGCGCCCCTCAGTCAGGTTTTATTCCACTGGTTCCTGGTTGATTGACATTGGATTATTTCCAGTCTTCCACATTTGCCATAGTAACTAATCTGATACATATATCATTTTATACCTTACCAGTTGTATCTTTAGATTAATTTTCTGTGACGTATATTGCTGGTGTAAAGGACATCTGTAATTTAGGAAAATAGTGCCAGGCACATTTTACGGGTTATACCATTTTGCACTCCTACCACTAATACACATTAATACTAGTTTCATCCACTTTTCTTCTATTACTTTGTTCCTTCTATTTCTGAGTTATTAATATTAATTAATATTTAATTCTTTTTTATTTTTATTCTTTTTCACTCTTGTTAACAGAAATACTTCAGTCTGTAAATTTTTCTGTGAGCACTGCTTGGTCCGTAGCTTCTGTGTTTTCATCAGTTCTACAATTGTATGACATATTTTGCCTTTTAGCTGAGATTTAAAATTTCTATATGGTAAGACCATTTTTTGTTGTTGTTATTCTTTTTAGTTTTATTGCATTATAGTGAGAGGATTATCTTTGTGCCATTTCTGCTTTTTGGAACTTATTGTGACTTTCTAGTATGTGGTCAATTTTCAGGAATGTTTCATGTGCACGTGAAAAGAGGTCATTGTGTTTCTAATCGTAATATAGAGTCAATATTTCTATCTTTACAATCTACCTTTTGTTAGAAACAATTATCATTTGTTATCATTTGTTTTAGATCTTCTATATCTACTTACCTACCATAGACTGAATTGAGCTAGTGTAAATATGTTTATTATTAATCAGCCTATTTTTTTGGTATATCCTTCGGTTTCCATTTTTTTTGAGTGTCTCTCCATGCTGTTTTGTAGATATTCTTTTTTTTTTTTTTTTTTTTTAATTTTATTTATTTGACAGAGAGAAACACAGCGAGAGAGGGAACACAAGCAGAGGGACTGGCAGCGGGAGAAGCAGGCTTCCTGCAGAGCAGAGAGCCCGATGCGGGGCTCGATCCCAGGCCCCTGGGATCTGACCTGGGCTGAAGGCAGACGCTTAACGACTGAGCCACCCAGGCGCCCCATGTTTTGTAGATATTCTTAACTGTGTTATCTTTATTGTGAATTTTAACCTTGATATTTATGTTTCTTTGTCTCTTTAATGATTTGAGACTAAATTCTACCTTGCCTTTTTGTTTGTATTTGTCTACTTGGCCATTTAAAAACACCTACAAAACTTTGGAAACACTTTATTTTAGGTGTGTAGTTATCCACAGCATAGATTTGGGTTTTATTTTTTAATCCATTGTTAAGTGTTTTTGTTTCATATAGAGCACGGCCATTTGCACTTATAATTCAACTTATATCTTTGGTGTTAGTACTGTCATCTCACTTGGGATGATGCTCCCTTTCTGGAAGGAGGCCTTGTTGATACATGGGTTCTTTTGCCACTGGAGCATCTCCATTTCTTACTTATCCAGCCAGTTTCCATAGTATTCCCTCCGTACCAGTGTGGACTTAGCCTGGATTGTGTTAGTTGTGGATACTTTATGACCCTACTTAGAAAAATTCAGCTTGTAATTTCTTCATCTCCCATTTACATTGGAAAGATAGATTGGAGTATTTTTATTTACTTGTTGTTCATTATGAATTTCTAGAGGAGGTATGGGGAAAGTTGGGTCAAGGCAGTCACACTCATCTCTGATTTTTTTTTTTTTAATATGGGAGAAAATACAGTTATTTTTGCAAAGCAAGCTTTTACAGACATTTTGAGGCACACTTTTGAAAATAAAATGTATAATACTCTTTAATGTGCTTATTTGCCTGTGTGTCTGTGCTACTTGCTTTGGGACTACTCATGTTTTCTCCTGTATGGAAATAGTGATACTTTTGATACAATTTTTTTATTTTAAAATTTCAGTTTAAAAGACAGATAGAAATAATTTTGTTGTTGTTGGAATGAGGACAAGTGCATTGATTATGTATGTTGCTATATTGGCACACACTGAAGCAAGCTTAAAAAAAAAGAAAAAGGCTGTTTGTGAGAAGAAATGCTTTAACTTCCATTCACTTCATTTTCATTGCCAGCAGGGCTGTATGGGATCTCTTGTAACCAGTGGATTTCCTGGGATAGCATATCTGCAAGATTTATGTGGAAACTGCCATAGTATTAATTGATGTACTTGGGGTATCTTTATGTAGTACAGAGCAAACGAGGTAAAAGACATCTTTGCTGTCTGTTGGGTACAATGAACACACTGTATTTATAGAGTGTGAGAAGAGTATACATGAAAAAGTAGATTTTCTGAAGACCGTTTGGAGTCTGTTTTTCATCTTCAGGAACTGCTTACAGAGATTCTGGCTGAGCTAAGCGAAAAGCATAGATTTTGTCTTTCAATGATGTATTGATGCTAAGAACTCTTATGAAGGGGCACAAAGATAGATTTGTGTTTATAAGTTAATAGGTTACTATTCCATGCTATAATATTTCTTAAGGAGGTGAAATAAAATTGGAAGCAATACCATGTATTCTACATTTGTAGTTTCAAGTTTAATTTGTTCCTAATTCTTACTAAGCTGTGGTTATTGCAGTAGTTAATATGTAAGATTAGCTTTAATTACTCTTTTTATTAGAAAACATTAACACACATTTTTATTTGAATTTCATTGCATTTAAGTAAATGAGAATAGGAACTATGTCAGTCTGCTTAAGGCAATTCATTTGAAATTATTTATGCTAAATGTTTTCTGTTCTAATGAAACTGCTTAATTACACAGATAGAAACACAATGTATACTTTTTAAAAGTAAGGACTTAAAATATAATTCTATAAATTGAAAGTTACGTAAAGTTAATTATATATTTTTAATCTAATAAAAATTAAGTATCTTTAATGTTTAAACATATTGTGTGCTGTGGCTAATTTAAAGACTACTGTATAAATTTTAATATTATTTTCTATAATTGGTTCTATTTGGGTAACACGTTTTTGATTATAGAGTATTTTGATTAGATCTAGAGTTATTGCCCATTTTGAGTGTCAAAATAATTGCTTAATTTTAATTTGTTAAGCTCACTTTAGTTGGTGATTTTACATATGGATTTATTTTAATCAGACAACAGATTTCATCATACTTATTACTTATCTAAAATGTTTTATTTTTTTTTCCCTCTGGAATTTTTTTCCCTTGTACTGTCTTTTATAACTCAATTTAATTTGGGTGATTTGCAGTTTAAATTTTAAGGTTATGGTATCACTATGATATTCTTTTGCCTGACATTTCTTATAAGTAAGTTTCAGGTAAAATTGGTAAAATATTTTATTTTCCAAAAGTAATATGGAAAAACATCCTGAATGGATGTTGAATATCTGTAAGAAGTTTTTTATATTTTGAGGTAGTATTTTTGGCCTAGTTTTTTAACAAATAGTCAAAGCCAATGAAAAATAGGTGATTTATAATTTATAATCTAGTTTTCTTTGTTTTTTTCTGTTTTTATGTTGGACTTTATTGACTTTTTAAGAGAAACTTTCTGAAAGTGAATTAATTTGAAAAAATTCATGCAATATGTTGAAATTGTTTTATAAATCTTATTTACTGGGAAAATACAATTTAATATGATAAATATGGTAATAGATTACTTTTTTAACCACCATATCTTTATGTGCTTTATACATTTAACTCATTTGTTTTTCATATAAACACACTGAGTTAGTCACTATTAAATGCTTCCCCCCAGGTAATAATTGAGGCACAGAAAGGTTAAATAAATTATCTAAGATCATACAGCTAGTAAATGATAGAGCCAGGATTTGAAACTCAGCAGTCTATCCCTGGTATCTGATTTTTTAATTGCCTCATTCCACTGCCTCTGCAATAAATATGCATTTAACATTTAAGATTATTACTGTTTTATTACAGTATATTAAAATTCTTTATGCTAAAATAAAGATTTTAAGGTTTATTGATTAATAAATTTGTTAATGAACAAATTTATTGAGCACCTACTGTGTGTAAGCACTTTTGCAGGCACTAGAACACAGTACTAGAATATTGCCGAGGATGCAGCAATAAGGAAAAAAAATTAATATACTGACTTTCACCAAGATTATCTAGTGATATTTACATAGAGAAAAGAGAATGGGAATAAATTGCTATATTTCATTTATTGACTATTGAGTAAAAAATTAAAATAAGTATGAGGCTAATGTGTAAGAACAAATAATTATTTTTGTCTTCTCATTCAGGAAGCTTCTATCTCTGCTATGAGAAGAAAACTTTAATCTGGAAAAACATGTTTCTTTAATGTCAGCAATTAATTTGTTAACTTATAAATTTCAGGTGATACATTCCTAGAAACTGTTGTAAATAGTCATAAGTCTTAGGAGACTTTTTTTTCCTTGATTCTTTATTTTCAGATAATACTGCTTTCTGGAGAAATGACACTAATATAAGTATGAAAGATATTGAAAAAATGCAGCATTTCCACATAAGCTTGATTACTGTCTTGACACTTAGGGGTGTAATCTTCCTGGCTTAATTCTTGCTATCCAATGTTGTCTTTGAAACAGTAGAAAAAAATAATGAAGTAAAATAAAGCTCTGGATATTTTGCCTGTTGAAATGCTTTTCACTACTGTATACTTAGAGAATTTCTTGTATTCCACTAGATGGCGCTAGGTTACTCTTCAGTTTTGAAATGCAACAATGCCCAGTACAAAGCTGAAAGGGATTTTACAGATCTGCCAATTTAGGCTTCTTAAGTTTACAGATGAAAAAACAGACCCACATAATTTTCATCAAACTCCTACCAGAGGTGGGGATAGAATCCAAGTTTTCTGATTCCTGTTTCAGTATTCCTGTTTCCACACAACATGTATGATCGTGAAGAACGTTTGCATTGAAATTAAAAATCTTAAGAGCAATTCAGCATATTTGTATGTAACTATCAAACATAGCAATCATTGAGGAGCTAAAGGAGGTAGACCTTTACCAAACACTTATTTAGTGAGAACCTCCAGCCTAATTTAACATCTTTAGTTTTGCTGTTCCTTACAGGAGAGTTTTTTTCCCCCACTGTGACAGGAATGTTTTATTAGACCATTGGCTCATTTCTGTGGGAGGAATTCTTTGAAACAGATATTTGTAGCAAGTATAGCCAAATGCTAATTTTGCCATGGGCAAGGGTCCTTTGAGGGATAAACACACTTGGCTTCAGTTTTATTTTGTGGGATGTAGGAAACTTTTAAATAAGAGTTAATAAAGAATATATTGAAGCAGTGGACTCAAGAATATTTAAGCGATACTTTATATTTGTTATATTTACATAATTTGCAAGAGGCTCTTGAATATTTTTGTGGCTACTGTTTTGGTTTGTTTGGGATGGGGAGTGGACAAAATAGAAATGTTGACTGGGAGAGAATCATTTTCTTTGAGATGTTGAGAAAGTAATGGTATTCTAAGGTAAGGCTTGCTCTGTCTATTTTGCTCAGTTATTTTCCTTCATTTGATAGTAAAGAACTTGTAAGATTAAAAGAAGAAGGGTGGCAACTTATTCTAACTTCTTCACATCTAGATTCCCCCTTTTGAGCCAAATGCATTGACTGGATCAAGTTACTGTTTAATAAATTGTATATAGATTTTTTTGAAAGTGTGTATTAATATCCTATTTTTTCTTCAAAGTTTAGCTCAAACACTTATCTTGAAGTCTTACTTGCTCACAACAGTTATTAACTACTTTTCACTGAGGATAATTATTATGAAACAATTATAGCTATTATTTTTAGTAGCCAGTATATGAAAGTGTTCTACAGGCTACTTTCAAATATTGTTTTTTGTTGTCCCAATAATGCAAAATCACCCTCACTCCACAAATAAAGGAACAAAGACTCAGAGATGTTAGGTAACTTGTTTATGTTCATACAGCTAAGTTTGGAATAGACCTGAATTTCATGGACTGTCTGCCTCAGAGCCTATTCATTTTTTATTATGCCATGCTGCCTGTAATCAACACGTGCTACTGACCATGTTATTAGCATAGTCATAGAAAAATGCTACATACATGACTCCCATGATGATTGTGGGTTGTAGATCTTTATTCTTAGAGCCTATTTTTTTGCTTTAAATATTTTTGAGGCCATGCTGTTTGTTTTATATAAATTTATAGTTGTATACTTCTTTTGAATTAACCTATTTTATCACTTTTAAATGTCCCTTTTCATCTGTAGTAAAGCTTTCTGCCTTAGTGTTCTGGGTCTGGTATTACCCAAACTAGCTTTCCTTTGGACTCAAGATCCTTTTATGCTCATAAAAATTATTGAGTACCCACCTCAAACAGCTTTCATTTATGCACGTTATATCTATCAGTATTTACTGTATTAAAAAAAATGAGAAAAAGTTGTTCTTATTTATTAATTCAGAGCTTAAGATAATAGAGTTTTTCCATTAGAAAGAGTTTTATAAATAATAAATGTAGGTTTTACCAAAAAGATATAGTGAGAAGAGGGTTATTGTTACACGTATTTGCAAATCTCTTTTAATGTCTAGCTTAACGCAAGACAGCTGGATTTCCGTATTTCCTTCTGCATTCAATTTGCTACAATATCACACCTCATGTAGCCTCTGGAAAACTCCACTATAAGCTCTTGAGCAAATGAGAGTGAAAAAGGCAAATAACATCTTAGAGTTATTATGAAATAGTTTTGACTCCATGGAACCTTTAAAAGTGTCTGTAGGAGGTTGGACTCTGTACCACACTTTGAGAATCACTAGGTTAGTGTGTATATATCTTTTTCTATCCTTTTACTTACAGTATTTCTACATGTTCTATTTTTGGTATGTCTCTTTTATATAATATGAAAATATGTTGCTTTTGTTATTGTTTTGTCTGGGCTGCCTGACAAATTTTAGCTTTGTTTCTAGCCCTTGGTCTCTAATAACTAATTAAGTTTAATTAATAATTGGGTGCAATTATTAATATATTTGAGTTTAAATCTATTATGCTACTATTTGATTCTATTTGTTTTGTCTGTTCTGTTTTTTCTCTTTTCTTGACTCTTTTTGGTTTAGTTGAGGTTTTAAATTATTTCCTTTTTCCTTTGTATTACCAGTTACATAATATTTTGCTATTCTTTTTGTTTACTATAGATACAGCATGCCTTCTTGATTTACTAAATCTAAATTTATTTGGTACTTTTCCAAAGCAGTTCTAGGGTCTTAGAAAATTTAAACTTTATTTATTCACTCCCAAATGAATATGCTATTATTGTCATGAATTTTATTGTGTGTATGTGTATTTAGAATGGCTTAAGACAGTATTATTTTATAATACAAATATCATTAGGATTCACCCACTTTTTAAAATCTTCCCTTTTTTTATTGGTGTGTGTTTGGGAAGTATTTCTCTCTTTTGAGATAAAATTGATACCCTATATTTCTTTCAGGGGTACATCATTTGATTTTTGTATATATATGCTACAAGTGATCAGTACAGTACATCTAGTTATCATCTGTCATTACACAGTTGACCTCCATTACCCAATTTGCCATCCCACTCCCTTTCTCTCGGATAACCTCCCATCTGCTCTCTGCATATATGGGTTGTGTTTTGGTTTGTTTGCTTAGTTTTCTAGATTCCACATAAGAGAGATCATATGACATTTGTCTTTTTCTGACTTATTCCACTTAGCATAATGCCCTTGAGATCCATCCATGTTGTCACACATGGCAAAGTTTCATTCTTTTTTTTATGGATGAATAATATTCCATAGTACATCTAAATACCAAAATTGTTTTATTCATTCATGTATCAGTGGGCATTTAGGTTGTATCCATATCTTCGCTATTGCAAATAATGCTGTAATGAATGAACATGGGGATGCATATATCTTTTCAAGTCAGGAGTTTTTTCTTTAAATATCCTGAAATGGAAATGGTAGGTCATAAGGTAGTTCTATTTTTAATTTTTTGAAGACCCTCTATTTCCATAATAGCTGCACCAATTTACATTCCCACCAACAGTGCGAAAGGGTTCTCTTCTCTCCATCTTCTTGCCTACGCCATATATTTCTTGTCTTTTTGATAACAGCTATTTTAACAGATCATGAAGTGATCTCCCATAGTGATTTTGATTTGCACTTCAATGTTGACTAATGTTGAGAATCTTTTTATGTGCCCCTTGGCCATCTATATGTCTTCTTTGGAAAAATACCTATTCAGGGGGCGCCTGGGTGGCTCAGTCCTTAAGCGTCTGCCTTCGGCTCAGGTCATGATCCCAGGGTCTTGGGATCGAGACCCGCATCGGGTTCTCTGCTTGGCAAGAAGCCTGCTTCTCCCACTACCATTCCCTCTGCTTATGTTCCCTTTCTCGCTGTGTTTCTCACTGTCAAATAAATAAAATCTTAAACAAAAAAAATCTCTTCAGATCTTCTACCTATTTTTAATCAGATTGGAGTTCTTTATAAATTTTGGATATTAGACCCTTATCAGACATGTGATTTGCAAATATTTTATCCCACTCAGTAGGTTGCCTTTTCAATTTGTTCATAGTTTACTTTGCTGTGCAGAAGCTTTCAGTTTGATATGTTCCACTTGTTTATTTTGCTTTTGCTGCTTTTTTCTTTTGGTGTTAGATTTAAAAACAATAATCCAAAGGCCCATGTCAAGGAGTTTACCACCTATGTTTTCTTCTATGAGTTTTATGGTTTCAGGTCTTATGTTCAAGTCTTCAATTCATTTTGAGTTAATTTTTGTGTATGTTTTAAGACAATGGTCAAGCTTCATTTTTTGCATGTGGCTGTCTAGTTTCCCAATATCAATTATTGAAGAGACTGTTCTTTCCCTCATTTTATGTTCTTGGCCGCTTTGTCATAAACTAATTGACTATAAACTAATTGGCTTATTTCTGGGGTTCTGTTCCCCTGATCTATGTGTCTGTTTTTATGCCAATACCATATTGTTTTGAATACTATAGTTTTGATGTATAGTTTGAAATCAGGGTGTGTGATACCTCCAATTTTGTTTTTTCTTAAAATTGCATTGACTGTTTAGGGTCTTTTGCAGTTCTATATAAATGTTAAAATTATTTGTCCTATTTCTGTGAAAAATGCCATTGGGATTTTGATAGGGACTGCATTGGATATGTGGATTGCTCTGGATATGGACATCCTAATGATACTAATTTTTTAATCCATGAGTACAGAATGTCTTTCCATTTGTTTGTCTTTGTCATTTCCTTTCATTAGTGTCTTGTAGCTTTCAATATACAGATCTTTTACCTCCTTGATTAAATTTATGCTTTGGGATTTTATTTTATTTTTGATGCAATTATAAATAGGATTTTAAAAATTTCTTGCATAATTGCTCTGTCTTTTCAGGTTGTTTTCTTCCATTTAAAAAAACTCTACTGTAATAATATTGTTTTGTAACTTATTCAGTTCACAATAAATTGTTAACATTTTTGCTTGTTATAATTTTTTAAAAATAGTAGTTGAATTGATCAAGTAAAAGATATTTGAGCAGAGATTCTGTCTATATTATTTTTCTATTTTTGTGTGGACATAACACAGGGCTGAAACTAGTAGAATGAATCTCTGATGAATTTTATGTTACAAGTAAAACTTGTTTTGAAAAAATAGATTTTGATATTTTTAGTAGAAATGTGGAGAATATAAGTGATTTATATGTGTTTATATATAGGATACTTTATGCTTATTTCAAACAATTAAAAAAATTTGTCATATACCAGTATTATGAAAATAAAACTAAAAAAACATAGCTCACATCTAAATAGAACAAAAATCTTTGAGAAATAACAAATATAAAATGGTAAACAAAATGTTCTATATATAGGATGCATTTATATGAAAGAACAAAGTAATCAAAATAGATCACTTGAAATGAATGTGGTAACTCTTCAGCCAATCATGCTTACTTTTGCTATATAAATAAATGTACTTAGGGTAAAGTTTAATTTAAAAAAGTTTATGTAATTAAGTAAAGTTTAATTAAACAGTAGAAACACTTTAATAATACCTGTCACTATTACAGTACATATAAAGAGATAAGCTCTAGGCATGTAATTTTCATTACTATTAAATAAACAGTTAACATTTTAGTGCTACTTTTGAGATGATGCAGATATAACTTTAACCACTACTGAAGTCAAACATCAATTTGAGTTTTTAAAAAGTACCATGGTTTATAAAGTAAGAAATTGTTGAAATATATTAACGTATATAAAAGAATCTTATGATGAACAACAACAGCAGCAAAAATCACCCTTATGTGAATTACTGGTTAGGAACACTCCTTTTCAGTCAATTTTTCTACAGTTTACTAAGATGGGATATACTTAAAAACTCAACAGCATTGTTAAACAATAGAGCAAGAGTGTATATGAAACTGTTTTTACTTCAAAATTTTAGACTGGCTTCCTCATGCTAAAAATAGTAAAATTATCTCATTTACACTTCCATCTCTACTCTCCAGTTTTGCCAGTTATAATATCTTCTTTGTTGTTTAGTAAGTTGTTAAAACATGTGCTTTTGATTAATGTATTTTAGACAATATTAACTCCCCTTTAAGAAAATAAAATAAATTAGAATATTTATACTTTTTCTAATCTTCTTTTCCTCTCACGACTTTTATTCTTCCCATCAGGATTTGTGACTCTATGTATATATCCTTTAGTGGCATTAGATCTATATGACAATGGGTTAGTACCAGTTCTTTTTACAACTGTTCCTTTCATCCTCTGCTTATCTGGATTACCTAGTTCATTAGCTCTTTTTAAATCTTATTTTTCAAAGAAGGATGGATCCTGTAATCCCTGAATTCTTTCACGAATGAGAATGTCTGTCAGTGGCCTTCATTCTTGAATGAAAAGAAAGCTGTGCATTCTATTTTTAGGTAACACTTTCACTTGGTCCTTTGTGACATTGCTTCACTGCATACATGATATTGTGTGTTGCTATTGCAAGTTAGAGGCTAACTTAATTTTCTGTCCTTATGACTGACTTCTGTGAAGATACCTGAATAACACTCCTTGTCCTTGATCAGTAACTTAACCAAGAAACATATCATAGTCAATAAATCCACATAAAATTGTTTTGGAATGTAATGAATGTACTGTTCAAACTACATATTAAGTTATTCCTATGTTTCTGGAAAATTTTGGTTTTTATATATTTGACAACTTTTTTGTTTTGGTTCTATTTTTCAATCATAGATTATCCATATTTTGATTGAGTTTGTTATGTTAATTGTTATTTAATTAATTTAATCTATGGCCTTTTATTTTTGGCTTTCTTCATATTTTATTCTCAGTGTGATGATCTGTTTTTTGTGGGCAATCCAAGCTTTAGCTCTCTGTTATGTACAGTGTCGTTTCTAAATTATTTATTAGTTCTGTCATGGTGTTATTTTGGTTCATTTGTTTACCTACATCTGTTATTTTAATATCTTTGAATTCTTGTTACGTTAAATTTCTTTAAATATCCTTCTATTGCCCAAAGCATTTTCAACATATTTTCTTCTTTCTCATATTTTCTTCCAAATAGAAATACTATTTCTTCCAAATAGAAATACTAATTCTTTACTGTATTAGTTATATATTGTTGTGAAGCAAAGTACCCTAAAACAGCAATTTAAAACCACAAACACTTATTTTTTCATATTTTCTGTGGATCAGGAACCTGGGAGTGGCTTACCTGGGTGGTTATGTCTCAGGATCTCTCAAGAGGTTACAGTCAAGCTGTCAGCCAGGCTTGCTATCATCTCGAGGCTCAATAAAGTTGAAAGATCTACTTCCAGGGGTGCCTGGGTGGCTCAGTGGGTTAAGCCTCTGCCTTCAGCTGAGGTCATGATCTCAGGTCCTGGGATTGAGCCCTGCATAGGGCTCTCTGATCAGCAGGAAGCCTGCTTCTCCCTCTATCTCTACCTGCCTCACTGCCTGCTTGTGATCTCTCTCTGTCAAATAAATAAATAAATAAAATATTTAAAAAAATAAAAAGATCTACTTCCAAACTCATTAACTCATTCATTTGTTAGTTGGCAGAGCTCAGTTCCACATATTCTTTAAATGATTTCCTTTTTTTTGTCATTAAGCTAATTTTTAGGTTGTGTGTGTGTGTGTGTGTGTGTGTTGTAATGCATATCCTTCCTCACTGTTATATGTGGGCAGATGTTTTAGAGATCTTACTCAGTCTCCATTTACTATTTCACTGAATTTTCTTTAAAACTTTCATTTTAAAATCTAAAAGGTATGCCCTCTTATCTCTGTACGGAGTTCTCCTACTTTGGCTATATAACAAACCCTTTCGATGAATAGCAGTATCAGGTTTCCCAAGTTTTTCTTCAAGTTAGCAATCGTTGGTAGTGGTGGTAGGCAGGATTATTACACGTGCTGCCGACGCAAGCACGGTAGTCAGGATTAAATAACATTTCTATTCAATACTTGCTCTGATTTTTTCCCAAATAGATTGTTTTTAAATATGTATTATGCAAGAAGTATATTATCATTTAAAATTTTTTAAATAGAGAGTTATATAATATAAGCAATAAAACATTGTTTACCCTTTTTTTTCTTATTTTGTAAGAGTAACCACTGTTCAGAGTTGTTTATGGATGAATCAAGATCTTATTCTGTGTAGTACAAGTATAGATGTGTAGATTTAGATATAGACTCACTTAATAGCTAAAAGCTTATGTATATAAATTAGGTTTTATACACAGTAGTAGATTATGGACATCCCTCTCTGGCAGACGACTTTATATTGAAGATTGTATGTATGTATGTATCCATTTTATAGATGTTCCATAATTTATATATTCCCCTAATGATAGACATTTAACTTATTTCCATTCCTTTGTTTTAAATAATACAGAAAGGAGTCTTTCTACATTTTACTTTATAGTTGTGTGTGTATTACTTTGTAATGGATTCCTACAAGTAGAAATGCTCTGTCAAATATTCCTCAATATCTGAGGCTTGAAATCCACCAAATCTGAGGCTTGGTAATTCCACCAAATTGAAGTCTCAAACAGATTATTGAGGAGACTAATTATACCTTCTGTGTATATTGGCTGAAAATCATGGTGTCTTAATATTTCAAATTAGCTGATAGACTTTATTTAATTCTTCCTAGCCTAACATGTCACACACTGATACTGGTTTTTTACATCTACAGACACTACAGACACCCTTAGGATGAAAGTATGTGTGCCATGTTTGAGGAACAGCAATTACGTTAACATGCTAGAATGAACCAGGAGAAGAGTACAGGAGTAGAGGATGAGTTCAAAGATAGGGCTTTATGGGCCGTTTTAAAGACTTTAGAAGACGTTCTCTCTATAATCAAATATTTAAAGCATAGTCTACACTCCTTGTCCCCACTTCTACTGCGCTGTCACTTCCTTCCTGATTACTCTATTGTTGCCTCTAACAAAAGTCTTCAGCTACTTCACGACTGCCAAGGTAGTGGCTTCATCGTACTCCTTGGCACACTGTTGGCCCATACATAACTTAGTGTAACTAAAAATGCCTTTGATAATTGTAAAATTTATATTATTTTATTTTTATTTTTACTAACCAACTGTCATCATCACAGAATTCTGTTTCCCTTTTCCTTTTGTTCCCTCCCAATAGTTCTGCTGCTTTGTCTCCTACTTCTTTCAGCTTCTTATGCCAAATCCTTTAGCTTTCCTCCATATGTGACCTGATGTTTCATTCTTGGTTCTCCTCTTGGGTGACCTTTAAGAAGTTTCACCAATGCATTCCCAACTTTAAATGAGTTAAGAGAAGATTCTATTTCTGAATAGCTCTGAAAAACTTAAGAGTAATGTGCATGGATTTAAAAATATTAAGCTTATGGAAGTAGATTGCTTAAGATGTTAAAATATTTGATAAAGGACATTCTATTTTACACAACTACAAATTTTTGTTAGTATTTCCTTCCTCCTTGAATGCCTTTAGACTGCCTCAGTGGGTTAATTGATTTTCATTAGATATGATCATAAGGCATACTAAATTCCAAAGTATTTTCTATTTCAGCAGACTTTAAATTACATTTTAACTAATATATATTATTATATGTAATATACTATTTCGAATACCTTGGAATTGACAATACATAATATATAATACATATAAGATAGTTGACTCCTTTGTTTAAACTTAGTCAACTATCTTATTGGGCAGAAAAATTCACTCCTTGAATAATCGCAGATGATAATTTTTTCTAAGTCATACTTGTTATTTTACATTACAGGAAAATACCAGTACATTAATCCTAGATGAGAACTTAAAAAATGTAAAATTACTGCCTAAATTTAAGTTTAAGTCTCTCTCTTCTATGGGTCTTTCTATGCATTTTCCTGCTTTTCTTAGATAATGTGTAATTTATTATTATAAGAAAATTAACTCTTTAGCATAAAAATGTATTCCTTTTTTATTATTCCTTTTTATACAGAATAAGCATCCATAATGTTGTTTTGACTAAAATTATTAGAAACACTGTAGTTTTGAAATATAATTTTTCTTCAAATGTATCTCTATGAAATATTTGTACAATACACTCAATTCTATTGCATTATCTAATTTTTTTAAGATTTTATTTATTTTATTTGATAGAGAGAGAGATCACAAGTAGGCAGAAGGGCAGGCAGAGAGAAAGGGGGAAGCAGGCTCCCTGCTGAGTAGAGAGCATGATGTGGGGCTTGATCCCAGGACCCTGAGATCATGACTTGAGCCAAAGGCAGAGGCTTTAACCCACTGAGCCACTCAGGCACCCCGCATTATCTAAATTTTTAAAATGTGATACATCATTAAGTTTTCTTGTAAAATCTTGGTAATGTTACTTGATTCTTCCTTTTACTTTACATTTTTTTCCCCGAAGATTTTATTTATTTATTTGTCAGAGAGAGAGAGAGAGAGCATAAGCAGGCAGAGTGGCAGGCAGAGGCAGAGGGAGAAGCAGGCTCCCTGCTGAGCAAGGAGCCTGATGTGGGACTCGATCCCAGGACCCTGGGATCATGACCTGAGACGAAGCCAGCTGCTTAACCAACTGAGCCACCCAGGTGTCCCAACTTTACATTTTCATATAAGCCGACTGTCTGCCCTTTCCTTCTGTAAATTACAATGTATAATCAAAAGAACAAACCTTGAATTAATGCTTTAAATTTCTCCCGGACAAATTTATTACATAAATTCCAAATATTATTTTTATACATTAATTATGTTTCTTTCAAGATTATCTTTCAGTTTATTATCAAATAACTTTTTTTGGTCAAAAATTCATCTTTATTCCAGCATTTAATTGTGTAAAATATTTTGAGGCAAATCACCAAATCACAAGAAATCACAAGAAAATCACCATGAAGCTTGATTCTCCCAAGTCTAGCCTCAGTGACTCCCATATGTACAATACTCACTGAAGACAGTCTGCTTACCAGTACCTACTTTAGACCTTAAACAATATTTCCAATTTCCAGAACTGCCTATTTCATATAATAGGGTGGTACCTAAAGAGATCATACCTAGTCCAATATTCAATCTAAGTAACATTTTCTAGATTTTTAGTATTTTTCATGAAATGTTACAGACTTCCTCAGCATTCTTTCCAATGCTAATTCCTAATGGCTTAGTTAAACAACCTTCTCAGTTTTTTCCTTATAAGTGCTGAGCTATAGTCTAAGATTCCTCTGGTACTTTTTATATAGTAACATTGGTTTTAACCTTATCTGAGCAACAAGGAGGATACATGTGACAATCTTGAAATACCTGAAGAATATGCTAATATTTCATTGTTGTTAAAATGGTTGCACCTACTTCACTTGGGAATCTAAGTTATCTATTTCTATGGGGTAGGAAAAGAGCATTCCAATGTTATATATTCAATCTTAAGGAAGTAATCAAACTTCAAAGATCCTGAAACTGAGTTAGGAACTATTTTTTTTTTAAAGAAAACAAGTCCTTCTATCTCTCCCTTGTTCTTTGGCCATTTGAAAGTAAAACATTCAGCCCAATGTATACTTTTTAGTATTTTGTTAAATTTTCAATTGGTATATAACAATGCCATTCAAAAATATATCTTTTGTGTACAAGTTTAAAAAAATAATACATTTTACCCTTCCTCATTTTCACAGGGATATGGGCTAAATCTTCACTTGTAATTAGAAATATTGGAAAATAGGAGCGCCTGGGTGGCTCAGTCGTTAAGCGTCTGCCTTCGGCCCAGGTCAGATCCCAGGGGCCTGGGATCCAGCCCCGCATTGGGCTCCCTGCTCTGCAGGAAGCCTGCTTCTCCCACTACCATTCCCTCTGCCTCTGTTCCCTCTCTCGCTGTGTTTCTCTCTGTCAAATAAATAAAATCTTAAAAAAAAAAAAAAAGAAATATTGGAAAATAGAAAGGTGCTATTATTTAGAAATCTTGCCTTAGACTCTAGAAGAATGTATGATATAAGTGATCTTGGAAAATTTTTCTTTCAGGTGGTTTAGAATCTTTGAGAAATCTTCAGCAACTAATTGTGGACCACAATCAGTTAATTAGTACGAAAGGTCTTTGTGATACTCCTACCATTATATACCTGGATTGCTCATATAATCATCTTACTAAAGTTGAAGGTATTGAAAACTGTGGCTTGCTCCAGGTACTGAAGTTACAGGGAAATTATCTAAGTGAGGTAATTTCTTTGAATTATTGGCTTCTGTGATTAATACATTTTTCTTTTGATAGAAAAATCAACTGCATATTTTCAAAGCAACTTTAATTTCTCTTTGTTTTTTGCTTATCATCTGTATGTGATTTCCAGTGTACTTAAAACTGTCACATACTTCTCTCTATTAAAAAAATGTTCTGAGAAACGATCAGGGTTTTGGAGAGGAGTTGCCGGGGGGATAGGTGAGCTTGGTGGTGGGTATTAAGAAGGGCAAGTATTGTGTGGAGTACTGGATGTGGTGCATAAATAATGAATCTAGGAACACTGAAAAAATAAAATAAAAAAAATCTAAATAAACTCAAGAAAAACAAAACAAATGTTCAACATAGAATATTTTGTAAAGAAATCTAATTTAACAAGTTTTTCACAACACTAAAATAAATCATAACTTTTCAATTATATTTCAGTATATAAGTGAAGCCAAATGTATCTGTTATGAAATTCTAATTAAAATTTACCATGAAGTAAATTTATTTAAAAAATTTTGAGGCGCCTGGGTGGCTCAGTTGTTTTAAGTGTCTGCCTTCGGCCCAGGTCAGATCGCAGGGGCCTGGGATCGAATCCCGCATTGGGCTCTCTGCTCTGCAGGAAGCCTGCTTCTCCCGCTACCATTCCCTCTGCTTGTGTTCCCTCTCTCACTGTGTTTCTCTCTGTCGAATAAATAAAATATTAAAAAAAAAAATTCTAATTGTAAAGTTAATTCTTATAAATTTTATTCATCCTAAAACTCTCATAACATTATACTTTGATTTAGATTTATAGTTTAACAGAATATACTTTTTGTTAGTTTTAGTAGATTTTATGTTTTTAAATTTTGTTGAATGACAAAATATTTTACTTAATATAAGCTAATGACCCAAATTTAAATATAGCTTCCGTCCTTGGAGAATCATGTTCTACTAAGAGAATTGCATTTGGATGATAACAGCATTTCAACTGTGGAAGCACTTTCTTCCTATTGGCTGCCTTTACTACAGAACCTGACTATCTCTCAAAACAGGTAAAAACAAACTGCAAAAGCACTAAATGCATTGAATGACTGCTTAAAGTAAATGCTTGATCTTCATAACAAGTAGAAAGGTTGTTAGTTTTTACCAGCAATTCAGTGGAAGTGCATCACAGTAAATTAGTACATAAATTAGAAATATAACTTTATAGGATTTGAAAAAGTTAGTGTATTGGCATTCCCTCGAATTTTAGTAAAGTTTTAATTGTCACTTATCCTACTCATATTGTCTCTTCTCAAAGACGTACTTGTAGAAATCTCCCAGAGCAGGTTTGTTTATATTTGTAAAGAATATAGTCCTTGGAAAATGCAGGAGGTAGTTAATTTAATTCAGAAGGATGTCTCATTCTCTCAAGTGGTATTTATTAAGTCCTGGAAGAACGATTTTTAATCTGCTCTCAACTTGCATGTCTTTTTGTAACTGTTAAGATTGATTTAAATTCGATTTCCCTAAGGATATAAAGTAACACTTAAAAAAATACCTTAATGTTAAACCGAGATGGGTACCTGACACAGAAGATACATTTGAAACCACCAAACATCTGGATCTTTGCAGAGAATAACTGTCTAAAACCAAAACAGGAGCACAGTATGTGTATGTCTCCCTCTGCTTAATATTTCATTGAAACCTATTCACTCTAATGTGATTAATTTGTTCATCAAAGGCACATGGAGTAGAGGAAAGAAACCACCTTTAACAAGAAATTGCTTTTTTGAGTTATTCAACTCTTGCAGAACAAGTGAACAAGTACAACCTGATTTTAATACATAAATATTTTTTCCTAAAGGAACCATAAAACTTTCTCACATTCTCTCCACAATAGTGCTCATCCTTTGAGCATGTATATCCCAAATGATTTAACTTCCACCTATTAAACTATTCTGCTATTTGACAAAGCAAAAACTGAATCTGTATTCAAAAATTCCCTCAAATTATTTTAATCAAATCTAACATATGAAAGTTGATTTGGTTTTTAAAGGGCGTTTATTGTAGAGCCAGCTCAATCAGATAACACTGTTTAGATAATTTGGGCCATCCACAGATTCATTGGATCTTTTCACAATATTTTCCAGGTAAGAAACATAATTTCAATAGAAATGCTCAGCTGTCGTTTGGACGTATGCAGTAAATCACTTGGTAACTGACATACCTCATATATTTTATAGAAATGGATCTCAAGACACATTAGTGAGCAAAAATAATATTAAAAGAGATTAGAAAATAATCAAATCATACCATTTTTTGAGAAATATTGCCTTTAATTTCTTTGTACAATTTAAACTATCAAAGAAATCTACTTTTAAAAGTTAAAATTAATACTAGCTGATAGATTTTTGCCCTATCAGTCTGATATGACTTATTTCCCATATCAATCTGATATGACTAGGAATTATATCAACTAGATCACTAGACATTTGTTAGAATTAATAATAATAATTGGGGTGCTTAATTCAAATAATCCTTATTTATAAGTTGTTTGCTTAGCCTTGTAACATTTGGATATTGATGTCATGTCTTCTATTTTGGGGGGCACAGAACTAAGTAATATATGTCCCTAGCATAAAAAAATTTCTTAAGGGGTTCCTGGATGGTGCAATGGGTTAAGCATCCAACTCTTGGTTTCAGCGCAGGTCATGATCTCAGGGTCTTGAGATCAAGGCCTGCATGGAGCTCCATGCTCAAGGGTGAGTCTGCTTGAGGCTCTCTCTCCCTCTCCCCATTCCCCACACCTGTTCTCCCTCTCCCTCTCTCGGCCCATGTGCACGTGCTCCCTCTCTCTCTCAATTGAATAAAAAAATCATTAAAAATTATTAAAAAACTCGAGAATGAAGGAACTTAATATTTTGAATTTAACTATATAAAAAGTCAATTTATTATATAATAATATATGCTGTTTTGAATTTTTAATAATACTATCACTTATATTTGAATATATTATTTACAATCTCTCATAGTTCTTTGCACATTTAACTTTCTATCATTTCTGAAAGGACAAAGGGAAAAGGCCCAGGGACATCAGGGGAATGTGATTGATAGATAAAAATGAACATAAAGAGTAGTAAAATCATTTCTTGAAATCATAGTGTAAAAATGATCTTCAGCTTTAGGAGTTTTCACAATAAGCTAATACCATTAACTGTAGGAATTACCCATCATACATTAAGCTTTTACATGTGCATTTACTTTTTCAGAACTATATAAGGTTTGGTAAAACTCAGGATCAGCAACTCTGGGTTTGAATTCTGAATCTACAACTTACCTGTCAATTGACCTTGAGCAATTCTCTTCTTACTACCAGAGCCCAAGGGTTTTGTTTTTTTTTTTTTTTTTTTTTTAACATGTAAAAGGGTAGTAATACCTATCCTATCTATTTGATGGGATTCCAAATGTTGATCCAAAAGGAAAATATATGTCAATACATTTTGCAAACCTCACATGAGTTTTATAAATGTGATACTTGGATTTGTGATTAGTATGTTTTTTAAATTGTATATATATATATATTTTTTAATTTCTGATAAATATTTTCACCACAAGAAAGAAATTATGTGTCCATATGCTTCCCCCCCAAATGTAATACAATAAAGACTGATACTTAGTACGTATTGTTTGAAATACATGTTTCATCTTGACTTCTGTTTTAAATTTTCATTAGGACATATGACTGTTTTAAGTTTGACTCAGTGGAGTCCTAACTGGAAGACTCTTGGCTTCATGTCTTTCTACTTCCAGTGAGACTCTAAGTAGGAGCAGAAAGTGGAAACTATTACCCATTGGCTGCTCATTGTACAAATCTTTTGCTTTTTGTCGTCTTTGAAATTTATATCTTTTTTATGCCCAGGGCTAATGTGACAAGGTCAAATGGTATTGGGTTTTCACTAATGTCCTTTGTCTTTCTGGTTTGAATTTTCTTGGAAAAAATATACACAGATTGTCAGTAAAAGGAAAAGTTGTAGAGGTTTAAAAAAAAGAGTTCTCCTATTAGGTTTCTACCATCCTAATGAATAGTCATAAAGGTGAATGAATAGCCAGTTTTATTGATCAAAATTTTTTAAAAAAGAAAAAGAACATGATTCTAAAAGAATGGTTATCTGAAAAGATAACATTTTAATATAAAAGTATTTTGTCAAACCAAATATTTCTTTACTTGGATTGATTTTTGAAAAGAGAATTTTATTTTTAGTTCTGTGACTTCATTGGTTATTTACTGGTTGTGTTCATATAACCTATATGTTACCTGTACTTTGCCATATATAAGTTACTGGTTAAAAACATGAAATCATCTGAGAAAAAGGGGAAAACTCGGGATCTGTTTAACTTTCAAAACCCTTTTAGTAGAAGGACAAATATTTAGTATTAGAAAATTAATTAAAGCTACAAAACAAGTAAGAATTTTCTTGTTGATAAATGTATTAGAATTATATTGAAGAACTTAAGTTTTTTACTTGTGTTAACAATGATGCAAAACATGCCTGAGTAGGAAAAATCATAAAACTAGGACTTAAATCCACTAATTATATATCAACAAAGTTTTAAATTTTCCTTCCTCCCTTCCTTCCTTCTTTCTTTTTCAGTGTACATGTGACATTTCAGTAAATTTTGCTATTTGTAGTATATGTATAAATAATGATGTGTATATATAATAAACACTTCATTATTATATATATAATATATTTTATATATATATATAAGCCAATATTTTATCATTTTTTATTACCTTGGATTTTTTTTCTCCTAGAAATTGTTTTTAAGAAGTGGTGTTGTGTAGGTTTGATATAAATAGTAATATTGTATTTAGGTTTACAGTCAGAAAGAACTTTTTCCATCCTCATTATTTGGTCTATTTTTCATCGATAGTATTTTCTATCTCTCTGCTAATGCAGAGCAGGATAGTATAAGAAAGAAGTTAAGGTTAATACCAGAGTTAGTTTTGTGCTAGACCCCATGAGGCTTCACAGTCACAGTATTATTCTATAAGCTTCTGACCTTAGAATAATAGATATTTTTTTCATGACAGGGAGATGGTAGAAATAAAGATGTAAAAATGTCTACCAGGACAACTGGAAGGACAGTATAAAAAACAAGAAAGCAAAAGAAGTGGAAATTAATGCATACTTTTTTTTTTCTTGGGTACCGGAAATATTCTGTAGTTGACGCGTATTTTGAACTGTTTGGAGTTCCAACATTTATGGGGGCAGGGGTTGGTTCAGGAGACTTGTATTTGTAATGAGATTATATATGAAGCAAAGAAATTTTTCTGTTGTTTAAAGATTTAGAAAGGTTGGCTTAATTTTTATTTCCAAATAGCTATGGTAATGTAATATTATATTATAGAATAAGTGTAGACTTGTCTTATTTGGAAATGCAAATCAAACTAAATTTTCCCTTCATGGGTTTTGTTTCCAATGATGTGAATATTTTGAATGTCACTTATATCCCTTGCTTGAATTTGGGTTCTTAATGACATATCTTAGAAAATGATAGAAACTTTTAAAAGTAGAAGGAAAAGTTATTATTACTAGAATTTAAATATACATGCATTAATAAGTATTATTTTTTAAATATTAGCATATTTCTGCCAAACTTAAGTTTATTCTATCTATATAAAATATTTTCTATTATTATGTTTCTTGGAAGCATATTTCTAACTTAATAATAATCTTAGTGTAACTGGATATTTGCAGTACTTATAATACTTTCAATCTGGTAAACAAAAATCTTTTTTTAAGTAAAAACAAAACTATTAACTCTAAGCTGTTATACTGTCAAAAAGTGAAAAGTGTGTTTTTTTATGTTTTTACCTCTTAATGGTTTAAGTTATGTGTTTGAGTCAGGAAAAATTATATAGATAATACAAATTCTCTATAAATTAGATCTTATACAAAAGCAAAACAAAAACATTAACAATAAAAAAATCATTTTATTTAAATAGCCAGTACACATTAAACTCAATGATAATGGTCTTTGAAATTGACAGTCCATGGTTATTTCCCTTTAGAAATGAATACAAATCTTCCACTATAGAGTGAATACTTGAAATTTTATAATTACTATATTTTTAATTAGTACTGTTAATGTTATAATTGTATTTTATTGTACAAATATATATATATAATTGCCTATCATCACATAATTGTGTTATATAAATATGTTATTATATAGTTACATCAGTAGTAAGGACATTCCTATTTAAAATTTTTATGAATTTTATTTCTTTGTTTTCAGCTTGACCAAAATCATACCGCTTTTTCATTTAGTTTCTTTGGAAAAACTAGATGTCAGCAACAATTGTCTTTCTGGTAAGTTTAGAACAATATATAGTTTTCAAAAAGTAGGGGTGCCTGGGTGGCTCAGTGGGTTAGACCCTCTGCCTTCAGCTCAGTTCATGATCTCAGGGTCCTGGGATAGAGCCCCGCATTGGGCTCTCTGCTCAATGGGCAGCCTGCTTCCCCCTCTCTCTCTGCCTGCCTCTCTGCCTATTTATCATCTCTCTCTCTCTCTCTGTCAAATAAATAAATAAAATCTTTAAAAATAAATAAATAAAAATAAAAAGTATGTAATGAGCTTTTGAGTTTCTTTTCCAAATGTGGTAAGGGAGTTGTTTTGGATAGATATGTCAATGGCATTTACAAATAACATATCTATACAATAAAGCATAGAAGAGGAAAAATTTCTCCTGTGCCCTCTTAAGATCTTTGGCTAGGCCTAAGAATTAAACTGATACAAAACAGATTTAGAAGCAAAGAATATAACTTGTCATTGTTTTTTTCTTTTTCTTTTTTTTTTTTTTTTGCAAGTTTGTTTGTATGTATTTTTCTTGCCCTCTACTTCCTATCCTTTTGATGAGAATGTCTCTTTCCTTCTAATACAGGGAGGATATCTTTCATAAAGGTATTTTATCTCTTGCTCGTAAGGAAAAAAGGAAAGTCACAATGTCCTTCTTGCATCTGTTTTTTAAATGCCTTTAACTCAAAATGCTAGAATTGTATATTGGGGTGGCAACTTCTGAATTCCTTCAAAGGCATGGTGAAATCATCCCATTAAATTTCTTTCCACTTTTAAATTGTATTGTTGGGGCACCTGGTTGGCTCAGTCAGTTAGGTGTCTGCCTTTGGCTCAGGTCACAATCCCAGGGACCTGCCTGCTTCTCCCTCTCCCTCTGCTACTCCCCCTGCTTGTGCTCTCTCTCTCCCTCTCTCTCTGTCAGATAAACAAACAAACAAACAAACAAATAAATAAATAAAATCTTTAAAACAAATAAAATAAAATCATATTATTTCTACATCTTTCTGGTGCACCTGGGCAAATATCACAATTATATTTTTATTTGGAATTTATGTATCTTTTACCTATGAAATAAGTAGCCTAATGAAGATGAGTAAATTAATTTGTCTAACTTGTTGATTCCTAACATGTATAAACACCCATTTAAAGTTTATTAAATTAAAGAATGATCAACTGATTTAACTGGCCAGTTCCTCCCTAAGTTTACACATTCCAGTTCTCAGCCAGTCCCCTCATGGAGACAATCATAGTTCTAAATTTGTCACCATAAGTTAACTTGAGGCTTATATTTTTATATTAATTTGATCAAACAGTAAGTTCTCTTGCCTCTGGCTTTCTTTACTTAGCATTTATGTGACATTCCACTCTATCGGTTGTCTCTTCTTTCTTTCTTGCTTGCTTTTTTTTTTGGCTGAGGTATATTCCATTGTATGAATATATCACACTTTGTTTTCCTGTTGATCGATATTTAGTTATTTCTGGTTTGGGGCTGCTATGATTCTTATTATGGAATTTCCTGGGGAATTTCTTATATAAATCTTTCTGTGGACATATGTTTTTGTTTCTGTGGGATAAATGTGTAAGAGTGTAATTGTTGGGTTATAGAGTAGGTATATGTTTATAAGAAACTGGAAAAAAATTTGCCAAAATAGTTATAACATTTTACACCAGCAATATACTAGAGTTTCAATTGCTGCATTCTAGAGGATGTTTAATATTGCACTTGTGTTATCTCATTATGGTTTTAGTTTATATTTCCCTAATGAATAATGCTATTAAGCCTTTTTACATTCTAATTTATTGATGATTTTATATATTCTCTTGTGTCTACTCAAATGTCTTCCCATTTTTATTGGTTATTTGCCCTTATTGATATGTGTAAGTTCTTTGTGTATTTTGGATGTAATTTTTTTGTTAGATATATGTTTTGTAATATTTCTCCTGGTCTCTTCTATAACCATAAATTTTTATTAATGGTGTTTTCAGATAAGCAGAAGTTTTTTTTTTTTTTAAGATTTTATTTATTTGTTTGACAGAGAGAGAGAGAGAGCACAAGTAAGCAGAGAAGCAGGCTCGATCCCAGGACCCTGGGATCATAACCTGGGCTGAAGGCAGACACTTAATGACTGAGCCACCCAGGTGCCCCAGTATTTTATTTTTTGATGCAATTATAAATAGGATTATTTTCTTAATTTACTTTTCTGATGGCTCATTAGTGTAAAGAAATCCAACAAATTTTTGTATACTGTGTATCCTACAACTTTAGTGAATTTTTTAGTTAGTTCTAACAGTTTTTTGATTGAGTCTTTAGGATTTTCTGTATATCATATCATCTCCAAATAGCTCATCTCCAAATAGCTAGTTTTGCTTCTTTTTCTCCAATTTGGATACCTTTTGTTTTATTTTCTTGCATAATTGCTCTAGCTAAGACTTCCAAAACTGTGTTGAATGAAGTTGTGAGAGTGGGCATTCTTGTCTTATTCCTGATCTTAGAGGGAAAGGCTACATCTCTTCACGCTAAGGATGATGTTAGCTGGTTAGTGTGCGGTTGTTATATATGGCTTTTTTTATGTTCAGGTACATTCCCTCTATACACACTTTGTTCAGCGTTTTTATCATAAGTGGATGCTGAATTTTGTCAAATGCTTTTTCTGCATTGTTTGAGATAATCATATGATTTTTATCTTGCATTTTGTTAATGTGATATAATACATTGACTCATTTGTGGATGTTGATAAGTCCCACTTGATCATGGTGATGTGTTTTTAATATATTATTGAACTTAGTTTGCTAATATTTTGCTGATGATTTTTTGTATCTATATTTATCAGGAATATTGGCTTATAATTTTCTTGTGGTGTTCTTGTCTAGTTTTGGTATCAGGGTAATGCTGACTTCATAATATGGGTTTGGAAGAGTTCCCGCTCTCTTATTTTTTGGAAGAGATTGAGAAGGATTAGTATTAATCCTTCTGTGAATGTTTTATAGAATTCACCAGTGAAGCTGTCTGATCTTGGACTTTTGTTCCTTGGGAGGTTTTTGATTAAGATGATTCAGTCATCTTATAGTAATTGATCTGTTCAGGTTTTCTGTTTCATCATGAGTCAATCTTGGTAGGTTATATGTTTCTAGGAATGTATCCATTCCTTCTAGATTATTCCAATTTTTTGGCATATAATTTTTCCTCATAGTCTCTTATGATCATTTGTATTTCTGTGGTAAAAATTGTAACATTTCTTGATTTTTGATTTACTTGAGTCCTTTTTTTATTTTTTTTGCTGAGTCTAGCTAAGGTTTGCCATATTTTTCAAAGAAACAGCTCTTAGCTTTATAGATCTTTTTAATTGTCTTTTTAGTCTTCATTTCATTTATTTTTTGCTCCAATCTTTATTATTTTCTTCCTTCTACTAACTTTGGGCTTCATTTGCTCTTCTTTTTATGGTTCCTTGAAGTGTAAAGTTAGATTGTTTGAGATGGTTCTTATTTCTTGAGGTAGGCATTTTTCACTGTGAACTTCCTTCTTAAAACTGCTTTTGCTGCATCCCATAAATTTTGGTATGTTCCATTTCCATTTTCATTTGTCCCAAGGTATTTTTTTTAATTTCTCTTGATTTCTTCTTTGAAGCATTGGTTATTTGAGAGTATGTTGTTTCATCTCCACATATTGGTGAATTTTCACTTTCTTCTTGTAATTGATTTCTAGTTTCATATCATTGTGTTGGAAAAGATGCTTGATACGATTTCTTAAGTCCATCTGGTCTAATGTTGTTTAACAAGTATGTTTTCTTCTTGATTTTCTGTATGGATAATCTATTCATTGATATAAGTAGAATATTAAAGTCCCCTGTGATTATTGTGTTGCTGTATGTTTCTCCCTTTAAAGCTGTTAATATTTGCCTTAAATATTTAGATGTTCCTGCAGTGGGCACATAAATATTTACAACATCATATCCTCATGTTGGATTGACCCTTTTTATCATTATGTAACACTCTTTGTCTCTTATTATAGTCTTTGTTTTAAAGTTTGTTTTGTCTGAAGTAAAATCTGTTTTGTTTAATATGTATAGTAATTTTTAAAAAATATTTTATTTATGTATTTAAGAGGGAGAGCACAAGCACAGGGGATGGGCAGAAGGAAAGCGAGAAGCTAAATAGGGAGCCCACCTGAACAGGGAGCCTGGCTAAACAGGGAACCCAATGGAGGGCTCCATCCCAGGTCCCTGAGATCATGACCTGAGCCAAAAAAAGATGCTTTACCAACTGAGCCACTCAGGTGCCCTGATATGTCTAGTAGTTTTTAACTATATATAGAACATTGTATATAGTACAGTTCAGTGGGTCTTGAAATTGTTGTCTTCCTTTTAAAGGCAGTTATGTTTAATTCTGGCAGGCAGTTAAGGCGTTTATGGGTACTTTTTTTTTCTGTCTTTAATTTCATTCTCTCTTAGGACAAGTCATTTTAGTTTTTAACTAAGTTCATGCTCCTACCCCAGGGCATTGTGTTCATTTCTACTGCGTAGTCAGTCTTTTTGGATTGTAGCTCAATCTGTGAGATACTCAATTAGGTCTCATTTTGGCTGGGCTGAGACTCCAATGACTTTCACTGCTACATAAACTTACTGTCATCATTCAGCTTTCAGCCTTAGAGCTGGTGATTTCTGCTAGGTTTTTCAATCTTTCCCTGTGTGTATGACACCTCACACTTGTCCACGGACCTGTGTTGAATCTTCACATAGACTTCTTCCCCCAATTTGCTCCTCACAACATTCATATACACAGCTTCTTATCAGTACTTTTCATCATAAATTCTAGCTTGTTCTAATATTTGCCTCCTCATTCAGCAAAAGAGCTTCTTTATTTGGTCTCTACTGCTCTGAAGTGGTAAACTGCATTCAGACAGAAAACCACTGTGATTGTAGGCTCACCAGGTATGTTTTTTATCTCTCAGGGCTAAGTTTAAAAACAGATGCTTCTTATGTATTGTCTAGTTTTATGATATTTTTCTGTGGGAGAACAATTTGATATAAATTACTCTGTAATGTACCCTAGATTGACCTACTATTCTTTTGAAAGTGAAATAGGTCCATGGAACTCTATTTAGGTATGTGTTTAATTTTACCACTTATTACTTTAGATTTCACTTCTTCAAATTTTATGCTAACAATCTGGCCCAAACTGCTCTAAGTCCTTTATACACTTTACCTCATTTAATCGTTACACAATTAGATAAGTATGAGCCTGAATCACAAAGCAATTGTATGTTTGCATAAGTTCACAAAGCTGCTAAATGGGAGAAATATATATTCTAACAGCAGAGTCTGTGTTCTTTTTTTTAATTTTTTAAAAATTTTAAATGTATATATCTTTAAAGATTTTATTTATTTATTTATTTGAGAGAGAGAGAGAGAGAGAGAGAGACAGTGAGAGAGGGAACACAAGCAGGGGGAGTGGCAGAGGGAGAAGCAGGCTTCCCACAGAGCAGGGAGCCTGATGTGGGGCTCGATGTAGGGCTCTATCCCAGGACCCTGGGATCATGACCTAAGCCGAAGGCAGACGCTTAACGACTGGGCCACCCAGTCACCCCCAGAGTCTGTTCTTAACATAGTCTCTTTTTAAAAGCACACTGTATTCTGCAAAATAATTTTTATAACTTTAATACCTAGCCAATAAATAAATGGTAATTGATATATGATTATTTTTCTTTCTCTGTAATTACCTTCTATAATGATTTTTATTGTTTATTTTCTAAAGATCTTACAAGTGCCATTAGGTGGTTTGATGCATGCTATTCTCTCCATGAATTGTCTCTCACTGGAAACCCACTTCTTCAAGAAATAAACTGGAGGTAAGAAACATTGTTCCCCATTTTACAGGGGAAACAGTCATGAAAAGGCTAACTAACATGCCCAAGTTTACACAGCTAGCTAATAGAAGAGCCAGAATTCAAACCCATGCAATCTGGCTCCAGTTCATGCTCTTTGACTCTTAGATTTCAGTACCTAAAACAGCATCAGATGACTATTATAGGCAACAGATACCACACTTTAATTTAGTGTGACCAGAAAAAAATATCTTTGCAGACGAGTCAAATTTTGGGTTAAATCTCAGAAGTTCGATAAGATTTAAAATCAAGTTTGAAAGGAAAATATCGATGAAGATGAGGGAATGCAAAGGGCAAGGTCAGGCTCTGATCTATTCAGGTGTAAAATAGATACCTTTGGATAGGAAATAAGGAATGAGGTGTGTGCCTTTACAGTGGGTCAGAGAATGGTCTACTATCTACACGTATTACTCCACAGCACTCTATGTTGGATTCTGTAATTATTATTCTGATTTTATGGAGGTATTTACTGAAGCTTGGATTCCTTGTGATTTGCCTAGTTATGATGTAAGTGTCAGGGGAGGGACTTGAGTTCCAAAGCCTGAAATTTAAATACTTTGTTTTACTGTGTCACATGATATATTGCTGCTGGATTGTAAAGGGCCTTGTATGCTGGAATAAAAAAGTCTCCTTTATCCAGTAGTCATGGAGAGAACCTGTAGCATACTAGATATACGTATGGGCCTTGCTAGTAAACCACTCAGTTGCATGTCTAATTCCATCACTTCCTAGCTGTTTACCTTATACAGGTTACTTAATCTAGCTGTGTCTTAGTGTCTTCATCTAAAGAATGGATATAATAATAGTAGCTACCTCAGGATTTATCCATTAAGATAATATAAGTTATACTACACAACAACGAACCCAGAAATCTATATGGTTTCATACAATAGAAGCTTATTTTTTGTTTATATTGTGTCTGATGTGAGATTGGCCTCTCTAATCTAAACAGACTCAGAATACATTTTGTGGCTCTGTGTCATGTAATTTCAATGTAATCTGACTTTTTTAGGTAGCTGTAATTTTCCTAGGTAACTGTATATATAGACTATATATGTGTGTGTATAGGATATGTATGTATATGAGATATATTATGTATATGATCTATATGACATATATCATAGATGACCAAAATTATTTGCTGAAGGATTGCATTACAGAATTTTACACTATAATGTGTAAAAGCTTGAAAAAAAAAGTTCATGTTTCAGGCCTTCTAATTTTTCTATTGAATTTTTAAAATTTTACTTTAGTGACTGAAAGTATTATTACCCACGAAGTGAAAAGTGATCTTATTATTGATTTGCAGTAATTATCAGTGTCAGTTCTACAGGAGTTCTTAGACTTTTAGGGAACCATAAGGTTTGTCAGGTTTCTCATATTTCCTGAAAAACTGATCTCAGGACAAATTACTATAGGAAATACCAACTATTAGTTAATATCAACTTATAAGGAGATCAGACATGCAGCTATTTGAATAATTTGTATGTATATGTGAAAAGACCCCCTAAATATGTTTCTAGACTTCTTGCCAGCTGGGAAAAGGACTTTCTCATTTGGAATGGAAGTAGTAAAGATCTCCAGCTAGATGTACTAGCTCAAGTTCTGGGGCTGTGCTTTTCTTACCTTGGGGTTTAAAACCCTAATCCCCAGATTTGGGCCTCCTCATTTTCATTTATTTTTATTATTTTATTTTATTTTTTAAGATTCTATTTATTTATTTATTTGAGAGAGAGAGTGGTACATAAACAATGAATCTTGGAACACTGAAAAAAATAAAATAAAAACCGAAAAAAAACCCCAAAATACCAAGAGTGGGTGAGAGCGAGAAAGAGAACACTTCAGGGGAGCGAGCAGAGGGAGATGGTCAGGCAGACTCCCCACTGAGCACCACGCCCAGCTTGGAACTCGATCCCAGGACCCTGAGATCATGACCAAGTTGAAATCAAGAGTCAGATGCTTAGCCAACTGAACTATCCAGGTGCCCCTTTGGGTCCTCATTTTTAGAAAGCAAACCTTAGAGTGAACCTTCCATACAAAAAGTGGGTATAACTGTGTCCAAAAGGCTCTGCTTGGCAGGTCATTTTATTTATAATGAAAATACCTGATAGGTTGCTTTTAGGTAGATATCTTTATTTTCCTCAGTAGCTATATAGACCAAATCTATGATGACAAACAAAAAATAGGTGGTTGTGCTTATTATTCAGAGCAAGCTCTTTGGGGTGGGGGCATGGTTTTTCTCAGGTGTTGGACAAATAGGACATGAATTCTTTTGCTTATTTGCTATCAGTTTCTATTTAAACAGCTGCCTTGTTGCCAGTTGCAATAACTAGAAAGAAACTTATATCCTGAATAATCTTTGAATTTCTTATGTTTTTTTTTGCATGAAGAATAAATACTTAGTTTGCTGAATCAAATAGGCTGATAGAGAAATATGTTGATATAAATCTATTCAAATACATAAAGATAAATATTCACATTTTACTACTACTATACTACTAAATATATATACTTAATACTATACTAATACATACTATACTTACTAAATATATATACTTTACATTTTAAAGAAAATATTTAGTTAGCTATAATATTGAAAGAAAAAGGTAGTACTTATAGACATGTACAATTACTTAGGTATTATAATTTTTATGTTTAAATGAACTTTATTGGACTAGACTAATACCAACTTGAAAATTTTGCTTATCAAATTTCACTTTGATCAGTTGGCCTAATACAGCTTTCATAATTTCAAAAAGAGGTTCAGTTATCTAAAGGGCTTAAAATCCAGTAATCCATAAAATATGGATTTGTTAATGAAAGGATCAAGTCAAACTTTAAGCAGTATGTTCCAATGAACTTTGCATAACCCCCTGATACCAACGAAAGGATTAGTTATAGATTTTCCCAATTGGCTTCTTACTTTTATGTCTGGCCAGTGATAACATGGACAAAACTGATGTACTAAAAAAAAAAAAAATCTCTTTTTAAAACTTAATCTATAGACTCAGTTTGGAATCTCCTTTGGGAATGTATTTCGTTCATTAATGATGAATAGAGTCTCTCAAGTGACAGAATATTCACCAGGAAGTTTTCACTAAATGAAATATTGATTCAGTCCTTGGCTAGGAGGAGCCCAGCTGGAAAAACTAATGTTGAGATCTCCTAGTATTCTTATACTTCATTTCCAATATGAATCAACTTTTTACAGCACTTTCTAGTACATTCATAATAGACTCTTATGAGGCTACATTTGAACTTAAGGCCAACCCATTGCACTACTAATTTATACAGATCTGAGAACTATTCCTTAAAAAAATAAATAAGAAACAATGTTTAACATAAAACACCAAGTCTAATATTGATATCATATAAATCGTAAATCTCAAGATATTGTCATAGTTTTGAATATCTAAACAAGCTAAATTTTTATATCCAAAGAAGTTTCAAATACTCTCACTCAAACTGGGAACTTTTTTTTACATAAAGGTGATGGATTATAACATCAAAATATTTTCAATGTGAAAATTCAAGCCCTGTTGATGCACATTCTCTATAATTATTTCCTGTAGCTATAATATTGTACATAATGATATCTATATCAATAGCCATATCCAAAATGTAGTATTTGATGGCAAAATTATCATTTTTCCCCTTACTGATATGGTTAGTTAACATCCAAACAGCTTCCACATTATGCCATTTGCAATATCTAAAAAACAAACCTAATGTCCTATATTGCCTTTGGATTTACTTATTTTCATTATTTTAGTTGTCCAGAGCATAAACAGTTGTATTAAATACAATATGCTGGTAGTAAAATATTGATCTTTTCATTAATCTGATAAAGCAAATTCTTATACTTTTGCTTCTGAGATTATATTAGGTTATTTAGTTAAAATGGCTCTTCATTTTGTCATCAATTATTTCTGAATAGAAGGCTGGTTTCTCTGTATATATGTACTCTGTAACTTCAGTGCTACAAGAACACTTTTCCAAGAAACTTTCTTATCATTTGCATAAAACCAATGGCAGTGTTAATCAGTAAATAGATCATTGGAATATAACTGTCCAGGCCTACAATATCTCTTACTCTAGCAAATTCTCTGACATATAGGACATGCTACAAGTTTTCAAGTAAGCTATACTTTTCTTAAAAATTTAAGACAATTATGATTAGAACTTCAGAGTTTTTTTTTTTTTTAAACCTGGAGCATCTCTTATTTTATGTTTTTAAAGATTTATTTATTTATTTGAAAGAGAATATGAACATACATGCACATGATGGAGATGGTTGGAGGGTGCAGTGGAAAAGGGAGAGGGGAAGCAGACTCCTGCTGAGTGCAGAGCCTGATGGGGGCTCAATCTCAGACCATGACTTGACCTGAACCAAACCAAGTCACACACTTAACCTTAACCACCTGAGCTGCCTAGGTGTCCTGAGCATCTCTGATTTTAGCACAACTCGTAGTTTATTTTCCTCGCAATGCAATGGTTCTTAATTCCTTAAGGTACATAAGAAAAGCTATATTTTAAAAATGCAAATTTTTCACTTTGATCAGTTGGCCTAATCAGTTGCCCCAGGTCTTTGGGCATAACTGAATCTAAAAAAGCATCCCAGGTACTACTAATACAGTAGTTCAAGGACACTCTTTTCAGAGACACTGCTCTGCAGGTTTGAAGACACAGAGAGGGATCTAGCCTTGAATTCCCATTCCAGCGGAATCATAGAGTGACTAAAATAAAAAATAAATGTTTGAAACCCTGTGGCCCTTATTATAACAGCTTTTGATGACACCTCCTTAAATAGGCAAAATGAGACCTGAAAGATGGCTGTTCAAGAGGGTCTTAGTGTTACTTCATCTGCACTGTCACTGTGGGTCCAGGATCCTGTTGAAAAGTTTTATAGGTCCAACAGCCTACTGTTATTGTTTAACCAGAAAAGACTGAACAATAGAAATAAACAAATCAGCTTTACCTAACTCTTAAGAAATCCAATTTACAATAGGAAAATCTGCCTTATCTAATTTTCCTTGTAAGATAATACCTATTCAAAGACCACCGCCTGGTGGTATTAGCATACCTCATTACCTCTGCTGGCTGGGTCCACTCTGGAGACCAAGGTATCGGACAGAAATTTGTTTGGTACACAAAGAGTTACAGCTGTTGGTTATTGCCTAGGGCTAGTTCCATCAAGTTACTGAAGGCTTATGTTTGCTTTTCTGTATTTTAGGAGATATGATCTAAAAAAAACAAGATCGTTAATAGAATTAGAGCATCTTTATAAAGCCGTTATGAATACCTCTACAGTTTTAATTTTTAATACCCCTTATTATCACATTTCAAAAGCATCTTTACTTCATACCTGGCATTTTATAGTTATAAATAAGTTTGACACTATTATAGTCGTGTTTTGAAGAAAACATGACTGGGTACTTTGAGGAAGATTTAGAATGCAATGTAGCTTCATTAGTAATGTAATAAATAATTTGATAGGATAGAATATGGATAGTTAATCTCTCCTTTATATTTTAATTTTCAGCTTCAATTTCAGAGATTAACCTTTCCTTGCATTGATGATAACTTCAGTCAAAGATTTTATATTGTATTTAGTATTATACCTGTGTTATTATCTCTGATGTACTTCATTACCTTTGTGATAAATAGCTATTATCTTAATTAGCATTCTGCTTTTGAACCACATCTTAAAATGAATTGAAACAGAAATATAATAAATGACATTTATTTAATCCTTTGTGGTAAATGTGGTAGCTTATGATAGGAGAAATTTTGGTAGCTTCAAGCCTTAAAAAAGCCTTAAAAAGTTCAAAATATATAGACCCAAATTTTCATTTGATCTTAGTCAAAAGGCCAAGAAGTGATGGATCCAAGTTTTCTTAACTAGCTTAAACTCTTTAACACTGTAAAACATCTAATAATTACTTTGAAGAACAAAATTTATTTGTGTTCCTTCTTTCCTTACTTAAATAGTTATAAGAAAAAAAGGTATTATTTCTCAGAGAGTGAAGGGAGGTGAGGGTGGGAAATTAATCATGTGTCCCAAGTAAATGAAAAACTGTGGTGTTTTTCTTCTCTTTTTTTGCTTTAATTTAAGGAGATATATTTATACCTTTCTTGTGATTATGTTTTATTAAACACTATCAAGATCGTAACTATACATAGCAATGTGTTATGACTTTAGTTAACCTTTAGAATTTGTGCCTTAGTGGACCACATCCTTCATTTATATACAAATTATACATAAATACATAAAAATGTAAATTATAGGTTTTATATATAAATATATAAAATTATATTTTACAGCGGTGTTTATATAAATGGATATGTCCACCCTGACTACACCATCTAGGTAGAGGGGATAATTGACTGGAGTTTTCCTTCTTAAACTTAGCATTTTAGTAATCTTATCTTGCCATACTTCATTTAGTTTTTAGAAACTCTAAGTTTGTTTTTTTTTAATCAAAAAAATTTTTTTAAGATTCATTTATTTATTTGACACAGAGAGAGAGAGAGAGAGAGAAAGCACAAGCAGGGGGGAGCAGCAGGCAGCAGAGGGAGGAGAAGCAGGATCCCCACTGAGAAGGGAGTCCAATATGGGGCTCCATCCCGGGACAAGGGATCACGACCCAAGCTGAAGGCAGACACTTAACTGACTGAGCCACTGAGGCATCCCTAAAAAACTTTAGAGAAAGTCAAGTTAGCAAAATTAAGCAAAAAATATAGAGAATAAGGAAGGGAAAGGTGAATGGGGGAAAACCAGAGGGGGAGATGAACCATGAGAGACTGTGGACTCTGAGCAACAAACTGAGGGTTTAGGAGAGGTGGGGGTGGGGGGCTGGGCGAGCCTGGTGGTGGATATTGAGGAGGGCATGTATTGCATGGAGCACTGGGTGTGGTGCATGAACAATAAATCTTGTAACACTGAAAAAATAAAATAAACATTTTTGGGGAAAAAATATAGAGAATAGCCATATACACGCTGTCCCCACAGATGGACAGCCTTCCCCACTATCCAAATCCTGCGCCACATTGGTATACTTATTATAATTGGTGAACCTACACCAACAATCATTATCACCTGAAGTCCATACTTTACATTAGAGTTTACCCTTGGTTTCATGTATTCTATGGGTTTTGACAAATGTATAATGACATATATCTACTATGTAGTAGTATTATATAGAATATTTTTACTGTCCTAAAAATGATCCGTGCTTTACCTGTTCATCCCACTATCCACCTTAATCCCTGGCAACCACTGATCTTTTTACTGTCTTCATAGTTTTGCTTCTTTCAAGAATTTCACCTAGTTGAAATTGTATAGCATGTGGCCCTATCAGATTGTCTTCTTTCACTTAGTATTATGCATTTAAGATTCCTCCATGTTTTTTCATGGTTTGATCGCTCATTTCTTTTTAGTGCTAAGTCATATTTCGTTCTTTGGATGTAACACAGTTCATTTATCCTTTCACCTACTGAAGGATATCTTGGTTGTTTCCAGGTTTTGGCAATTGCAAATAAAGTTGCTGTAAATGTCTGTGTGGAGATTTTGGTGCAGACATAGTTCTTAATTAATTTGAGTAAATCCAAGAAGCACATTGCTGGATTATAGTAAAATTAAGAAACCACTGAACTGTCTTCCAATGTAGCTATGCAGATTCTGCATTTCCACCAGCAGTGAATGAGAGTTTCTGTTTCTTTACATCTTCACCAGCATTTGGTGGTATCAGCATTTTGGATTGGACATTTTTTTTTAATTAACATATAATATATTATTTGCCCCAGGGTACATGTCTGTGAATTGTCAGGCTTACACATTTCACAGCACTCACCATAGCACATACCCTCCCCAATGTCCATAACCCAGCTACCCTATCCCTACCCCCCCTACCTCCCAGCCACCCTTAGTTTGTTTTGTGAGTTTAGGAGTCTCTTATGGTTTGTCTCCTTCCCCATCCCATCTTGTTTAATTTCTCTCGCCCACCTCCCCAAACCTCCCACCCTGCCTCTCAAATTGTTCATATTAGAGAGATCATGTGATAATTGTTTTTCTATGACTGACTTATTTCGCTTAGCATAATACCCTCTAGTTCCATCCACATCGTTGCAAAAGGCAAGATTTCGTTTCTCTTGATGGCTGCATAGTATTCGATTGTATATATATATACCACATCTTCTTTATTCATTCATATGTTGATGGACATCTAGGTCCTTTCCATAGTTTGGCTATTGTGGACATTGCTGCTATAAACATTTGGGTGCATGTGCCCCTGCAGAACACTACATTTGCATCTTTAGGGTAATACCCAGTAGTGCAATTGCTGGGTCATAGGGTAGCTCTATTTTCAACTTTTTGAGGAACCTCCATACTGTTTTCCAGAGTGGCTGTACCAGCTTGCATTCCCACCAACAGTGTAGAAGGGTTCCCCTTTCTCCACATCCTCACCAACATCTGTCATTTCCTGACTTGCTAATTTTAGTTATTCTGACTGTTGTGAGGTGGTATCTCACTGTGGTTTTGATTTGTATTTCTCTGATGCTGAGTGATGTTGAGCACTTTTACATGTGTCTGTTGGCCATTTGGATGTCCTCTTTGCAGAAATGTCTGTTCATATCTTCTGCCCATTTCTTGATTGGATTCTTTGCCAATTTGGATGCCTTTAATTTCTTTTTGTTGTCTGATTGCTGAGACTAGGACTTCCAGTACTGTGCTGAATAGTAGTGGAGATAGTGGGCATACCTGCCGTGTTCCTGATCTCAGGATCAGGAAAAGCTGCGAGCTTTTCCCCATTAAGAATGATATTCGCTGTGGGTTTTTCATAGATGGCTTTGGTGATGCTGAGGAATGTACCCTTTATGCCTACACTGTGAAGAGTTTTGATCAAGAAAGGATGCTATACTTTGTCAAATGCTTTTTCAGCATCAATTGAGAGTATCATATGGTTCTTGTTCTTTCTTTTATTAATGTATTGTATCACATTGATGTTGAACCAACCTTGCATCCCAGGAATAAATCCCACTTGATCATGGTGAATAATCCTTTTAATGTACTGTTGGATACTATTGGCTAGTATTTTGGTGAGAATTTTTACATCCATGTTCATCAAGGATATTGGTCTGTAATTCTCCTTTTTGATGGGGGTCTTTTTCTGGTTTTGGGATCAAGGTGATGCTGGCCTCATAAAATGAGTTGAGAAGTTTCCATTCCATTTCTATTTTTTGGAACAATTTCAGGAAAATAGGTATTAGCTCTTCTTTAAATGTTTGGTAGAATTCCCCTGGAAGCCATCTGGCCCTGGGCTCTTGTTTATTGGGATATTTTTGATTACTGCTTCAATCTTCTTACTGGTTATGGGTCTGTTCATGTTTTCTATTTCTTCCTGGTTCAGTTGTGGTAGTTTGTGTGTCTCTAGGAATGCATCCATTTCTTTCCAGATTGTCTAATTTGCTGGTGTATAGTTGCTCATGATATGTTCTTATAATTGTTTATATTTCTTTGGTGTTGGTTGTGATTTCTCCTCTTTCATTCATGATGTTATTAATTCGGGTCCTTTCTCTTTTCTTTTTGATAAGTCTGGCCAAGGGCTTATCAATTTTATTAATTCTTTCAAAGAACCAGCTCCTAGTTTTGTTGATTTGTTCTACTGTTCTTTTGGTTTCTATTTCATTGATTTCTGCTCTGATCTTTATTTTTATTTCTCTTTTTCTGCTGGGTTTGGGCTTTCTTTGCTGTTCTTTCTCTAGCTCCCTTAGGTGTGGTGTTAGCTTACGTATTTGAGATTTTTCTTGTTTCTTGAGAAAGGCTTGTATTGCTATATACTTTCCTCTCAGGACTGCCTTTGCTGTGCCCCAAAGATTTTGAACAGTTGCATTTTCATTTTAATTTGTGTATTGGACATTCTAATAGGTAGCTAGTACTATCTTATTATTTTATTTTATTATTTATTTACTTAGTAGCTTGCTATTTTAATTTACAGTTGTCTAATGACAAATGATGTTGAACATCTTTCATATGCTTACTTGCCATCTGTATATCTTCTTTGGTGAAGTGTCAAGGTTTTTGGCCCATTTTTTAATTGGCATGTTTATTTTCTTATCTTTGAGGTTTTTTTTTTTACAATTTTATTTATTTGTTTGAGAGACAGACAGAGAGAGAGAGAGCACAAACAGTGGGAGAAGGAGGAATAGACGCTTGGTGAGCAGAGAGCCCCATGCGGGCTTAAGGCAGATGCTTAACCACCCAGGCGCCTCTCCTATTGTTGAGTTTTAAAATTTCCTTTTTATATTTTTGGATAATAACCCTTTATCAGATATTTTTTCCTAGTATGTGGCTTGTTTTCACATTCTCTTGACATTGCCTTTCACAGAACAGAATTTTTAAGAGTAATGAAATCCAGGTTGTCAATTATTTCTTTCATGCATTGTGTCTTAGGTATTATTTCTAAAAATTCATCATTATACCAGCATCATCTAGATTTTCTCCTGTGTTATCCTCTAGGAATTTTTATAGTTTTGCATTTTACATTTAGGTCTGTGACCTATTTTGAGTTAAATTTTGTGAAGAATAGAAAGTCTGTGTGTGTATTATGTATGTATGTATGTATGTATGTATTTTTTGGCATATAGATGTCTAATTGTCCCAGCATCATTTATCTGTGCTCCATTGTATTTTCTTTGCTTCTTTGTCAAAGATTAGTTGAGTCTATTCATGCGAAACTACTTCTGGGCTCTCTCTTCTGTTCCACTGATCTATTTGTCTATTCTTTTGTCAAATCCATACTGTCTTGATTACTGTGACTTCATAGTCTTGAAGTCAAAAGTGTTAGTCTTCCAGCTTTTTAAAAATATAAAATTTAAATATAGAATCTTTTTAAAAAAATATAGAATTGGCAATTCTGGGGTGGGTTTTTTTGCCTCTTTTTATAAACTTTAGAATCAATCTGTTGATACACAAAAAATTACCTTACTGGTATTTTTAGTGGGATGCATTGAGTCTATAGATCAAGTTGAGAAGAATTGATTTCTTGACGGTATTGAACTTCTTATCTCTGAAGATATCTTCATTGGTCATCTTTCCATTTATTTACTTCTTTGATATCTTTCATCAGTTTGTACTTTTCCTCATAGGAAATGTTAGTTTTTAACTAAGGGGTTTTATTCATTTAAGAAGTCCATTTTACCCTTATGATCATTAGTGGCCTTGTAAAAGAGGTCCACAGTACCCCTGTGAAAGCTTTAGCAAGTACGTATAAATGGCTAGGTTTGGTGGACAGCTCTTGCTATCTGACTTGGTTTTTCACAGAATTAGGCTTTTAAAGTGATACAGACTTTTGCTCATACCTCAGAGATTTGTATTATTATAATCTTTAGCAAGATTCAGGAAGAAATATAAGTTTATACTTTTCAGGTCATGATATACAGGGTGATCTCTTACTGATCTTGTTTTAGCCTATTATTAATCAGGTTTTACCAAGAGAAACAACAGAATTTACCTCTACTTCTAAAATAAACATCAAATTTCAGTAAGATTATTATAGTATCATCTTTTTAAAAGAGTGTATCTGATATTATTCTTTATGTAGTGTAGCCTTTTATTTACTCCCACCCCAAGTTTCCAGCTCTATAAATTTCCCATTTGTGTTATAGAAGAAAATGGCTAAATGTTTTCGAGTCTCTAAAACCTAATTTTGTACATGACATGATACCATAACATTTTTAAAGAAATTTAATAGTATACTTTTCTCTACAAAGTCAATAGCATTTTCTGAGATATACTGTGTGCTTATCTTGCTTAAGTAATAGGTACATGGTTATTTTAGATATAAACTCTCCTTTTCAAGATGATTAATTTTTTTCCTGCTTTCAATAGGCATTTTCTACTTAAAGTGCTACCAGCTTTAAGGATCCTCAATGGTGAAATGCTAAACTCTTATTCAGAAAGGCACACTGAAGAATACTATGGACCAGAATTAGGACATTTTGTGGTACTTTGTCAGTCTCAGGTTCAAGAATTCAACTCACTAATTGAAAGCTATATTACTGGAAAAGGGTAAGACTGTTCACTTCCCTTTGTCATAATTTAAAGAAATAATTCAGTTTATGTATATAATTTAAAAATACTCTGATTAATACAGTGATATTTTTGGATTAGGACTGTGTGTTTTAGGGATATTTTCCCTAAAATATATTTTAATTTATAAAATATATTTTAAATTATAATTTAAATTATTATTTAAATACTAAAGTATTAGGTAAAATAAGTGAAATCATGAGGATAGCTTCAAGACAAGAATGAAACATCCATTCAGTCAGTCATTCAATTAATCAGTCACAAATTTATTTGACAATTATTGTAGGCAAGACACAAAAATAAGCTAAGTATTACACATTATCCTTAACTCACAGATTAACATAAGAGAAAGTTAGACAAATAAATAGTTACAATGGAGCAAGGCAAATTTTGTAAGTATAACATTTATTATATATTAAGATATATTATATAGTATTATATTTATATATTAAAATATTAGAAGAGCACAGTAGAAAAAAGCAGTCAATACATGCGCATATTCAGAGGAGCAGAAGCTAAGAGTAGAGACCTAATCAGATATAAAAGAAAGAGAACTTCCCATTCCCCATCGCAAATTAGGAATGTGTTAGTATGAATGAATTATAATTGATTTTTCTCTAGCTGTATTTTCTAATTTGCATTGCTCCGGAAAACACAAATGAAAAAGGAAAGCAATTTCATATTTCACTTATGGTGACTCTTCGTTACAACTGAATTATAACTGTAATATGTGCTTCCAAACACATAAACTTAATTGTTAAATTACAGTCTTTAACATTGATCTTCACAGATTCATACATGTTTGTCTATATAAGCTTTGTTTTCTATTTAAATGTTTTTAATATCGTCTATTCAGATTATAAACAAATCTCACAGCTTTAAAAATAATACCAGTTGTTATACATAATTAATATTTGCTTTTAACAAATACTAAGGTTATTTACATTTATCTTTGTGAAAAACTAAACTTATATCTCTTTGTCTATGTGTTGTAATGTAGAATTTTTTTGTGTAAAGGTGACCCTAATATCCCTCATGTTAAACCTAGATTTCTCAATCCCTTTGTATAATCTCTGTCATTGCAACATGTTTCATTTTTCAGTTTTCCACTTGATAATGGAAAAAAGAATATATTTCCATTGATAATGGAAAAAAGAATATATTTTATATTAATAATAAATGGTGGTGAATTCAACACCATTCATACACACTTAATAGTCCAGTATCGAACTGAACCTTTTCTGCATGATTAGCCACCAAAACGAATGAAATGCAAAATATTGAAAATACATTGGAGGAGCCTATGCTAATGTGTAATATTACTTCTGTGAACACAGGACTGTTTATCTCTGCAGTTTAGGAAATATAACTTTCATTTTGTATGGTATGGCTATAAGTTTTATATTTATTATATCCTGCATTTATTATATATATTATAATTATCATATATTTTATATTTATTATATCCTGCATATTTATTATATCCTTATTTTAAAAAAATAAGGCAGCTTGTGGCTATATATGAAATACAGTCAGAAAATATACATTTGAAATAAGCAAATTCTTAAAAATAAAACAAGGAAAGATAAATAAAATGCAGCCAAGAAAAAGGCTCATACAGGTCCAAAGTCTTTTACATTTGCTATTGAGATCCCCAAATCTGGCAAGCAGAAAGTTTGATTGATTATGTAAGCCATAACCTTAATAAGATAGAAATTCAACAGTTGTTTAAGAAGATCACAACCATTTATGCCTTCAAGTATTTGAATTCTCTTTGCAATGGGTTATTTTTCCAGAGAAAAATGGGAATAAAAACTTTCCCATAAGTTCTTTGTTTAAAAGTCCAATACAAATATTTTGCATGGCAAGAGTCAATGTAGAAAGTACTTTTAACTTTGTTTCATAAATAACTTCTCCAAATTTAGGCAGCCATGATTTCTCATGTTTATGATAGTAAAAGCATGGATTTTTCTCATTCAATTGTACCAAAAATACCTAGAATAAAAATGGTTCTAAAACTTCCAGACATTTTGTCTGGATTGACAGATCTAAATTAGCTAAACAAATATTTTCAAATTTTGTTAGAAATGAGGTACATTTTTACATAAACAACCAGTAATAAGGTTTTAATGAATGTTGTAGTAAAGCTGAATTTTCATGTTAACCACACAAGGGAAATTTCCAAAACCTATACAAATTTTAATATTTACTGATATAATTCTTATTAAATGTCTTCATTGTTTGTTTAGAAATTTTGTCACCTTGGATGCTGCAGAAAATCTCTGCCATTATTTCAATAAATTAATGACACTTAGTATTGAATGCCGATATTCACATGAACATGGGAATGTAAGTGTCACCCAGAGAGAAGACTGTGAAACCCAGCAAAATCATTTGACCCCTACAAATAGTGATAACGTACTGCAAAATAGAGTTCTCCACTCTTGTGCAGACAAATATAAACTGCACTCACCAGATACCTCTGAGAAATGGATGAACTCTGGCTCTAGTCATTCCACATTAACCAACTCCTTATGTGAAGATACAGAAGGAAGAAATCAGGAAGAAATAGTAGAACAGAAGAGAGAAGACAGCAAATCAGACAGTAGCCCCATGAAAAGAATCCTATTCATGGAAACACTAATGACAAGTTCTTTGCTGTGGAATTGCCAAAATACTGAACATCGTAAAAAAATGTAAGATTTATAGAACGTTTTTCTTTTACAATTGTGTATCTTTTATTTTTTGTGGATAGTCTTGGGTAATTTTACCAAATGGTTATTTGGTAAGGATTTAAATAATGATTATATTTTATAGTAATTCCCTTAATTATGTTTTTTATGATGTGTGTACAAATTATTAATTATAGTACAGATTAATTTTACTGAACTTTGGCAGGCTCTGATTTAATTGACTAGTATTTTATTAAAAATGAGTACGTGTAAAATTATTTTTTGTCTTTTTTTTAAAGATTTTATTTATTTATTTGAGAGAAATAGCAGGAGAGAGCACAAGTGGGGATAGGGAGAAGGGAGAGAGAGAAGCAGACTCTCCGCTGAGTAGGGATCCTGACATGGGGCTCAGTCCCAGGACCCCAGGATCATGACCTGAGCTGAAGCCAGACACTTAGTTGACTGAGCCACCTAGGCAACCCATTGCCTTCTAATCTTTAAACAATTAAAATGAATTTTTAAGAAGAAATAAAACATTTTGCTATTCTAAATGAAAACACTGAATAATCAGGTAATTTTATTATTTAAAACATACATTTTCATATGCCATTTAGTTGCTAATTGATCTAAGAACCATATAATAAACATCTATGCAAGGATTTGAATGCGTGTGCTATAATTTTCTTTGGAATAACAACCTATAAAGTGTGGCAGTATTCTTTGAGATTAATCACATACACCGCTTCAACTATTAAATATTTTTATTTTTTTTTCCTTCAACTTTTATTTAAATTCCAGTTAGTTAACATACAGTGTAATATTAGCTTCAGGTGTACAATATAGTGATTAAACACTTCCATACATTACCTGGTTTTCATCACAAGCACCCTCCTTAATCCCCATCACCCATTTAACCCACCCCCCTGCCCACCTCCCCTCTAGCAACACTCAGTTTTGTTCTCTATAGTTAAGAGTCTGTTTTATGGTTTGCTAATAACTATGAAATACTTTTCAAAAGCTAATGGGGGGTGCCTGGGCAGCTAAGTTGGTTGAACATCTGACTTTTTTTTTTCTTTAAAGATTTTATTTATTTATTTGAGAGAGAGAGATCACAAGTAGGCAGAGAAGCAGGCAGAGAGAGAGAGGGAAGCAGGCTCCTTGCTGAGCAGAGAGCTGGATGTGGGGCTGGATCCCAGTACCCTGAGATCATGACCTGAGCCGAAGGCAGAGGCCTCAACCCACTGAGCCACTCAGGCGCCCCATGAACATCTGACTCTTGACTTTGGCTCTGGTCATGACCTAGATCTCTATCTTGGGGTCCTGGAATCTAGCCCTGCATAGGACTGGCTCTCTGCTCAGTGGGGAGTCTACTGATAGATTCTCCCTTTATCACTCTCCCCCTGCCCCTCTACCTACTCATTTGCCCTCTTTCTCTCTCTCTCTAAAATAAAATAAATATTTATATATAAAGATTTATATATGTATAAAAATTAAACATATATTTATATATTTATATAATATATAATTACATATATATAAATGGCTTTAATTTTTTATTGAACCAGCAAAGATTACTTTTTACTCTGGCTTGTCAACTTTTTTTTTCCTTTTTTTTTACTTTTGGCCTCAATGTCAAGCCAACAAAATTAAAAATGGTTAAATTCAGCTTCTCCTGTAGTAACAGGTGCTGAATAGGGCAGAATGCAGAGTATCACAGTAGCTAATCTTATTTTTCTTAGTCTTTATTATTTTAGAAGTTGTCAGTATGAATGGTAATTTCTTTTTTGAAAGTTATGCTAAAAAGTTTGATATGCTGAAAGTTATATGTATTCCCTAATGCAAAAACATTTTTAAAAATTTTATTGAAAGTAACTCTAATGCTTCCTAATTTATATTTCATTAATTTATTTAATCAATTGCTTTTGCTCTGTAGGGGAGGAAAAATAACTTTTACTTCTACCCTTCTAAATTCTCAGCTGGAATCCCTGTAACAAAAGGTAGATTAATATGAGAAAAGCATAGAAATGTACTATATGCTGGCTAATTGAACATAATAAAAAATAAAACAGAAAAAAGAAATGTATTTAGTATAAGTTTTATATGACATGGGAGCCTTCATAAAGAATTAAAGACCTATAGAAATAGTTAAACCTGAGCACTTTTATATTAGGTTTGATGAAGAATAGAAGGTCATGGAAAATATGATTAGGGCAAAGAGTATGAGCTAAACATAGTAAACTGGGGGTAAATATAGCAGGCCTGTTTATTCAGATTCTTCTTGTCATCTCTTCTTTAGATAAGAATGCTTCTTTTCACTAAGTTACTGGCCCATTGCTCTCCTCCAGATTTGAAGGTTTTTCATCCCATTTTTGCTTATGTGCCGATAGTTAAGCCAAAAGTTCTTATTTTTAACTAATACCTTCTGTATTTTATGTTTACAAAAATAGTTTATGAGGACCTCTCACCTACAATTGTGTTTTCATGGATACCAAACATGTGCTTTCTCTTCTTAATAGTCTGGCAGCTATGATAATCCAGGCATACTGGCGTGGTTACATCGTGCGCAGACGTATTCATTTCTCTACAAGGATACATACTACTGCACTAGAACCCCTGAAGTCCCAGTCAAATTACTGCATCAAGAATAAAACTATTTTAAAGAAAGAGAAAAGAGAAAACATTATGAATATCCAAGAACAGAGGGAGAAGTCTGCTATTCTTATTCAGGTTTGTTTTAATCTTTTTGGGAAATATTGCTGAGAGATGTATTTCTCATCTTTCACTGGGCTATTCTGTATAACAGACAACCACCAAATCTTAGTGATTTACAACTACTGAATTTATTTCTTACTCAGGTGATATGTAAGGCTGTGGGTTGTCTGTGCTGCAGCTTAATATCTAAGCTGAAGGAGTAGTCTATAATTTAGAGATACTATTCTCATGATCAAGGGCCAAACTGAACCACACAATCATATTTAAAGCTTCTGCTCAGATATATCGTTTGCCACATCTGCTAACATTTTGATTAGCCATAGTAACTCTCACTTGGCCTAATCTACAGCTCTTTTTAGAAGCACATTTAAAAATCTACTAAAGTAATTGTTAAAGGCCTTCAAATACACATTCAAATTAAAAATTCAGAAAGCAAGTAATGAATAGACTTGATTCAACCTCACCAAGATCAGATTTCGAAACAAAGTTCCAACATCACGTTCATCCTTTTATTTATTTATTTGTCAAATATTTTTTAGAACCTACTATTTGTTAAGGACTGTTCTGAGCTCAGGAACCATAACTCTAAACAAACCATACAATTTCTCTGCCCTCATGGAGTTTTCATACTGATGGGAGAAGCAGAACCAAATAAATATATAAATATAATATAAACTAAATAAATACATAAACTAAGGTCTGTGGAAATTCATGGTACTGTGCCTGAATTGAAAGATAGTAACCAAAAATTTGGTGTTTCCCTTTATTCATTCATTGAATAAATAATTCTTTTTTGAATAAATATTTCTTGATACAAAAATCTTATTAGCTTGTATTCTGTTGGAATGAGCAGTTAAGTAAATAAGTAGTTAGATAGTGATAAGTCTTAAAAGGAAAAATAAAGTAGGAAAAGCAGGATAGGAATATCAAGGGAAAGTTTATCATTTCAGATATGATGGAGGTGGAAGACCAGAAAAGTTGACATTGCAGTGAGAGATTAAGTCATTGGATGTCTGGGGGAAGAACATTCCAGACCGTGGAATATCTGATTTAGGAGCAAACTGCAGTGTTTAAAGAGCAGCAAGAAGCCAGTAGGACTGGACAGTGATGGAGGGGAGAAGGGTGACACTTACAAATCATAAGTCATGGTAGAGATTTTGGCTTTTGCTCTGAATGACATGGGAAGATATGACAGGAATCTGAGCAATGGACTCACATGATCAAGTTTACTTTAAGTTGTGCTTATACTGTAGGAAGGCAAGAGTAGAAGCGGAAAAATCAGTTAGGAGCTATTACAGTAATTCAGAAGAGGGATAATGGTAGCAAGGATCAGAGTATTGAAGTAGAAGTGGTAAGAAAATCACATTCCAGAGTATATGTTGTTTTATTTTCAGGCATACTTCCTTTGAAGATAGAAGTGATGAAATCAGTTCATGGGAATGTGCTGTATGAGAGCTAGAAGTCATGGATGCCTCCAAGGCATTGGCATATGCAACTAGAAGAATAGCCTTAAAATTAAGTTGCTGGATTTCACTATTAAAACCATAGTTTTCAAAATTATCTTTGCTGTGGTTCTAATGAGTATTAGAATTATACTATTTCAGTTGACTTGTCTGAACTATACTCCTAAAGGCAAAGCATAGGCAAAAGTGTTACTGGTGCCTGAATGGTGGTGGGAGTCAGGCTAGGGCAGTGGATTCAAGGAAACTCTGAAGAAAAGAAAGAACCCCAGTTACTATCTCAAAATATTATTATGCTACATGAGGAATGAATATATCGTGCAGACCAAACTCTACTGTTATCAGTTGTTACACTTTTTTCAGCACTGATGGTACATGGATGTTAAACTTTTGCTTCACTCTGTTCAATAAAGAGAAGTTCACTACTTTTTGAAACAGTCTAGTTCAGTGACTAATACCTGTGCCAAATGTTCTTTTGTTGAGCTTCTGTGTATCTGTAACAAAAGTAAGCATCATCCAGCCTTTTTCTGGGATTGAGTCTCTTTTGTTGTACAATATGGTACTTAAAATTATTGAAGTCATCTCAGTTTCATTTTCTCATCTCCTGAGTGCAATCATCTAGTTTCTTAAACCATTCATATTAAAATATGAATTCTAGACTGCCTGACTACCCTGGAGACCAGAGCATGATATAATAGAAAGAACCTGGGCTTTAGAAGGAGCAAAATGGAAATTTTATGGTGAATGTCATAGAAACTACTCTCTGCTCACCAAACCTCATATTCTTTCTTCTTCCAAGCGTACAGCTCAACTAGCTATCCCACCTTCCCTTGCACTTTAACATGGGCCTTTTTCTGAGTTCTAGTCAGTATAATATTAATGAAAGATACATGCACCACTTCCATATCTGGCTCATTAAATGTGCCACAGACATTCCTTCATATTCTTTATTCTTTCTGGTTAGTTGAAATGAAGACAGCTTCTGAGGCATCATTGGAAGCTGTCTGTTGGGGAAGTCTGGGTACCAGAATGATTTTATGTTAAAGTGCTGGCCCATTGTCTTTTCAGCCTCTCAATATGTGTTAGGTGATAAAGAAATAAGCTATTGTTTTTTGAGTTATTATACATTTTAGAGATTTTTTGTTATCATACTTAGCTTGCCCCAACTAATATAAAGAATGTAAGATACACTTTGAGACATAGATAGGGTTCACTGTAAATATGTAAGAATATGGAATTCTAGGTATAAAGGATAGTGGAAATAAAAGAACCTAGAATTTTATATTACTGGAATAATAAGAAGTTACAGTGAATCTGAACTACCAAAACAATTGGAAAAAACAGGATGAACATGGCTGGAGATATGTGAAGGATTTTTATTTTATTTTATTTATTTATTTGACACAGAGAGAGATTAAGCAGGCAGAGAGGCAGGCAGAGAGAGAAGGGAAGCAGGCTCCCCACTGAGCAGAGAGCCCGATGTGGGGCTCAATCCCAGGATGCTGAGATCATGACCTGAGCCAAAGGTAGAGGCTTTAATCCATTGAGCCACCCAGGCACTCCTGTGAAGGATTTTAATAGGGAACAAATATATGGTATGTTCTGAGTGTGGACGTTGATAGTAGTTGAAGAAAAAAAAGATGTCAGATATGTCTAATAGGTAGAATTGCCTGGCCAGGGAATTAATTTGAATGTATGAGAAAGATGAATTAATTGTAGATGGATTAGTGGGGAAAAGTTGAAACCTTGATGGAAACCAATAAGCTAGAAGAATCTGAACATATTATATATTACAATTATTGCTCATAAACTGAATAGAGATGGCTGGAACTTGAATTCTTGACCCTTTTGCAGATTCAGGAGGGAAGTATCTCTATGTGTCACACTAGAATGACACACACTGTGTATTACATTCTAGAGCTTTGTAGAAGTCCTATGCCTGATGAGTGGAGCCAGATCCATTGTGAACCACAGGTAGCCAATCCTTGTTGAAGGCCTGGATTAAAGAGTTTCCTTTAGACCCTCTTTTCTGTACATCTGCATGTCACCTTGTTATCTTCTATAACCAACCTACCTCTCCCCACCCATCACCAGATTATTTGAAATAAATCCCAGATATCATTTCTTTTATAAATATTTCAGTATGAATTTCTATAAGACCTATTATTTTAAGTATAACTATAATACATTACCAACCTAAAAATTGAAAATTATTTTTCATTATCACCAAATATCAATATTCAAATTTCTCTACTGTTTTATAAATGTTTGTTTATAGATTTTTCTTGATAAAAATATAAAGTCATTACCTTGCCTTCAGTTTAAGTGTTAAGTCTTTTAAATATGTAGTAACCTCTCTCTTTTTTCCTTGCAATTTATTTATTAAGGAAACCAGATCTTCTGTCTATAGTAGAAAACTATAGTTTTCTACTTTGTGAATTTTGCCAGATGCATTCCCACGGTATCACTTACATATTTCTTGTTCCCTTGTTTTCCATAAGCTGACAGTAGGTTCTAAAATTTCATATGATTTGGTTTTGGCTTTTTATCAAGAATACCTCATAAGTGGTGTTATGTATTACAGTGAGGAGGTAACATAATGTCTACTTGTCTCTCTTTTCAGAATACTGGTGACCACTGATAAATCAATTCTTGTATTAACAGTTTGTAAAATATTGATACTCTACTTATAATTTCTTCATTTATTAACTAAAATATGTCAGTAAAGAGCAACTTAGTTTAACTGACTAGTTACCTTGAGGTACAGTTCATACTGGAAACATAGGTTAAATGCTTGATGCCATTTTACCAATTTTAAGGTTTCCTAGCATCCTATAGAGGTCACCATATGTTCTATCATTATGTAAACATAAATTTTTAAAATATATGATGTATTTAATTCCATTGCAGTTTCATTCTTACTGATGCTCAAATTGTTCCCTGTATGGCCAAGTTAGCTTCAAGCTAAGCTTTTATGACACAATTCATTCATTTTTAAAATTTATCTTGCTTTTTAATGTGCCATGATGCTTCAGGTTCATTTTGTATATATTTTACCTCAGGCCTGAGCTCAGTCATTGCTCTGAAGATCTTTGATTCTTTTAGTGGGACTATTTAGAGACCAGTCTGGGTTTTAGGAATGCATTAGGATTTTAGGAATGTTGTTGCTACTGGTAAAGTCTTTGCTTTTAATTTTTTTTTTATTTTAGTGATGAACTTACAAATACATATTTTGAAGAAAAAAAATTGTACCATGGGTTCATGCTGATATTTTAAAATTAAATTTAGGACAAGACTTTTATTTATTTAATTTTATATTTATATTTCTTTTCTTTTATGGAAAGTTCTGGTTCCAATGAATGACTTTAACATAATTGTTCTTTTTTTTCCCCTCCTTGTTACTTCCACTTCTGTGTGTATATATGTGTCTCTGTGTGTCTATGCCTATGTTTGCATGCACGTACATAGTGGAAATAAACAGGGGCTGTACAAATGAGGAAATAAACAAACCAGGCTATTTATTCAGAGAGTGCCGTAACAAGGGAGTCAGCCACTATCACTTGCCTTTGGCACAAGCTCAAAGGCAGGAAAGGGAGTAGGAAGTCTTTAGAGTGGAAAGAGAGAGGGAGGGATGGAGGTCTTTAGATATGATCTAATTGGAGGTTATTGGTGTAGGGAAGGTAGAAAATGGGCAGCCAGAAGTGGGGCACATTCTGTGATTGGTTGGGAAGCATATCTGGCTATCTCTGGTTGGTCTTGAGTTAGAAGTAGGGACAAAAATAGGGAGGCAGACAGTCATTGATGGACCAAGGCTTGACAATTCTTGGCTAATTGTTGCCAAGGCTGTGGCTTAGCTTTCGAGGTTGATTGCTGCAGAGACTGTGAGTTACTTCTACTGTTATATATGATCTGTCTATTGTCTACATATTCCACTTCTCAATATATATATTTTCTGTAATAGCAATACCAATATTATTACTAACAATATGAATATGAAAATATATTGAAGGTATCTTTTGTAATGAAATTTATCTTTTGAATATATTTCTCTAGGAAGATAGTCAAATAAATCTATTTTAAAGTCACTTTAGATAAATTCTGTATGTGTATGCCCATAGCATAAAACATATCTTTCTATTTCTTCAGGAATTTCTTTTTATTTCATGTTTATTTATTTTGTGATTATCTTAAGCATGTGCACATCTCCTGGGTATATTCAGAGAAGTCTGGATTCTGTAGATGAATCTTCTATTTTCTACCTCTAGAAATAATTTATTAATAATTAATAATTAAATAAAAATAATAATTTTTAAAATTAATTTTACAAAATACCCTTTTGCTTTTTAAATATTAGCAAAGACATATACATATATATTTGAATATATTTTATATGCTTTATTTGTTTATTATTTATTTATATACAGTCTTTCATAGAGAAGTGGTAGCATGCAAAACACACTTATATCTGTCTTATTTTTTACACTTAATGTATTCTGGAGTTCACTCCCTAGTTCTTATTCTTTAAAAGCTCCTGTGTTCTTGGAGATATCGTTAGAAAAGCTTCTCTACTCCAATATTATTGAGAAATCTAAATGGTTTTAATTCTATTATTATGTGCTTAGTTTATTTTAAAATGAAATTTGTTAATAGTTATGGACCAGGATAGTACCTCCTAATATGGCCATTTGTATATGTTGAAATTTTCCTAAATGTGTGTTAGTTTATTTTATACATAATTATTTGAAAATTAGAAAAATTGGTTTTCTTTCATATCTCTTTCTTCTTAGTTTAGAATGGGTCCTGGTGGAATTGTCAGATAATTGATTGGTTGACCTACATGTTCATTTGAGGGAGTTTTAGAGATTCTTTTCTGCTTACTACAAGGAAAGTCTCCTGAGATTCAGAACTTTAGACACATGCAGTTGTTTAATTTATCTTACAGTTTTAAGTGTCACATAAAGTTCAAAAAACAGATTATTGAGCCATTAAACTAAGGTCTTAGATGTTTTATCTTCCTAATGGGATAACACAGAGAATCTGGTTTGTAGTTTGATCTATAACCTTGTATAACATGCTTTAAATTTTTGTTTAGGCAGTTTGGAAGGGCTTTATTTTGAGAAAGAAACTGACAACAGCTTTAGAGGCTATTAAGAATGAAGAATCTGAAGAAGAATATGAAGAAATAAACTTAGAGGATTTTACATTTGATGAAGTAAGTACCAACTATAAAATAGAAATATTGTTTTTAAAAATTTTTTTAGCATACTACTTTGGAACTAAATTAGCTTCTAAGATTTTTACCCTCTTAACACTATGTTACAGTTTTTTAAAATAACATTTGAAAAAGTATGCTTCTAATTTCTTAATATCTTCTTTATGTACTCTACAAGTGTGTACAGAACATGGTCATAGAATATTTACAAGAGTTTCTGTATGTTCTTTGACCAGATTTATGCAATGTTTTGTTTATCAGTTCTCCTTCTCTGAATATAA
>CM053611.1:80473727-80554574 GCA_028646535.1 Procyon lotor
TGCCCTGAGGGCATCCTCTTTAAATTGTTATTTAAGTATTCCACAGTAAGGTAGCACACTATCCAGACATCTATGCCACTTCTTTCCTATGGCTTCCATATGCTCCAACCAAATTGAGCACCATTTTATTATATAAAGCACTTGCCTTACACATTCTGGTTTTACTCCCCATGCTTCCTCTTCTCTGGACAATTGCACCCACATAAACACTACTCAGACGAAGATACACAACATATGAACACCCCCAGACTTCCTCATGCCTCTCTAGTACTCATATCTCCATCATCTTAGTTTTTTCCCAATTTTTGAACTTCCTATAAATGGAACCATATAGTATGTACTCTTCTTTCACGTAATAATATGTCTGTGAGATTTATCTATGTTGTTGAGTGTAGTTTAAATATACCACTCTTTTGCCAATACCACTTTTTATCTATTATTTGAATATACTACTTTTTAAAAGTCTATACTACTATTGGAAGATATTTGTTGTTGAATTATTCTAGTATTGCCTATTATGACCAAATGCTATGAACATTCTTGTTCATGTCTTTTGATGTGCATATTCATACTTCTTTTAGGAATAGAATTTCTGAGCCTTAATATCTATCTTTGTTTAGTTAATAATGCCTAATGTTATTCCAAAGTGATTATATCATTTTATAGTCCTATCAGCAGAATATGAGAGTTTCAGAGGTGTTATATCTTCACTAACACTTTGTATTTTCACTTCTTTTTCTTACATTCCAGTAAGTTTGTGGTGGTATCTTATTATTTTAATTTGCATTTCTATCATAATTAATAATGTTGAATATTAGCATGCTTACAGACCATTCAGATAGTCACTTTTGTGACATGATCTACTTTTACATATTTTTCCATTGGGTTGTACATCTTTTTTTCTTATTGATTCGTAGAACTTCTTTATATATTCTGAGTACTACTCTGTTTTCCCTTGTAAATATCCTGTCTAACTTCTGGGGCTTACCTTCTCAGTGTCTTTATGGTTAATTTTAATGAACAGAATGTTTCTAATTTCAAATTAAGAATAAAAATTTTAATTGTTGTGACATATGAGAAATCTTTGCTTACTCTTAGATCATTGAGGTATTCTAGAAACCTTATTACTTTCATCATTTAAGTCTGGATGCATCTAGAATTGATTTTTTTGTATAGTGTGAGGAAGGGATCATGTTCCCTTGGGTCAAGTGAATCTATAAATCAACTTAGAAGGACTGATATTTTTAGACTATTACTTCTTTAAATCCATGAACATAGACTGTTCCACCACTTATGTGAGCCATTTAAAATTTCTGTCCACAATGCTCTGTAGTTTTCTTCATAGTGGTCTTGTATTTTTGGTTAGTTTTATGTCTAGATATTTTGTGCTTTCTGATATTGTATTTACTCTTGTATGTTGACCTTATATTCAGCCACTTTGTTTAAATCATTTATTAATTTTAGTAGGTTATCTCTCAGGTCTTTTGTATTCTGCATATACAATCATTTCATCTGAGAATAATGATAATTTTATTTCTTTTTTTTTCCCAATTCTTAGGCCTTTTATTATTTTTCTGGCCTAGTTCCAGTAAAGTGTTGAATAGTGGTGACAGTAGACGTCATTTTCTAGCTTCTTGTCTCTGAGAGAAAGCTTTCAATATTCCACCACTAAATAAGATGTTTAACATAGGTTTCTTATAGAAACTCTATATTTGATTTAGGAAGTTACCTTCCTTAACATATTTTTACCATTCCAAGAGATTAATATGATGATGATGATGATTTTATATCTGAGTTGAATTTTATCAAATACTTTTTATGCATATAATATTGATTTTCAAACATTAAATCTCATATTTGATTAAGCCAACTAAGCTATAATGTATTATCTTTTTTACATATCTCTGAATTTGATTTGCTAATATTTGTTTAGGATTAGCATTTATATTCAAGAAGAAGTTGCATCTGTAAATTTCTTTTCTATAAAACTCCTAATCTAGATTTTGGTGTCAAGGTTATATATACATTTGATTGGGAAGTGTCTCTGATGTGAGACTGATTTTGTTTCCTAAAAGTATGTCTCAGCATATAATCTATTTGGAGAAATGTTCCATGTGCACTTGAAAGGAATGTTTAAGTATTTTGTTCCTAAAATCTCAGTTACTTCAGGTTTATTAATTGTTTTAAAAATCTTCTTAATCCTTAGTGATCTGGGGGGAGGAATTCTTTCAGCTATTGGCAGAAAAATGCTTGAATCTCTTACTATGATTGTGGGTTTTTCTAAATGAGCTTTTAGTTCTGTCAAATTTTGCTTTGCACTTGGAAGCTACATTATTAGGGCATACATATTTTGTATAGTTAAGACATTGTGTCATTGACCTTTTCATGGTAATAAAATTCCCTTCTTTCATATAGTTTCCCTCTTTAACTAAATGCCTTAGTGGCTACTTCCTCCAATATTTTCATACTGATAGCTTTCTTTTGGCTAGTAACTTTATAGTAGTATATAGTTTTCTAAACATTCTCATTCAACATTTCTCTGTTTTATATTTAAAGTGTGACTTTTATGAGTATATAAAATATATGTTTATATTCTACTCTGACATTTTTCCAATAATATATTCAGACTATTTTAATTTACTTTAATAAGAGTATAATTAGGTTTATAAATGCCATCTTTGTATTTGTTTTTTGTTTGTCCATGTGTTCCATATTCCCTTTTAGTTTTTTTATTGCCTTCTCTTGCATGAATCAAGTTTTTTGTTTGTTTTTCCTTTCCCCCTCTTCATTAGCTTGTTAGTTTGTGGTTGTTTTCCCATGTACTTTGTTTTTCCCTACATTAACATACTTCCATCTGGATTCATTTTTCTTTCCATGAGGATTTTCTTTAGTAATTATTTAACTTCAGGTGAGTCTTTTTTTGCTTGAACATTTCCCCTACTTTAAATTTTGAAGGATATCTTCTCTAGGTATAGAATTCTAGGTAAGGTTTTGGTGTTTAAGGATGCTTTTTCGTTAGCTTCTGACTTTCATGGACTCTGATGAAAAGTCAGTAAAAAGTCTTATTTTTTCTTCTCTAAAGAGACCCATCCCCCCTCCATTCCCCAGTCTACTTTAAGGTTAATTTTCTGTGTTTTCAGCAAAGATGTGATTTTTTTTTTTTTTTTTTTTTTTTGTATTTTCTCTGCTTACAGTAATGAGATCATATGGCTTCTTGAATCTGTGGTTTATGTCTTTCATCAGTTTTGGAAATTTCTTAGCCAGCTATTTCAAATATTTATTCTTTTTCATTATTTCTTTTCTTTGAGGTAAAATGGTTCTAAAAATGTATATGTTAGAATTTCTCACCATTTCACATGTGTCTCTGAGACTCTCTTTTGAATTATTCTCTCTCTCTCTTTTTTTTTTTTTTTTTTGCTTCTGTGTTTTAACATGGATGTTTTCTACTGACCTATCTTGTAGTTTACTAATCATCTCTTTTTGGTTACCTGATCATTTTTAGCCTTTATTTTGAATTCTTAATATTAGTTATTCTACTTTTTAGTTCTAGAATTTTTGCTTATTTATTGTAAATTCCAGTTTTGTTGACGTTTTCTATCACTTCATATATTTTCTTGATATAAAGAAATGGTATTTTCAAAGCTTTCCCAGTTAATTGCAACATCTGGATCATTTGTAGGTTTAATTCTATTGACTGTATATTTCTTGCATTTTGAGTCAGTCAGTTCTCTTTTTTAGCATTTAACCTTTGATTAAGTATTAAAAATATATGGAAAAAGTGTAAAGACCCTGCAAGATCTTTTTTTCTCTAAAAAGGATTGAATTTTAATCTTGCTGACAGATAGCATATGGGCAGACATTCTTTTGAGGCTTGTTTTCAAGCTTTATTGGCATTGCTGTATTTCTGGTTTCTCTTATAGCCTGAGCTAATATGGTTCCTCAGGTAAAAGTGGCATGTTTACCAGGTTATCCTCACCATGTTTGTCCCTCAATTTTAATCCCTTTCTCTACAGCATCAAGTGACTGATGAGGTTTCTTCTTAACTTTATAACACTCCAGGTATTCCTATTGTTCGTTGACTCTAGGTATCTCTCCTACACATATTCTACATGGACTTGGAAAACACCTGAAGGAAAATTTAATACATGATTTTGGGTTCACATTTTAAAACATCAGAGAGAAAAAAAAATAAAGCATTAGAGAGTAGAGGTACTCAGATTAAATCCTGACCCATTGGTCATCCAACAGGTGTCAAATTATAGGAGTTTAGCACACTAACACGTCTCTACCTGCAACTCTTCCCTTATTGGGATAAGCCCCTCTGGCACCTGAAACATGTAATACATCAGTTTCAACTCTACAATTCAGATACAGAAGCAACAACAACAATACATTGAATTAGCCTAAAAAGTCCTACTCACAAGATAACTTTAGCTCCTTCCTCCACTTGAACAATGTCCAAACCCTATCAGTTGAATCAATGTGACTCATACCACATGAGTCCTGGCTTGCATAGTGCCCTCCAACATGGGGGAAAACACTATCTCTGTCTTCCCAGGGTGTTAGCTATATAAAGATCCTTGAAAAGATAGTCTGGAAAGAAAGCTGTCACAAGACATGCAGAAATGGAGACCCATGGAGAATTGTCTCCCGTCATTAAACACCTATCATATATTACTCATAATGAACCTCGGAAGCAGTGATGAATAAGACATTTTTGTGGGCTTTAAGTTCACAGTGCAAGGTGAATAACCTTTTTAAAATAATTATTTTAGGGGCGCCTGGGTGGCTCAGTCGCTAACCGTCTGCCTTCGGCTCAGGTCATGATCCCAGCATCCTGGGATCGAGTCCCTCATTGGGCTCCTTGCTCGGCAGGAAGCCTGCTTCTCCTGCTACCATTCCCTCTGCTTGTGTTCCCTCTCTCGCTGCGTTTCTCTCTGTCAAATAAATAAAATCTTTAAAAAAATAAAATAAAATAATTATTTTAGCAGAAGTTTTAATAAACTTTGGTTTCAATCTCCTTTAGGGGGGATTTTTGCCACCTTGTATCTATAATAACAAAATATCTGTAGTAACAAATATCTGCAATAACTAAATTATAAATCTGTAATAACATATCTGTAATATCCGTAATATTAAATATCTGTAATAGACTGTAATAACAATATCTAAATAATATGTTAAGTCTACTGTGGCATAGTGATCTACAGTTACACTTTTATTTTGCACCTTTTAAATTAGAAGGTAATTTTAGTTGATAATTTTATTTGTTGACTTAATTTAATAAGGTTTATTTTCTCTGTTACTTAAAGTATATTATATGGAAGCCAATATATGAAAAAACCAATAAAGTTATCTTTAAATTTAAACATTACAAGTCCTCTTATGATTCCCTAAACCTAGTGAAGATGAGAAAAGCTAATATAAATATAGAAAACCACAACAGTCAAACTTGGGTTTGTTTTTTGTCTCAGACCCAAGTAAAATTCAGTAAGTTATCAGGAATAATTTTTGAAGAGACAAATGTGTCAAGCTGGGCAATTTTCAGTTCTGGAGTTCATGTTTGATCCCAATCTCAAATTAACTTCACTGAGTATTACATATTCCAGTATATTATGAGAAAATAAACAAAGGCAACCTAAATTATAGGCAAAGAAAAAAAATTAAGTGATATTTTGTTTGAGGAAAAGAGGTATGCATGGGGTATAACAGCAATCTTCCAACAATATGAGCCACCATGCTTTTGCTTTGAGGATGGGGAGAGGGTTTGTTTATTTATTTTTAAAGATTTTATTTATTTATTTGAGAGAGAGAGCACAAGCCAGGGGAGGAGAAGGAGGGAGAATCTATAGACTCCCTGCTGAGCAGAGTCCCATATGGGGCAAAATCCCAGGACTTTGAGATCATGACCTCATCTTAATTAAGTCAGATGCTTAACCGACTGAGCCACACAGGCACCCCAGAGGAGAAGGTTTAGAAAGTGAGATTTGAAGTTAATAATGGGCCAAGTTTTCAAACTATAAGGATTCTAAGATGCTCCAGAAGTTATCGGGAAGTATTAGAAAGAATTATTTGGGGGATAGTAAGAGGTAACTTGGACAGAAGATGAGGAAAATGTTGGGACAGGGGAGGGGATAATGAAGGGAGGAAGAAAAACATCAAGTCATGGCTTTTAGCATTTCTAGGACTTGTTCAGTTTTCACTGATTTGTGACTTAAGGCAAGTCTAATCCTAGTTTCATGCATCAAATGAAAATATTACAGTAGATGGCCTGAAAAATTTTGCATCTGCACACCCAAATAAACGTGAATGTTATTTGTAGCTTTTCTCCCTGATAGTTTTATATTCTAGACTCTCAAAGTTGAATTATAGAATAATGATTTCTTCTCTGGTCAAAAGCCAAATACATGTATATCTGATCAAACATTCAATTGTGAACACAAAGTTACAGATCTATCTAAGTTCAAGTTCATTTTTAATATGAAAGTAAATTTGCTAGTAGTCTTCTAATAACCAGAAAACTTTCCAGATCCTCAGTTGTAAGTTAAAGGGTATCTGAACAGAAGGTTTTTTTAAGCAATAACTGAAATTTGTATAAATGTCCAGTGGTAAGCATGATATATTAATATACAATTTTAAAACAGTAGTATATTTGTAATCTTGGCCAATTTCTCTTGACATTTTGAGATTTTTTTTCAACATTCGAAGTACTGCCAAATATACTAGATATTAATAAGCTTGAACTTACATAAATCAGTAGTCTTGGTAACATTTTTTTGGTTATGCTTATATAATTACTGAAAGTATCTTTATTATACTAAGCCTTCTCTCTATTTCTAGAAATTTCTCAGATAGTGGTTAAAGAATTGTTCTGGAATCTTATAAAAGTTCTGCACTTTTAGATATCAATTTAAAGACTAAATTTTTTGCCCAGACTTTGTATAGCTTAAGAAAGATATTTCATCAACACCTAAGTGATATGGCAAAGAAATCACTCTTTGTGAGTCTTTATCCTACTGTAGAAAGAAAACAGCTGGAGTCCCAGAGAATATAAAATAGGAGGTGGTTGGCAGGTTTTTAAAGCAAAAAAAGTTGTGTGTGTGTGTGTGTGTGTGTCTATACACAACAGTATATAAACAGGGCTCCTTGCCTGGCAATACTGGTCCTTTCCACACTTAGTCCTCAAGTGGCATATTACCTTTCAAATTTTTCTTCCATTTTTTTATTTTAGTAAGATACACATAAAATAAAATTTACTGTCTTAATTTTTAAGTGTACATTCAATGGTATTAAATATATTCATAAAGTTGTTTTACCATCACCACCATTTAATCTATATCCAGACCTCTCTTTCTCCTATAAAACTGAAACTAATTAGCTATGAACAATAGCTCCTCAATCCTTCTAAATATTCTAAAGTTATAATACTGCAGTTTGAATTTATACCCTCTTAACTTCAATAGCATCCCCAAACTTGCCCCTTTATAGCTCCATCTCAATTCCTTTCAGTTGTTGATATCACAAAATTACCTCTTTATATACATAAACCACTAATTCCTTTAAATGCATTAGTGCCTTAAATTATATACTAGCTTTTAAACTAATTGCTTTTTTTTCTGTATTAGTCTCCATAAATCATGTAGAAAACAAAAAGTACGGTTACAAACTGTTATTACAATAATATTGGCTTTTATAATTTCCCCTGTATCTTTACTGAGATCTTAGTTTTTTTCACATGACTTCCAATTGCTGCTTGTCTCTTCATTTCTACCTGCAGGGACTCTCTTTAGCATTTCTTTCAGGACAAATCAGCATTTGTTTATCTAGGACTTTCTTAAGTTCTCTCTTGATTTTGAAGGACAGTTTTGACAATACAGGAATTTTAGTTGACAGTGGTTTTTTGTTTTTGTTTTTGTTTTTAACTTTTAGCACTTTGAATACATCAGCTCACTGCCTTCAGGATTTCAAAGTTTCTGATAAGAAATCTGCTAGCTGTCTTACTGAGGATTCCTTATATATGACAAGTTACTTCTCATTGGCTTCTTTAAAGATTCCCTCTGTCTTTGGCTTCTGAAAGTTTGATTATGTGTTTCAGTGTGGGTCTTTGAGTTCATTGTATTTCAAGTTCTTTGAGTTTCTTGGATGTTTATATTCAGGTCTGTCACTGAATTTGGGAAAATTTTGGCCATTATTTCTTCAGACATGCACTTTGCTTCTTTCTTTCTCTGCTCCTTCTATGACTTTCATGATACATATGTTGGTCTGCTCGATCGTATCTCACAGGTCCCTTAGGTTCTGTTCACTTTTCTTCAATCTTTTTTTTTTTTCCTATTCCTCAAACTTGATAATTTCCATTGTCCTATCTTTGAGCTCACAAATTTTTTATCTGCCTACTCAGAGACATATCTCTCTAGTGAATCCCACTAGGGAATATTTCATTTCAGCTACTGTTCTTTTCAGCTCCAAAATTTATTCTTGATTTGTCTTTAGATTTTCTATTTCTTAATTGATATTTCCATTTTGGTTACATATCATTTTCTCTCCTTTTAGTTCTTTGAATATCTTCAAAACAATCATTTAAAAATCTTTGTTTAGTAAATCTGCCATGAGGTCTTTTTTTAGGGATAGTTTTGGCCGATTTATTTATTTTTCCTTTGAATGGGCCATAAACTTTTCTGTTTCTTTGAATAGTTTGTGACATTTTTTTATTTACAATTGGACATTGAATGTAATAATTATGGTAATTCTAGATATTAGATTCTCTTCCCTAGGATTTGCTGGGGTTTTTATTTTTGCTTTTATTATGTTTCTTTCTGTATTATTGTAGTCTGTCTCTGTGCTGAGGATCAACCTGAGTTTTATATAAACTTAAGGTCTTCTCAGGTCTTTTCTGAGCCTGTGCCTTTCCCTAGACATGTATGTTGACAATCTAATTTCCCATATATATGCAAATGCTTTTGAATATTCTAGCCTTTTTATTTATTTATTTATTTTAAAGATTTTATTTAATTGACAGGGAGAGACACAATGAGAGAGGGAACACAAGCAGGGGGAGTGAAGGAGGGAGAAACAGGCTTCTCACTGAGCAGGGAGCCCACTGCAGGCTTGATCCCAAGATCCTGAGATCATGACCTGAGCTGAAGGCAGATGCTTAATGACTGAGCCACCCAGGTGTCCCTATTCTAGCCTTTTTTTTTTTTTAATGACCATCCTAGTCTTTGATATCTGACTCCCAAAGGATGAAAAACAGAAAAATGAAGGGGTAGGGAAGGACACCAGCCCATTAAATCCCCTAGAAATCACTTAGCTGGTAGTGCAGGGGCTTGCAACAAGAAGGGAAGTACAAGTACAACCACCTCTTTGCACCTCTGTATCAGAAGTAATCAGTGATCAGTGCACAGATCACCGTATTTGGAGGACAGAGTCCTTATTGTCCACCCTGGCTCTACAAGCTATGTGCAAGCTACTCCTGATTAGCTGCCTAACTCAGGGCCTGGGAGTAGAGCTGGCAGCTGTGCTAAAAGCTGAAATTGACTAAAATTAACCACAATTTACCATCCAAGTTTTCCCTTGGAAGTTATAAGCCTTCAATAGACTCCAGAATTCCAAAATAGTTATATCAGATGGATTCTGCAAGTGCCATCATTTTCTAGGTTGGGAGACAGGGTCCCAATTATTCCTACTCCACCGTTTTCCCAGAATCCTCTGCCACATTGCCTTTTATCGTATTGCCTCCACATCTTCACATTCTCTCTTCACTTTAATAGTTTTCATCAGAGTAAGAATACAAATTTGATATCATGGCTATGCCATAGGCCTTAATCTTTCCTGGGATAGAACTAGATTTTTCTTTATTTGCCATACAAAAGAAAGATTTAAAAAATCTGAGCCTTGAATCCTGTTTGCATCAAATAGCAGCACTTTTTAAGCCAGATATGTATTCTTAAAACATATATAATTGATATATAACTGTGATATGTATGTTAATAATGTCTTCCTGGATAAAAAATGGACATTGTACCTGTCAAACAACTGAGTAGGGATGCCCTATTTACATTATGTATTCAAATAACATGAATTTAAATAGGTATTCTAAGACTAAGTTCTTTTTTTTTCCAATTAATTTTATTTTATTTTTGCTATGTTCCAAGATTCATTGTTCATGTACCACACCCTGTGCTCCATGCAATATGTGCCTTCCTTAATACCCACCACCAGGCTCACCCAATCCCCACACCCCTCCCCTCCAAAACCCTCAGTTTGTTGCTCAGAGTCCACAGTCTCTCATGGTTCATCTCCCCCTCTGATTTCCCCCATTCCACCCTTCCTTTCCTTCTCTCAGTGTCCTCCATGTTTTTCCTTATGCTCCACATGTAAGTGAAACCATATGATGACTGACTTTCTCTACCTGACTTATTTCACTCAGCATAATCTCTTCCAGTCCCATCCATCCTGATACAAAAGTTGAGTATTCATCCTTTCTGATTGAGGCATAATATCCATTGTATATATGGACCATATCTTCTTTATTCATTCATCTGTTGAAGGGCCTCTTGGCTCTTTCCACAGTTTGGTGATTGTGGCCATTGCTGCTATGAACATTGGGGTACACGTGGCCCTTCTTTGTACTACATTTACATCTTTGGGATAAATACCCACTGGTGCAATTGTAGGGTCATAGGGTAGCTCTCTTTTTAATTTCTTGAGGAATCTCCACACTGTTTTCCAAAGTAGCTGCACCAACTTGCATTCCCACCAACAGTGTAAGAGGGTTCTCCTTTCTCTACATCCTCTCCAACATTTGTTGTTTACTGTCTTGTTGATTTTGGCCATTCTGACTGGTGTAAGGTGCTATCTCAATGTGGTTCTGATTTGAGTCTCCCTGATGGCTAATGATGAACACTTTTTCATGTGTCTGTTAGCCATTTGTATGTCTTCTTTGGAGAAGTGTCTGTTCATGTCTTCTGCCAATTTTTTGACATGATTATCTGTTTTTTGAGTGTTGAGTTTGAGGAATTCTTTATAGATTCTAAGACTAAGTCCTGTAAGTAAGTTTGCCATTGCACTGCTAGCCTGTAGTCAGGATGTCTTAGTCTTCCCTTCCCAATAGTCTTTCAAGGTAAAGTCAAGAAACACTGAAAATTGTATAAATGGAAAATTGCATTTAGTTTTCCTCAGAATATATCATTCTAGTTTTTAAATCATAAACGTTTGATTATTGGGACATCTGGGAGGCACAGTCAGTTAAGCGACCATCTCTTGGCTTCAGCTCAGGTCATGATCTCAGGGTCATGAGATTGAGCCCCATGTAGGATTCTTGCTCAGCATGGAATCAGCTTGAGATTCTCTCTCCCTCTTCCTCTGCCCCTCCCCTCTTGCTCTCCCTCTCTCTAAAATAAATAAATAAATGAATAAATGAATATTTTAAAAAGGGGCACCTAGGTGGCTCAGTCTATTAAGCATCTGGTCTTGGCTCAGATTATGAACCCACGGTTCTGGGATTGAGTCCCACATAGGGCTCCCTGGTCAGTGGGAATCTGCTTCCCCTCTCTCTCTGCCCCTCCCCAGCTGATGGTCATACTCTCCCTCTCTCTCTCAAATAAATAAGTACAATATAAATAAATAGATAAATAAATAAATAGAAGATAGATAAAATTAAAAATAAGTCTTTAAAAAACAAAAATAACAAATGTCTGATTTTTTAAGAACTTTTTAAAAAAACAAGTTCACGGGCATTCTGATCTTTTTTGTAAAGATTCAAAAAACTTCATAGAACCACAGAAGTTTATTCTAACCCGTATTAGCTAATCCGGGCAATAAAATTTAGATAATTATATCCTAAGTGGTGTAACAATAGCATACTTATTATAGGTTCATTGTCAAAAGATAGAATAAATTACATAAATGGAGTAAAGACATTTTAAGATAGAGTGAAAGGACTTATAAAAGTATCATTTTGAAGTTTAAATTTACATTTTTATCATTCACACACTTGAATTAGAAACTCTAATACTAAGATCCATGATTTTTATGTTGCCACAAAATTTATTTTCCCATCTATTCAGAAAATTTGTGAAATTTTTGAAAAAATTAAGTAAAAGCTGTCTTACAGACAGTGTTTATGGAAAAACTGATACTAATGTGTTAAAATACCATAAATTTTCAATAGTGAGTTTTGGTGGAAAATATTAAAATTTGCATTATAAAGAGATTAAAGATTATTTCCCTCAGTTACATCTGGAGTTGGCTCAGAATCATGGTTATCAAATGGTTAAATACACTGAACAATCTACACCTCTTATTTTTTGGAACACTTGAGTACTCAAATTCTCACTTTATCCCACTTAGGCATGATGAAAAGTCTTTTATTTTTTTTTAAATGTTTGCATTAAACATGTGTATAAGATCTCACAATTCCAAGTAGCATATTTTCCTGTAAATAAAAATTCTGATGTATTCTCTTAACATTTGTCATATAAAAGACAATTTAAAAGACTCTTTGTAAAAATGATGCAAACTGTATTATGTATGTTAATGCTTATTATTTGTGCAGGCTGCCTTAGAGAAAGAATGGCTAACTTTAGATTCCACCCGCTTCCCTTCACAAACACTGCTTGTCCCAAACCAGCTGCACTGGCCAAAGGTAACATGTCATGGAAATCTCTTAGTTCTCCATTATTTCTCATTTTTTAAGGTTATGCTGTGCTGCAGTGATTAATAATGCAATTTATTGACTTGAAAAACACAATTACTTTTAGAAGCCTCTGACTTCCTCCTCATCCCCAGATGTAATTTTTCATATAGTTTTTCTTTCATTTGCTCCTAATTTTTTTCTTTATTTTGGATTTCTTTCAACACTTTATTTCACAGTAGCAAAAAAAAAAAAATGATATACTTCAGCTGCATATTTGGCAGTAGACTAAAATCACTAGTTGACAGCACTTTAAAAATACAAAAATATGCATTAAGAGAACAACAGCTGAAGATTCTCAGTCAGAGGTCAATGGACTGCAATATCTGTTATTTATTTGATAATCTTTGAAGTTTTGGTTTTCTGATATTTTTTAAGATCTTTGCAATTAATCATTCTGTATATGCAAAAAATACCAAAAACATATCACTCACCACTACATTAAAGGGCATTTATATGTTTATTACTTAATTTAATTTTATTATAATTTTCAATTTTTATGTGTTTTCCTTGGGAAACTACTCAGTAATATGCATGTAAAGTAAAATGACATAAATGCTGGAATTTAAAAATTTATTTTATACTTAATATACATTATTTTCCTGATAAGTTCTCTGGAACTTTAAAATATGATGATACTTCACTGAATTTACGAAGTCATCCGGCTCAAGCATGGCTATGTAATGAAAAAGAAGATTTGTTTTCATCAGAACACACACAATTTAATAGCAGGTAAGCTACATTGCTCTTTTAGAGGATTAACCCATGAAGAGAGTATTACACTTACTACAAAAGTAGTAAAATAATGAAAATTAGGTACAAATTTGCTTGCTTAGAAGATTGAAGAGCATTTAATGTTAAAAGTGTAATCATTTTATGGGGTTTTCAGTTAAAAAAAATATGTGAGGTAGCTTCCTTAAAGAAACAACAAAAGTTAAGTGTCAGTGAAATAATGTCATTAATTGTTGTAAACAAGTGAACTTTTAAATACTACCATATAGGTAGAGATAAGGATTAGAATAAAAATTCCAGTGCTGCTTTTCTTTCAACAAAAGGATTGAAATATGCTTCAAGTAATTGAAATGTAAACAATTTAAATTAATGGCAGACTTTTACTACTTTTCAAGATAAAGTTTTTCTGTAACTTAAATGGATTTTATTTCCAAGTTTGAGACAACATAAACAGCTTGTAGTTTTAAAAAGTGCTGATATACTTGTGTTGATTCAGTTAGTATAGTTTTTTTCTATTGCCAGATCAGAAAATAGGACTTTATCCTGGACTCCTGACTCAAAGACCAGCAGAAAGAGTTTGCTAAAAACTGAAAAAGAAGAAAAAATTTCAAAAGAATGGTATGTGGTCTATTTTATCCTGAAATATGAAGGAATGGAGAGATTTTTAAGTGTTCAGGGTAGATATTTTTCAAGACTTTAGGAATTATTAGTTTTTAAGAAAATGTATACCTGTTAAATTACAGATTCTTAAATGGGAATCTATATAGTTCAGATATGTATGTTGATATGCATATGCATATGTTAATATGGTCAATATTTGTTTTGCCTTTATTAAATTTAATATTTTAATAGGGGCTTTAAGGATATTGCTACTGCTCAGCAAATGTTGAAGAGAGCACAGAAGATGAAATCAAAGAAATTAAGGAAAAAATTAGGTGGGTGATGGATGCTCTTTGAATAATAATTTTGTGTCTGATAATGAAGATAAATTCTTTTAAAATATTATTTCCCAAATCATATTCAATAATATTTAATAAAAACAGAAACAAAATGCACAGATATGATTATGTCTAAGGTAATGATTCTGAAAACTTAAGGAAACTTGGCAAGAATTATGTTATTACATTAAATAATTTGTTGTACACTTAAGTGCTACTTTCACTTTCCCCCCTATTTCTTATTTACTTTGCTATTGATAATTCTATGGTGTACTGAGAATTATGCTGTAATTTATTTCTAAATTGGTTCACTTTGACAAATGTTGATTCTAAAGAGTGCTTCATGTGCTTATTCCTCTCTGTGTTTTTAAATTGCTTGATTGATAATTATTTCTATAAATTTGTTAGTTTCATGAATATTAGCTGTGAGGGCTTCACAACTTGGCACGTTGGGAAAGAAATACAATGCATATCTTCAGGATTATGCTGAACTTGGGAAATGTTCAGAAGTATCCTTTCTTCTATCCAATTTGATTTTCCAAATCATTTGGGTCTTTGGATACCTCTAATTATTTTAGTATCATTACTTAATAGTGGAGTAATTTATACTGTCAGGGCAAGAAATAGCAGGCCATTATGACTTTATATCTATAATTAAAACTACTTTAAATTATTTGCATATTGTGTATAACTTAGCATTTACTTGTAACTTTATAAATATTTACTTATGGACTCATAGGTTTAAAATAAGTAATGTGACCTCTTTTTAAAGGCTGTTTTGAGTTTTTCTTGTTCATCAGCTTCTTTTACAATGATTTTAACATCAGTAAAATGTTTTCATAAAAATACCACTAATCCTGAGAAAAACAGATAATCTGTCTTATAGTTCTAGTTTATATAAGTATACAAAGAAGCATTCAGAAGAATAATTTTTCTTTATCAATTTTCCCACTTATGATTTTTAATCATTAATTCCATAGAATTCTAAAAAAAAATATATATATATATATACACACATATGTGTATATATATATATATTTAAAAAAAAAACACAAAAGTAAAAATAACCAAAATATCATTGGTTTCCAAGAAATAGCTGATATTTCTTGGCACAGCACTTTATTGATAAATTCTTGATGATTTATTTTTACATTCACAAATATTCAACTTTCCTTTTTTAGTGTTATATTATTGACACTTTTTATCTTTTTGAGATAACTATAGTATTTTTCATTGCGTACTAAAAGTCTGTCAGGTGTGACAGATTGAAATTTTCAGCATTTTTAAAGAAAATGTGAGTATGTGCTCCGTTCAGCTTGCTCTATGCTTTCCCCACTCCTGTGATGCAAGCTCCTATTAAGTTAATCAGAACCGAGTTAACTGAGTACTCTCTGGTAGTTCCTAAGGAAATAATAACTCCAAACTCTTAACCATAGTGAGACTTTCTTTCAGTCCTGGGGAAGTAGAATTCAGTACAGTAACTTAGGGTAGTTTGATAAACTTTTTTATTGCTTCGATATATATTTTTATTAATCTTCAATAGTATCAACAAACATTCTTTAAGTAGCTGTTTTGAGAATGAAAGTTTCTGAAACTCCTGGGAGAAGTTCAGATATCAGAAGCGGCTGAAGTACTACTGATTCAGCCAGAGTTCAACAGATAATTATTATTTATTTATGTTCAATAGATATTTTTTAAAGATATTTACAATGGTTGCAATAGTTTCTGATAATGAAGCTAAAGCAAAGTTTATTTTGTTAGACTCTGTCTCTGGAAATATATAGATCTTTCTTGCTAATTCTTATAACTAAGGGATTTTTGTTGTTGTTGAGCTCATTTTTAATAAATCAGCACAATAAATAATAGGTTTTAGCAAAATTTTAATAAGGAATTTTTGCTCATACATAAAAACCATTGTTTTAATGGACAAAAATTAGACTTAATCATCATCAGGCAAAACTTAAGCCCATTTTTATCTGTCACAAGGTGGTATGGTAGGGTAACAAATGTAAAAGGACAACTATGGACATACAAGTTAACAACCGCATCTTAAATTTAACGTTTTGACAGTAGTCATTAGGCATGATCTATTAGGTAAAAATCCAAAATGGCAAATGTATAATTTTTTATGGGAATCGTTACTCTAATTACATGATTCAGCAGCATTCTTACTGCTGTAGGAGGTTTTATGTGTCTGTTACGTTTTTGTTTTGCTTTTGTTTGATCAAAATATTAGATTGATGAAATAAAAGCAAATTTTTCTTTAAATTTTGAATTCTGAAATGTAAAACTTAATGATGACTTTTAAATTCTCCTCATTCATGTTCTCTACTGACCCTCACAACATATATTCAGAATAAAAATATTCAAAGTAAGATTAAGGATGAAGTCATGATAAAGGAAATCAGTGGGATCATCTCCAGTTGTGATACTTTAATTTTCTACTAGGTTAATAATGTAGCACTTATGTCACTTTGTATCTGTGGCTGAATCATAAGACTCTGTATCTCTGGTTTTCTTCTTACAGAAAAAGAACTTTCTAGTAGCTTTCCCGTTTACAATTCAAACAATTTGTGAATTTATTTAAATCTACCTAAAATAATGGCCATAATTTTAAGCTTTTACTTACTAATGAATTAAGGTGATATTTTAGATACTTAAACACTTAAAAATTTACTATTAATTTTCAAATATACATGGAGATAGATCGATCCATCTAGCTATATCTTATATGGCTAACCTGCCAACTTGAAAATCATAAGCCACCAGAGGGCAACATTGTCCATAAAACTGCAGGAGACTAGCCCTCTGCTGGGGGGTAGGGAGAGTGGAGCATCAGAGAATAGAAACTTAATTAAATGGAATCAGTTATGTCCTCCAGCCTAACAAAGCGGTAATCCTCATGGGGGTGGGGCATAAAGCACATATCATGGAAGCTTTCATTCATATTTCTACCATGGAAGACCTTAGCACAAGTTGCTTTGTTGTAAACAATACTTCTTGTTTGTATCTTAGCCAAGGGATATGAGTCTGCATTGCAATATTTGATTTAAGATGAGAGTGAAACAGGACAAAAGGCAGGGGGCCAATTATTTAAAGAAAGTTGCAGATAGAGGAAAAATACCACTGAGTTTGCTGATTAGTAAAGAAGAAAGGGGCCAAGGGACATACAGTATAGGCAACCATCAGAGGAGACTCAGTATTGATAACTTCTATTGGGATAAATGAGGCCATCTGCTTTAAACAGAAAAAAAACGGGAGGAGGAGGGGAAGTGGGAAGGGGAATTGATTGGAAGCAATAGGATGAAATCTAAATTTGTGGGGAGTTATATTTACTTAGTTTGAGTTTGTGTTCTGACTGTGGTTATTCCTAGTAAGTTATTGCTTAATAAATATGATGGACATAAGCACAAACAGGTAATGACTGGTCTTGTTTTTATGGGGCTTTAATTTGTTTGTCTTTTTGTTTTTACCGTTGCCTTATGAACAGAAGTAATTTTAGAACCTGGTGATCTGTTTTGGAATTTAGCAGATACCTAGCAAGTTTAGGGTTTATAACTGCAGTGGAGAGCATCATGTGTAAGATGAGAATTGCTGGTTTATTGAAAACATGAGTCAATAACCTAAAAGTAGTGAACATAACTGGTAGCAATATTGAGATGATCAATATTGAAGAGAGTAAGTGCTTGGGGTTCATGTGGAACACTCCTTAGAGAGGATGAATTCTGAGTATAGGGGTTTGGGTGGAGAGCAAATGATAAGAAGTTTAAGGGCTAAGAATATAAGGACAAAAACATAATGTGGTTTTCCAACATTTATCATATTTATGCATGTCACATTTCAAATTTCATACAGTGAAGAAAAAGTAGCATGAAGTAAACAAGTTTAATTTAGTTATAAAGGTAGGACCACAACTAGGGATAAGAATTATCTTGTGGCTGTTCATAATATCTAAAGTACAGTCAAGTACAAATCAAGCATTTAATACTTATTGATTTTATTTCAGTGATGAAAACAGCTTAAGACTGTGATATTAACATTTAGTTAGAGTCAAGAATGAAGCCAAGTAGAAAATAAGTTAGGCTAACTTTTTAATAAGAATTGAGCACTTCATGGGCTATAGCAAAGAGATCAGGTTGCAAAATGATAAGGTATCTAAAGAATGAGTGTTAAGGATCAAAAGGGAATAGTATAGACAGAACTGTGGCAAAATAAAGTTTGTTGATGATTTAGTTTGTTTACTTCAGTGATTTCCAAAAAGAATTAATAAGAATTTTGATTATGTGCTCTCAACAAAACAATAATAAAGTCCATTTAAATAGTAAGATCCTGGAGGGCCAAGACTCTCCTTATTCCCCACTGAATTTCCAGAACCTGACACCATGCCTGGCATATGGTAGATGTTCAATAAATAACTATTAACGTAGTCAGCAGTAAGTTAGATAAAAGTTACTAAATGCATTTGACTGGGCATATGTGTATGACTGAGTGTGTGTATTACAGTCATTTAAATATATGTTTCTATTTGGGAGGACAATTTTAAATTAGTAAATAATACTCCTTATATATAAAAATGGAATACGAGGTGCCTAGGTACTTCAGTTGGTTAAGTGTCTAACTCCTGATTTCAGCTCAGGTCATGATCTCAGGGTTGTGAGATCGAGCCCCACTTTGGGCTCCGCACTGGGCATGGAACCTGCTTGATTCCCTCTCCCCCTCTCCCTTTGGCCCTCTCCCTCCTATAAATGATAGATAGATAGATAGATAGATAGATAGATAGATAGATAGATAGATAGATAAAATTATGAAGTACATCTAGTCATTTAGCCTTAACTTACAACTTATTTTAAAGCACTACTCAACTTGTATGAACTTGTACATACAAAAATGGATAATAAGAAGGTTTTTATGTTTGAAGTTAACAAGAATAAGATTAACCAATGAGCTAAGATTAGGACTCAAGAAACTGAAAAGGGATTATATAGGGGATGAAATAATTTTAAGGATATCCTAATGCCTATATAAGTTATATTACTTAAATGAGATAATGAAGTACAGAGGCACATGCATAATAGAAACTCAGCTTCCTTATGGGTTTCTTTAAATATTTTATAAGAATGTATTTAAAACCTGTTTCCCAGACATCGAGCAAGTCATACTGGGACATAAAAGATTTTAAAAACAGCAACATCGATCTACCATTGATGACCTCAAAGGAGTAGATTTTAATATATAAAACTGATTTTATAATGCAAGAAAAAGCTACCACAAACTGTAATCTTTACAATAAACTTGTCCCTTGACATTTCTACTTGACTTTATATTTTTAAGGCAAGAGTAGTATCTTATTTCACAGCAATATTTCCAGGGGCTATCAAAATCAAGTGATTTTATTTCCCCATCTAGAATTACTATGTTTCTTGCTTCTTATCATTATCCCTTTGCAACTTTCATTACTGTAAGTTTTAATAAATTTAAGGTTGTAATCACAATGTTTTAGAATTAAAGGATATTAAAAATGTAGCACTCTTTATGTGCCCCTGATGAATAAAATTATCTTTTTGTGTAAATTGAGCTAGATAACTCTTCTAAATATTTTATACATATTATTTAATCTTGATAATAATGAGGAAAGCTCAGTGGGGAGTCTGCTTCTCCCTTTCCGTCTGCCTCTCCCCCTGCTTGTGCTCTCTCTGTCTCTCTCTCAAATGAATAAATAAAATAAATCTTTAAAATATTTGTTATTCTTATTGATAAGTTATGTTGAATTCATATAGAACTACCCAACTCTTATAATACCTTAGGTCACATATAATTATGAGGTATGCCCAAATATTGACAAATATTTTCCCTAATCTTGAGAAATATAATCTCTGTGAACCATGTAAATCATGCTTAATAATGATAAATTATTGCTAGACTAATGGAAATCTTCAATATCCACATGATTGAAAAATAACTCTGCAACTACTATTCTGTTTTGCTAATTAACATTCTAAAAAATATACAATGTTAGCACTTAATTAAAATATGTAATTTGGGCTTTATACTATTTAAATCACAATTTTCCATTTAGCATATTCAATTATATATTGCTTTAGATACTAGTTAAGCAAAGATTCTTAAAGTCTCCTTTTGCAAGATAATGTTAAGATATTAAGAAAATGTGGGACGCCTGGGTGGCTCAGTGGGTTAAGCTTCTGCCTTCGGCTCAGGTCATGATCTCAGGGTTCTGTGATCCAGCCCCGCATCAGGGGTGAGACTGCTTCCCCCTCTCCCTCTACCTGCCCGCCTGCTTGTGATCTCTCTCTCTCTCTCTCTTTCTCCTTCTCTCTGTCAAATAAATAAATAAAATCTTAAAAAAAAACAAAGAAAATGTATGCTGGCTTAACTTGTGGGTTTATGTTAACCTACTTTAAATGCATAACTTCCCACTTTTTCTTCTACTCCCTGTTACTTACACCACTATTTTCTTACAGTTCTTCAACAAACAAAAACTGCAACTGCACCAATCCCTCATTACCAATAAATTATAGGGCTCTGTGTTTACAATCATCCTATTTATTTCATAAAGTTAATAGATTTAGAATGCTCTTGGCTATAAAATGTATATAGAATTTTCACAACTTCTTTGTTATATAAGATATTAAGGTAAAAGAGAATCCAATAATTTATCTGTAAAATTAATGAAATGATCTTTTTTCTATTTCTTATCTTATCATTTGTCTTGCTTACATTGCCTATATCGCAGCTCCTCATAAGCAGAGGAGAGAAAAGTGGATTATATATAGTTTTTCCTGTAATAATGTCTTTTATCTACTATGCATTTATGGAAATTTTACTTTATTATTTAATTTACTTTATTATTGAAATTTATTCCAGGAGAAATATTTAAGGAAGGAGCTAAAATAATAAATAGTAAAGCAATTCCTCAAATAAAAAGATGATGCCATAACTAGAAAATTTTATTATAATTTTTTTCACATTACTGGTATTTCTGTGCTTTATATTAAGTATTGGCTGTGTACTTAATCAGATAACCAAGAATATATGAATGGTTTGTTACTGTTTACTATCACAAAAAATTATAGCCACTTCAGAGAAGGAATTAGCCAGAGCTGAACTTTTATCTTATCTTGCTTTTTGTCTAGATCCCATGGTTTGCCGAGCATTATTCAAAAACAATGAAAATAAAGTTTCTGTTACAAAATCAGCAAAGATGGTACAGCCCAGAAGAGATGGTTACTTTGAAGGTATGGTTTAATCATAGTTATGTAGAAAAGTTTTAGATAAAAATGGAGTATGGAATATTACACACCTGAAACTAATAGAACACTGTATTTGAGCTAACTGGGATAAAAACAAAAAGCTTTAAAAAATCATGGTATACCTGGGTGGCTCAGTCAGTTAAGTTGCTGCCTTCAGCTCAGGTCATGATCCCAGAGTCCTGGGACTGAGTCCCGCATTGAGCTCCTTGCTCAGTAGGGAGTCTGCTTCTCCCTTTGCCTCTGCCTGCCACTCTGCCTGCTTCTGCTCTCTTTCTTTCTCTGACAAATAAATAAATAAAAATCTTGAAATAAATAAATAAAGGGATTTGTAGAAAAAAAGATGAAGATGGAAAATTGTATTTAAAATAAAAATTTTAAATCAATAGTCCTAAAGTACAGATGAAAAACTTATATATAAAATATAATTAAAGTCAAAATGCAGTTCTTGGAGTAAAATATGAATTAAGTATATTGATTCATTAACATAGTAGTTTAATATTTGTATCAGTGTTTATATAACTTTAAATTTCTTACATTTTTATGTGAAAGTCTTATAAAACTGTTTCATCAATATAACTAATTTTATTTAAATTTTATACTGATTGATAATACTAGCCTATATCAGTAGAAGTGAACCCATGTAGAAAGGATATTCTAATATATTTACTAATATACACAAATTGCATTATATATTATTAATTAAACTCTGGAACTTTAAAAATTATACTATATTTGAAGCTTGTCCTACTCACTTTTGATGCAAAAGATTTACATGTCTAAAGGGGAGATTAAACTCACAACCAGCAAGGAAATTGAAGCAGTAATCAAAAATCTCCCAATGAATAAGAGCCCAGGGCCACATGGCTTCCCAGGGGAATTCTGCCAAACATTTACCTTTTCTTTTCCAAAAAATAGAAATGGAAGGAAAACTTCCAAACTCATTTTAGGGGGCCAGCATTATCTTGATCCCAAAACCCCACAAAGACCCCATTAAAAAGGAGAATTATAGACCAATATCCCCAATGAACATGGAGGCAAAAATTCTTACCAAAATACTAGGTAATAGGATCCAACAGTACATTAAAAGGATTATTCACCACAATCAAGTGGAATTTATTCCTGGGCTACAAGGTTGGTTCAACATCTGCAAATCAATCGGTGTCATACACTACATTAATAAAAGAAAGGAAAAGAACCATATGATACTCTCAATAGATGCAGATAAAACATTTGAGAGAATACAGCATCCTTTCTTGATAAAAGTCTTCACAGTGTAGGGATAGAGGATACATCAATATCATCAAAGCCATCTATGAAAAACCCACAGTGAATATCATTCTCAATGGGGAAAAACTGACAGCTTTTCTCCTAAGGTCAGGAATGCAGCAGGGATGTCCATTATCACCACTGCTATTCAACAAAGTACTGGAAGTCCTAGCCTCAGCAATCAGAGAACAAAAAGAAATAAAAGGCATCCGAATTGGCAAAGAAGAAGTCAAACTCTCACTCTTTGCAGATGATATGATACTTTATATGGAAAACCCAAAAGACTCCACCCAAAACCACTAGAACTCATACAGGAATTCAGTAAAGTGTCAGGATATAAAATCAATGCACAGAAATCAGTTGCATCACTATACACCAACAAGACAGAAGAAAGAGAAATTAGTCCATCCCATTACAATTGCACCCAAACCCATAAGATACCTAGGAATAAGTCTAACCAAAAAGACAAAGAATATGTACTCAGAAAACTATAGAACACTCATGAAAGAAATTGAGGAAGACACAAAGAAATGGAAAAACATTCGAATCTCGTGGATTGGAAAAAAAAAAAAATGTTAAAATGTCTATGTTACCTAGAGCAATCTACACATTTAATGCAGTCTGTACCAAAATACCATCAACTTTTTTCACAGAAATGGAACAAATAGGGCGCCTGGGTGGCTCAGTCGTTAAGCGTCTGCTTTCAACTCAGGTCGTGATCCCAGAGTCCTGGGATCAAGCCCCACATTAGGCTCCCTGCTCGGCAGGAAGCCTGCTTCTCCCGCTTCCATTCCCTGTGCTTGTGTTCCCTCTCTGGCTGTGTTTCTCGCTGTCAAATAAATAAAATCTTTAAAAAAAAAAAAAAAAGAAATGGAACAAATAATCCTAAAATATGTGTTGAACCAGAAAAGGCCCTGAATAGCCAGAGGAATGTTGAAAAAGAAAACCAAAGTTGGCAGCCTCACAATTCCAGACTTCAAGCTCTATTACAAAGCTATAATCATCAAGACAATGTGCTACTGGCACAAAAATAGACACTAGATCAATGGAACAGAAGAGAGAGAGCCCAGAAATGGATCCCCCAACTCTATGGTCAACTAATCTTTCGCAAGGCAGGAAAGAAGATCTAATGGAAAAAAAACAGTCTCTTCAACAAAGGGTGTTGGGAAAACTGGACAGCCACATGCAGAAGAATGAAACTGGACCATTTTCTTACACTGCACACAAAAATGGACTCCAAATGGATCAACAACCTCAATATGAGACAGGACTCCATCAAAATCCTGGAGGAGAACACAGGCAGCAACCTCTTCGACCTCAGCTGCAGCAACTTCTTCCTAGAAACATCTCCAAAGGCAAGGGAAACAAGGGCAAAATGAAATATTGGAACTTCATCAGAATAAAAAGCTTTTGCACAGCAAAGGAAACAATCAACAAAACTAAAAGACAACTGACAGAATGGGAGAAGATATTCGCATATGACATATCAGATAAAGGGCTAGTATCCAAAACCTATAAAGCACTTAATCAAACTCAACACCCAAAGAACAAATCATCTAATCAAGAAATGGGCAGAAGATATGAACAGACATTTCTTCAAAGAAGACATCCAAATGGCCAGGGCGCCTTGGTGGCTCAGTGGTTTAAGCCTCTGCCTTCAGCTCAGATCATGATCTCAGGGTCCTGAGACTGAGTCCCACATTTGGCTCTCTACTCAGCAGTAGAGATTATTTCTTTGTCTCTGTCAAATAAAGAGAGAGATCACAAGTAGGCAGAGAGGCAGGCAGAGAGAGAGAGAGGGGGAAGCAGACTCCCTGCTAAGCAGAGAGCCCCAACAAAATGATAATATTAAAATGTTCATCATTTTATCTATACTTTTGGATTATAATATCTAATAAGAATATATATATTTTGATATTACAGATGAATTTCATCTTTTCTACATATTTGCAAACATCCAAAAATGATTATTTCTTTTTTTTCCCCAAATACTTTTATTTTTTCGGTGTTACAAGATTAATTGTTCATGCACCACACCCAGTGCTCCATGCAATACATGCCCTCCTCAATATCCACCACCAGGCTCATTCAGCCTCCCACCTCATCCCCTCCAAAACCCTCAGTTTGTTGCTCAAGTCCACAGTCTCTCATGGTAAATATATTTGAATGGAAGTGGACCACTTGGAATTTTTAATATTTTGTCTTCTGTACATTTTAAATAAATCTTAAAATTTATGCATTATTATAGTATGATTGCAGATAGATACTTTAACATTTCTATTCAGTAATGTCTCAAACTAAAAAAAAATTGATCAACAACAATTTTATACTTTTTTAGAGGTGCCTATTAAATATGTAGCAGTGGGAGACATGGGGGTTTAGAATTTTCTTCAAAGTATGTAGCAATAAATATATACATAAAAGATAAGTAAAACAGTGTAGCAAAGTATTGAAATTTTAAATCAATAGATGATGGTATATGGAGATTTGTTCTACCGTTCTATGTTTTTAATATTAAAATTTTTCCTTGGAAAAACATTTCAAAAATTTGGTGAACATTGAAGGTGTCAAAAACCGATATTTCAAAAAAAAATACTTGTCAATTAGTATTTTAATACAATTAAAATATGTTTTCAATATAAAATAAAACTTGGATTTTAAGCAATTATTACAATCTTAATTTCACAAATTCACTATAAAAGAAAGTGTAGAAAGTCTACTAAATCAATGACAATTGCACAGATATTACCTGTTGAATAGTAGCATTTTTACTTCAGAAAGGCAGTGCCTAGTAAGAAAAGTAACTAGGGCATTTTTTTGCCCTTTAAATTAGCATGCATCTCAGAATCAGAAGGGAGAAATCTATCCCAGTATATTCTACTGCATTTTCTCTTGTTCTGTGAAATGTGAAGACATGTTATCCTCTAGCATAGTATATAGGAATGTATGGTATGTTTACAGATTTGTGTACTAATATAAAATATATGAGGAATAGTTCAAATAGCAATAGAAAGTGGCCTGTGGATCATGGAACAGTTCTTCTTGTACTTCATGATATGAAGTTGTATGTTTTTATTTACTTTCCCCCATATGAAATGTGTTTAGTTTATTTTTATTTTTTGCAACCTCAAGTACATTTGGCATTTCATTAATTTCACTTAATGGTCATTATGTGTATACCAGATATTCTAGTGACTGATAGTTATTTTCAGGATGGTTGTTGTTTTTGAAGGAATGGTCTTGGCAAAAACAGTTGTACATTGAAGAACCTTTTTCTTCAACCAGTATGTTTATTTCTGCCTTCTTCTTTTTTTTTTTTTTAAGAGGAAAAAGTGAGGCAAAGGTAATTTGATCATTGCTGGCCAGGTTGAATCCCATGGTATCTTTTCTGCTGCTCTGGCCTACAAGCCTCCTAGACTCACACTATTTCCTGACTGTCCAGGAAGGCCAGTCATCTTCCACATTAGTAGCCTTTAGAAAGCCTCTAGTTTCCCAGTAGAGGGCACATTTTAAAATCAGATCTTTTGAGATGTAATATCACTTATATAAAATGCACCAGATTTAAGAGTACAATTCAATCCATTTCAATATATTTGCAATTATACAACTATCACCACAATTTCATTTTAGAGTATTAGAGGGACTTTTCTCTTAAAAAATACAAGTAAAATTAATAGTTGGGCATCTTACCCTCCCATCAAAGTGACGGAGATCAGAATTAAACTTCATTGTAGTTTTAGACTGAATGATTCTATGTGGAACAGTATCTCAGCACAATGAGATACCAGCACTGTTGTATTATTTTTTTTGTTGAAATTAGATGATAGTATCATTTGACTATTTCCCTCTATTCCCATTATCTGATTTTTTAAAAGCTGAGCTTTAAAAAAAAGCTGAACTTAAAAATCCTTTCTTCTCTACTTTGCAATATTATCTATAGGAGTTTCCATGATTTCTCATAAACTCTACTAAAATTCTTTGATCATTATTGCTGCTTTTTCTGAATGTCACCAGCAGAACAAAGAGGATGGTGCATATCCTCTATAAGGCAAAAAAGTGCACTTAAATTTAGGAATACTTAATGAAATATCAAATTATATTAAATGGTGTAAGATAATTATTCCCTTTAATAGACCATGTTTTACAAAATATCCTTCTTTTGTTTCAAGTTTTTTTTTTAATTTTAGTTAGTTAACATATAGCATAATATTGATTTCAGGAGTAGAATTTAGCGATTTATCACTTACATGTAATACCCAGTGCTCATCACAAGTGCCCTCCTTAATACTCATCACCCATTTACCCCATCACCCAACCCACCTCCCCTCCAGCAACCCTCAGTTTGTTCTCTATAGTTAAGAGTCTCTTATGGTTTGCTTCCCTCTCTTCCCCTATGTTCATCTGTTTTGTTTAAATTCCACATGTGAATGAAATCATATGCTATTTGTCTTTCTCTGACTGACTTGTTTTGCTTAGCATAATATACCCCAGCTCCATACACCTAGTCACAAATTGGCAAGAATTCATTCTTTCTGATGACTGAGTAATAATTTGTTGTATATATACCACATCTTCTTTATCTATTCATCAGTGGATGGACATTTGGGCTCTTTCTACAATTTGGCTATTGTTGATAATGTTGCTATAGACATTGGGGTGCATGTGTCCCTTCGAATCAATATTTTTGTATCCTTCAAATAAATACCTAGTAGTGTAATTGCTGGGTCATAGAGTAGTCTATTTTTAACTTTTTGAAGACCCTCCATACTATTTTCCATAGTGGCTGCACCAGTTTGGAATCCCACCAACAGTGTAAAAGTGTTCCCTTATCTCCCCATCCTCACCAACATCTGTTGTTTCCTGTGTTATTAATTTTAGCCATTCTGACCGGTGTGAGGTGGTATCTCATCATGGTTTTGATGTGTATTTCCCTGATGATGAGTGACATTGAGCATCTTTTCATATGTCTGTTGGCCAACTGTTTGTCTTCCTTGGAAAAAATGTCTATTCATGTCTTCTGTCCATTTCTTAACTGAATTATTTGTTTTTTAGGTGTTATTTGATACAGTTCTTTATAGATTGGGTTTTTGTTTTTTTTTTAAAGGTTTTACTTGAGAGTGAGAGAGTGAGAGCACAGACACAAGCTGTGGGGTCAGGGGCAGATGGAGAGGGAGAAGCATACTCCCGGCTGAGCAGGAGTCCATGTGGGGCTCCACTTGATGCTGGATCCCAGGACCCCAGGATTAGACTGGAGCTGAAGGCAGATGCTCAACCAACTAGGCCACCCAGGTGCCCCATATAGATTTTGGATACTAACCGTTTATCAGATATGCATTTGAAAATAGCTTCTCCCATTCCATAGGTTGCTTTTTAAGTTTTGTTCATTGTTTCCTACACTGTGCAGAAGATTTTTATTTTGATGAAGTCCCAATAGGTTATTTTTGTTTTTATTTCCCGTGCGTCAAGAGACTTGTCAAGTAAGAGGTTGCTATGGCCAATGTCAAAGAGGTTGCTGCCTGTGTTCTTCTCTAGGATTTTGATGGTTTCCTGTCTTGCATTTAGGTCTTTCGTCCCTTGTGAATTTCTTTTTGTATATGGTGTGAGAAAGTGGCTCAATTTCATTCTTCTGCCTGTTGCTGTTCAGTTTTCCCAACACCATTTGTTGAAGAGGCTGTCTTTTTTTCACTGGATATTCTGTCCTTTGTCTAAGATTAGTTGACTGGATAGTTGTGGGTCCATTTCAGGGTTTCCTTTTCTGTTCCATTGGTCTTTGTGTCTGTTCTGCTTTCATGCCAGTACCATACTGTCTTGATGACTGCAGCTTTATAATATAGCTCAAAGTCCAGAATTGTGATGCCTCCAGATTTATCTTTCTTTTTCAAGATTGTTTTGGCTATTCGGGATTTTTTTGTGATGCCATACACATTTTAGAATTCTTTTTTCTAGCTCTGTGAATATCTATTTTTTTAAGTTTAATTCAACATATTTTATTAATTATTTCCATCTTAATTAGAATTCTATCAATAATCTTATGTGATATTAATTAATACTACAGTTTTTGTCCATATTTTTCTGTTTATTCACTTAAATTATATAATTTGTGATTATTTACAAAGAAGACATAGGCTTACTGATAAAATTTTTATGAGCTGGTCTTTTTTTTTTAAGATTTTATTTATTTATTTGGCGGAGTGAGAGAGATCACAAGTAGGCAGAGAGGCAGGCAGAAAGAGGGGGAAGCAGACTCCCCACTGAGCAGGGAGCCCAATGTGGGGGATGTGGGGCTCAATCCTAGGACCCTGAGATCATGACCTGAGCCGAAGGCAGAGGCTTTAACCTGCTGAGCCACCCAGGCACCCCTTATGAGCTGGTCTTATTTAAACTCTAAACTGTACAAATAATCTTGAATATTTTACAACATTCATGAAATATTGACAATTTTTGTCTAGCTGCCAAATTTAGAGCTTTAACCTAATGAAGGCTGAGGAACCTTTGATCACACCTGTTCCCTAGGTAACCTCGTACATGTACTGTGTGTTAGGTATCGGTCAGTTATTCCTGTGAGACATGACTAAGAGCCTGAGGGTTTTACAGATTCAGCATTGGTTTACTTATTTGTTTATTTATTTTTAATTTATTTAATGTTGGATAACTGTTTTGGTTTACTCTGTATCACCCATAATCCCTACTTAGGTTTCAATATCTGATCTTACCTTAGAATTTGAAACACATTTTTATGTTAAAATGCTCAATTTAGAACCTGACATCACTCTTCTATAGCTATCACTGGTATAAAAAGAAGCCTAGCTTAGTGGATGTAAGTTAGATTCCTGAGTTAGTCTAACCCAGTCTGAATCTTGGTTCCACCATTTTTTGGCTTATGGCCTTGAGGGCATCATTTAACTTCCCTATTTGGAATTGTTTTGCACATGTAAAATTGGATACTAGTAGTACCTGGTTGTTGGGGATTACATGAGTTCCTACTTGTGAAATGTTTGACATCCACAGTATAAATACCTAGTTAAACCCTCAAAACTTGTAATCATCGGCAACAATTGTTTTAAAAATATAGCTTTATTTTTTTGGTTTCATTTGCAATTGGTAGTATTTATTGCATTTCTTGCCAGGTACTGTGCTAAGAGTTTTACTTAAATTCTCTGATTCAATCTTCTCAAAAACTCTGAAGAATGTATTAAAACTGTCAATATGAGGAGGCTGGCTTTGAGAGTTTGAGAAGTGATTTGCCCAAGGTCATAGAGTAAGTGACTGAAGGGGAATGGAGATAATTTCTTTATCAAAACAGTGCTAGCAAAAATCAAATAAGATGCAGACACTGAAGGGCGAAGGTTCTTGGGTAATCCTAAAATGTATATACAAACTTAGAATCAAAATATTTAGGAAAAAAATAAAGACTGATTATTAAATTAGGTAAAACTCTGGGAAACAAATAATCAATTTTGTTCTTTAGTAGTTTCTCATAGCTTGCATTAATATAAATTAAGAAACAGTTTAGTACCAACATGATGATATATATATATCTGATTTGTGCCTTGTAATTAGCTCCTGTCTTACCTAATATTATTTTAATGTTATTATGATAACCTAACATTGTTAAGGATAAAATCTATTGGACTCAGGGTGATCATACTTTTTCAATCACCTATTTTAATTCTCAGATGGATGAGAACATCTCCAAACAGCCCAAAAATAAATCTATATTTTTATTCATTTACTCTTCTTATTTATACATCAATTAAATGACTTTCTTGACCTAATCTGCTGAAATTTTAAAATTTGCTACTTCTAAACCAATGCCAAATTCAGGCCTTTGACTTTAGCTAAGGAAGGAAGCTAGACAAGCGAGGAAAAAATTGGATCTGGCCCAACAACCTTCTCAGAAAAGCAAGTTTTGTCTTAGCTCCTCCATTCCCTGGAACATTTTACTTGATTTTAATGTCGGATTTTCTTAATTCCCAGTCTGATGCTGTCATCACTAGCATGCTTTCTATTTCTCCTCTTATAAAACTGAAGATTTACACATACCATATGTCCTTTTACTTCATAGATGTTCAAATATTTTTGTATTAAATTTTTGAGCATTGAAGACATTAAAAGACCTTTAACTTCTATAATTTTTACTTCAGAGCATTTCTAATCCATCTTCCTTTGTGGTATTTTTTATTGTATGATTACAAGCATTTTCTTCTCCAGCTTTCTTCCTTTTAATACCAGCTTAGGGCACAGAGTCACATGATGTAGATTGTTTTAAAGTAGGTCTTCTATTTCCATCCCTATATAGAGCACTTGCTAATAGTGCCAATATGATTAAACATTAAGGATGGTAGAATAAATGCAAGCAACCAAAGAATACATGAAAGTCATGCTCTAAAGAAGAGATGCTTGCAATCTTATTTCTACTGAGCAAGACTCAATATTAGTCAAAGTAGACAAGGGTATGAATATTCATAAAATCTGATCTGTCCATGAATATCTCAGTTTGTAACAACGACTATGTTTTGAATTACTGTTTTCCTAATAAATTTAAAGCTCCTTAGTGTTCATGGCCCTTAGAATAATACCTAGTGCATAATCGATGCTTTATAAACTTTTTTGGTAAATAAAAATAAAAAGGACCTTTAAATAGCTTCAAATATAGATGGAGCTACAAGATGCTTATATAATGTCATTGAATATGCTGCTTCCTTTGATGAACTAGATTCACTGTCCTGTGCATTGCAGGAAATCTCTTCATTTGGCTTATTCTTGTCATCTCAAAAATTAATCTTTTAAGACAATTTTTTTGATTCCAGCTTAGAACACTACTCTTTGTGTTCCCACAGTATCCCGAATAAAATTTTGTCTATCATATAATACAATGTAATATGATATAATAGCCTCTTTTGCTTATCACTTACTGCTTATATGAACCATTATTCTATGTGCTTTATCTGTAACAAGTAATGAAATACTTGCAACATTTTGACGCAGGAAATAAAACTTTAACCCACTGAGCCAAGGAAATAAAACTTTATAACTTTATTCTTATTAGAAAAGTGAAAATCTGTCTGCATTTACAAAGAACTAAAGATCAACTAGCAAAATCTTGACTAATTTTTGTATGAACTTTTTTTTTATTTCTTAAGATGACTAATAGAAGAGGATTTGGGGGAAGTCAATAGCAAAAAAATGAAATTGAAAAGTAGGTGGAAGGCCCAACTTGGAGATAATTGTAGATCAAGAGCTATATTTCAACTACCTTTTTAAAATTTAATATGGTAGCTTTTTATATAACTAAGTATCTAAAATCTTTCCATGACCTCTCTTTGCTCTTGGAACAAAAGCTATCTTCCATACCACGGCCCACCTGACTGTAAATGTCAGACCCTTTTTCAGTTCCTCAAATATGATAAGAAATTTTTTACTTTGGGGCTTTTGTATTTCATTGTTTTTCCTGGATACTCTGCCCTCTACACTTTGCACAAATGACTCTCATTATTTAGTTTATGTTTCCACTCCCATGAGAGGGCTTTCTCTTACAACACAGCCTAAGTAGCATTTTCCTCTCTACCTCGTTACTCTTTCACACAGCACCTGCTCTATTTATGGCATTTATCTGCTTTTGTCCTATTTATTAATTTAAATTGTTACATATGGGTGGCTCAGTTGGTTAAGCATCTACCTTTGGCTACTTCTGGGATAGAGCACTGCATCAGGCTCTCTGCTCAGTGGGAAGTCTGTTTCTCCCTCTCCCCCCAACCTCAAATAAATAAATAAAATCTTTAAAAAGAACTCATTACTTATAATTACTTATATATTGTTTTTTCCACTAATAGAATGTAAGTTCCATGAAGGGAGAACTATGTCAGGCAGACGTTACACAGTTATATCCTCAGCACTTAGAATAGAGCCAAGTATATATTTGGTAGTCAATAAATATTTCAGTAAAAAAGAAATATGTATATGTGACATGCTTGTAATTAAAACTCCCAAAATGTATTCTAGATACTATCATGTTATTTTTAAATGTAAGTTTCAGAATTATTTTAATTTTCTATGGAAAAAATCTGATTAGGAATTCAGTCCAGTACAGCATGAAACCAACTGTAAAAATTTAAAAATTTAAAAATTATTAATTTTTAAAAATTACCAGAATTACCTTATTGATAAGATGGATTCAGGAAGTGGTAATCCAGGGTCAGAGAGAAGCTGATTAAATTCTTCTTTATTCAATTAGTTATGAATGGTTTATATTTTCTGCTTCTCCTCAAATTCAGCCAAAAGAGAATATTTATTTTATATTCTATAGCGTGTGTGTGGATTGGTGTGTGTGTGTGTGTGTATACACACACATATCTTATGTATATATCATTCACATATACATATACACCTTATACGTTTCATGCATGCATGTGTGTGTGTGTGTATCAAATTATCTCTACATTTCTTTCTATGCAATATTTGGCATACACACACACACACACACACACACACACACACACACACACACACACACACATATGCTGAGTATATAATTAAAAAATGGGAGAGGTGCCTGGTTGGCTCAGTAGGTTAGGCCTTGGACTCTTTCTCTTTTTTTTTTTTTTTAAGATTTCATTTATTTGACAGACAGAGAGAACTCACAAGTAGGCAGAGAGGCAGGCAGAGAGAGGGAGGGAAGCAGGCTCCCTGCTAAGCAGAGAGCCCGATGCGGGGCTTGATCCCAGGACCCCTAGATCCTGACCTGTACCCCTAGATCCTTACCTGAGCCAAAAGCAGAGGCCTTAACCCACTGAGCCACCCAGGCACCCCAGGCCTTGGACTCTTGATTTCTGTTTAGGTCATGATCTCAGGGTTGTGAGATAAAGCCCCAGGTCCTGCTGGGGCCTCCGTTTGCAAGCATTCTGCTTGTAAGCATTCATGCTCTATCTAAAATAAATACATACATACATACATACATACATACTAGATAAATACATACATACATGTATATACATACATACATACATACATACATACATAAAATCTTCAAGAAAATAAAAAAAAAATGGAAAGGGATTTCAGGGCTCATAGAGTTCTTTGAAATGAACCATGATATGTAGGCTATGAGATGTTAGTATTTTCCATTCAAAAAATACAAGAGGACTTCCACTTCTGGTAAAAGGAAACTGTAATTCAAACCAATCCTTCTGCAAAGAACAACTTTAAAAGCTGGAAAAATGGGGCGCCTGGGTGGCTCAGTCGTTAAGCGTCTGCCTTCGGCCCAGGTCAGATCCCGGGGGTCTGGGATCGAGACCCGCATCGGGCTCCCTGCTCCGCGGGAAGCCTGCTTCTCCCGCTGCCATTCCCTCTGCTTGTGCTCCCTCTCTCGCTGTGTTTCTCTCTGTCAAATAAATAAAATCTTTAAAAAAAAAATAAAAGCTGGAAAAATTATTTTTAAAGAATCTAATTGAAGTCATTGGAGAACTAACAAGGAAGTAACGAATTATAAGTCAAGGAGGAAATACAAAGAGCTGAGAAGCTGAGCAAAGGTTTTGATAATGTCACCAGTATAGGTGAATTGCAAATAGACTTTCTATTAGCCTCTTGCCAGAAACAAACATAAACCATCTCCAAAAACAGATTAATATCAACCCATGATTCAGATTATCTCTATACTTCTTCCTATGCAATGTTTGGCACAAAATTTAAAAAATAGGCATAGAAGGATATAAGACAACATCATTGAATAGCATGACAAACAATAGACAAAAATAGAGCCAACAAGATTTCAGATAATGCAGATTCTTAAATATACATAATAACTTTAGGGATATAGAAGAAATTGAGAATTTTAATAGATATTAAACCTATAAAAATATACAAAAGGAAAGTCTCTAACTTAAAAGCACAACAACTGAAATTAAGAACTCACTGGTTAGATTTAACTACAGATTAATCAAAGCTGAGGAGAGAACTGCTAGATGGGAAAATAGCTCTGATAGAAATATCTGAATTGAAGCATGAAGTGAAAGAGAGTGGAAAATTCGGAAAAGAGAAGAGACATGTGAGATTCAGCAAAAATATCTCATACACTTGTAATTACAGTCCAAGAAATGGTGAGAGAGAATGGTATAGAAGTAATATCTGAAAAGTTAATGGTTGAGAATTTACTGAAAGTGATGAAAAACTTCAAGTTGTGGATTTAAGAAACTCCATGAACCTCAAAACAGCAGCACATCATAGTAAAATTGCTAAAAGAGAGAGAGAGAGAGAGAGAACATTTTTTTAAAGAGCCAGAGAAAAAGATTTATTATTATTCAAAGGAACAATCATAATGAATAATGAAGCTGGCTTCTAAACAGAGATGATGAAATCCAGAAGACAATTGTTATGTGTTATGCTCCTCCCCAAATTCAGGGGTTGAAAGACTTAAACCTCTGATTATATTTGGAGATAGGGCTTTTAAGGAGATAATTAAGATTAAATGAGGTCCGATGAGTGGGTCCCTAATGTAGTAGGACTGGTATACTTATCAAAAAGAGGAAGAGACATCAAAAGTGTATGCTCACAGAGAAAAACTAGGTGCAGACACTGTGAAAAGGTGGCCATCTGCAAGCCAAGGAAAGGCATCTGAGAGATTAAACTTGCTGGCACTTTGACCTCAGACTTCTAGCCTCCAGAATTGTGAGAAAATAAATTACTGTTGTTTCAGCATCCAGTCTGTGGTATTTTATTATGGCAGCCCAAGATGACTAAAACAAGTGTAATGATATCTTCAAAGTACTGAAAGAAAATAAGTTCTGCCATGAAAGTCTATATCCAGCAAAACTTTTATCTTCAAAAATGAAAGCAAGGCACTCATGCCATCCAGTTCCCCACCTGCTGTTTCTTTCTATAACCACAAGGAAGAAAGAGGAAAACACTTGGATTCCTGAGCTAAACTTCACAAAGAGGGACAAATGGGTGACTCAGTCTGTTAAGTGTCTGTCTTTGGCTCAGGCCATGATCCTAGGGTCCTGGGATTGTCCCACATTTAGCTCCTCGCTCAGTGGGGAGCCTGGTTTTCCCTCCTTGCCTGCAGCTTCCTCTGCTTGTGCGCACTCTCTCTCTGACAAATGAATAAATAAAATTCTTAAAAAATTTAAAAAAGTAAAAATAAAACTTCACAAAGAAAGTGGGAAAGGTAATGTTTCTGGGAGAAGAAGAAGCCCATGACAACCAGTTGTTGTTTTTTTTTAATCTGTGTTGTCCCTTGCTCCATGAAAAAAAAAAATCTCTGCCCACCTGTATTAGATATCCACCTCCTTGCTACATAGGAAAATTTCTATATTTTGAAGATAGACAATAATCCTATCAAAGTTTCAGAAACTATTACAATACCTTAGAAAGTTCATCATCAAGAACATTCTTCTTCTATCTACAGAAGGCTTCATGAAATTAACAATGGATTTGGACCGAGAAGTCAGGTTTGAATTATGTGTAGATATTCACTAGCTGTATGATTCATATCTTGTTTTCTCATCTGTAACTGGAATCACCAGTCATTACTTCTCATGATATTTTAAGAATTAAATGACAATATAAGGTCTCCTAGCTAAAGGTGATATATCTGAAAACCCTCACTAAAACTTCAGCAAAGATAATTTTTATGACACATACTAATAATATAGGAGTATAAGGAAGGTGCTGCAGCAATATAATTTTTTATATCAGAACATAAATATATGAGTAGTAAATAACAAAAGCTCAAAGCAGCAATAAAATATGAGAACTATTTTAAACTCAAAGTTTCAGAAATTGGTGATATAAGGCCCAATGGAAGTAGTGTGAAGAGATCTGGGTTACCTGTGCAAAATTCTTGAACTTAAATTTTTTAGGTAGAATAAAACAAAATATGTGACTCAGGAACATCCTTGACACCTTGCTAAAACTAAGAAGCATAAGTGTAGTTATACATGTTAAGTGCTAAAGCCCCAATCCTTTCCCCTGCTCAGCTCTCAAAATTCCGATAATCATGTTTTTTAGTCAGTTCAAGTGGCTATAACAATACCATACACTGGGTGGATTAAAAAAACAGAAGTTTATTTCTCACAGTTCTGGAGGCTAGGAAGTCCAAAATCAAGATACCAGCTGATATAGTTCCTATTGAGAGATCTCTTTCTGGCTTACTTTCTTATGGCCACTTTCTTATTATATATACACATGGCTTTCCCTTGGTTCATGAATGTGGAGAGAAGAGATCTTTCTTGGCCACTTTCTTATTATGTACACACATGGCTTTCCCTTGGTTCACGAATGTGGAGAGAAGAGATCTTTTTCTTCTTCTTCTTATAGGGTCACTAATCCCATCCTGCCCCATTCTCGTGACTTAACCTAGCCCAAATTATCTACCAAAGACCCCACTCCAAATACCATCACATTGGGAATCAGGGTTTCAACATAGACATTTTGGGGAGACACAAGCATTCATTCCATAGCACCATGCTTTTAAGCTCCAGGAAAGAGATTACAAGAGTATTTTTGGAGATTCTTAGAAGTCCAAGAGGAAACATCTAAATATTGACATTAGGTATTTCCAGTATAAGACTCAGGTAAGTCATCTTAAGGTGAAACTTTTAGAAGAGGCCTCATTTACTAGTGCAGAATTTCCTATCAACTTTACAGACATTCCCACTCTAAAATATAAGCACACAAGTGAGGGTCTGAAGCAAATTTAAAACATGAAAGATGGAGAAAAAACTAATAAATGTAATAATCAACTTGAATAGATACCGTACCAGGTGAAAAAATTCTTCAGATATACCATGAATATTGTCACTAACATAAAAAAAAAGATTGCATGCATGAAATAAGAATGAGATGCTATAATAAGAAAGAGAGGTTAAAGAACCAAAAATATGTTTTTGAAAATAAAAACATGATATCAGAAATGAAAACTTGGCAGAGGATTAGAAGATTGTGTTAGAAGATAGTGTTAAAGAAATTTCCCAGAAACTGGAGCAAAAATACAAAGTGATGTGAAACATGAGAGAAAATGTAGAGAAGAGACTTATTCCAGGAGGTCCAACCCTTGATAAATAATAGGAGATCCAAAAAGAACATTCAACAACAAATAGATTGAAAGAAATGATCAGAGAAATCATTCCAAAAAATTTCCCAACCTAAAGGATACCAGTTTCTAGATCAAGAGAGCCCATTGAGTGTTAGGAAAATGAATGAAAATAAACCCACCTTTTGGCATGTCTTTGAAAAATGTAATAAAACTGGGGACAAGGTAAGAACCTAAAAGTCCTCCAGAAAGAAAAAGAGGACATGCAATGAATAAATTATCTAAAAGGCATTGAATTCCCAAAGTTAATCTCAGAATCCAGAAGATAATGGAACAGTATGTTCAACATTCTTAGAAAAAGTTATTTCCAACCTAGAATTCTATAAACATACAAACTATTAATAAAATTTAAAAATATAAAACATGCCAAGTCTTAATTTATCTCCCTTGCAAACTTGCTCAGTAAGTACTGGAGGAACTACTCCACAAAAATGAAGAGGTCAACCATGAAAAAGGAATTCATGAAATCTAGCAAAGAAAAAGACAAAGGAATATTTACAGTGATGGGAGGAGAGATTCTGGGATGATAGCCTCTATAGGTTTAGAGAATAAATACTCTAGTATTGTAAATACTTTCCAAGATGAAAGAAAACATCATGCACCATCTCTCAGAGAAAAATAATCTTTCTGATTGTCTTATGTGCTCAAACATATTTGAAAGGAGATATATACTTCAGGAAGAGAGTTTTGGAGTGACCTACGGATATGTGTATAGAATACTGATGCATGGAAGTGTAGTAGATGTAGCCTTCTAGTAGAGAATTTGGAAACAATAGTACATACATAGAAAACTAATTAAATGTAAAAAAAAATGAGATACCTAAATATGAGAAAACAAAATTGTACAAGACGTCAAATGTTATCTATAACTTCTGTGCTGCTTTTTCTATGAGCAGCTGTTTAAGTGAACACTTAAATTTGTGAAACACAAATTTTCATACAACACTAAATTTACTTAGCTTTAAGGAAGGACAAAGGAGAGGAAACCACAAAGCATGCTTAATATAGAAAGGACATTGTGGCACCTGGACAGAACATCTAGTGTCCTACTCCTTCACTTAGGAAACATGTGGGCATGAAAGATGAGGCTGTAAGTCTGGACAACTTCAGTTAAAAAAAGCCATTAGCTCTAGGAATCCCAACAGCTTTTATAATCAGTCATGTAGTCTTCTCAGCTAGTAACCTAGTCTACTTTGGGGTGTATACCTAGCTCCCAGTTCTCTGGTTCAGTTGCATTTCATTCATACTACTTGCTTATTGATCAATAAACAATCTCAACAATGAGCTAAACATTATTGGTCTGATATACTGCATTCTCATTGATCTTTCATGTTGCATAGATTAAATTCTAATAATTTCTTGACATGAGGATCAAATCCTCATACCTACCTGCATCTAGAGGAAAACCATAGAACAAGCTATTAACTCTTCTTTCCCAGTACCCTACATGGCTGAGTTGTAAACGACATTTACATGTCATAAAAAGAAAAACACTGAATCATGATCTAACCAAAAATTATGAGTTTTTTTAGGAAATGGGAAGAAGAGGTATATATGTGTGTGGCAGAGATGTTGTAAAAGTGCTTAATCTTTCTCTTTCCTACTGTGAAGTCAATAGGTAATATGAAAACACAAAAATAAGGACATCAAAATACATGCAGGCCAACAGTGAAAGAAATGACAAAGAGGATTGCATAGGGTTGCCTTTAAGAGTGTAAATTGGGGATGGAGAGGAGCAGAAATGGGGATAACCATTTTCCATTCTTAAAAACATGTCATACATAACCTTGATGCTTTTTCTTAATGATTAAGTGAGATATTTTTACAATCATCCATTAAAGGGTCTGGTTTTTAATGAAAAGCTAATAAATGAAAAGATTTAAGGTAAAACAAGAATTTTTAAACAAGCAAAACAGAATTCTTCACTGATACACTAATTCCAAATAAATACTAAAGGGTATTCATCGAGCAATAGGAAAAGGATTCCAGATAAAATCTTGGAGATAAAAGAAGTAATGAAGAGTGAAGTAGGATGAATATGTAGGTAAATCTAAATGAACATTGACTTAGACCAGGAGGTCTAACAATTATAGTAATTTCTGGTGAGTTTGAAATACTTACAGATAGATGGGTCACAAATAACATTTATGCTTTGTTTTTCATAACTCTGTATCAAATCATTTGCCTAGTTTTGTTTGTTTTATGAGTCTCATATTCATCTGTTTTTTTGTTTGTTTGTTTGTTTGTTTTTGCTTTCTCCATCCCAGCAGAAACACATACACTAGCTTGGAATTAGATAGAACTAAGTTTGGATCCCAGTCTAAACCTATGTAATTTTGGTGAAGATACTTAACCTTTCTATACTAAATTTTCTCATTCATTAGTTGGAGCAAATAATCTATACCACATAATTTGGATACATTGAATAAAAATGCTTGGAAGAGACTAGAATGTCCTAGCTTTCAGAATGTGGGGACTAAGACTTAATTCCTTTTATTCCTTATTTAATCTACTAATACATATTTACTGAATATCCACTATGAGGTTGGCATTGTGCAAAGAGATGAAGATACAATAGTGAATGAAATAAACACAGACCATGGGTAATAGAGTTCACTATCTGGCAGATATGGAAGTAGAGATTATTTATAAATATTCATGTACATATATAATGACACAACTGAATAAAGTGGTATGGAGGGAAAGTAAAGGGTACTCTTTATTAATCTAACCCAATCAGATAAGGGGAGAAGTGACACTGAATTTGAGGTAGGAGCTACTGGGCAAATGGAGAAGTTTTATATAACAAGTCGTCCAGGCCAAGGTGTAGGCCTACTGAAAGGCTTTGAAGACAAGAATAGCCTATGCCATTCAGGGAACTGAACAAAGGCTGGCATGGCCAGAGAACAAGGAGTGAGATGAAGTTGGCAGGGCACAGAGCAATTTTAGTCTGTCCCATCTGGTCCACATTGAGGATTTGACTTTCTATATTCCAAAAACAACAGTCAATGGAAGCAAAAGTTGGAATGGTCAGATTTGTTTTTCAAGTAGTGGTTGTGGAGTGGAGAACAAGCAGAAAGGAAATAAAAGTGAACATCAGAAGAGCAGTTAAGAGGTCACTGCAGTAGTCCAGCATAGAGATGGTAGCTTAGACCAGAGTAAATACAGTGGACATGGTGGGGTAGGGAGAAAAAGAAAAGAAATAGTGGCCACAAGCTATGGGTATGTTTAGCTTCTTATCTATTGAAAGAGAAGAATAACAACTATCCCATAGAGTAGTTGTGAGGAGTGAAATCACTGCTTAGCACAGTGCTCAGTATGTGGCAGGTCATTATTTTTATTTCCATTAGCAATTTCAAACTTCAACAATATAACTCTCTCTCTCTCTCTCTCTCTTTCTCTCTCAGTAAATAGTTTCCCACATCTTTTCCAAGGCTAAACTTTTCATCCTTGCTTTGGATATTATTCCGCCTGATCCCATGATACTGTTTCGTTATCTCCCGTCTTTTGTTTCTTAGATTTCTGTCTACTACTGTATCCACCAACTTCTTAAAATCAACATATGAACAAGCTGCATGTCTGCCACTGAAAATGTGATTCTACCCCCTTTCAAGCTACTACCCCACCCATCTGTCTTTTTTACTTAGCATCCTCCATAGACAGTAGTCAGGCCTTTATTCCCCACCTTCTAGTCATTCTGCATTTTTCATCTATTCAATAAGCGTCTTTGAGCTTCTGCTTTCTTTCACTGTACCTGAGACTGGAGGCCCAAGTAAAAATCAGTTCCTGCTTTGGAAGCCCAGTCTAGTGAGAGACAAACTAATAAACTGAAATGCATCATCTCATGTACCAACCATACTTTTATAAAGTTATGCAGGCTGTACATCTCCATTATCCCCCCTCAAACTACATTCCATATAGGAATCAATGTTTACCTCTTAATTGCTAACCTCAGGAACCTCTTTTCTGCCCTCACTTTACTTGCCCTTTCTTACGGAATTTCTCTCCCTGGAACTTCTCTTCTCCCCTTTCCTCTTCATCCCCACTCTCTCCTGGATCTCCTGTTTATTTGGCCACTCCTTTTTAGTTGTCTTCTGTGCCTCTTCCTGTTCCTTAAGTATGAGTATCTCAAGGAATTTTGTCTCTGACTTTACTGTATATTCAAGCCACATATTTACTTCTATAGCCTATGTTTACTTTGTCAGATATTACACTTCCATAAATATGCAAAAGCAATCATCATGAAAGTAGAAATCAGACCTATTCCAGGGGCATGATGAAATGATCAAGATATAACACCTAATCCTCTCATGCACTTTATAATGTTTAGAGGCAGTGAGAACTAAATGTCTATCTCCATCCTTCCCCCTTTGGTTTTCAAACCCAGCAGGTCTAATATGAAGTGTGTTGTAGTCATTCCACTTTCTACACCTGTTTAATTCTTTTTATTCCATCTCCGTTAATAGTATCATTAGTTATTCACTCGCTTAACCTAGAAAACTCAGAATCATTTTTAATTCTGTTATCCTTCTTATTTGTTGAATATAAACACCACCCCACATCAGCCACTGCCTTCAGTGTCTCTTGCCCTGAAATACTGTGATAGCCCACTTTCTAATGTCTGCACATCTTTCAGTATTGTAAATGCTATCATCTGTTTGTACTGCAATGTCTTTCTAAACTACAATCCTCCTATAGCAGAACAAATTCCAAAATCTGAGGCATACAATGCCCTTTATATACAGTTCCCAGCCTACCTTCCCAGCACTACCTTGTATCATCTCCCCACTCCCTAAAATATTCTCCAACCATATTGAACTGTTGGTACTCTATCTATACTATATATCTCGAATATTTTTTTTTATATTCACCTGCAAACAACGGTGTTTGCAGCTTCGGACTTCTTATCCTTCATGACTCAGATATATTTCATTTCATCCCTACATCATTCCTAATGCCACCTCCTGTAGGCCTTTCCTATGTTTCTTTAATACTCTCCTATAACTGTATGTTTTTATCTATTTCCTCCCCTGACTACAAATCTTTCCAAGGTCATGGATCCAGGCTTAGTCATATTTCTGTTTCCTCCCATCCCCAAAATGTAGCAGCAGTATTAGATTCATCTATACTAGGCACTCAATAAGTATTTGTTGAATTAATAAACAGTTCTGACTTTAAAAAAATACCTTTGGATTCTCAGAAACACTCTTCCTGCCAATTGCTATTACTCAAAGTCAGATATTGGCCTGTTCCCAACTTAAACTTAAAACTCATTCAGTGTTCACATTCAAGCTTTAGGTCCCACTGTCTCAGCCACCCTTTGGGTCTATTTAGCAAACTTTGGAATTCATTTAATCATTTCCTACTTAAGCTTCACCAGCTGTGAGGTTTTGGATCTTAAAAAAATTCATCATTATAAACAGTATCCCTTCATTTTAAAGGTTGATAGTTTTTTAAGCATTTTCTGGAAGGATAGAGATGAGTAATATATTAAAGTCAAGGTATGTTTTTATGTTTCTAGAAAACTAATTAATTCTATTTTCCATCGAGATTTTATAGTAGTTTAATAGAATTGTGGGTTCCCGTGAGTTTTCCCCAAAGCTTGACCATGTTCTGCAAGATTTTTAAAAATCATTATTTTAGTTATAAAATGATATTCAGCCTAATGGTTAAGAGAGCAGAGTTGGACCATCTAGGTTTAAACCCCAACTCCACCCCTTGCTAGAGGTATGACTTTGTTGTACACTTAACCTTTGTAAGTCTCTCTCCTTAATGAAATTCGCATAATGATTTAAATAATACATGGCTCTGAGAGTTGGGCAAATTGATCAGTACATGTAAAATGCTGGGAATAATACCTAATGCATAGTAAGCTCAATACATTTTAACTGCTAATTTTAACTTTATTATCTGGAGCGGTAGCCATTTACAATGAAATTTGTACAAGTTAGAATTTGATTATAATAAATGGATACATTTTGAAACATTATACTTTAAAATATAGGGTATGTGTATAGGGAAAATGTATTATTCTGCTTAGCTGATCATTTTAGGTGGAAAGGGATTTTCCAGGTGAAGGTAAATACATATACTTGAATGAATAGACAAGATACAGATTCTGGTCAATGATTCATTTTACTCTAAATTTTAGCTGGACAGATTTGATAGGCAGCTTTAATCCAGATTTTTAAAGTGATGTCAATCAATCAATCAGTCACACTTCTGGTATTAACCTCCCACCCCCAATGCATATGCTATCTCTTGTCATTTCTTTTCTTCACTCTGTATAAGGTCTTGAACTTAGGTAGCCTATTGAAGCATGAATTAAAGAAGAAACTGATATCTTTAAACATTCCAGTAATAAATCTAATTATAAAAATTAACTTAGTTTTTATCCCCCACTTGGAGATAAAATATTTTGATTCAGATAGTGATATATGTTTTATAAAAATAAAATTTATTTTGTAATTTTATTCAAGAAGAATAGAAGAAACAAACACAGAATTGCTGAGCTGAAACAGTGAATTGATTTTCTGTAATTGTTGTGATTGTAAGATTTATAATTTTTCACAAATTTGAGGTGTTATCAATGTTATATAGAAATAAAATTATCCCTTGAAGTTTTCTAAACTATATGCTGTAATTCTTTGCATCAGTGACCTTAAGTTCTGTATGAGATTTTCCTATTTAAGGAGAGAAGGTCTATCAAGTACTATTTACAAATTAGATGAATTACTATGGTAAATAACATTTACACTTAATTTTAAGAAATTAAAACTTATTTACCATAGAGCTAACATTTTATCACCGCCCAAATGCTGAACTCAAAGTTTTTATCAAGCTCAAAGTTGCAGATCTCTCAAAATTGCCATTTATGAATGAGATGCTTATGTTAAAATGGAATTATTTGTTTGTGCTGGTGTATAACTTGAAGCTTTCCAATTTCATGTTGTACTTGTTTCCATTCTCATATATTTGTACATGTACGTATATACAAACTTCCATCTGATGAAGTGAGGTCTTTAGCATGCAATATTAAATTGGAATTTATACATTTTTCCTTAAGTTGTTGTCTTAACAGATACCATATACCTTAAATTTAACTTTATGTGTTTTTTCTTTGATATTTCTATTAACTTTAGGAGAGCAAATGTTTAAATATATTATTGAGTAAGCTTTTCTATTGCTATGTGTATTTGTTAATAATTTATACATTTGAACATTTTAATGTTTAAAATATCTTAATTTTAACTTGAATGGTCATAAATGCCATTGCATTTGGAACCTTAGGTCCTAAGAGATATGCACTTGTTCTCCAAAAAAAAAAAAAAAATCTATAAAAATCTTACCCTTTTGCACTGTTTCTTCAAAGAAGAAAAAATGTTCGTGTTTAAAAAATACTAGTAGTCATCTCTAAAAATGTCATCCAATCACCTCTAAGTTTAAAATATGTTTTTTGTGAGAAGTATGTAAAAACACCTGAATTATTTTCCTCCAACTCATTTCACCCATAATAATAAGAAAATGTAGAAATAGAAACAATGACAGGGGTTGGTATATAAGAAGGAGAATAGACCCTTTTATATCTTTTTATTTGACTATTAACTAAAATTGTGTGTGCCAAGATTTAGGTTAGTTGAAACCCCCCTACAAACGGGCTTATGGAAACAGTAACTGATCCTTCTAACATTATGTTTTTTAATACACCACGAGAATGCATTTCCCAAAAAGTCTAAGATCCCTATCTTGGGATGTGATGAAATGCTTTTAAAAATTCTATAGTAGAGGAGAAACACCTTTCTTAAAATTCTAAATCATGTATTTAATGTGAGTTCTCACAATAGAGCCCAGTGCACTGAAGTATTTTCTCATTTTTTAAGGGAATTAATGGCTCTCCACCAGCCCTTTAACATGTAAAATGAGTAAGTTACTTGTGTCCAGTACATCCAAAAAAGAGCCAGGATAAAATAAACATAAGGGGTTGGATATCTTGGAAAAAATCTGTCATGGGTTTGGGTTAATCATCTCCAGAAGAAATTCAACTTGATGCCTGAAATGTAAGACTTCTTGGAGAAAGCAGAAAGGCCTGAGGCAGTGTTGATCTGAAGGAGTGCTCTCCATGGGTCAGAGCTGCTCTGCTGGCAGAGTGCAAACCCAGTTCACAACCGAGGCCTCTGAAAAGTTGTAAAAGACTGCAGGGGCCTTCCAGTGCACGCACTCCAGCTTTGGTTACATAGTTTTAATAGCCCAGTTTCTTATTATAAAATAAAACTTAAAAATAAAATGTGTGCCTAATTTTCCAACTTTCTGTCTGTCAGTGATAGGATTGCTTCCTTTAACATTTGTGGAAGAAAACATCAACTTCTCTCGTTTTAGTGATCATATATAAAAGTTATGTAAATATGGAATACCTTTATCTGGTGCAATTTTCATAATGTCCTATTCTTAGACTTCTGAACACTCAAAAGTGAGTTTTTCAAGCAATATTTTGGCTTCATTCTCTTCTACCACTTTTCATCCATTTTTAAAATATACGTTTTTTCCCAGTCACAAGCTTCTCTTTGCCTAAAATCCCTAATACTAAAGGCTTTGGAAACTATGCAAAATGATAATTTTGATTTCCAGTAATGATCATCGACTCTAGGGAAACCAATCTAGTGTGAAATGACTCAAATCCAATATTTACTCATTTTTTACCAACCTCCTCCTATTTTGTCTATTTCCATCATCAGAGGTAGATTGTATTCATTTGAAATAATATCAGGTGAATATAAAAACAGAAAGTCTGTCATGGGCTTGGGTTAATCATTATTACATAGGTGTAATTATACGATTTTATCCTGTGTGATAGTAAAATGTGCTACAAAATTGGATGGCAAGTTTTAAGTGTGCTTTAGAAGAAAAATAATATAGAGTAACAACTTTCATATTCCCTTTGCTTTAACCTCCAGTTTTATAGCACCCTACTGCCAAGGGAGTTATATTAGCCATGGACTCAGATTAGTTAAGTAAAATATTTGTGCATATCCTAAAGACTGTTCCTCTTTTGTAGATGTATAAGGCTGTTCATGTACACTCTTAGACTCTTATAATCTCTGTTTATACTCTGAAGATTTTTTTCTTAAAATTGCTCTAATCATATAGGCATAAGCTGACTAATTCCAGTAAAGAAACTTCAACCTTTAAACAACATAGGAGTCAATCATTTCAATGAATAGGGTCCTAAGTGCTGAAGCATTTCAAATCCTTTTTCATTTGACCACTCAGTGACCTGATAACTATTTCCTGTCCCTAAATAAGGTTGTGACCCAGGTCTTAGAGTGCGAAACTCAGATAATTTTAGAAACAAGTCAAATGCCATAGAATTAAAGGAGTAGAAGACAGTTTAACTAAAATTCTTCCTTTTAAAGTGGAATTATGTATCTTGAATATGGAAGAATCAAAATGAAATGTATTACCTTGTATTTGTTCATCATATTTAAAACTACCAAAACCACTGATTTTATTGCCTACTAGGATGGAAAATAATGAGCCATCGTTAAAAGATTTTAGTATAATTTCACTTTCTAATTCCTTTAAGTTATTCAGATTATAAAATAAGTAATTAAATAAATAAAATGCAAATAGTATTATTTCAACACCTCACCGGAGTAGGTTGAGAAGGGTGATGTTAAAAATTAACATCAATTAGATGTGTATGTGTATGTGTGGAGTGTGTGTGTGTGCGTGTATATGTGTTTATGAATATAATCTTCTGTTTTTATTAGGATTTAAAGCTACAGAAAGGAGAAAATCATAAAAGAATAACAACAACAAAAACTAAGCACATTTCAGAAAGTATGGCAGGAATGTTTCTATTCACCTAGCTGAGCTGCTAAAATGCCTTTGGCAATTGGATTAGGGGAAGGAAGACTCTTACAAGTGCATTTTGCTGATCTGAAATGTAATTGACTATAGTTTGTTTTGATAATTTTTTTTTTGCTTTTCCATAAGTTGGATGTGAAATATAATGTTATGAAACGTTAATTATTTTAATGAGGTCAAGAAGTGTTTCCTTAAAATAACAGTTTTAATGTTTAACATACATTTGATACTTTTTCCCCTTGTACAGTTAATAAACTTATGAATTAAAAATATATTAGAACTAAACTTAAAAATATGATTTTTAAAAAGTAAATATTGAAAAAAGCCTCTGAAACTGACACTTAGTCTGAGCTATTTAAACTGAGATTTATACTTCTCACAGGGATCATACAATTTATCAGACAATATAAATTTTCAGTTTTGATCTCACACATTCCAAAGAATCATTATAAATTAACCAACTAAATGGTATAGGATTTATTAAACAGAAAATTATCATCTCAGATCTTGTTTTAGAATGTGATGTGTCACATTATCCTTAAGGAGCACACTCTTTTATTGTTAATATACTAATCATACAGCCATGAAAAAACTGAGTTTCGCTTATTCAGTTGAACGTTGAACTATTGCCAGTTTTAATGTTTCAGTTTTATAATTTGGTTTATTGTATGTCTTATTTGGAACCATATCAAGGAATTGTGTGTATGTGTGTGCATGTTGTGTGTGTGTATATATAATTTGAATATTAAATATAAGAATATTCAAGAGTGAAATGTAAATTTGCATAAAATAAAACCAATCATCAAAACTTTGATTTTCTTTTCTTTGAATTTATGCGAACAAAGGATAGCCCTAGAATGTATGATTTTTCAAGCATGATTTGTGGAAAATATGTAAAGAAGTAAAACTTATAAAAATATTCTCTTAAGGATTTTTATTTAAATTAAACAATAAGTAAAATGGTAGCATGACTAAAGATGTTTTAAACATTATTAAATTAGAAACATTGACTAAAATTAAAAAATCAAGTAAATTTGCAAGTGTGATTTGATTTTACTTAGGATGTAGTAGTAAATTGCTGGAAAATATGAACAAATATTGAACACTGTGTATCTCATATAAACCTGAATGCAACTCTATGTTATATATATTTTATTTTCCATACTTGATTTAAATGCATCTTTTAGCTACTTATTTACAAATACATCTTTTGTTATATATTAATTACTATTTGTAAATTTTGCATCTTTTATCCAAAATTACTATTCTGAATGTACTTGCTTTTGTGTAAGGTACATGCAATGACAGATGAATGATAATTAGCTGACACAATTTGAGACTATTTAATTTGAATGTGAGGCCATTTTCCTTGTTATTTAAATGTAATGGACTTTATACATTAACAATATGAAATTTAAATTTATTATTATAGTCAAAATTTGAAAATTGCATTTGAGAGCAAATAACAAAATGAATTAAATGACAAATGCATGCATTTAAATGAAGATTTGTTGTTGTTAAGTAAGGTCAGAAAACAAAAACTTATTAAGCATTTACTTGATCTAAAGAAAATTACAGTTGCAAATTTAAAAACTCTAAGGGATTAAGCCTAGAAAGTAAGCTCTAAGTACTAGGAAAAAGAACTCAGATTTAACCTACAGATGACCTGGACTTGTTTGTTCAGATGACAATTCTAAAAGTGTGCAGGGAATATTCCTGTTTAATACAATTATTTGCCGCAAGCCTTGACCTCAGTGACTGTCAAGGAGCAGATCTGAATTGGCCCATTCTCTGATATGGTGACATTGCTTCTGTTGCCTCGATTGTGACCTCTGATTGCATAGTACTCTTGAGAGTTCTATGTAACAAGCGTAACTCCTGGTTCTTAGCCAGGAAGGTTGATCTGCCTGCATGTCAGCCCCTTATTCTGAGTTACATATGCTGTCTATTCACCCATGATATATAACTACTGTTTTGTTTATATATACCTGAGTACTTTAATAGGAGTGTTTCACAACTAGTGAAATATGCAAAATGAAAAACATTTCTTCAAATAAGAAGTCTGTGTGATGTATTAGTTTTTAGAACAAATGCTCATTTATTTTCAAGCACGTTTATTGTTCTAGTTTTACGTCTATACCTTTGCCCAGTTCAGAGAAGTACAAACTGCTTCTCATTCCCCATCTTCCTATTTTAACCATATGTAGCATAAAGAAAATTGATGTAGCATGATATGGTGTGGTGAGAATAAGGATTAGAAAAGACAGATCACTGACTTTAAGTTAGAGTTTCACCATTGTCACCATGGGCAAACTATTCAATTCTCTGAACCTCCTTTTTTCACTTTGAAAATGGGGAACATCCCTCAAGAATTTTATAAGGATTAAATGAAATTAATGTAATGTGAAGGGCACGTCATAACTCTCAGCACATATTGTAATCATTGTTATTATGGTGATATTCTTTTTTATATGCTTCTCAAAGGAAAGAGAAACATGGCTATCCCTACCTTACATATAATGGACACATGATAGTTTCAGAATTCTTGTAATCACAGCATAGGATGAAGACTGTTCCATGCACAGCAGCCCGAATAGAATAATTTGCGTAGCTTTCTTCGCAGTTTAAACGAAAGCTAGGATCAGAATCATTCGGAATCATTTGTTTGTCAGTCATGTGTTTAGACGTGGTTTGGTTACTTGAAGTCAAATTATAAATGGGCAGTAGAGTTGGAAATTTAATTTAAACATTTTCATGCTGAGATTAGTGCTTTGTCCACCAGATCAATGGTTTTCAAACTTTATATTTTAGCAGAAAACCTCTTTCTTCAAATGAAATATTACTCTAAATTTAATATAGTGTGTAAAACAGCTAAGAGTACATCTGCTCCAGTTTAGGAAGTGGATCTGATCTCTTGGCTACTTCCCATAGCAGCCACTGAGATGCATTTGAAAAGCCTAAAAGGCTTTTCAAAGCACAATATAGAGAAGTGTACCTGATTAGCTTTTACCAAAGATTACTTCCCTTCCCGCTGAACCTAGGACTGACTGACTTGTTCTTAGCACTTATCACATGTGGAAGTTTAAATTTAATAACTATAATTAAAATGTCTTTATACCATATGCTGAAGTTCAAGACTGTTGGTTCGCTACTAGATCCTCAACTCTTAGAATAATGCCTGGCAATAGTAGACAATAAAAGTATTAAGAAATTCACATAAAATGCACAAGCTTATATTATAATAGTAATCAAAAATCATGTAGCATAATTCTTGTTCTGGGTAGGATAGTTTAATGATCCAATATTGACTGTTATGAAAAATTACATTTCATATTATAGAATACAGTGTGCTAATAAAAATATTAAGAATTTATTCAGTATTTCTTTGATTCTAAGATATCCTTTTTTTTTTTTTTTTTTGCATTTTAAAGTCTCTGAACTTAGAATGCATCTCATAATAAATGGAAGTTTAAAAGTTGCTGTCAGCCAGGTGTCAGCTGACATGTGATGTGAATATCTTTAATTGTCATTTTCCAGCAAGATCAAGATCAAAGCATCATACGTATAATGAAGTAATATAGTGCTCTAAAATTTGGAGAGCATTTTAATCGCTGACAAATAAGACTGGCATATGCAAGTATGAAACAGTTGTTAAAATACTGAAATACATTCTTATCTGATTGGTAAATAGCTACTTCCTTGAGTCTCTTCTCACTACTGCCTCCCCACTCCACTGCTGCTTTCACTTCTTCCCTGGAAATCCTCTCCCAAGCTTATGATATTTAAGTATAGGATTAATGACCTGCGTAGTAGGGACTCTCCAGGACTCTGCTCCATTTCAAAGCCAGTCTCCTTTCTAATTATCAATGCCCATGGCATAAAACTTAAAAATTGTTACTATCATACCAATTACACATCGTTTTAAAAAATATGATTGAACCCTGAGGGTAAGGCAAATTGTTGTGATTCCCAAATTTTACATATGGAGAAATGAGGCTCAGCACAGGAAACCTTATTTGGAGTTGATGTCTTCAGTAATAGAGACAGAACAAGGTGGATAATCTCCAATCCAAGCAAGCACAGGCACAAAATTTGTGAGATCGAAAGATCAAGTTAAAAGAGGCAAAATCTCAGTAAAAGATATACAACTAATTCAAAGGAATTCCCTCAGCACGGAATGCCAGTGTATGCTTCCTGTTAGTGAAATAGCTCATACCTAAGAATAGTTAGCTTGGGTCCTACAAATGAAGCTAAGATAAAGCAAATGGCTAGATTCAGTAGCAGTGAGGGGACGTGCTGAGTACCAGCACTCTCCTGACGGTTCTGACATTTGCTTTGTGAAAGGAATGACCCCTCCAAGAAGTGCCTTTATAGGCTGTACCTCAGCGTCTTTCACTGTTGCCAGAAAGGTTGTCTGTATTCTTGCCATAATATGAGCACTGAGAAAAATGCAAAAGAGAATAGAGACAGTTGAAGCAAAGGTGGAGAGAAAATAGAAGATGAGTAAAGACAAAGGATGTAATTGAAGAATGAAGAAAAATACTGAAAAGCAAAATAACACAATTAAATGGTTTATGATTTCAAGTTATGGAGAAGTGTAAATGTATGTCTTTCCAATACTGTGTAGCCTCAGGAAGGCAGCATGAAATGTAGAAACAAAATCTGTATTTTTATATGTATCCACCAGTATGGTATCCTAAAGGATAATTTCACTGCTCTAAAAATTCTATGTGCTCCACCTGTTTATCCCTCTGCCTTAACTTCAGGCAACTACTGATCTTTTTACTTTATAGTTTTGACTATTTCAGAATGTCACGTAGTTGGAAACAAACTGAATATATGCCATTCACCTACTAAAGAACATCTTGGTTGCTTCCAAGTTTTGGCAATTATCAGTAAAACTGCTGTAAACATTCATGTGCAGGTATTTGTATAGACTTAAGCTTTCAACTTCTGGAATAAATGCCAAAGAGAATGGTTGCTGAATCATATGGTAGGGGTGTCTTTAGTTTTGTAAGAAAAAGACAGTTTTGGGGCGCCTGGGTGTCTCAGTGGATTAAAGCCTCTGCCTTTGGCCAGGTCATGGTCTCAGTGTCCTGGCCAGGATATGGTCTCAGGGTCCTGGGATGGAGCTCCATATCGGGCTCTCTGCTCAGCAGGGAGCCTGCTTCCCCCTCTCTCTCTCTGCCTGCCTCTCTACCTACTTTTGATCTCTCTCTGTCAAATAAATAAATAGAATCTTTAAAAAGGAAAAAGACAATTTTGCCAAAGTGTCTGCCATTTTACATTCTTGTCAAGCAATGAATAAAAGTTCTGTTGCTCCACATTCTCACCAGCATTTGGTGTTGTCAATGTTCTGGATTTTTAATAGGATTTTTAATATTTTTAGTTGTAATTGGAATATAGTGGTATCTCCATGTTATAAATTCATAACCATTTTTAAAATCAGGTTGTTTTCTAGTTGCATTTTAGGATTTTTTTTTTTTTATATATTTCAGGTAAAAGTTCTTAATACATGTGTCTTTTGTAAATATCTTCTCCCAATCTGCGGCTTGTCTTCTCATGCTTTTGACAGTGTCTTTCACGAAGCAGTTTTTAATTATTTATTTTCTGTATTTTTTAATATCTGAGCAATCATCACCGAAACCAAACCCAAGATCACCTAGACTTTTTACTCTGTTATCTCCTAGAATATTTTTTAATTTCGAGTTTTGCATTTAGGTCTATAATCCATTTTGAGTTAATTTTTATGAAGGTGTATGGTCTGTGCTAAGATTCTCTGTCTCTGTCATTCCCCACTCCCCCCTCGTTCATGTGGATGTCCAGTTGTTCTAGCCCAAATAGTTGAAAACACTTGTTTTTTTTCTCCATTGTACTTCCTTTGTTCCTTTATCAAAGACCATTGACTGTATTTTATGGGGTCTGTTTGGAGACTCTTCTGTTCCATTAGTCTATTTGTCTGTTCTTTTACCAATACCACACTGTCTTGGTTGCTGTAGCTTTATAATAAGTCTTGAAGTTAGAGTGCATCAATTCTCCAAAAAGTATTTTGAAATAATGTTTAAGCTGGCAACAAAGGTAGGGAATTCCTCAGAAGTCAGAAATGACAAAGGACGAATAAGTCTAGGTATCTAATATACAGCATAATAACTATAGTTAATAATGCTGTATTGAATACTGAAAATTTTCTGAGAGTAGATTTCAGGTGCACACACACAAAATTATAACTTTGTGAGGATATATGTTAATTGTAGTAATCATTTCACTTCATATATGTGTATCAAATCATCAGGTTGTACACCTTAATATATATATAAATAGTTTTTATTAAAGATGAAATAAAAATGTTAAAAGTTAGAAAAATTATAAAAAAAAGAAAACACAAATATATAGATGTAGCAAGTAATTGCTTCAGAGTTATCTCTCCAGGGTGAGGGGAAATGTATCCTCCAGAAACTGGCAGAAGAGTCAGAAATCTTTCTGAGTTAGATAGTTTAAACTCACATTTCTAAAACTTTCATTAATACAGATTTAAAGAACATAAACTAAAACAATAACAAAATCACTAAACACCTTGTAATACAAATTACTAAAGTGAAAATCAACAGGAAAAACATACTACAAAATTAGTTCATTGAACCAGCAAGTAGTAGATTTATAAGATATAGACTATAAATAAAAATAATCATCTTTAATTTGATGAATATTTGGTATTTCTACACCTAAAAATGGATTTGAAAGTATAATGAATCAACACAAGATTGGTAAAATTAGGAAGCTTTGAAAAAACTGGATAGGAATTCTAGATGAAATATGATAAAATCATAAAAATTAACTAGAATTGATGTAGCTGTAATAGGTGGATAAAACATAAAATTAGATTAAATGAGGAAAAAAATTCTTGAAACTAGTGTACTGTTGTTATGCATTATCTATACAAGTAGCTTATTAAATTCCAAAGACAAGTGGTATCTGGGTGGCTCAGTTGGTTAAGCAGCTGCCTTTAGGCTCAGGTCATAATCCCAGGGTCCTGGGATTCAGCCCTGCATCAGGCTCCCAGCTCAGAGGGAAGTCTGCTTCTCCCTCTGAACCCTTCCCTGCCCCCTGCTCATGTGCACTCTCTATCTTTCAAATAAATAAAACCTTCAAAAAAAAGTTCCAAAGACAGCACACTCTATTTTATTTTTGTTTGTTTTTAGAGATGGAAAGAGTGAGAGAGAAAGTGGGGGTTGGAGAAGAGGGAGAGGGAGAGAGAATCTTAAGCAGGTTCCATGTCCAGGTCAGAGCAAGACTGGGGGCTTGATCTCAGGATTCTGAGCTCATGACCTGAGCTGAAAGCTTAACCGACTGTGTCACCCAGGCACCCCGATTTTGGATTGTTACATAATTTTATAAACCTGCTTAAGAAATTCTTTGTTCTGGCTCTACAACTCAAAACATATTAGCGAGTGTTCTTGACCTATGTAAACGTGGAACACATTCAGCCGTAGGCTCAAACAACTAGAAACTCACCAGTTGCCTTGGTATTCACAATACAAGGAAAAGGGCACAAGTATAAGACTTAGAAGGTTCCTGATTTGTCACTAACCAGCTGTTGCATCCTGAGTAAATCACTTAACTTTTCTGAATCTTAGTTTTCTTATTTGAAATAAGGTGTTTTCTCTTTATTATGGAAGAAATCCATTTTCATTTATGAATTTATCTTTGAGTATAGCTAAGTAAATACATAAAGACTAATTCCCTATCCTTAGTTTAGTAATTGGACAATTTGATAAGGAGGTCTAATAAATATCTGTACCCAAGGAATTAATGTCTAAAATTTAGTCTTCATATTTTGAGATAACTGTTTCAGGAGAAAGGAGAACAGAATGTTACTTGTTGAATAACCAGAATACTCTTTAGGGAATTTATGTATTTCATTGTATATTCATAGCTTCCTTGTAAGAAATATTTAATTATCCCCATTTTTCTTTTGAGAATAAAGCTAAGGTTTTGAGCTATGTAAGAAGAGTATGATTTTGAACCTATATCTGACTGACTCCAAAGCCCAGAGTATTTCCTCTCTTTATCAGGAAGCCATATTTTCCCACAAAATACTTCTGAATGTCATATTTCTGAATATGGAAATGAATGACATTTTAAAATGTTCTTAATATACCAGCTGTAATAAATAACACAGAATTTCTTTTTCTCTTGTGGATAACTTTTGGAAAATAATGAATAAATTTGAAATAAAATTTTCCATATTTGGTCTCAGAGGAATTTATAAATTTCTACTAGACCTATTCAGATATTAAATTATGGAAAAGCACAATGAGCATGCTAGCCACAAAAATTATGCATGAATTGATAAAAAAAAAAAACAAACCCACAGCATTCTGTAATGCTGTGCTTTATTATGGGAAATGCTTTCTGAATAATAGCTTTTTCAGACATTTGGAGAATAAATAAATTTATGATTATTTAAAGCATACTTCTTATATATGCTCACTGAAAAACTCAGATAATTTTTAGCTACTTACGTTTCTGTGTTCCAAAAATATTATAAAACAGCATATTTTGACATGAAGATAGTAGAACTTGTTGATTTTTTTTCTTTCCCTTTTTTGTTTTCTCCTTTTAAAACTTAAACGTAAGTGGTTTGGCTTATTTGTTTTTCAAATTAAGAAAACTCTTTTATAAAGAGATAAATTTTACAAATTGAACACTCAAAATCATAGACATTAATAAGGCATAATATATTTGATTAGGTTAACTATTTCTATGGGGTTACTTTAGTCTGAATTCTAATAGAAGGAAAGGAGAGGTTTTACTGGTTTCACATTCAAAATTGACCAGTGGAAGTGTCATGAGACAATTCTCTGGCATTTCTAAATGTTCTGGAAGTGTGGAACTAACTACCCTTTTGTTCCAGACTATCTTTTTAAAAATGCTTGTGTGTGTGTGTGTGTGTGTGTGTGTGTGTGTGTGTGTGTGTGTGTATTTAAAGATGTATTTATTTATTTGACAGAGAGAAGGCAGAGAGGCAAGCAGAGAGAGGGGGAAGCAGGCTCCCTGTTGAGCAGAGAGCCTGATGTGGGGCTCTATCCCAGGACCCTGAGATCATGACCTGAGCAAAGGCAGAGGCTTTAACCCACTGAGATACCCAGGCGCCCCATAAAAAGTGTTTATAGACTAAACAGCCTTACAAGATAAAGATGGTATCTCCTCTGAAGCAAAGGGCTGATTTGCTTGCTATACAATATAACAGAGGTAATGTTTTCTCATTAGTACAAAAAGCAGCTAATCTGTAACCCATTAGAAGATACTTGAGCTCCCTAAACTTAGGACAGTTCAGCTGTGACACAAATCTACCTTGAGCTTAGTATCCACCTGGACTTCTTTCATTTCACGCTTGTGGAAATTAAGGGGCAAATGGAACCACCACAAATATGCCGATACTCATGTTTGTTATGCTCTGAATAATAGCCCTTTGTCCCTGACCCAGGAGTTTTCTATCTTCTGGCAACATTCATAAAACAATATCAGGCTAGTCTTCTACCTGAAAGTATGATCAAGTCGCAAAACCCTCAGAATTCTTGACGTAGAAAAACTTTAATTTCTCAATTTAAGAGAAGAAATGAATTGCAAACATTATCCCATCTTCTTGACTGATTTGTGTTGAGGAATGCTGTCAGTAACCATAAGTGTGTACTTACTGCTTGTCTACTATAGAGTAGTTTTGAAATCACTAACTTGAAATATTTTAGGATCTAACAGTGTGTCAAATTTGCCTGGTTGTAACTGTGATTTTAAAGAGAGGTGTTATGTGAATTAGCACAAACAAACTATCCCAGGAAACATGTAATTTTCTATTATAGAGAGAGAAAAAAGTCTTGAAATCATGCAGATCTTGACTCAAAAATCAAATTGCCATTTCTAAGGTTTGTATCCACCAGAAACAAGAAAATGATAGTGGTTTCTTATTTATAGTACATAAATGATTTCATAAGTTTGCCTCACAGATTGGCAAGACGTGTTATTCGCACTTTACAATTAATGAAACTAAGATATGAAGTGATTCGTATTTGTAATTCAATTCTCTCTCCACCACGCCAAGCTATATTAAATTTGCATCATTCAAAAAAGACAAGCAGTATTTTAATAATCTATTTTTCCAACTTAGTGAAATACACTAAAAGCCAACTATGGTTAATATTTCTTGTATATAGACCGAGAATCCTTTTGTTGTATATGATGCCTTGACTTTAGGAAAGATGCTTACAGTGAGTACAAAGAAAACAAAAGATAAGGAATTGTTAAAACTTAAGATGTTGAAATGCTTTTGGACAAAGAAGTATTATATGAGTTTTATGACATTGGAGTAGAGAAATAAATTTGGACAGAAAAAGTGGAAGAATTAGAGGGCTAACAAATGGAATACAACTTCCATGTGGGAGAATGAAGAGGAATAGATAAATTTTTTTCTGAAACAAACATAATTCAGAATATAATTTAAGAACAATCTTACATGTAAATTTATTATAACATGATCGCAATCTGATAGTACCTGTACATGCCTGACAGAATTGAAATCATATCATCTCTGGAAAATATATTTTATTTATAATAAAATAAGATATATGAGTCAAACCAATAGAAAAATAGACAACACAAAAATGTATAAATAACATATTAATTTTTATTAGACACTGATTATAAGATGAATATACTTACTTTAAGCAACAGAAGCTATCTTGGAAATATATGCAAGGGAGAGGTGATTTGAGAAAACAATATAAATTTTAGAAAATGAAAAATAAAATAATTGAAATTAGGATCTATAATATGGGTTTACCTGCAGAGCAAACAAAGCTAAAGAAATAATGAACTTGAAAATATGTGAGAAAACATTATTTAGGATCTAGTGCAGAGAAGCCAATATATGAACAAAAATTAGGAAATAAAAATATAGAGAGTTAGAGAAAGTTTATTTCTCTTTTCTTCTAGAATAGAGTTTATTTCTCTATTCTCTATTCTTCTATTTTAAATAGAATTCAGGAGTATAGGCAAGATAGAATGAGGCAATGACCATATCCAGTAAGATAATGACTGAAAAATTTTCTGAACTGGATAACAAACATCATCAACAGATTCAAGAAATTGAGTCATAAGCAGGATAAATTAAAAAAAAATCCAGAACTACTCATCAGAGTAAAATTTTATATAACAGAAAACAAAAAATCTTACTGAGAAAAGAGGACACACATTATCAGTGAAGTTGCACTTAGACTGACAGCTGATGTCTTAAAACCAACAAAGGAAGGTAGAAGAGAGTAGGATAGCTTCAATGATCTGAAAGTTTTATGAATGAAAGTTACTGTCAAACTGAAATTCACCAGAATGAGAACAAAATAAAGACATTTTCTTTCTTTCTCTTTTTTGAGGTGCAAATTTAAATATTTACTTTTTTGTTTGTTTTTTGTTTTCAATCATGATTGTATATTTTTACTTATTTTTCATTTTATTTTTTTTCATCATAAGTGTGTTCTTTAATCCTCATCCCCTATTTCCCTCATTCCCCACCTCCCCCAACAAACCTCCCCTCTGGTAACTGTCAGTTTGTTCTCTATAGTTAAGAGTCTGTTTCTTTGTTTGTCTTTCTCTTTTTTCCCTTTGCTCATTTGTTTTGTTTCTTAAATTACATATATGAGTGAGATCATATGGTATTTGTCTTTCTCTGACTGGCTTATTTCATTTAGTATTATCCTCTCTACCTGTATCCGTGTTGTTGCAAATGGCAAGATTTTAGTCTTTACTATAGCTGAATGTTCCATTGTATGTATATACAACATGTTCTTTATCCATTCATCTATCGGTGGACACGTGGGATGCTTTCATACTTTGGCTATTTTAAATTATACTACAATAAACATAGGGGTGCATTCCTTTGATTTAGTGTTTTTGTATTTTGGGGGTAAATACCCATTGGTGTGATTCCTGGATCATATAGTGGTTCTATTTTTAATTTTTTGAAGTAACTCCAATCTGTTTTCCATAGTGGCTGTACCAGTTTGCATTCTCACCAACAGTGCAAAAAGATTCCTTTTTCTCCACCTCCTTCAACACTTCTTGTCTCTTGTGTTTTTGATTTTAGTCATTCTGACAAGTGTGAAGTGATACCACATTGTAGTTTTGATTTGTATATCCCTGATGATAAATAATGTTGAGCATCTTTTCATGTTTCTGTTGACCATCTGTATAATTTCTTCAGAGAAATGTCAGTTCATGTCTTCTGTGCATTTTTAATTGAATTATTTGGTTTTGGGGTGTTGAGTTGTATCAGTTCTTTATATATTTTGGATACTATCACTTTATCAGACATGTCACTTACAAATATCATCTCCCATTTAGTAGGTTTTCTTTTGGTTTTGTTGTTTCCTTTGCTGTGCAGAAACTTTTTATTTTTAATGTAGTCCCAATAATTTATTTTTGCTTTTATTTCTCTTGACTTAGGAGACCTATCTAAAAAATGTTGCTGTGGCCAATGTCAGAGAGATTACTGCCTGTGCTCTCTTCAAGGATTTTATTGGTCCACGTCTCTCATTTAACCCTTTATTCCCTTTGGAGTTTATTTTTGTGTACAGCGAAAGTATTCCAGTTTCATTCTTTTGCACGTGGTTGTTCCGTATTCCCAACACCATTTGTTGAAGAGACTGTCTTTCTCCCATTGCATATTCATTCCTTCTTTGTCAAAGATTAATTGACCATATAACTGTGGCATTATTTCTGGGCTCTCTATTAGGTTCTATTGATCTATGTGTCTACCTTTGTGCTAGTACTATACTGTTTTAATTAGTACTGCTTTATAATATAACTTTAAGTCTGAAATTGTAATACCTCCAGTTGTGTTTTTCATTTTCAAGATTGTTTGGCTATTTGAGGTCTTTTGTGGATCCTTACAAATTTTAGGATTATTTTTTCTAGTCCTGTGAAAAATGCTATTGGTATTTTGAAAGGGATTGCAAGAGTTGTGTAGATTGTTTTGGGTAGTATAGACATTTTAACAGTGTTTGTTATTCCAGTCCAAGAGCATGGAATGTCTTTCCATTTCTTTGAGTCATTTGAATTTCTTTCATTATATCTTATAATTTTCAGAGTACAAATATTTCCCCCTTTTAGTTAAATTTATTCCTAGATATTTTATTGCTTTTCGTGCTATTGTAAATGGGATAGTTTTCTTAATTTCACTTTCTGCTACTCCATTTTTAGTGTATAGGAATGCAACATATTTTTGTACGTTGATTTTGTATCCTGCCACTTTACTGATTTCATTTATCAGTTCTAATAGTTGTTGGAGGAATCTTTAGGATTTTCTATATATAATATCATGTAATCTATATATATAATGATAGTTTTCCTTCTTCCTTACCAATTTGGATGCCATTTATTTCTTTATGTTGTCTAATTGCTGTGACTAGGATTTCCAGTACTATGTTGAATGAAAGTGATTAGAGAGGACATCCTTGTCTTGTTCCTGACCTTAGAGAAAAAGCTCTCAGTTTTTCACCACAGAGTATGGTGTTGGCTATGGGTTTTTCATATAAGGCTTTTATTATGTTGAGATATGTTCCCTCTAGACCTACTTTGCAAAGCATTTTAATCATGAATAGATGTTGTACTTTGTTGAATGTTTTTTTTTCTGCATCTATTTGGAATGATCATATGGAGTTTTTTATGTATATATGTACCCTGATGTTTACTGTAGTGTTATTTACAATAGCCAAGATATAGAAGCAACCCAAGTGTCCACTGATAGGTGAATGTATACAGAAAGTGTGGTATATACATATACAATGTAATATTAGTGATAAAAAACAATGAAATCTTGCCACTTGTAATGACATGGATGGACCAAAAAGGCATTATGACAAATGAAATAAATCAGACAGAGAAATACAAATACTATATGACTTCACTTATATATGAATCTAAAAAGCAAAACAAATGAACAAACAAGTAAACAAAATAAAACAGAAACAGACTCATAAATACAGAGAACAAACTAATGGTTGCCAGAGGGGGATATATAAAATCGGTGAAAGCTATTAAGAGGTACAAATTTCCAGTTATACAGTAAAAAGTCATGAGGATGTAAAGTACAGCATAGAGAATATAGTAAACAAGATTGTAAGAACTCTGTATGGTGACAGATGGTAACTACACTTATGGTGAGCATTTTATAATGCATGTAATTGTTGAATTACTATGTTATACATCAGAAACTTATGTAATATTATATGTTAACTATACTTCAATTAAAAATAATTACATAAATAAATGGGAGAAATTTACTGGTCCAAAAAAACCCAAAACACAAAAATGCCTTGGTCAGATCACCAGGTTTGAGTGCCTGACCCAGCATTACTACCTGTGAGCAAGTCACTAAACTCTTGCTGTGCCTCCCTTTTCTCATCCCTGGTTATAACTGTACGTGCTTCACTGAGTGGTTGTTGAGGATTACCTGAGAAAATACGTATAACATATTTAGAAGAAAACCTGACACATGGTCAGGGCTCTAGAATGTTACTGGGTGGCTTATGGGTTACAGATTTCATCTCTTTAAACAAATAGTTAACACATCTAAGTGGAGCTTCATTTCATCAACAGTAATGTGAGGGATGAAAATTTTATACTTTTCTACTACAGATCTCTATAACTGTATTTAAATCTTAATTTTCAGAGAGCAGAAATTCAGGTGCTAGAAATTGCAGATAACTGAATATCAGAGCTATATACATTATCTCCCTAATAATACAAACCTAGGAATTTTGGGACTGCAATTATGGTAGCCTTTTTGAACCAGCATAATTAAAAATGGGAGAGTGTTATTAGAGCTGCGACTGAACTTCAGGAAGCAAGAGAGTTAGAGCCTTCTAAACCTCAGGATTTCTTTCTCACTTGTCTCTGGCTTTACTCTTCCCTCTGACTGGCTCTCTGCTTCCCAGGCCACTGGGTCAAAAATACTATTCCCAACACTTCCAGGTTTAGATGTTAATGCTCTAGCCATCAGAGAAACAGAATGAATCAATTCTGATTCCAGTTCCAACTCTGAACATTCCAACAGATTGGGTTACCTTATGTAACCTTTTTGGCAAGTATGCTTCCCACCCATGATCCCATCAACTTTGACTCTTTAGTAAACATGAGCATTGGGAGTCCCTTTACAACCTGTGCATGGAGGAAAGGGGGAAGACCCCAAAAGGAGGGGCTAATAGTTAACTCAGAGGGTGTCTACTAACTGTTGGTTTATAAATCTCTGTGGGGGCAGAGAAATTAGAGATGCTAGAAACTACAGATAATTAAAGACACTTCAGAGGAAATGATGAGAACTCTGAAATAATAATATAACAAAATTTTATTAAGACTTAAGACTTTAGGGGTGTCTGGGTGGCTCAGTGGGTTAAAACCTCTGCCTTTGGCTCAGGTCATGATCTCAGGGTCCTGGGATCGAGCCCTGCATTGGGCTCTCTGCTCAGCAGGGGAGCCTGCTTCCCCCTCTCTCTCTGTCTCTCTGTCTGCTTGTGATCTCTCTCTCTCTGTCAAATAAATAAATAAAATTTAAAAAAAAAGACTTAAGACTTTATACCATACTTCTGTCCAAAAAACTGATAAGAATGAAAAAATGCTTGATTTACAGAATTTTATTTTACCAAATAATTTTTTTTGGGGGGGAACATATCCATTAGTAAGGCAAAATGGCACAGCTATGGTTTATGTCCAATCACATTTGATTATTATTAAAATAAGTATTTATTTGTGAATTATTAATACAGTATTTAGTGTCATCCTTGTATGGGGATCAGACCGTGCTAATATCCACATTATTCCAACTTTAGTATATGTGCTGCCGAAGCAAGCACTATTAGTATAACATTTAGAACTGAATTCTTTTAAGAGACTATATTTCACCTTGTAGCTGATATTCAGCAAATGATTTTTTATAAATTTAATTTATCCTGCAATTGCTGACTGTGCGATTTAGAAAACTCTAAGTAAGATGTGTGTTTACTGCAAAGATTAATGTCTATTCTCATCATATAAGATCTAAAACTAAATATAAAATTCCCTGTCCCTGGTAAACAAATGAAGTAGCAAAGTGTAATCATATGGTTTTTATTCTTTCTTTTATTGATGTGACATATCACATTGATTGATTTTTGAATATTGAACAGCCCTTGCATCCTGGGAATAAATAATACTTTATTGTGGAGTATAATTTTTTTAATATATTGTTAGATTTGGTTTGCTAATACTTTGTTAAGGATTTTTGCATCTATATTCATGAGAGATATTGGCCTAGAGATTTTGTTGTTGTGTCTTTATTTGGTTTTGGTATCAAGGTTATATAGGCCTCACAGAATTTGGAGGTTTTCTTTTCTCTTCTATTTTTTGGAACATTTTGAGAAGAATGGGTATTAACTACTTTAAATGTCTGGTAGAATTTGCTGGTGAAGCCATATGGTCCTGGATTTTTTTGTTTGTTGGGAAGTTTTTGATTACTGATTCAATTTCATTGCTAGTTACTGGGCTGTTCAAATTTTGTGTTTATTCCTGCTTTAGTTTTTGGTAGATTATATGTTTCCAGGAATTTATCCATTTCTTCTACATTGTCCAAATTGTTGGCATATAGGTTTTCATAATATTCTGTTACAATTGCTTGTATTTCTGTGGTCTTGGTTACTATTTATCTTTCATTGGTAATTTTCATTATTTGGGTCCTCTCTCACTGTCTTTTTTTTTTCTTTCTGCTCAGTCTCACTAGAGGTTTATCAATTTTATTGATCTTTTCAAAGAACCAGTTCCTGGTTTCATCGACCTGTTCTATTGATTTTTTTTTGTTTGTTTTATTTTGTTTTAGTTGCTCTATCATTTATTTCTGCTCTAATCTTGATTATTTCCTTCTTTTTGCTGGGTTGGGTTTTGTGTGTTCTTTTTCTAGTTCTTTTACATGCAAGGTTGGCTTGTTTATTTGAGATTTTTCTTGCTTCTTGAGCTCGGCCTATATTGCTATAAACCTTCCACTTAGAACTACTTTTGCTGCATCCCAAAGATTTTTAGACCATTGTGTTCTCATTTTCATTTGTTTTCATGTAATTTTTTATTTCTTTGATTTCTTGGTTGACCTATTCATTGTTTAGTAGCATGTTATTTAACCTTTGTGTGTTTGTGCTCTTTCCAGATTTTTTCTTGTGGTTTATTTCTAGTTTCATATCATTGTGGTCAGGAAAGATGCATGGTAAGCCAAACTTAAATTCTAAAGGTGTGGGGCACCTGGGTGGCTCAGTGGGTTAAAGCCTCTGCCTTCATCTCAGGTCATGATCTCAGGGTCCTGGGATCGAGCCCCAAATCGCATCAGGCTCTCTGCTCAGCAGGGAGTCTGCTTCCCACACACCCCCCCCCGCTCTGCCTGCCTCTATGCCTACTTGTGATCACTCCCTCTCTGTCAAATACATAAATAAAATCTTTAAAAAAAAATTCTAAAGGTGCAATAAGTTTGAAAGCAAAATGATAGGAAAAATAGACCATAAAAACACTAACCAAAAGAGAGCTGGAATCCTTATATTAAGGTAAGAAAAAAACGGTCTTTAGGGAAATATGAAAGCATTACTAAACTAAGAGAAATTTTAAAAATATTTTAACTTAATGGAAATTTTGAATTCAATGAAATTGAAATGAAAACACCACTAATAAAATGTGTGGGATGCCGCAAAAGCAGTGCTTCGAGGGAATTTTATAGCAAAGACTGCATACATTAGAAAAGAAGAAAGATGTAAAATTCATCATCTAAGTTTCTACCTTAGGAAACTTGGAAAAGTAGAGTAAATTAAATCAAAAGTAAGCAGAAGAAAAAAAAGAATTAGAGAAGAAATCAATAAAATTATAAATGAGAATTCAATAGAGAGTATCAATGAAACCAAAAGCTGGTCCTTTGAAAAGATCAATAAGATTAATAAGCCACTAGCCAGGCTAAATAAGAAAAGAAAAGAAAAGACACAAATTACTAATATCAGAAATAAAAGAGGGGATATCACTACTGATTATATGGACAGTTAAAGAATAATAAAGGTATGCTATGAGTAACTCTATGCCCATAAATATGATAACTTAGATGAAATGGACAAATTCTTTGGGATGCAATTTGCTAAAACTTGCATAAGAAAAAGACAAGCTGAACAGGCCTATATCTATTAAATAAAATTGAATCAAAAATTAATCAACTTCCAAAATGGAAAATGCCAGGCCTAGAAGGGTTCCTGGTGAATTCTATCAAACATTTAGGAAAGAAATTATACAAATTCTTTATAATCTCTTTCAAAGAATAGAAGCAGAAGGGATACTTTCTAAATCATTCTGTAAGGACAGAAGTAAGCTAATACTAAAGACAAAGACTATACAAGAAAAAAAACTACAAACTTCTAATAACATGATACAGAAAATTAAAAAAATTAGCAAATCAAATCCAACAATTTACAAAGAGAATTATACGCATTATACATTATCTAATGACCAGTTGGGATTTATCACATGTATGTAAGGATGGTTAAACATTAAAAAATCATGGGTGGCTTAGTCACTTAAGTGTCTGCCTTTGCTCAGGTCATGATCCTGGGGTCCTGTGATTGAGCCCCCGCATTGGGCTCCCTGCTCAGTGGAGAGTCTGCTTCTCCATCTGCCCCACCCCACTGCTCCTGTTCTCTCTCTCAAATAAATAATCTTAAAAAAATTCAAAAATCAGTGTGTCCATCACATCAACAGGCTAAAAAAGAAAAATCATATGATATCTATAGAAGCAAAAAAGCGTTTCACAAAACCTATATTCATGATAAAATTCAATAAACCAAGAATAGGGGGGAACTTCTTCAACTTGATAAAGAATTTTTACAAAAACTCTACAGTTAACATCACACTTAATGGTAAGAGATACAAAGTTTTCCCACTAAGATCAGGCACAAGACAAGGATATTGACTCTTACCACTTCTTTTCAACCTTGTACTGGACATTCTAATTAATGCAATACACAAAAAAAGGAAATAAAAGGTATATAGAATAGGAAGAAAGAAATGAATTTTTTTCAGATGACATGATCATCTATATAGAAAATTTGAAAGAACCAACAAAACTTCTGAAACTAATAAGCAATAGTAACAAAGTTTCAGGATGTAGGATTGATATATAAGAGCCAATCACCTTCCTAATACTAGTGATGAACAGTGGAGTTTGAAGTTAAAAACACAAAACCATTTATGTTACCACTCCCAACTTAAATGTTTTGATATAAATCTAACAAGATATTTATAAATTCTGTATGAGAAAAGCTACAAAACTTTGATGATTAGATTAAATGAAATCCCAGCAAGTCATTTTGTGGATATTAATAAACTGATTCTAAAATTTATATAAAGAGGCAAAATGCCCAGGATAGCCAACACAATATTGAAGGAAAAGAACAAATTTAGAGGACTGACAATATTTGACTTCAAGATTTTCTATAAACCTACAGTAACCAAGACTGTGGTATTGGCAAAAGAATAAACAAATAGGTCAATGGAGTAGAATATAGACAGTCCAGAAACAGACCCACACAAATATGGCCAACTGATCTTTGACAAAGGAGCAAAGATTTTACAACAGAGTAAAGACTGTCTTTTCAACAAATGATGCTAGAACAAAGTGGATATCCTCATAATAAAAAAAAAAAATGAATCTAGACAGAGACATTATACCACTCACAACATTTAACTCAAAATGGATCACATATCTAAATGTAAAATACAAAACTCTAAGACTCCTAGAACATAATATAGAAGAAAATCTAGATCTAGGTACCTTGGGCATAGCTATGACTTTTTAGATACAGCACCAGTGGCACAATGCATGAGATAGAATTGATAAGTTGGACTTCAGTAAAAGTAAAAATTTGTGTTCTGCTGAAGACAATGTCAAGAGAGTGACAAGACAAGCCATAGGCTGAGAGAAAATATTTGCAAAATATTTATCTAATTAATGGTCACTATCAAAACTAAAGAACTCTTAAATCACAACAAAAAGAAAATAAATAACCCAGTTTAAAAAATGAGTCAATGACCTTAATGACACATCACCAAAGATAATATACAGATGGCAAATAAGCATATGAAAAGATGTACAATCCTATGTCCTCAAGGAAATGCAAATTACAGCAACAAGATAACACTGCATAACTATAAGAAGGGCTAAAATCTAGAATGATGACAACACCAAATTCTGACAAGGATATGGTGCAACAGCACTCTCATTAATTGCTGATAGGAGTGCAAAATGTTCAGCCACTTTGGAAGACAGTTTGGAACTTTCTTATAAAACTAGAAATATTTTTTACCAAATCAGCAATCTCACTCTTTGGTATTTATTCAAATGAATTGAAAACTTCAATGAATGTTTTTGAACTTTTAATTTGAAAAAACTTTCAAATGAATTGAAAGCCTGTGTGGCTCAGTTAGTTCAGCATTTGCCTTCAGCTCAGGTCATGATTCCAGGGTCCTGAAATCACATCGGACTCCGCGCTCAACAGAGTCTCCCTCTCCCCCTCCCCATGCTTGCGCGCTCCCTTGCTCACACTCTTTCTCTCTCTCTCAAATACATAAATAAAATCTTTTAAAAAATGTAAAACTTATGTCCACACAGAAATAAGCACAAAAATATTTATAGCAGCTTTATTCATAATTGCCAAAATTTTAAAGCAACCAAGACTTCCTTCAGCAGATAAATGAATAAACTGCAGCACATCAGAAAACGGAATATTATTCAACAAAGAAAGTAGATGAACTACCAAGCCATGAAAAGACATAGGGGAATATTAAATGCATATTACTAAGTGAAAGATGTGACTTTTTGGAAATGACAATCTGTGGGGATAGTAGGGATAATAAAAAGATCAACATTGCCAGGGGCCAGGGTTGGGAAGAAGGAGTCAAGAGACAGAGCACAGAGGATTTTTAGAGTAGTGAAAACTACTCTACATGATACCATAATGATGGATACATGTCATTATACATTTGTCCAAACTAACAGAAAGTATAACACCAAGAGTGAACCCTGATGTAAACTATGGACTTTGGATGATTATGATGTCTCAGCGTACGTTCATAGATTATAACAAATGTACCACTGCGGTGGGGAGTGGAAGTATATTGATAATGGAAGAGACTTTGAATATATAAGGTAAGGAGGTATATAGAGAAGTTTCTATAGCTTAAAATTTTGTTTTAAACCTAAAACTCTAAAATAAATAATTAAATAAATAAATAAACCTAAACGCTAAAACTGAGTATTATTATTTTTAAATAATATAAAGCAAAGATGTAAATTTAAATAATTTAAAGCAAACATTAAAGAAGTACCAAAGAGAAGTAAAAATTTCCAAACTATATTAAGAGTTTTATTACATCTTTCTTAGTAATTTATAGAACAAGCACTCAATCAGTTAAGGACATCGTTTGATAAACCAATTTAATAACATTTGCTTAAAGGACATTAAAAAAATACTCAACAACTAGAGGAAGCACACACAGGACATTTATATAACTTTAACTTATGCTGGTCTTAAATCAGGTCTCAAAAAGTACTTAAGGATTAAAATCATGTTCAGTATATTTTCTGGATATAATGCTAATAAACTGTAAACGAATTATATCAATAATAATAATGATAGTACTAGTAATGATACTAACTATAAATGAATGATAAATGAAGATAAGTAGATAATCTTTACCCTCTTGGAAATTAGGAAACATCTGAAAAATTCATTAGTCAAAAATCATAAATATTTTCAAAATAATTGAATAATAAAAAATCTATATGTTGTAATATAAAAGCAATAGCCAACGAAATTTTTTTTAAAGATTTTTATTTATTTATTTGACACAGAGAGAGCACAAGTAGGCAGAGAGGCAGGCAGAGAGAGAGGGGGAAGCAGGCTCCCTGCTGAGCGGAGAGCCCCATGCGGGGCTCGATCCCAGAACCCTGAGATCATGACCTGAGCTGAAGGCAGAGACTTTAACCCACTGAGCCACCCAGGCGCTCCAACAATGAAATTTTTTTAAGTAAAACAATTCATCAAATAAAGCTAAATTTTTTGAAAGAAATTTGATGAATTCCTGGCAAGTGTGATTATGAAAATAAAAGAGAAAGCACAATTAACCAGTATCAGGAATAAAAATAAGACAGAATGACATATGATATGGGTTAAAACTACAGTAAGGGTATATTGTGAACAACCCTATGGCAGTATATTTGAGAATTTGGAGAAAATGATCAATTCCTAGAAAAATGTGATACTGAAATTAACCTTAAACCTAACATCATAGGCAAGCGACCAGGAAGGAAAAAAATTTCGACCTGTGACAGTATTTTGCTTATTTTAACTTTGTTAGTTAACATACAGTGCAATATTGGTTTCTGAGGTAGAATTCAGTGATTCATCACTTACACATAACACCCAGTGCTCCTCAAAAGTGTCCTCTTTAACACCCATCCCCCACCAATCTCTCTCCATCCACCCTAAGTTTGTTCTCTATCTTTATGAGTCACTATGGCTTGTTTCCCTCTCTCCCAAATGTCCATCAACTGATGAATGGATAAAAAAGTGATAGTATTTTCAAAATCAGAATGTGTCTCACAAAAAATGTGCAAGACCTCATCAGGAAAATTGTAAAACTCTACCAAGAATGTTAAAGAAAAACTAAATAAATCTGTGAATTGAAAGATTAAATTTCAAAGATTTATACTGTTCCAAAATTAACAGTTAATTCACAAGAAGTATTTATAGGTATTGACATGCAGAATCTATAGTTTGTATAAAAAGTCAAAATCTGCAAATAGCGAAGAGACGCTCAACAGGGTAGATAAATTGGAAGAACTTGTCAAACACCATAATTTATTATTAATAAACTCTTACTATAGAGCTGACACAAATAAGACAGTGAATATATTGTGGTATAGTAGGGTATTGTATGGTATGGATGGTATGGTATGGAGGGGATGAGATGAGATAGGATGGAAGGGTAGTAATTCTAAGATAGGGTAGGGTAGGGTAAAGTAAAATAGTAGAGAAAATGACAACTGATAGAGGCATATATGCTTAATTGATATTACAGGACAGATTGTATTTTTAATCAGTAGGCAACAGACAGACTTTTCAATAAATCTTACTTAAATGATTATTCTAAATTTGAAATTCCAAACACCTGCTATATGCAATATTTTGTGTACATTGTATATCTCACAACAAAATAAAAATGATAAAAAGAGCTTTCTGTGCTCATTTGGCAACACATTTACTAAAATTGGAATGATAAAGAGAAAATTAGTATGGCCTCTGCACAAGGACAAAATGCAGATTCATAAAGTGTTCCATATTTTGCTTTCCTTTCTAATGTTGATGAATGACAAAACTGTCTCTGATAAGCAAAGTGACTTGACCAATTGAAGTCCCTTCCAGTTGCAAACCCCTCCCCCAATTTTTTCCCCTTCAAAAAAAAAATCTTCCCCAATTCAATATTTATATAAGTAGTTTAAAGCCAAAAATTAATTTTGTAGGGAAGGCTGGTAATGCCTATCTTGACTTTTTTCCTCACTAGAGTATAAATAGATCAATAATACTTAACCTATCTTTTCAATTGAAAGTGAAATCAGTGAATGGAGGCCCTGAATCATTTACAAATGAATTTCTGCTACATAAAATAAAAAATCTCTTTCTAAACAAAATATAATGAAAGATAAAAATTCTGCATTAATAAAGTATACACTTAGAAAACTCTAAAATATTCAGTCTATGGGGCTACTTGTTTAAATGATTACCTATGGAAAACAGTAAGTTTGGGACCAGGATTATAAGTCTCTATTATGTTTGTCTTTCAAATTGTGAAAGAGAGGCACCGGGGTGGCTCAGTCCCTTAAGCATTTGACTCTTCATTTCAGCTCAGGTCATAATCTGAGGGTTGTGAGACTGAGCTTGGAGTTGGGCTCCATGCTGGTTGTGGAACCTGCTTAAGATTCTCTCTCTCTCTTTCTCTCTCTCTCTCTCTCCACCTCTGCTCTTTCCCATCCTCTCTCTCTTTTTCTAAAAAACAATTGTGAAGGAAAATTATTTTTACTTATATTTACTAGTATTTTTTATAGTGCAAGCAATATTTTAATATATATCCAATATTTTATGTGATGTTAGCTCTTTCTATAACAGAAGCATATCTGTATTCTTATCTGACAGGTAGAGAAATCATCAGAGGCAGAAATTAATGGTCAATGAGAAATGCATTATGAAATTATAAACATATGTACAATAAGTATTTCTTTTTTGTAGCTATAAAAATGATAACAATGATACAAAAAATGTTTACTTGGATCCATCAAGCCTCTATCATTAGTATATCAATATAATACCACTTACTGAGTTCTTTTGATATAAAACTAGTAAAGAAACTCAACCATATATTTGGCCCATGATTAAGAAATATACATAAATGAGTAGAACTAGTGGTATCTTTTTACCAGAGTGGAAGCTTTTATATATAGGAAGAGCCTGAAGTCCAACTATACAAACAAACAAGCGAACAAAAAGCAGGTCGCAGTAATATTTACATGGCCACTGTGACCATGTTATTTTGAAAGCCAACGTGCTTACATAATCAGCCTCTCCATTATTCTATTGGGTGGGCCCTAGTTTGGATGACCTACTATATTAACACTCCCTGAGGGAGTCTAGGTTGGATAGGGGAATATTTTCCAAGAGTAATTAAATTGAGAGAGTGAAACAGGAGAGAATCATGTCAATGGAACCTCCTTCATGGTTATTACTGAGCAATTGCTAAAAATTATTTGAAATAACTTGAAATCAATTAGGACTGTGTGTCCTTGTTATCTTTTGAAAATTAACTTTTCTTTATTAAAGACACACTAAAATCCTCATATATTATGAAATAAAATACATTTTTAAAAAATACCTGTTATAGATTTAGAATTCTTTGAACAAGGACTTCCTGGACTCCCCCAGAATATTGTTCTGTCTAGTTTTGTGGTTAATCCTGAGATCCTTCCAGTGACCCCCCTGGAACCTTGATCTTGGCCTGGATTTAGAGACTCTTACAGATAGTCCCATCCCTAAAGATAGCTAAGTCTTGGCCCATGGCAACTGAGATAGCATTAAGGCTATGTATAATCGAGTTCATTTAACTTAGAAAATAGCAAAATGGCTAGAGTTATTAAATCCTTAATATATATTAGGCATTATACTTGTTCTGTTACTTTATATTATCATACACATTTTAGGAGAAAAAAAACTGAGTCAGAGAAGGTAGATAATTTTCCCAACAGAACACAGTTAGTAAGTGAAAAACCCAATTTATTATGTGCAAGATAGATGTTAGGTACATAAATGACTAAAGTGTAGACTCTCCAATATAGACTGAATTAATTTATCCTAGAATTAATTTCTCACATGTCACAAGTCCAGAGAGCCTCTTCTAGTGAAAAATTAAGTGGTATGCCGGATTCATCAGGAATGTAGAAAGCAATCTTAGACAATGGCTACTGAGTAGTTCTAAAAGCAATATTGTGTTAGTACTTATTGTAACTGAGAAATGGGTAAATCTGCCAATGTCACAACAGTGAAGGATGAGTATTACTGATTTTTCCTTTTATCTCAGGTTCCAATACAGCTTGGCATAGTCTGATCTTGTCATTTAAAATGTTTACATTTTGTTTATCATGGATTTTGCATTAATTTTTATTTTAAAATATTACATTAAATATTATTTACCTTGATTCCCAAGATTTTTGTCAACCCCTTAAATTTTGTGCCCAAAGTAAAATATTTCATTTGCCCCACTTGACTTACCTTAGTCCTAGTCCTAGTTAACAGCAAACATGGAGACACATTATACATTAATATGACTATACATATGACTATATGACTTTAACAACTTGCAATTTTCTTGATTTATGTGGCTTTCACAGAAGAAACTAAAGAACCACTCTTTATGTAGTATTTGTGCTCCACTATAAAGATAGTGAGGAGATGAAATTCAACTGGCCAATACAAATGGCAAAGCATATCCTTTCAAGTAGAATTATATGTAAGTTGAATACAGAAGACTTGTTATAATTGGTTAATACACATAACTACATTGACTTTGTGGAAAATGTTTCTGTTATTCCAGAGGGATTCACTTAAATATAGCAATTCTATAATACTGAAAATTGTGTCTGCAAAATCTATAGGTTTTAAAAGACAATTTAGTAACTAACTTCTCCTTTGCTTTCCTAAAGGTCATTCATATACTTTATGTATCCCCCAACCCCCAAATAGACAAATTTTGAGAATTAATTTATATGTCAGAAATTAGCAAGTATTCTTCACTCTAGTCCTTTTTTTTAAGCCTCCCTACCATAAAATATAGTGAAATATGTGAAGAAGTGATTAGTGCTGCATTTAGCCTTTGACCCATACATACAGCTTTGGCTCTATTCCCAAAATTTCTGTTTTTAAAGTTTTGCAACAACAATCCTCTTCTTTATTCATGAAGTCATTTTCCTTAGTGATCAATTACATATATATTTAAATATATTTTAAAAGAAAAGGAATGTTGCTTGTCACACACAAATGGATCTTAGAGAGTTACTGGTTTCATGCCAATGCCGTCAACTTTCCGGCAACAGATTGGATTGGTTAAGGAAAAAGCCATAAACACCCTATCAACAAGTATTTATATAGATGTTAATGAATTTAAAATTCTGTTAGTGTAACATTTATGCCAAACTCCAATTTTATCTGTGCTTTATTTGTGAGGTATGATGCAATAACTTCTTTTAATAAACATGTACAGACCATTTATACTTTAAAATGGAAACATATTTTTAGTGTTTTCAGCATGAGATACATAGAATCAGCCATTTATCAAAGTTACCAAAAATATTTCCATTGCACATAGCATTTTGCTCATCATGCAACTATGTCCTCCAAAAGCTTTTGGTAAAAAGATGAACTCATCTCTATCTGTGAAACCAAGAATACGTTTTTATTATATTACTAAGAAAGGCCATTAAGGGAAAAGAAAATAGTCATGGGAAAGTTGCCATATGTATTTAAAATATAAATAATTAGCTTTTTGTGTGTGTCCCAAATGATAATTGAATCTTAATCTCCCTCTGTGTAGGATATTTATGCTACACTGAAAATTTAGAAAACATTTATTTGAAGCATATGGGTTTAATGAACACTTATTTTGTTTTTCATGAAGAGAAGAATAATATTTCCATTAATTTCAAAAGAGACTTCATCTCTTTCAGTGAACTTTTTAAAGCTGAACTGCTTTCCTCTAGGATTGTGTACACCATGAACATTTTATAAAGTAGCCTTATATGATGGAGTAGCGGGGTTTTTTTTTTAATTTTTTTTTAATTTGCCATTCTTGATTGTCAATTTTTATCTCAAACTAGTTATGAATTTCAGAGCTGAAGTTTCTATTATAATGATTACATTAATTATATATAGGAATGTATTACCCTCCACAATGCATAGGTGTGTCTACACACTAAAAATCTAAATTCCAGCTCTACATTTGTCAGGGCAGTGACAGACCATTAATCAATTATGACAATTATTCCATTATTTCACAGATATTTTTGGATACCATCCTACTGTTACCCCTTAAAGAGCTTATACTATACTAGGCAAAACTGACACACGAATAGGAAAATAAGATATAATGTAATAAATGCTATCATGGAGGCTCTATAGGAGCCTTTAGAGAGCATCTCCAACTTAATTTGAATAAGGAATGCAGTGTTGGAAGATCAAGGACTTACCACAAAGAATGTAATTTCCAAACTGTCATGTTATAAAGACATGAAGAAAAAACATCACTGGCAAAGCGAGTAATCTGTAGCATAGGCCTATATGCAAAAGAGATCATCTTGAGTAATTCTAACATATCTGAGTGACTGAGGCAAGAACCTAACAGATGTGTCTGAAGTATTAAAAAAAAATGAACATTATCCAAAGGCAATGGAGAACCAGTTTAACCTATAAAGCAGTGTAATTAGATTTGTATTTTAGCAAGGCCATTTGCAATATGGAGATATCTACATGGAAGCAAGACCAAAGCAAAAAACAAAAACAAAAAACCCCAAAAACAAAAAAATAAAAAAACAGTGAGAAGGCTCTTACAGTAATTCAGAAGAAATGATGGTAGCCTAACATAAAATAGTGGCAACAGAAATCCAGGAAATTTGAGATTGAAAAGAATTTAGAAGGTAAAGTATGCAGTTGTAGGGTGAGAATGAATGCTGGTTCATACAAGACTCTGGTTTCTGACTTATACATTGACAATGGTAGTAGCATTATGGGACCTTGGAAAAAGGATAATACATGAGTTCTGCTTTTTTTACATACTCAGTTTCAATTATCTGTGGGATGTCTAAGTGGCAAAGCTTTGGATGGATACATATTTCAAAAGGAAATAATGAAAGTGATTTAAAAAGTTGAATGAATATCTTCATACAAGAAAAATATAGCCTAAGAATAAATGGGGCCAGGTTTGAACCCCAGGAAAGAATCCTGAGATTAGAAGGGATAGCAAAGGAAGAGGAGGCCTTGAAGGAGACGAGTTTAGACAAAAGGTCAGAGAAAAAACAAGGAGAGTGTAATGAAACAAAATACAAAGGAAATAAGACTTTTAAGAAGGAAGGAGTGGGCAACAATGTATAATAATATTATAGAAGAGTCAGTAAGATAATAACTTCAAAGAGTCCCAAAGAATTAGCAATATTAATGATCTTGGTGTGAACAGTTCCAGTGAAATGATATGAAGAAGGGGGCATCTTGCAGTGAGCTGAAGCATGAATTATAAGTCAACAGAGACTGATCTTTTCTACCATTTCAAGAAGTTTATCTGATTAGGGAAGGAGAGAGAAGAGTAGCTAGAGGGGAAGCTAAAAGCCATTTTCACGGGTACTAGATATACAGAAGAAAAGAAAATACTGATGGATAAGAGATCCTAGATTCTGTGAAAAGATTGGGATTCTGAGCAGAGTTGAAAGTGATAGGTATACACTGCGATAAGTGAGAAAGGTACCTTTGGATTTACATCACCACAAAGAAGCCTGCTCACTCCTTTCAAAATGAAGCCTGAAGTAAAATGGGTAGTGGGTAGTGATAAAAAGAAGGAGCCAGTTTTTAGTGACATACCCAGCAGGTAGACTAGATCTAGTTTCTGATTAGATGTTGGTACTGTAAGGAATGAGCACCCGAGGCTGACTCCAGAATACCTGGTCTGGATGACTAGGGAATTCAGGAGGCAAAATAGACTTAGTAGGATAATGATGGTAAAAACAAGTTGTGATTCTGAAATTCAGCTGGGTATGAGAACAGGAATAAAATAGAGTCTGGCGGTAGTTAGTCCTCTAGGCTGCCAGTCCCATCAGGTAATACACAATGTTTATCTGACTATCATCAGAGGTCAGCCCAGTGCCGGGCAAAGAATGGATTGGGGTTGAGGGTCCTAGATACTTGTAGAATGAGGAGCACATCTAAAGGAATTTATAAAGAAGCATGAAAAGGAGCACTTGAGAGTTTTAAGGCAAAATAAATGACTACGTAGTTGAATTCAGCAGAGAGGTCAATTAAGATGAAATAAATGTGTTAGATTAGGACAGTTCTTCGTAAGGACAATTTCAACTGTAATAAATTAAGGTGGGAATGGAAAGTGAAGAAGTAGAAACAAGGGGTAGACTTCTCTTAAAATAATTTTGTTAACTAATATCTTTTAGTGTGAAAGGGAAAGTATTAAGAGAGTATAAAATTTGTCCCTGAAAACTTACATCTTAGTTTATATGAGTTTACTGAATTGGAGGTAGAACCTGTAAAGTATGAGGGGAAAATGACTTGTAATTTAGAAGATATTTAGCAATAAATTTGTATGCATAGAGAGAAAGTTGCTCCTTTTGAAAGTACAATAGAAATTAAAATCAAACAATAGGCAAAAGAAAATATTTGCACCAGTGATAATAGGTAAAGGATTATTAGTGGTCATTTAAAAACAGAAAAGGAAATACTAGGAACTGGGGTGAACAAGAAAATATTTTACATTATTTGATTTATAATTAATAAGTAATCATAGAATAACATTCAATCTCACTAGCAGTAAAAATGTATAAATTAAGGCCACATTAGATAATGTTTTTGTCATATTATCAAGAACTTTAAAATACTTAATATCCCATTGTTGACCAAGAACTCAGTGAGTAATCTCATATAATCGATGGTAAATTGGTGAAAGCTCTTAAAACTATTTGACCAGATAGATTATATTGAATTTCTCAAAATATTTCTAGTTTCAGAGATGATATCTTTAATTCCACCTGAAAAACGGATCAATTAAATAGATAATTAGAAACCTATCATGTAACAGGTTGGTACATCATAGTGTATAACCACTAATATGTTTAGGATGAGATTTCCATTACATAGAATACATTTGTTATTAACTAATGGAAAAGTAGAATGCATAGAATACATACAATTTTATGTAGACAAGACCCAAAAAAATCTATTAAAGAAAGAACTACAAGTAAATGCCTTAAAAATATTATCCAAAGGTTATCTTTGGATAGTGGGATTTTTGTGGATGTTCTTTCTTTTTGTTTTCTTTTTGATTTTTTACTTTTCTGTATTTTCAAAATTATCTATAATAAGAATGTATTCCTTTTATAATAAAAAGTTTAACAATTTGTTTAAATAAAATCATTCAAATTTCTGTTTTGAAGAAAAGGAGCATATATAGACAGCAGTAACTAGGGGACAGCAGGAATCAAAGGCAAGACCTTTTTTCTTAGGTTATGATTCCAGAAATTCATGAAGCAAGACCCAGAAAAGTAGGAAAGGACAGGAAGTAAAGGAGTTTGAGTTCTGCAGGTAAAATAATGCCTCTTCTACAACTGAAAGATTTTACTGGACAGCCTGACTGCATCCATTAAGTAATCCAAATCACCATTATTCTTCCTGTGTGAGATGCTAAAAACAGAACTTCTTCTACAAGTTTAAAAAAGTTAATCTTATTTTCCTCTTCTCAATGACGGGAGTAATCCTGAAATGGTTTAGCCAAAACGGAATCAATTTCTTCAGTATGTAAATTACAGTATCTTCAAGTACATCTAGCCAACTTCACCAATATGCTTGTTCTATTTATTATACTGAGCACACGCCAAACTACCAATCTATGCCTTAGGGTGAAAATGGGTAATATGAACTGGACCCTTACAGTGAAATCTCTCATCTTTACTCAGGGATTGTTTTTTAGAAATTTAGCTGAACTCTGATGTAAAACCACTTAAGTTTTATGGAGTGTTATCATAGAGTTGAGGAAAACTTTCCGAAATGGGTACTGTAAAAAGCGACTATTGCAAGTATTTGTCATTATTTTAAAAAACAAAAAGACACAGATAATTTTTATTTTTAGCTAAAAATATAATTGTTACAAAAGAATTCTCTATACATATCAAGAGTAGGTAAGTTCCTAGCTATGGGCTCAGATGAGTATCAGTGGCCACTGAGTCTTCACTTTTTTCTATCACTGCACTTATGGGTCCAACGTTTGATCTGGTCAAGAAAGGTAAATAAAAGGCTGGGACTCTGCCAGGGAAAAGACTTAATGCTGTGCAGTAACCGGAAGTGGCAATGCCAAAGGTTCCCTCTGTTGGAGTCTCTATTATAGTTTCTGTATATCTATATGACCACTACCAGAATGGTGTCTGTTCGTGATTCAGTGGTCAGTCCTTGCATGTGAAGTAATTGTTCTTTCAATAGAGCAGATATGGAGGGATTGGCTTAAGCTCAGGATGTGAAAGATATGGCCATCTTAGAAACATAAGGTGGCATGAGAAGCAATATCAAGTTAACTTTGCTAAGTAACACTGGGTCTAGAGAAATAAACATGCTGATTTTTACCTTTTCTAAGAATTGGCTACAGTATGTCTTTGAACTAGAGTCATTTTGCTAATTTCAGCAGCAACTTTTAAGAAAAAAAGACATGGTAGATGTATCGCCCCCAGCTTGTTCAGACAGATACTAACCTTGTATGTATATGTATGACTGTGTGTGGCACATGTACCAAGCATTCAAAGCAGGCCTTGCACCGTGCTTCATTTGTTTCCCAAACAACTTACAGGTATGCGGTGACTTTTCTGTGTACAAAGATCTATAGTGAAAGAATTAATAAATTAAGATATCAAATCTTAGGTTTTAAATTATAGTATTCTTGTTAGTTTGAGTACCATGAGTTAGTTTTCAAGAGGTACCTGTCTCTGGTGAATACTGTCAGTCAGTCCTACCAAGCTAATCAGTCCCTAAACATGATAATGCCTCCAAAAAAGATCTAGTCCATGGAGGAAGGCTCTAAGACAGCAGGTCTTTGGTGTAATTCTGAAATGCATGTCATTGTCATAGTAGAAAATCTACAGATTTTTTTTTAAATTTTATTTATTTATTTTTTTCAGTGTTACAAGATTCATTGTTTTGCACTACACCCAGTGCTCCATGCAGTACGTGCCCTCCTCAATACCCACCACCAGGCTCGCCCAACCCCCACCCCCCTCCCCTCCAAAACCCTCAGTTTGTTGCTCATAGTCCACAGTCTCTCATGGTTCATCTTCCTCTGGTCCCCCCCCGCCCCGTTCACCCTTCCCTTCCTTCTCACAATGCCCTCCATGTTTTTCTTTACGCTCAGCACGTAAGTGGGACCATAAGGTAATTGGTTCTCTCTGCTTGACTTATTTCACTCCGCATAATCTCTTCCAGTCCCATCCATGTTGATACAAAAGTGGGATATTCGTCCTTTCTCGTAGATGCATAATATTCCATTGTGTATATGTACCATATCTTCTTTATCCATTCATCTGTTGAAGGGCATCTTGGTTCTTTCCAC
>CM053611.1:80555074-80591824 GCA_028646535.1 Procyon lotor
GAGGTACATGTGGCCCTTCTTTGTAATGCATCTGCTTCCTTGGGGTAAATACCCAGTAGTGTGATGGCAGGGTCATAGGGTAGCTCTATTTTTAATTTCTTGAGGAATCTCCACACTGTTTTCCAAAGTGGCTGCACCAGTTTGCAATCCCACCAACAGTGTAAGAGGGTGCCCCTTTCTCCACACCCTCTCCAACATTTGTTGTTTACTGTCCTGTTGATTTTGGCCATTCTAACTGGTGTAAAGTGGTATCTCAGTGTGGTTTTGATTTGAATCTCCCTGATGGCTAAAGATGATGAACAGATTTTTTTTAAATGACACAAATGTATAAATTTTATATATAAATATCAGGATTGGATTTTTAATTTTCCTTTTTTCTTTTTCTTTACTCTTTTATATTTGTTACTTTATATTCTTACCTTGTATAATTTCTCCCCTTGCATATTTTCCATATACATTTAATTGTGCTTCCTCATCTCCTTTTCTGAAATGGCTACTCTGGCATAAGCACAGGTTCCCTAAACCTTACGTAATTATATTCCTAGCTTAAAATATTGTATTATCTTACACAGACCAAGCTGTTTTATATACAAAATTTAAACTCTGTTTTAAATACTCTCAATATAATTTATGAATTCTATGTATTTATAAGGTTAGTGTAAGAACAACTGGACTTTAAAATAAGCATGAAAAGACATCATAGTGGACAGATACTCTTTTTATACTAGAATTCTACTATCTAGCAAAAATAATTCTTTGAATTTTTAATTTAAAAAAAAGCAAGTCTTATAAGATGTTGGCTACATTGAAACATTTTCTTTATTTCTAAAAATAGGTGAGCTTGAAACTCAAGCAGGAAATTACTTAATGTGTAAGTGACTGATGTTTTTCTTACAGATGATTAAGCTCCCATGAATCAGTCTTTTTTTTCTTTCTTTTGATGAAATTGTTTGCCTAGACTGAACTACTTAGCCAAAATTTGATCTCTTTTAAATAACAAATAAAATTTCCATATTTTTCCCAGGTAAGGAAGAAGAACTTATCCACAAGGATGCCACTGCAAATGAAAAATTAGAAAGGAGTAAAGAATACACATACCAATGGCTTCACACACAGGTTGGGATTCATGAAACAACTAATTCGAGAAATATGAAATGGTGAGGTCATTTCCTTTAAATTAGATTTTTGTATTCTAAACATACCTTGAAAAATGAAACCTAGATTAATTGTGCTAAAGCAAACGTGACTTTATAGCCAAAGGCCAATATACCCATTGCCAGGTTATAAAAGGCCTGTTCTATAGAATAGATTTAATCACTCTTTATATTTTTCACCTTAAAATGTTTGAGAGTTCTGTTTCTGTAATGCTTAAAACCAACAGATGAACCACACAAATGATTCTACTTTATAGAATAAAATGCATGGTATCAATTAACTATTTATAAATATCATATGTATTGGAGGTTATATTTTATTTTGTGTCATTTCTATCATTTATTTGGCAGTTAAAATTATAATTCAACACTGTGCTTCACTTACAGTCATGTAACTAATTTCCAAAGATGTCTCCATGCTTCAGTTTCCTCTCCCTTATAGTGAGATGATAATATCTTATCTATCTCACAAGATAGAGGTGCCTCACAAGATTGAGGTTGTCAAATATTTATAACCTTAGTAACAAACAAAGAAACTTGAATATAATAGGTAATCAATTAATTTTTGTTACATTAATGTATGCATTAGTTTGCTACCACCATAACAAAATACTATAGATTGTATGGCTTAAATAACAGATTTATTTTCTCACAGTTCTGGAGGCTACAAGTTCAAGATGAAGGAGTTAGCAAGTTTGCTTTCTTTGGAGGTCCGTCTTCATGGTTTGCAGAGGGCCATCTTCTCACTGTGCCCTCACACAATCATCCTTCCATCTCTGTTGTCTATGTTTTAATCTTCTGTTCTTATACAGACACTGGTTATATTGGATTAGAACCTACCCTTATGACCTTATTTTACTTTAATTACCTCTTTTATGGCTCTATTTTCACATACATCACATTATGAGGTATTGAGAGTTAGGAATTCAACATATCAATTCTGATGAAACAAAATTCAGCCCACAGCTATGTGGTATAAAGCATATATATGCATAACCACTGAACCAAAGTTTTAGGGAAATATAATATTATTATTTATTATCCAGAATTATTATTATTATTATTATTATTATCCAGAATTATTATTATCCAGAATTATTATTATTATCCAGAAATAATATTTTTGACATAAATTTTCAAGACTTTCATTGTAGCTACATATATCCATAAAATAATAAAAAATAAAATAATAAAAAAGTGCTATTGTGAACACTTACTAAATATATAAATCAATATTGAATCTAAATGTAGATGATGCTTTGGAACTATTTCCAGGCATTGTATAAAATATAACCTCCAATACATATGATATTATGTAATAACTATTTAAATGACCAACAAATAAAATCCTACAGTTATGAAAGTTAAAACCTAATTTAGAAGCAGGTTAAACTATGTAAAAAATGAAATCTCTTTTTATAATATGTATAAATTGAAACTTTCATATGTGGTCAATTCCATCCATGTAATTCCTTTAAAAATATGGAAAAAGAAATGAAGAATGAAAGTGAAATTAAAACGGCATTTTATAATCTGGATTATTTTGTCTTATTTATTTATTTAAAAGATTTATTTATTTATTCATTCGACAGAGAGGAGAGAGATCACAAGTAGGCAGAGAGACAGGCTGGGGGGCGGGGGAAGCAGGCTCCCCGCTGAGCAGAGAGCCCAATGTGGGGCTCGATTCCAGGACCCTGAGATCATGACCTGAGCCAAAGGCAGAGGCTTTAACCCACTGAGCCACCCAGGCGCCCTATTTTGTCCTATTTAATTGTGAGCAAAGAAAGTAGGAATAAAGCAATCATCATTTAGGAACTTTTATCTTACTAAGTATTCCAATTAATATAAGCACAATTTCTTTTATGTTGGTATAATTCATTTTAGTGTAATAAGATGATATCCTTAGAACTATAAACAAATGGAAACATGGAAATTTGTATATATCTTTGCCTATACTTTATTTAGTATATTTATTTTATTTATTTAATAAAACTATTGTTTCCATTTTATAGATTACTAATTTCTCCCAAACTTTTCGCTGGGAATTACTTTCATATTCTTCTTCTACATTTATATAAAAATATAATTTTTGTTTTTGTCACTCTGCAGCAATCACTTCTTGCCTGAGTTAGATCCAGATGTACTTAATGGTGGAAGAGTTCAGCTTGTGGTAAGAAATATGTTTAAAGTTACAGAAAAATGTTGTACATATTCGGCCTCAGTAAATGTCACTTTAAAATATGTCCATAATTAGTGTAAATTATGAAAATATCACAACTCAATCTTTTTGGGGATAATCTCAAAATACTACATATTAAAATAATAACCTGTAATAATAACATGTTTTCTTGACTTGTAATATAACTTTAAAATCTGCTATTACTTTAAAATATTGAATCTGTATGGTAGATTTAAAAATATTAACATGCTACCGTATTTAAAATGGCTCTGAACAGGAATTGAGTAATGAACTTATTTACTTGAATATTTTACAACAGTAGGATACTGAGGGAAATACACTCTCATAAGTTAGAAAATTAAAACAGATAAAAATTAGCAAGTAATTATAAATCCAACCACTCTAAGTAATAAAGTGTAAATTACTGAAGCTTTAGGAACAACCAAGTTCTAAACATGGTGATTAGAGTGTAAGACTCCGTACAATACAACTGTATGTGCATTGCTAAAGTCAACTGTAATATAGGCTGTTAGAAGGAAGACTATGTTAATAGAAGGAGAATGGCCAATGTGGAGTCTAGAGAAATGGAGTCCACAAAACAAGAAATTTTCAGTGTGTTTCCAGAAATTTCCAGAGAAGAGGGTACCCTAACCAATGATAGAAGTGTATAGACCCCTTGGCACGTGAAGATGAATGCCTCAGGTGACCCTAACTTTATGACATCTTCCATTTATATCAACCAATTAATACTCCTTGCTCAGATTCTACATTCACAGAAACCTAATTATAATTTAGCCTGCCACATAGAATTTAGCATAAAAAGATAATGCACTATCTAATATATCTAGTATGATGGTATCCAGAGCAGTTATATTCATGATTCTCATGAACAATTCATTCAAGCAGTTTTCCTGAAGAGGAGCAAAATTAGGGTAATAGTTAAAATTGATGTGTTTGTGAAAGTATTTATAGAACCTATGCACAGGTTTGAAATAATCATAAGCAAATATTTCCTTGAATTTTAATACAGACTCATCTGGCAGAGTGGCATGTCGATTGCCCCAGGAAAATTGATATTTCAAACAATGAACACCATGCATATTACTAACAATTGCACACAGAGTGTTGAATTGCCACTTTGGAGCAGAATGGGGAATATAAATGTGCCAAGGAATGCCAGGATAAAGAAACTGATATTAATATTGAATGATTATACTTCTAAAAATGAATGCAAACAGATTAGGTAGATTTCTAAATTAAAGTGGTTCTATGGGGGGGGTGTCTGGGTGGTTCAGTTGGTTAAGGATCCAACTCTTGATCTCAGCTCAGGTCTTGATCTCAGGGTGATGAGTTCAAGCCCCACATTGGGCTCTATGCTGGGCATGGAGCCTACTTTAAAAAAAAGATGGTTCTATGAGATTAATGCTTTGACATTAATCTCCTTCCATATCCCACTATATTATTCTACATTCAAATATATGACAATGACATAGCAATGATAAATGCTTTTTTGATATTGAAGAGGTGCAGGTAAATACAAAAACAAAGTAAATGATAGTAGAACAGAAATGAGTTTTTTGTTTGTTTGTTTCTGTTTTTTTGTAAATGGAGGTAGGAGAAGGGATTAAAGACTTATATCAAAAGGATACTGGACTAACTGAATGCCCAGAGTAGAAATATTGCAGTCTTGGGAATGTGTTGAGAAACTGGAGGCAGATAATTGTACAACTGGGACCAGGCCATAACTAAAAGTAAAATTAAAGGAAAAAAAAATCTGCAACTGCTGCCACTTTTCCTCCAGGACATAAGGAAAACCCATAATAAAAGGATAGAAAATTATGAAACAAAAATGATCAAATTTTAATTAAAACCATTATGAATATGTAAATAAGCCTACTATAAATTTTGTCTATATAAAATATTACCATTGAAATAAACTATGGACTGAACACCATAAAAGAGAGACATAGTGAATTGAAAGATTATCTACAAAGGAATAATAATTAAATTGATAGCTGACATTATATCAGAAACAATGCATACCAAAAAAGAGTGGAGTTACTTCTTAATAACAGAGATAGATATAAATATTATCCAGAATACTCTCCACTAACCTTAAAGAGTAAGAATAAGATATAATAAAACATTCTGGATTTTGAAATTCTGGATTTTGAAGAAGCTAATAAATAACATCTCTGTCTTCCAAATAAGATCAAAGTATTTTATGTAGTAGAAATGAGAAAAATGAAAATAAGATATCATTTTACTTATTTCCAAATATATATCAGAAGACATGCCATAGGCCATACAATCGTATTGCTGATTAACTTTATCCCCCAAACTCCAGGATTTTTCTGTGGGAGATAGTCCTAGTTCAGGTTCTCTAGGAAACATGTTCTGAGATTCTCACTTGAGTGCAGGACATTTGTTTGAGAAGGCCTGCAGAAGCAACTCCTTTGAGGGGTGAAAGAAGCATAATTGAGCAGAGAGAAAGGTACAATACAATAGAGTTGCAGCAGAGGAAGTGAGCTCCAGTGGTGCAAAGGCCCTTCTAAGTTGTCCCAGCTTGAGGCAAGAGGATTAGGCTCTTATGCTCCTGCATCTCCTCACGAGAGGGTGTGGTTTGGGCAAGACAGCCATCTTTAGCTAAGAACAGTTTCCAGAGAGGTATTCAGCTAAGAGCCATACTTTTCAGCAGCTGAGAGAATCTGACTCAGTTGTTAAAAGTCATCTGAGTGGCATAAGATAATATCCACTCTATTCAGTAAGTTTATTGTTCATAGATGCAACAACTTAGCATATAAAATGTGTCAACTGTCTCCAAATAAATCTATAAAGTAAAACCAATTCGAACCAAAACTAAAGCTGCTCTTTTAGGAAACTGAAAAATCTCATTCTAAAATGTGTATTGATGAATAAGAACCCAATATTACATAAGTCAACTTTGAAAAAGAGCCAACCTGAATCATAAGATATAAAGACTTAGTATAAAACTAAACTTTGTGGTAGAGATAAACAGATCAATGGATATGAATAGTTAGTTCGGAAATAGACCTGTGACTATATTGAAATATGATATATAATAAAGGTGGGAAAGGTCAAATAGAATTCAGTAAACTCACGTTGAAAAGCAGGGCTGTATATAAGCCATACACACCATAATAATCAAATGGAATTTAAAAGGTTTGAAGACTCAAATGTGAAATATGAAGTTATAAAATTGATCAAATAAAATAATTGAGAATATATTTGCAAAGTTACAGTAAAGAAATACTTTCTTAAAAGACACAAATTATATGGCAAAAATTTTTGTGATTGACTTGACTGTTTTAAATTAAGTATTACTTCCTATGAAGGATTTTATAGAACAAGTTAACAGACAGATTACAGATATGAACAAATTATTTTCAGTGCCTAAAACTAACAATAGCTTAGGGGCATCTGGGTGGCTCAGTCGGTTAAAGCCTTAGCCTTCAGCTCAGGTCATGATCTCAGGGTCCTGGAGCCCCTGCATGGGGCTCTGCTCAGCGGGGAGCATGCTTCCCCCTCTCTCTCTGCCTGCCTTTCTGCCTGCTTGTGATCTCTTTCTCTCTCTCAAATAAATAAATAAAATCTTTAAAAAAAAAAAAGAACAAATAACAATAGCTTAATATCAGGATATAAAAACAACTTCTGCAAACAAATAATGTAAAGTCGGGTAACCTAATGAAAAAGAAATATAAATACAATAAAAAAAACATACATAGACAGTTTACAGGGATTATGACTAATGCATAAATGTATGTAAAGAGATGTTCAGTTACATGACCAGGGGAATAATAACTAAAACTAATAAAAATTAAAATTATTCTCATCAGAATAGAAAAAATTAGAAAACTGGGTAATGCAAAGTGCTATCAATAATGTCAAAATACTGATGTACAGCCAAAGTAAAAGCTGGTACAATCATTCTGGAAAGAAATCTGTCAGAATTTATTAAAGTAGGTCTTTGTACAATCTATCGTGTATTAGCAACAAACTTTAATTAAAAGTATTCTATTCACTGCAATGTAAAAAACAAAATTTTTTATATAAAAATATTTAAGGATAATGTTAACATTAAGTTGTGCAAGGCTCTCATAATGATAACTATCAAATATTGCTTTAAAAAAATCAAAGAGGGGTGCCTGGGTGGCTCAGTTCTTAAGCTTCTTCCTTCAGCTCAGGTCGTGATCCCAGGGTCCCTGGATCAATCCCCGCATCGGGCTCCCTGCTCAGCAGGGAGCCTGCTTCTCCCTCTCCCATTCTCCCTGTTTGTGTTCCCTCTCTTGCTGTGTCTTTCTCTGCCAAATAAATAAATAAAATCTTTTTAAAAAATTAAAATTAAATTAAAAATAAAGAGATATACTCGTGAGTAATAAAGACTCAAATTGTAATATGTCAATTCTCAATGATCTGTAAATTCAACAGACTTTAGAAAGCTTTTTAGTAGAAATGGACAAATTTTTAAATGCATATGGAAATGCAAAAGATCTAGAATAGTCAATATAATCTTGGAAAAAAGGACTCACACTACCTAATCTCAAGACTTGCTATAAAGCCCCAGTCTGTAACCAAGACTGTATGTTATGTGCAGAAAGACAGAAAAATCAATTAACGGAAAATAATAGAGAGTACAGAAAATACCACACTTATAAGGTTAGTTGATTTTCCTTAAAGGTACTAAAACAATAAAAGAGGAAAGAATAATTTTTTCTCAACAAATAGTGCTGGGCAACTGTATACAGGGAAAAAATGAATCTTGATTCCTATCTTACATCTTAAAAATGAATTTGAAATAAATTATGGGCCTAAATGTAGCTGCTAAAATTCTAAAATTTCTCAAAGAAAATAAGATATTTTCAAAACCTGGGGAAGGCAATGATTTTTTTTTAAATAGAACACAAAAAGCATAAATCAAAAAAGATAAATTGTACTTCAGATTTAAAGCATTTGTACTTAAACATAATTAGGAAAATAAAAAGAAATGAAAGTCAAATACATCCTTGGAGAAAAACTTGTATTTTCTTTCTCTTCTCCTTCTTCTCTCTCTCTCTCTCCCTCCCTCTCTCTGCCCTCCACAGCCCTCTGCATGCAAACAACCTCTCCCCCACATATACACATCTAATAAAGGTTTTGTATCCAGAATATATAGAAAAAAACTCACACAATCAATAATGTAAAGACAAATACTTCATGTTATTCAAAAATGGTAAAGGTTTGAGAGACTTCACAAAGGAAGATATTTGAATGGTTAATAAGCACACTAATTTAAATTGAAACAAAAATGAAACACTACTACACAATACTAGAATGGTTAAAATGTAAAAGCCAGAAAGCACAATGTGGGCAAAGATATGGAATAACTAGAATTCTCATAAATTGCTGGTATAGTGAAAAATGTAAAAACCATATAGGAAAATAGGCACTTTATAAAGTTATAGATACTCCTACTCTATGACCTATTAATTCTACTCCCAGATGTTTACTGAAAGGAAATGAAAACACATGTCTTCATAAAAACCTATATGAAGGGGCGCCTAGGTGGCTCAGTGGGTTAAAGCCTCTGCCTTCGGCTCAGGTCGTGATCTCAGGCTCCTGGGATCGAGCCCCGCATCAGGCTCTCTACTCAGCAGGGAGCCTGCTTCCCCCTCTCTCTCTGCCTGCTTCTCTGCCTACTTGTGATCTCTCTGTCAAATAAATAAATAAAATCTTTAAAAAAAAAAAAACCTATATGAAAATTACATAGCAGTTTTGTTGATAAAAACCAGAAAAAATGCAAACAGCATAAATGTTTATCAACAGCAGAATGGATAAACTGTGGTATATTCATACAATGGCATACCTACTCAGAAATGGAAAGAAATGAACTCCTGATACATACAGCAACATAAGTGAATACCAAAAGCAATAGAGTGAGTGAAAATACTGTATGATTGTATTTATGTTAAGTTCAAGAGCAGAGAAAACTAACCTCTCTGTGGTGAAATCAGAACAATTGTTGCTTCTGAAGATAAATTACTGGAAAGGGGTACAAAGCAATCATTTACTAGTTCTATTAGTCAGGGGCCACTAGAGAAACATCAGTAGGATATCTATAAATGTATTTATCTATTTCTAATATATAAAATCTTATATAAAATCTCTTTATATATGTATACAGAACTTAGAATAGCCAGTGCAATCTTGAAAAACAACAAAGAAGAGTCATACTACCTGATTTCAAGACAACCAGATTTGGCCTTTAACTTAAACCATTGGCCCTCTGGTCTATCTATCTATCTATAGAATTGAGAGAGAGAGAGAGAGGTATATACATATATATATAAAGATTTTATAGATTTATGTATTTATTATAAGAAATTATATATTATTTATTATAAGGAATTGGCTCACTTCATTATGGAGGCTAAGAGGCTAAGAAGTCCTGTGACTTGCAAGCTGGAGACCCAGGAGATCCTGCAGACCCTGGAGCTACCCTGATGGTATAGCTCCAGTCTGACTCTGAAGGCCTGAGAACCAGGAGAACCAATGTTATAGGTTCTAGTCTAAGTTTAAATGCCTGATAACCAAGATAGCTGATAGCATAAGATCCAGTCCAAGTCTGAAGGCCTGAGAATCGGAAATACCGATTGTGTAAGTTACAGTCTTAAAACAGAAGACCTATGTTCCAGCTTCATCTGTCAAGCAGAGAGAGTGAATTTTCCCTTCCTCCACCTTTTTGTTCTATTTAGGCCCTGAGTGGATTAGATGATGCCTGAGAGGGGAATCTGGTATAATCTGCAGATTCACATGCTAATTTCATCAGAAACACCCCAAAAGACACACCCAGAAATAATGTTTAACCAAATATCTCAGTACCTGGGGCCCAATCAAGTCAACACAGAAAATTAACCATCACAGTAGTCATCTGTAAAAAGTAACTAAATTGGACAGTGAAATTAGAAAATAAACAAAATGAACAAAGAGACTATCCAGATAGAAATAAGCGTATGAAAAGATGTTAAACATTATGAATCACTAGGAAAATTGTTAATGCCACTATATAATATCACTATACACCTATTAGAGTGATTAAAATAAAATACCATACAAAGTGCTGACAAATAATGTGAAGCAACTGGATTTCTCATACATTTGCTGAGAATGGACAGCCACTTGAAAAAAACCCGTTGATTTCTTATAAATTTAAATATATACTTATATGACTCAACAATTCTGCTCCTAGGCATTTTTCTTAGAGAAATAAACTTATGTTCATTTACAAACCTGTACACAAATGTTCACAGTAGTTTTATTGATTTTCAAATCTTGAGTCTTGTAGTTAAAACCTCGTTAGCTAGCAGGAGGGTCCCTGTGTTGTTACCATGTTTTTCCTTGTTTTGTAACTGATCTCACCAAAACTGCAATATCGCTTTGGTATTTCCCCTTTATTCTTGACTGGCTCTTTTTAAGTCTTAATATTGATGGAGCTACTCTAATGGAAATAACGGACATGTGCTTCTGTACACTAACTGAAATAAAGTTCAGAAAGAATATATAATGTTTTTCATACCAATCACAAGTATAAAACGGAAGCCAATTATTTTTATTTCACTTTTAAACGTTTTCTACTGAGGTCTTTTGACAATACAATTGTGTCAGTTAGCCAGGTACATCAAAAAGTGATTGACATAAAATGGTTTCTATTCTGAATTCATCAATAGCCAACTTGCTTACTTAACAATGAGAAGTCCATGCTTGTGACAGTGGGAAGAATTTGGGAAAGGGAATGTAAAGGAGAAGGGCGAAGATCTGAGTTTGAAAGAGAATGATCTTTAGGTTCTGTTTTCATGGGATTTTGTAGCCCATCAGATGGGGATAGCTTTTTAAGTACAGTGATGGTTTTATGGCTTTCTTTTGCTCTACTTAAATTTTTCTCACATCAAACATTCGGACAGTGCTTTCTCACAAGATTTCAAGCATCCCGTGGTTTGGGTTAAATCCCAGTTATTTTGAGACTGCTTTGCTTTCCATCATGGCATTTTCCCTTACTGCGGGGTTGAATTCTGATAACTTGGTACTTAATGTTATTAAACTTTATGTAAAATAATATTTTATAAGCAAGAAGTGTTCTTCAACTTTTAAGTTCAGTCCCAGGTAGTAATAAAAGTTCAGATGGTAATTTTAGATGTGATCAATTATTTAATCTTTATTAGTCCTTAAAATAATATATCTTGAAATTTATTTATATTTATAATCACCCTTAAATTATACTTAATGTCTAATATTTTTATATTAAAATGGTTTTAATGAGAAGGTAGAGATCTTTTGTGACTTTGTAATATATAAATATGAGATGGAAGGCCCTTTAGGGAATATTGTTGAGAAGACTAATAGTTTTAACTGGTAAAATGTAAATTTTGCAGAAAATAATCCAATATGACGTTTCTAACATTCAATTAAGAGTTAAATAATATACTTGGTAAATAAATGATGTTAAGCTGTTTAAAGTTTCATCAGTTGCCTTTAAGATTGATTTTCATCAAAATTGCTGTACTAAAAGGTTTTCTTTTGTTGTACACACTCAAATCGCAAACCTCAATTTTAAAATCGGCTCTTATTTGCAAAAAATGCTTTGACATAGTGCATTTGTTCTGCCTGGGCAGCCGTAAAGGATTGTGGTATCATTTTGAAGAAGGTTGTTTGACAGAGCCTGTTTGTTTATTTGGGGTAATGTGAGCTGCATTCAGAAAATGCCATATTTTGTTTCATGATTGTATACATTCTCTCCCATTGCTCCCAGGCAAGACTTGTAAGCAGAGAAGACACGGATTTAGACCTTTTTTCCATGACCAGTGGAAGTGCTTTGTCTGTGAAGAGAGAGAAAAAAAATCAGGCACACAGACACTCTGCGGGATCTTCAAGTAAGTTGTGGTTTCCTTCAGAATTAATTTAGAAATCACAAACGAATTGATGGAACGTAATGCCAACAAGCATTCTTTTATAGATAAGGGGTAGGATGCCAGCAACCAGGACTGCCTCAAAGTGTGTGTTTGAATTGCTTTCTTTCTTTAAATGTCTTCTTTTGATATAAACCAGATTAAATTATTTACAAAACTAACACCATCAATTTTTTAAAATTATATTCTGTGACTCAGTGTTCTACTCCCCCACCAGCCATGAAGTATATTGAATCATATGATCATTGAATTCTAAAGGAACCTTTTTGGCTAATTGTAAAAGGTTGGATTTATATATCAAACTAGTGTATTTTGGCCTTTTTTCATCTATTTAATTGATATAGGTAACCTTAACTTTTAAAGGCAACTTTTTAAAATAGCAGATTTTAGATAATAATACTACACTGTCAAAACTCTGCTTTAAAAACTATTTCTGCTGAGTAGATGGCAGTTTATATTTATTAATGATGACTTTTTACACTTGTAAACTTGTCACACACATCTATTATCTTTAATATGATTTCAATAAGATTTCATTGCGGTTATTAACTCTGAAAAAATAAACATTTAAAAATACTTGTATCTTGTGGTAATAGAGTCTAATTTTTTCAAACTCTTCATATACCCTTGAGGTTTTGAAATATCTGCTAAAATGTTTTGGTAATTAGTATAAAAGATGTTTTATTTGATATCATATTTTGTTAATTTCCCCAAAGTATAGTGAACCTCAAAAGTTCCACATATTAACTTACACTTTATTATAAGTATTAAATTTTTTTGAAAAAAATTTTATTACTCATTTACTTTTTTTTTAAGATTTTATTTATTTATTTGACAGAGAGAGAGAAAGAGAGAGAGAGAGACAGAGACAGAGCACAAGCAGGGGGAGTGGCCAGGAGAGGGAGAAGCAGGCTCCCCACTGAGAGAGAGCCTGATTTGAGGCTTGATTCCAGGACCCTGGGATCATGACCCAAGCCAAAGGCAGACACTTAACCAATTGAGCCACCCAGATGCCCCACAAAGTTAATATTTGATTCAATGTGAAAAATTCAAATTATCCAAATTGGTGCTCTTTCACTTTTTATCCAGGCATGTGGTATTATTGGAGTCTAGTTATTTAAATCCATTAATATATGCAAGTTCATTTTGATAAATTTTAATTTGGTCTTGAAATAATTATTTTAATATATCTAATTTAAAAATATTCCAGACTTCAAAGTTCTTAGAGTGCTTGAATTTTCTTTCCTTGATTATAAAATCTGATCACAAAAGGTTGCTCTAGTCAATATGGTTAAGAAAGAAACATTTTATATTTTAGATTTATTCACTAAGTAAAATTATTGATCTAACATAACATTTTTTCATTATTAACATAATTTGTTAATTACATCAACTTTCAAAATATATATTATATTCAGAAGAAATCAAGCTGTGTTACACATAATAATGAATAATGTTATTTCCATTTTAAGCATTGTATATCATGAACCCATAATCTATCATTTTGGAACAGTGTACAAAACAAAGGAATTGCCTTGTCACATTACAGAATATCAAAGTTTCTATATAGAATGTATCATCTGACTATTAAAATATAAATAGCTCAATAAATCAGCAACTATCCTAAAATGCACAAGCTTTATCTCTCACTTACATGACATCAAATATAGATTTTAGAGAATACAAGATCGTTATATGGAGTTAATTTTTTAAATAGTCTTATTTTCTTTTTAAATTTTAATTCCAGTATAGTTACCATACAGTTTTATATTAGTTTCAGACACACAATATAGTGATTCAACAACACATTCTCTAAGGAACTGTACAAACCATTATAGAAAAATAGAGTTTTTATTCAATAACAGAATGATTATGAATAAAATGCCACTTACTAAATTATTGTAGTTACTAGTTTACTACAATATCTGTATACTATAATGGTAAAGTGTGGGCTCTGTCATCAGTTTGCCTGAACTTGTACCATGACAATTTCCTCATCCTTAAAATACAAATGCTAAGACAAGTACTATACCTACCTTGAGGAGTTGTCGTTGGGATAAAATATTAAGCATATAAAACAATATCTGGCACAAAAAGGGCACTTAATAGTCTTTATAATTGCCACCTACACATAACCGTAAAGAAGAATCATTTGAAGTAAAATACTAAAGTCACTAGTATCTAGCGACTTGACCTAATTAGCTCAGCCTATAAGAAACCTACTCTTAATAGTTACTTAACTAAAAAACTTGGAGTAGCTTATTATCCTCAGAAAACTTTAACCATCAATGTCCTTGGGTCCTAGGCCTCCATGGCCCTGGGCCAACCACGTACAGCTTTGGTATTTTGAAAGCTCATTTTCCTCCAGCTTTTTCTTTCTCTTAAAAAACTTGTCACCTTATTAAAACTAAAGTATTTCTTTTAGCTTTGCAAGCCAAATCTAGAGAGTAGTTTATGGGCTGCAGCTATAAAACTCTTTCGGCCTTTGAACTTTTCTAGATCTTTCTCTTTCTCTATTGCTATAATATTTGTATCATGTATTCTGTGGAATCAGATAAAGTCAGGTTTAAAATCCCAGTTCCACTATCACACATAAGTTGTGTGACCCTAATTCTAAGAACAAGTTAACTCTCTGGAAAATGGGAATAATAATGTCCATCTCAAAGAGTTTGGGTGAGGAAGAAATGAGTAAAAATATAAGTAAAGCATGTGATACATTGCCTAGGATATAATAAGTACTTGTTTATATTATTTTTGTTTTATGTTTTATGTTGCTGTTGCATAATTTTAAGCAACTTCAAAGTAGAATTGTCTGTCTTCTCTGTGTGTCAGATAATACTGAACAGCACACTTTCAGCATCACGCCAGTCATCGCAAGCAAAACTGTCTTAGAGAATTTCCTAAGTTCTCTTCCCTTTCCTTTTAGGTCTTTCTGCTTTCTTATAAAAGGCCAAGACAGTCTTCTGCTACATGGCCTTCTAATCTAAAAGATGAAAGAAGTCACGTTCTTATTTTTTAAATGCCATTTACAAAATTAGTATGCAAATAAATCCCTCATTTAGACAATATTTAGACAAAATATTTGATTTCCTTAAATGATTTTGGTTTTCTCAATTAAATTTTCCATTCAGTACTTAAAGGATGCATTATAATAATAATAATAATTTTACTGCTATAACAATTTATAGTTTTACACATTTATTTTAATGATCTTTTCTTATTTATACTAATTATTTTTCTCTGACAGCTAATATAAATAAGACTTAGAGTTTATTTACTCTGCCTTGGCCCAAAAAATTTATCAAGGAAAAGGCACATCTTGAACCCATCTTTTCTTATTCCAAACCCAGCGCTATTTTTCTTCCATGCACTAACATATAATAGCTTAACTGTAACAATAGAACATAATTAATGTAGTTCTTATGCATTTACTAAATGGTCACTGCTCGCTATATGCCTAGTTTAGGTTCCCAAGTGTCTCCTCCTAATAATTTCTGCACGTTCTAGAACGTACTCCATTTCCAGATTTAGCTAGGGATAGAGAATCCACGGTACCTCTGTAATAGTGCATATTCAGCCCGAAGTCAATTACTTCTTTAAGTATATCTAATTCTCTTGAATATAAGCCCTTTTAGTATGGTACTAAATTTTCTGTATATGGAAAAATGTATTTCTTTTACAAGTGAAGCAGCAAATGTAGTTAAAGTGCATGAGAAGGGCTTCTCAGAGGCAAATATTTGATTTGTACCTGGAATGACATTTGGGATGTAAGTAAGGAAAGAAGTGGAAGAAAACCATCTTAACAAAAGCAAAGGATAAAATAATAATATATGTTTGTTGAACATTGAACACTATGTCTGGACCAGAGCGTGTACATACTGAAGTAATACAAAATAAGATTTAATTAAAGATGAAACTTAGTTTCAGGAAAGCTTTAAAGTAGAATTTTGAAGGACTAGGTCTCTCGCAGGGAGGAAAATCTCTCTCAGTAGTGCTAATCAGACTTCCTTTCAGATTTTATTGGCCACAACAGTATCCTACTGATTTTTTTATGTTTATTGTTTATTCTCCTTCTCCCCTGCTAGCATGTATGTTCCAGGAGGGCAGGGAATTTAATGTAGAATCCTAGGTACCTAAAACAGCTCCCTGGCATGCAGGCCCTGTAATGTATATGTAATGAATGAATTAATTGATGGCTGACTGACTGACGAATGAATGAATGAATGAATGAATGAATATGCTCCACTATGAAGCAGGAAATGTCAGATAAGTGCTAGTAAGAAAAGTATGTGGCATTTTACTACTCCACAGTGGGAGGCAGGCTGTTCTGACAAAGAAGGAGGGTAAAAGATTAACTCTTTTATTATAGCTAACATTTAATTAGCTATTCTATGTTAGCACATGGAAGAAAGATAGCACTGGGTTTAGAATAAGAAAAGATGGGTTCAACAGTATCTGCTGAAGCTTCTAAGAACACCTGATTGGTCCAAAATCCTGGTATGTACAATCTATTCAAACACTAAGGGTTTTCTTCCAGGGAAGTCTTTCAAATAACTGATCATGAGATTCAGATTCCCATGGATCCAACCGACTTGAAGCAAATCCCGTCATTTGTTTAATCAAAAATATTTATGAGTGCTCTTGAAGGTTCAGTGCATCACACAGCTGAGAGACTGCTGAGCAACACCAGTATATCTCCGGACTTCATGGACTTTATAATTTATACAAATATATATTGTAACAGTCTGGGTCCAATCAGAAGACAACTATCATAGAGTAGGTTAAACAGAGAAAGTTAAATCTTATTATCTATGCTGGAGTATTATCCATATCAGCTATGATATGATGAGAATGGGTTCTGGTAAGGCAGAAGGTGGTTTCCCTTTGATTTTCCTGTGGAGAGGATAGCACGCAGATTATTGCTAGGCTGAAGCTGGGGGTTGCAGAGGAATCACGTTCTGGGACAGTGGCTCAGGCAGGCTGCCCCAGAGGTCCTGAACCCACAAGGCCAACACCATTCCCACCTATGCCAGAAATGGCAAAACCCTTCTTCTGGCAGCATCCCTTCAGCACCCTCTATTGAGAAAACTTAACATTTTTCTCACTTTAAAGGAGAAATGCTTAAAGAAATTCTTTTATCACAAAACATAATGAAGGGTGTATTCATTGCTTATAAATTGATAACTGTCATTTGTGCATGCACTAAATTACTACTCTCTGAATATAATCACTTATATGTGTGTATGAATTATATATCTTTTATGAATTATGATTTATATATAAATTGTTGTATATAGATATATATTTATATATACAAACGTATATATAATTATGTGAATTATATCTTTTTATATTATATATGTATATATATATAAAACATCTTTTCAAAAGTAAATTAGACTCACTGGTCTTCTCTTTAACACAATCACAGCTTGGACCAAATTAAGGCCTAGTATTATTTTGCTCATGGCCTCTTAAGCTAGGAAATATGCTTGGATGAGGAAAATTGCGAAAAAATTTTCACAATTGAGGGACGCCTGGGTGGCTCAGTCGTTAAGCAGCTGCCTTCAGCTCAGGTCATGATCCCAGGGTCCTGGGATCGAGTTCCGCATCGGGCTCCTTGTTCAGTGAGGAGCCTGCTTCATCCTCTGCCTCTGCCTGCCTCTCTGCCTACTTGTGTTCTCTCTCTCTCTCTCTGACAAATAAATAAATAAATAATCTTTAAAAAAATTTTTTCACAATTGAGAAGAATTGAGGAAAAGCATAAGAAGACCTCAAATTGTTAAGAGAATGTCATTCCATCATTCTTTTTCACTTTCTGCTAAATTTTAGGAGCGACTTCTAGCCTGTAAAACTATGTCATTAACTAGGGGAAATAACTAACTAAGGAATTACTTCATGTTTTTAAAGATTTATTTATTTGTGAGAGAGAGACAGAGAGAGACCATGGGGAGAGGGATCGAGGGAGAGAATCTTCAAGCAGACTCCCTGCTGAGGGCAGAGCCCCATATGGGGCTTGATCTCACCACGCATGAGATCACAACCAGAGCAGGAACCAAGAGTCTGACATTTAACCAACACAGCCACCCAGGCACCCCAGGAATGACTTTAATGAAATGTAACATAGCCCTGGCTAAACTAGAATTGTGAAGTCCAGAGGTAAGAAATAATATGCCAGTTGCATTTTTAAACACAGTGAGAGACAGTGTGGCATTATAAGAGTATGTGTTATGAGACTGGGAAACAGATTTCTAATCCTGGCCTGGCTCCTCACCAGTCTGTGACCTTAGTTAAGTGCTTTACAACTCCTTTGTAAATCTAGTAGGTAAAAGGCCGCCTGGAATAAAAGAAATTTGGAGTAGGCCAGATCTGAATCTAAACCCCATTTCTCACACTTGTGTTTTTGTGAGCTTGGATGAGATATTTCAGGTTTGGTTTGTCCCTTTAGAAAATATCATGAAAAATTAGATAAATATATAAATATGTATTTTTGCTCTCACGTGAAAAAAGATGGAAAAAAAATGTAAAAGAGACTCAAGAGTCCTGATAGCTTTAGAATTCCATAATTCTACAAATAGAATGATAAAACTTTGTGACAATTTCCCAATTAAAAAGCAATGGAAGCTATTATTTCTGATATAGTATGAAAATCATGTTTGTAACTGAAAATTTTGTACACACCATAATACTTATGGCTTTGATTTCAAATGCTTTCAAATTGTCTCTAATTATTTCGGCTAAGTATACTCAACTGAGATGGGAAAAAAATGTTTTCCAACTAAAGATCAGAAAAAAACTCTATTATCTATGAGAAATTATAACTATTTCATAAAGTCAAGTTGAATCTTAAAAAGCTACCAGTGATTCTGAAACTCAACATGCCTATTGTAAAAATTTGGCTTAAGGAGATTGTACTATAAATACTTAGTAGTGGGTATCTTGATGTCCTACTACATTTTTTTTTAATGTGAGAAAAGACAAAGAAAATTTCCTAATAAGAACTCAGTCAGCATTTCATAGGGTGTAAGTGGAAATGATCTTTAGCTTAATCCTTAGCTAGATGTTTGCTTTTTAGAAAGAAGTTGTTTGTAAATTTAATATTGAAGACACTAAAGAGGAAACTAGATATAGACATAGAGCTACAAAGTTATTTAATGACTAGGTTATCCTGAAAGTAATTAGTAAAATCTATGATGTTTTGTACAAATGTAAAACGTTATGATAGGAAAAACAAAGGAATAATGTTAGGCAGCTGTAATTTGTAGGAAAAATTTCAGGTTTTCCATTTATTAGATTTTGTGAAAGGTGGCCTTGCTTTTAAATCTGATTGTTCTCATGTAGAATATGAGAGAACCAGGGCTATAGTATATTCTGAAGTATGTTTTGAAGAGAACTCTAGTATATTTATAGGCCAAAACTAGAAGGAAAGAGAAGTAGTGTCTCTTTTTTTAAGGGTTCTATTTTTGAAGATGAGGTTAATATTAATAATATTTTATATTCACTTTGAATGAATTGTACCTTGGAAGTGATTTGTGACAGTCTTATTCAATGAACATTTACTGATTACTTAATATATATTAGATAGGGCTCTGTGCTATAGGTATAATTTCAAATTCAGTTCAAATTCAATTAAATATCAAAATTCTAAACTTTTTAAAAATACAGGTCAGCCTATCTTAGAATTATACTTAATATAGCAAAATTTTAAAAAGTGTAGCTTAAATTCCACATATGAATAAAATCATATGGTATTTGTCTTTCTCTGACTTATTTCACTTCGCATGGTACCCTCTAGCTCCACCCATATCATTGCAAATAGCAAGATTTCATTCTTTTTTATGGCTGAGTAATATTCCATTGTATGTATATACCACATCTTCTTCTCTAATTAGCATTTTGACCTCTTTGACAGCTCGGCTACTTCCTACTGATCGCTTACATTGTGTAACTTAAATTTACAAATCAGTGGATTTTCTCACTGGGTGTCTAGAAATGTTTTACATGTAAAACATTATTTTCTGTTACATAGAGTGGTCAAAGGTGAGTAAAAGTTACATTTAATCATGTACGTATTTGCATGTTTTTCAGCATAAGCTGAAACTGTACATAAAAACAATAATTTGAGTTTGGGTTCAATTGCTCATTAATTAGCATAATGGTTTTACCTGTACATGGCCTTTAAAAAAAATCTAGATAGTTACACATTCTGATATATTTTCTTCATATACTGTCTTGAAAAAACATATAGTCTCTAGTATTCCATATCAAATTTTGCGAAGTTCAAAGGAGACACTACTCATTAATATTACTTTGTTAACATATGTGTTCATGTAAAGCCAAAATCAGCTCAAATATGGGAGTATTCTTTGAACAACTTCAAAACTTCCGGTAATAGCTCATCTACAAAGACCTTGAGGGGTAAACAGAGAGACAGCAGGATAAGTAAAGGATAAAAAAGTCTAAAAAAACTTTTGGTGATTCTTAAATTTAAAAAAAATCACGTTAGGGTTTATGAAATCATATAAAAATATAGGTGGGCACAGAAATGGATACATGTATAGAAATATCTTTCTTTTGTATTTCCTCACTTACAGAAATTGAAGATCATATTGTTTTTCATTGATACATTTTATTCATCTTTAGTTTCATAGGCCTTATTTCCAGGTAATGGACAGTTCTTTCCATTCCAAGGCATACAAAAACGGATATGCATCTCACATTGGCTACCTAATGATTTTCTTGATGGTACTCTTATGTCAGAGGAATATTTTACTTCTGTTAAACATGATACTGTCTTCTTTACAATAAATTTCAGTCATCTGAAGCTGAGTTTCAACTGTGTTACTTTCACTTACCTTTAGGCAAATAGTTTAATGGCATTACCTCAGTTTCCCCATTTTTAAAATGAGGGTGATGTGTATCTTGTGGAGTTGTAATGAGGATTGAAAAGAGTTGGTGAAAATAAAGTGCTGAGCAAGGGGCTGGGATGCAGGGAATTCTTAAATCCCTACAATGTCACATTTTCAGGCAAGTTATGAGTGAACTGACATTGACAGAGATTTGAAGAGCACGTGGGTGATGAGAAAATATGAGCACTAACATGTAATATTCATAATAGTTCTGAGAGTAAAAAGTAATATAACTGTGCTCAAGCAAAAAATTTTGTTGATGCTAAATGCATAATGAAGAGCTGTTCAATATGTGCACTTTAAATTATCTGCCATACAAAATGGCATAAGTGATGGTGTTCTATCTACAAAATTTTCTAACAAATAATTCCATGATACCACTGTCTATGCCAATTATTGCAAGAAATTCGTTGTACAATAATTAAAAATTGACTGTCATATTTTCCATTTAAATTATTCAAACTTCCAGCCCACTATAGATGTTATATTTTTGTACAGATAAAAAGGTGAAGATGTATGACCAAGTTAAACTTTTTTTGTTCTATATACGAAATCTGGCTTTGCTTATTGTCTTTTTTTTATCTGAAGTGTTTGCTTTAAAGTAACATGTCAATAAAAAAGCTAGACCTACATCACATAGAATTTTTTAAAAAGTTTGCTCAGCAAGAGTTGGTCTTTAACAATGTAAAGCTATAAATTTTAAGGCTCTTTTTATTACTGTTTAACAATTAACTCTGACTTTTCTTGGTCTCAAATTTTTTGGCAGAAGCTTTAAAAATACAAATTTGATAGATTTTTTTTTTGTTTCTGAACTTTGACAATTAATCAAACACATTAACACTTTAACCATTAAAATATTCCCACAACCTGAGCTAGATAATCAAAATTAATTATACCAAGATCATGTTTACATGGTTGGTGGAATCATCTAATACATATGTGTTAAAAGTCTAGCACAAAATAGGCACATAATAAATAGCTGTTGATTTAATGTCCTTTAACAACTTGATACTGCGTATTTCCAAACCTAACACAATTTAATGAAAGTCAACAATGATTTCAGACACAGTTAAATGTAATAGTTATTAGTAACCACAGAAAAGTGGTTACAGATCTAAAATAGTAGTTTCACCAGCAGCTGACATTATCCAGAGAATGACAAATTTCAACTGTACTTGTGTGAGAAAACTAGTTGTACATATGTCAACTACATTTATTCTTTGTAAAAAACAAAAACAAAAACAAAACATACATTTTTAATATCTTTGAGGACAGGATCCATGTATGCTCTATTGATATCAGATTAAAGCATCATGTTTCTAACTGTAGTATTCTAGTTCTTATGCCTTTCCTTCATGTTCATTTCCTTTTTTAAAATAAACTGCCATACTCTGAATTTGGGGGGGGTTGTTATTGTTGTTGCTTTCAAACCAATTTCTTACACTAGCTAAATTGGTGAGTAAATAAATGGGTATGGTCAAATGTGAAATGCATTTGTCAAATGAATGAAACTGAAGTGCCATAATATAATAAATCCTCAGGCTAGTCATGTTTATTGTTGCCAAATGTCTCCCTGCTAAGAACTAATAAGCATGAAAAGGGATAATGAAAGTTTCCATGAAAAGTTTTTGGGAAATCTATCCACAAGTCTTCACTATCTGGGAATGTGGAAATAAGTATTTATTTTATACAAGTTCCATATGAGGACTGTAGAGATGAAATTATTGGAATAGAGTAAAATGGAGAGCAACTACAGTGTGATAGTCACTAATATGATTTGGCACATGGAAGAAAATTGACAGGGAAGGTCCACTGTAAGGCAGAAGAGAACAGTGCCTGCTGCCGGCACTAAATAAATACATGTTGAATGACTGTGTAAATAAAAGGATGACTTCAAGATTTATTTATTTATTTATTTGAGAGAGTGAGAGAGCTCTGTAAGAGGGACAGGGTGAAAGGGCAGGGGGAGAGGGAGAAAATCCAAGCAGACTCCCTGCTGAGTGCCAAGCCCTAGGTGGGCCTGGATCTCACAACACGGAGATTATGACCTGAGCCAAAATCAAGAGTCGGACACTTAACCGTTTGAGTCACTCAAGTGCCTCTAAAAGGAAGATTTTAAAATAAAGCTTTCAAAGACCCTAAATGATCTTGAAAATCTAATTTGGGTTTTCAATGTTTAAATTCCAAAGGATAACTGCTTAATGATAAACATTTGTAGATTTACTAAAAATGCATATTTTTGCTAAAACTTTACTTTGGCTAAATTAATTAACATGGGAAAGTGAGGGGTAAGGCAAGATTATTAGAAATTTAAAAAGTGTTATGTAAGAACTAGGTTATTTCAAAGGAGTATATATATCAAGGGTAGAAAGTACTCTCAATTATTAGCATCATTTATACCATTGTTCTTTAATTAAAAACAATTAAAGACACTTGGCTGTAAATATAATAAAACTGAATAGAGTCTTGAAGAGAACAATAAAAAAATTATTAAAGGAGTTGGGAATAGATCTGAATTGAGAAAAGTAAAGGGACATATGATCTGATTTTTAGAAGAAACAGAGTGCAGTAGAAAAAATGGATAGCTGGGTAGCTTTTAGAATGTTAACTCCTCGATGAGTTACAATTTTTATTTCCTAGTGAGTTTAGATTTAAACACTCAATAAGTATCTACTAGTTTAGTGGGAAGCCCATAAAATTGCATTAATCAAAGTTACATAGAATAGTTAACAATGGAAAGAAGAATTTTAGTTAATTTAAGGGCCACATGACAGAAAGCAAGCCTAGTGCTGAAAAAATGTCACAAAATCTCTTTGTATTTTACAACCAAAAATAAATCACTCAAAAACATTCCTCTAGAAAAAAAAAATATTGAACAGTATTAGTATGAGAACCACAGAATTTATAGAAGACAATATTTTTTTAGCACCACATTTTATCCATCTTTGTGTGTGTAAAGACACCCACAGGTATCTTCAAGAAGAAATCAACACAATAGTCTGTTACAAATAGTAAAATCTGGCACACAGTGCATACAATAAGGAGGCCTTAAAAATTCTAGATCAAATATGAACCGTAGCTATTATAAAAGATCAAGAAATAGGCAAAATACGGGGCACCTGAGTGATTCAGTGGGTTAAAGCCTCTGCCTTTGGCTCAGGTTATGATCTCAGGGTCCTGGGATCGAGCCCCGCATCGGGCTCTCTGCTCAGCGGGGAGCCTGCTTCTCTCTCTCTCTCTGTCTCTCTCTCTCTCTCTCTCTCTGCCTATTTGTGATCTCTCTCTCTGTCAAAATAAATGAATAAAATCTTTAAAAAAAAAAAAAGAAAGAAAGAAATAGGCAAAATACAAAAGTAAAAATCTATACAATATCTATCAAAATAAGATTCCTCACTCTATTTGATATGTATTAGCTTTTATGCTCATTAGGAATTGTTTTTCAATAAATATACATAGCCAAGGCAAATTATATGTGTCTGATTTAGAAATAATAGGCATCGTGATTTTTACCAACAATAAGAAATACTGTGGTTATTTTCTATCAAATGTACCAAACCTAGCTGATTTTCTTAGTGACATATGTGTCACTTAAATATTGGGTAAGATGAATTGTAAATTGTAAATGTCATTGTCCAATTGAAACACTGAGAAATAGAAATTTTATTAAGAGTTTATAAATAGTTTATTAATAGTTTTATAAGTTGTAGAAAAAATTTTAGTCACTGAAAAAGCTTGAAAACAATTTGAGAAACAAACAAAATGACCATGATAAATTGAGGAAATCTGAATATAATACAGACAATTTTTATTTGTTTTGTTTTCCTTCTCAGCATTAGACTTTAAACTAACTGAAGTTCACTGTAAATGAATTACAATTCAAGGTTGGACATAGCAATGACCTTAAGAAGCAACTGTTATTTGAACACTATAATAACTACTTCAACCTCAAACTTACCCAGTGTAACTCATTCACAGCACTTAAAGTGATGTAAACGCTTTGCTGCTAAAAATTTGTTCTGGTCACTTTCATTAAAATGTTGAATTTTTTTTTCTCCATGGTTTACTTGTGCTGTATCTGCTGTTAAGCAGTACAATATGGGAAGGACTTTGAAAGGATTTCTATATCCAGACACATAGTGTTGGGTGTGTTGATGAAAATCCAATGACGTATTACTATACATCATGAAATTTCTATTTTGACCGGTTTAATGAAGTTTTTTTTATACATACCAGGAGAGTCATTCAAAGCATCTTACATATTAAATTACTTATCAAAACACAGCATATATAGACCTTGACATTTGTTAAAGAACCAAGGATTTAACCAAAAAAAATTTTTAAAGGACCAGAACAAATCTTTAGCAGAACACAGATTATGTGGCAAAGAAGTGACTTATTGGAAGATAGAGCGTTTTTATCAAGACATACTTTCACCATATATGTAAGAGATGGATTGGATAATTTGTATGATCACCTGCAAATATGCAGCAGATTGTTGTTAAAGTAACATAAAATCTATAACAATAATGTTGCAGGAAAAAGACAAAAACTGTTAAAGGTCCTTTAGTCATAATTTTTTTTATTCCAGGAGCCCATCAGTAGGTCTAGCTCTAATGTCAATTTTTTGAGGCAAGATTCTCTCACTATTGTATTTTCATGGGGGTAAGTAATTTTAGAATGATTATACATCGACTGTATTAAATTGCTTATTTTCTTTTTTTCCATTTCTAGAGTAGTTACAGGACAAAATAATAGCTTTACAATAAATGCCAATATGTGGCTCCTTTATAGATGTGTTGTTTTACTCCTTGATTTATGTTCCATGTATCTGGTGGTTCAAGAATTTATATGACAACACAAAGACTCTCACTAAGTACAATGAGAGAATAATTTATATTGATAACAGCCCAAATTATTTATGTATGAGTAACAAAACAATAAAATGCAAGCTTTTAATCACATCAAAAATGTATTTTTTAAAACTATATGTATACATAAGTATTTATGTAATTTTAAAGACTAATTTCCTATAGTATTTTCATTCCACTGAAAATATACTTCAAAGTTACTATAAAAGTGTTTTAAAATATCACAAAATATGCGTGTGAAAAATTATTTGCGGAGGAGGGTACACTAAACAATGAAAAATTTACAAACTACGCTTTAAATACAGAGTTACATTGTGAGTAAGTACTAAAAGACTTGAAGTTTCACCAACAGCTTCAAAATAACAAAGACAATAGAACAATATTAGGGAGAAAACTTGTACCATACAATAAATTTGTTGTCTATAGAAAATTCCTTTAGAATGCAGAAACACTGTAAAGAATGAGGATTTGGTAAAACCTATGTTTTAATGCAATTCAATTTATGTCATTTTGAAATAATTATTTTAGAAGTGTATGAAATTTTAAATATTCTAATACTTTGTACAGAAAGTGTCTCCTTCCTTACATATGATTTGTCATCTTTGATAAAAAGCTTGTATTAAGAGTAAAGGCATTAAAAATACATATTTATGCTAATAAGATACTTTCATAGAAAATATTAACCAATAATAAACTATATGTTTGGATTATATTTTAAAATGCATACTTACTTGTACATATTATCTTGATTAATGCTTGCAAGGAACTTGATTTAGCATTCTCTATTGGAAGAAAACATTGTGTCAGCCATCTGTGGAAATCTGCTTACTTTTTTTTATTAATCTCTGTTTGTGTCTTAAGTAAATATATCTGAGTTCTAAATGTGTCCCAGTAGCTCTTCAGTTCTCAGACCTCCCTGAGGTCTTCAACCTCAGCTTTCTCCCCAAATTATGTGTTCTCCTAAATACATACTTACTATCCAGGAAAGAGTTTATTCATTAAAGAATTTTTACTGCTGGGGCAGGATGAGGGTTTGCTGTTACTGTTGTTGTTTTTCAAAATAGACCAAGAAGACTCTCCATTCTGTTATTTGGGAAAAAATAAATTTCCATATGTAACTAGCAAGAAGAAAGATAATAAGTTTTTAGGACAGTTTCTTACATTTTTTTAGGCCACTATTTTATCATTAGGAAATTGTTTAAAAAACGGAAATTTTGCTTTTCTGAATCCTGTTGCTTGAAAGAGTCCATGCAGGACTGATTACAGGGAGTAGTTTCATGCAGGCTAACTCTGGCCAGCACTTGGAAGCCAACTTTACCTGGCATAGTTTTCGTCCCTCTGTCTTTGACTGCTTATGTGTGCCAGCTGTGAAGGTCTCTGAACTCCTGATCTGTGTTCTGTCTCTAACTCCATTACAGACTTGAGCCTGGATCCCTAGATATTACTCTCTCTGTCTAGCTTACCTCTCTTAAATAAAAAGTTTTCCCTGCCTTTCGCTAATATTCTTTTTATAGACTAAAAGTAAAATCTACTACCTTTATAGAAGTTCATTAACTACTTTGAATTTGTTTTCAGAGTGTTAGTATAAAAATCCAAAAAGCAGTACAGTTTTTTTTTTATTAACATATAATATATAATTTGCTTCAGGGGTACAGGTCTGTGAATCATCAGTCTTACACAATTCACAGCACTCACCATAGCACATACCCTCAAAGCAGTGCAGTTTTAAAAGAGCTTTTTAAATATAAAATGGATTTACAATCAATTTTTACCATCATGCTGCACCATATTTCAAATTAAGGCAAATTTCTACAAACAATCTAACGTTTCCTAACCTTTCTATTTAGACATTTTTTGGATATTTTAAGTTTAGTTGGAAAAGCAGTAATTTTAAAGAAATTAGATATTTTCCCTCCTAAATTTATTTAAAGCACAATAGCATCATAGTGGTGAGTAAGGTGATTTGAACCTTTGCCTCAAGCCAGTACTATGGAAGCTCTGAAATTGCTCACTCTGCTGGTCTTCAAACTCTTTCCCCACAGATCCAACCCTATGCTTGTTTAATCCTCAAGAGATTTGAAGCAGATGATCATAATTCTTTAATAGTATTTTTGATATGGCATCTTGAGATCTTCCTGGGTAAAGCATTCCTAATCCACCATCCCATTCTTTCAACAACTATTTATTTTTAGCCTCTAACACTTTTTGATACTTTCTTTCTGGATAAGTTCTAAATTGTTGACCATAAAAATTTCTTCCAATTTATAGCACCTGTTTACAAAGCACTCTCATAGGTCTTACCACCATTGCAATATAATCAGAAAGTCAGTACCCTTCACAATAACCGTACAATGCACAGATTGTTTTTTTCATTTCTAAAACTAAGGCTTAGAAAGGTTGTAACCTGTTCGGAGTCACAAAACTGGGTTTTATGCAGCTAGACTAGAACCCATGAATATGGGTTAGATTCTAGATCTAATGTGCTTTCTGTTTTACCAAGAATTCTTTTTTCTGAAGAAGTCCTTTATTCAAAAGAACCATTTCTAAAACTAATCATAACATACTCATTTATGAAAAAAAAACATACTCATTTATGAAAGCACAGTGATAAAAACTTAAACTATGAAAATATAAACAAATTTAGATATTTAAAAACTAGGAGGATTATATAATCTGTCTTGAGATATCAACCTTGATTTGCAGACAGAAGAAAACATATCTATTTAATTTTTTCAATCATTTTTTTTATTTGAACAAAATGTACTTTATACCAAACTTTGATTATTTTGCAAACAAAAAGGAAACTGAGTATGCTTTTTTTAATTCAAATTTTTAAATTAAAAAATCATATAGTTCTAAAATGTGTGCTGTTGACAAATATATTTCTTACTTTAAAATATAATTCCACTTGAATCAAGTTAAGTGAACTTGTCCATTTAATATTACTGTCTAGGTTTTTCAATTAAGGGAATATTTGCACCAGTGAAAACAAATACAAGACCTTCTAAGAAAGAACGTATATCATTCCGTGACTATCCTGTACAACTCAGTGGTGGATGGGGAAGTGGCAAAAAGAAGGCGAAAACTTCAAACTAATTCTTCAAGCTTCAGCATTCAAAACATATGGCACATGGTTTTCTCAAGAGATCTCTGGATATCTGGTCGTGTTACCAATTGAATACAAGGTTTGAGAGTACTGTATTTAATTTGTATTATTGCACATATTCCACAATTGTTTGCTGATGGAGTTATCTGATTTCCCATCTATAAAATACAGTTTTGCTATTGTTCCTTTGTTTATGAGGAATGGCCTCCAGAATTAATTCTTAAAATAGTTGAGTGGAATTTACATATCCAATTTCTTCTTTTGTTTAAAGATTTTATGACATATGTATTAAAGATGGTTTTCGTTACCAGTAATAAGTTGTAATACCATACACATATTGTAAGAGAATATAACTATAGTTTATTGACACTGTTCATAGTATTAATGAATAATTAATACATTGATAAATTTTTATTTGACCAGATTATCATTGGATATTTCAAAGATAAATTGATATATAAAATATTTAGAGTAGACAATGAAAATGGCCTTCATTTTTTAATTTTTTTTTACTTTAAGTCATCTTAAATACAGTTAAGAAAATATACTTTCCGTTTAAACTAAAATGAAATATGTTTAAATATTTATGTTGTTATGTATTCTATCATTTTAATTTTAGTTAACGTGCCTCAAAATTTATTTAAAAAGTATTTTCAAAGCTCCATCTTAAAATTTCATAATATTAATCTGTTTTCTAAAGTTACAGACCAGTTTTATTAAATTCTTACAATTTTGTGGTTAATATTCTGTGATGTCTTAGTAAATACAATGTGCAAAATACTGTGTTTCCTCTCCTGCTCCTTAGGATTTTTATTTTCCTGAGTCTGGAGCTTTTTTCACCAAGCTAGGTTCTTCAGTGACTTCCCAGTGTGTTGCTGTGTAATAGGATCCGCTTAAATTCGGTTTTTTTCCCTTTTGTTTTTCCTACTCTCTATTGAAGTATTTCATCTAAAAATGACTAAGCAGATTTAGAAATGCATTTGTTTAGTTCATGCCCCCTATCGACTTCTAGAGCTCTACTGCATTTCAAAACTATAAATCTCTTTTTACTTGATTGTGAAAGAAATATTAATGAACCTTGAGCTGTCAGTCAAAGGAAACAGAGATTCATATGTTGTGGCCTAGAAATTGAGCTTCGGAGCATAAGCTCCATGTGTAGTTGCTTTATGAACATGCTGTTATGTCATCCTTTTACTAGAAGCATCCACAGACCAGGATAATGTAATGATGGAAAATATTTTATCTCAACTTATTGTGAACACTGCAAGAGAAAACCACATCAGAGCTGAAACTGATGGGGTTTTATCGTTCATATGCTCAAATCAATGAAATGGAAAGGTTAGTATGAGAAGTGAGATGTTTATGATTAAACTGTTTTAGTGCCTAAAAATAACTTAGTCTATAGTTTCCTTGTTCTGTGATTTGTGTAAATGTTTCACAATAATAATTCTGAGGGAGATGATGAGTGTTGATGCTTCTAAAATTAGTAGGTGATGATTGATGAAGATGTTAATAAAATAGTTTCTTAATTATGGTGTTAAATTGGAAGTTCTTTGTAGTGTTGTTTATTGTGTCTGGCCTTAAAATGTTCGTTTACAAAATCAGAGTTCAAACATCATTTTTAACATTAGTTTATTTGCATTTGTGAAGAGACATTAAGGCTTTTATTTGTCTTTAAGATTTGGGAAGGCAAAAGTTCCTACTAGCCTATATTGTTGCTTAGCTGACTGAATTTTGGATTGATAGTGATGGACCCAGGCAATGTTACTATTCAAATGCAAACCCCAAATGACATTTTGTCTTTCCTGAACCCTTCCCAACCAATTCTCACCTTCCTACCTGTCCCTTACCCCAGTGCTATCACAATGACCAGGCATTTCCAGTGAGAATGACAAAGTGAATCCCTGATCACAGAAAGACTGGTAGAAGTGTTGGGCAATGTTTGGAGATTCCAGAGTGTCTTGATATGAGAGTTAACTATATTGGTTTATGGAGGTATCATCTTCCCAAGGGCCCGTCTGCCAACATCTTTGTGCATGTAGTGCATTATAAGAGAGCTCATTAAGGTATTTTGAAAAGCATTCCAAAGCCTAATTTCTTGTTGTGCTCATAAATTAATTAAAGGTACAACCACCACATTAAAAAACAAAAAAGTCAGAATAGTATAACAAAAGCCAAAGCACTGTTAAAGGCAACACTCTGCCTTAAAGGCAAAAAGGAGAATACACCAAGATTCCTGGAAATTAGTTTTGAGTTTTTCTTTTTTGGAGAAAGCAGGGGATAATGCGTTTTAGCCAAAAGAATAAGTTGGAAGGCACAGACAGGGATTAAAAGGCTTTTATATTAAAATTGCAAATGAGGAGCGCTTGGGTGGCTCAGTAGGTTAAGCCTCTCTGCCTCTGTGTTCAGCTCAGGTCCTGATCTCAGGGTCCTAGGATGCCTCGGGCTCTCTGCTCAGCAGGGAGCCTGCTCCCCGCCCCCACCCGCCTCTTTGCCTGTTTGTGATCTCTTTCTCTGTCAAATAAATAAATGAACCTTTAAAAAAAATAATAAAATTGCAAATGAACAATAAATAGCGGTGTTTTAAGAGATCTCTGTCTTATTTTAAATCCTCACATCATCAGCATAAGCAGCTTTGGATGTTCCATGTTTTGATTATGCTGTTATTGAATTGACCATTGTCATTATTTTCTCTTGGTTGCTTGTAATTTCCTCATATTCTCTCATTTTTCTCAAAATCTAGGTAACACTGAGCCAAAGTTCAGACTAATAAAATTAAACCTGTAGGGTATATTTTGACAATATTTTACTGGTAGTATGCTATAATTGAAGTAACTATAATAAGTTTCTTAGAAAAGAGGAGCATTTTTGCCTATCTTTTTGAAAAGAAAAATAAGTTGGTAAAGTCTCCCCTTCTTATTTCCTTTATTATCATATTTTCTACCAAATACAGCTTCTATCATCTTTAAGACCTAGAAAATAACTCACCATCTGAATTTATGGTTTTCATGACTCTACTGGGAGAAAGTGAGTTATCCAGTGAATAAATATTCTTTAACTTAGGGGAAGAAAACCCCTACTCATTCTTAATGAGTGGTCAGGGCTAATTTCTAACCAATAATGGTCAGGGCTAATTTCTAACTCGTCACAAAAAGGAGAGGTAATTCTGTCTTTTCCCATACGGAATGAAATCCATTATCTACCATGATATCTTTGCTTACCTAGATGCAGCTGCTTTTGTCACTGATGGTTGTGAGATTCAGAGAAAGCCTCTTTCCAGAAGCTCAAGAACTGTATTCTGGACCTATGGTGTCTAGAACCTTAGCCACCAGCCACATGTAGCTACCTGGTACTCTTAATACAGTTAGTCTGAATTGAGAGATGATGTAAACATAAAATGCACAGTAGATTTCAAGCATTTAGTATGAAAAGAGAATGCCAAATTACCCAATGATTTTATATTGATTGTGTTAAAAATAGTAGTATTTTGCCTTAAATAAAATATATCATTGAAATAGTTTTTTTTATTTTTTAAGATATAAGTACTAGAAAAATTTGTAATTACATATATATTGAACATTGTATTTCTACTGGGTAGAACTGATCTGGAGACTATTCTCTGAGATAACTTAGGTAGGGTGTTACTGATGCAGAAAATAATTAGTGAGATAGTAGATAAAATATAGTGACCCCAGAAAACAGGGCACAAAAATTCTAGTTTGTAAGAAAAGAAAACTTTGATTCTGCTAAATATAATGAATATTATGAAATAAAAAAGAAAAATAACCTCACTTGTGGTTCTATATTTCAAGATAGTAAAACTGAATTTAATTCAATTAAAATTAACATATGTGTGTGTGTGTGTATATATACACACACACACAGTTCATTTTGTTTTTATTTGTTTTTAATAAGAGACCATTTTTAAAGTCAAGTCAAAGTCTTTTATGTTACTGTGGCAAGAAAGAGAATTAGCACTCACCTTGCAGTCTGTTATCTCAAGCTTTACATATGTACAGCTGTTAATTTTCAAACGACATGATCTGATCTGTGACATAAATAAGGTCTTTTAATGGGAACAATATTATATTTGGCATCCTACCATATTATAAATCGAGTTTTATTCTAATACATAAAACATAAAGAGCCACTAACAGTTGCATAAATGAATATGATACATTTGAAAACAACACATAGAGTGTTTCTGAGTTCTAAAAAGCATATAACCAACACGTGCTTTATGTAGTACTGACTGACCACCATTTTTCCTTCCCCTCCAAATATTATGTCGTTCATCCACTATTCCTAGGACAGAATTTCACCCGAGTCAAAATTGAAGTGAAATGTTTCCTATGACTTTTCATTTATGACATGTCCCTACTAGCACTTTAGAGCGAAAGCCCCTTCTAGTAGATCTGGACCAACCACCTGCAGAAGGGATCATGAGGACTCTAGAGCTCAGTGAAGAAGAACTCATGGAGCACCAGGAAAGACCCATGACTGGTAAGTTCTGTTCTACACTGGGAGCTTAGAGTAAGGGCTTCTCTGGCCCTTGTCAGTCATCTTTGCCTTCAGACAGCAGCTAGCCAAGGTGCTAGAGGAAGGAAATCTTTTCTAGGGAGCTTTTGAGACAAGTGAACTATTACAAGAGGTGAAGTTTTCCTTTTTATTTCAAGGTTTATTTTTACCCTAAGTGTAATCTTCATAGCATCCTGACATTTTAGGTGTTGGAATAACCACTTTTCCAATGCAAAAGCAAAGATGAGAAACTACTTTGAGTCTATGCTTTCTTTATGGAAGCCTGAATGCATCTACCAGGGGTAACCAGGAGAGTAAATATAAAACTTTTTTTTTTTAATGTCATTGGGATTTCCTAAAAATAATTTTCTCTTGCAAAAGCTGCAATAGAAACTTCAAGCTTGTTTTATAGTGCTCATAGAACTGTTGTAGATCAGCATTGTACAGTACAAATAAAATGTGAGCCATATATGTAATTATAAATTTGCTGGCAGCCACTTTACAAATGTAAAAAGAAATTGATAAAATTAATGTATTTTATTTAACCCAATATTTCCAATACATTTCTTTCATCAAATAGAATTATAAGGACATTACCTTATAGGGAAAAAAAAAAAAAAAAAAAAACCTTCAGCAATCCTAGCCCCTAAAGTTAGCACGTTTTGGGAAAAATAAAATGGTATAAAAATAAGATGATTTTTGACTGATATGTGTCATGGACATAGTAAGGGTAGATCTGTTTCCCATCTCTCTCTGAATCATTCAGATTTTGTGTAGTCATGGACTTTCTATTAATTTTGAAATGAATCCAATGCTTAGAATAACTCAATATAATACATAAAAGAAAGTAAGAAATCAGCACAGCCATTTTGTTCTTCTCAGTACATGTCTCGGAATGAGGTATACAGGAGAAAGTGAAGAGAACATATTTTTTGTAATCTGTCTTATGTTCTTTTTTTCTTAAAGATTTTATTTTTTATTTGAGACTGAGAATGAATTAAAGAGGGCATAAGCCTGGGGAGGGGCAAAGGGGGAAGGAGGAGTAGATTCCCCGCTGAGCCAGGAGCCCCATGTGGGACTGGATCCCAGGACCTTGGGATCATGATCTGAGCCAAATCTGCCCTATGTTCTAATTCTCACTCTGATATGTCATCTTAGACAAGTAGCAAGCTCTATGAATCTTCTTGCTTAGCACTAAAGTGGGCTTATAACTCCTAGGGTGCAAAGAGGTCAGGTGACAAAGTATATGAGAAGCCCCTGGCTCTCAGTACCTTGGGTATCATAAGTACTCAATAAATGATGACTTGGCAAAGAAAATCTTTTCAGACCATCTTCCAAAATTAAGCACAAAATTGGATTGATTCTGCATACCTTATTTAGCAAGTATTTCTACGAAATGACGAAAATACTTTTAAAAGATCTTTAAAACTGGCTTCTCTAAATTTGCCTCAAAATGCCAGTAGAATTTTTTCAAATACGTACATATTGAAAAAAAAACACTTTCATATTGAGCATTCTCCACTGAAAGTATACAGAATACTTTGGAAATGTAAAAGACATATATTTCTAAAAGCATGTAGTTTATTTTTTCACATGGACAAGTAAAGCATATATTTCTAGAAAATAGATTTAAAATGCCAGAACCAGAACTCTGTAGGCAGTGCTCTGTACTCCAAAATGGACCCACAAAATGTTTCCAATATCAGGTCCCAAAGGGGATGCCAGACAATTGGCTAGACTGGTACGCATGCTCGATTCGCTCACATTTCTCCACTTCTCATCCCCTCCCCATCAAAGGGAAATATTGGCTCATTGTCTCTGCAGGAAGACAAAGAAAAGCATAACCATCCCTTGATTTTATCTCTTTCTTAATTTTTATTCATTTTTTGATTAATAAGAAACTTGGTTTTTTTAATCTTCATGAATTTAAACTAACTTTAAAAGGTGAGTGTTAGGGGCGCCTGGGTGGCTCAGTCGTTGGGCGTCTGCCTTCGGCTCGGGTCATGATCCCAGAGTCCTGGGATCGAGCCCCACATAGGGCTCTTTGCTCAGCGGGGAGCCTGCTTCTCCTGCTACCATTCCCTCTGCTTGTGTTCCCTCTCCAACTGTGTTTCTCTCCGTTAAATAAATAAAAAATCTTTAAAAAAAAAAAAAAAGTGAGTGTTAGCCTGGATCTAATAAGCAAAAGTATAAAGAACTTCTATTTTAGCATCCTGAAGGGGACCAAAAATGTTTTGAGTATGGGAAGTATTAGTTTCAAATGAGAATGGACAAGGAAAAGGTGTTTTCACATTCTATTTAGTTGACTTCAAAAGATGAATTGATATTGAGGAAAGCGTTCTAGGCAAAGGATACAGACTGGATAGATACCTGGAGACTGCTAAGAGTTACATGTCCAGGGAATGGAAAGAAAAATCCAGAGACTGGATTATTGGACAGAACAGACAGAGCTGCTGAGAGAGACAAGGAATTAGTGGGAAATGTCATTGGAAGGTAGGACTGGATAAAGTACCCTGAGATCTGTCCTACCTATAGATTTTAGGTGGAAAACTGCTATATGATGGTTTTCAAAAATAGGAAGGCAACGTTATCATTACCAATAATTACTGGGATAGACTCAAAATAAAAATAGATGTGGTCAGGGAAAGTTTAATTTGATTCAAATATGACATGGTAACAATAAAGTTACTCCCACCAAAGTCTGTTGGGAGTTGGTTTCACATATGCTGATACACTTAAATCTAAGTGAGGCTGCTTCCAAGTATAGACATGGGCTGTACTCTCTGTGAATGTTCCCCTCACAGGAATATGGATATGGAGAGTGGTATCCTGAACAAGCTGCTCTGATCCAGGGAAAGTATTCCCTGAAGCTTTAGGAACATGGTGCTGAGACTTTGAAGTCTAATAATGGCTCAAAAAAGCTAGAATTTTTACAATTTACTCTGAAGATATTAGAATCAAAGAACTATTAAGGTCTCTGTCCTAGTTGACTTGGGTTGCTTTAATAGAATACCATGGAGTGGGAGGCTTAAACAACAAACATTTATTTCTCCCAA
>CM053611.1:80592324-80662788 GCA_028646535.1 Procyon lotor
TTTTTTCCTTAGAGAAAATTAATTCTAATTTGGAAATTAATAGTACAGTAATTTTTTGGTGACAGAAACTTCAGAGAAGTAATGATATGGTAAGCATGAAGGACACCATCTGAAAGGTTTGATTTGCAAGAGACTTGTAGAACACAGACTTACCTCTGTCAAGTCTCTTGCCCAGAGCATGAAGCTTTGAGAATCAGCTCACTCTTTAGTCACAGAGAACTTTCATTGTTAAAAAGCTTGCTTTTAACATTAAAAATCCTGTCTTCTAACTGAAGCCCATCCATCTAGTTCCACCACTGGGGCCACACTGAATAAATGTAATCAGTCTTGCATATCTTCTCTTAGCTAAAAATCACCAACTCCTTTAACCATTCTTTGCATGACAGCTTTTCCAAATCCAGTTTGAGTCACCCACTGTACAATATAAAAGCTCAAAATTATCAATTTCTCTTGGTAAAGGTAGTTTCCAGAGCACTTCTCAGTTCTCTAGATTTCTGCATAACACAGGTATGGTGGGGATTAATCTTTCTTGATGAGTGATGCTTCACTTTTGCTAATGTGATGTAGGCGAAGTTTGTTTTAATTACCTTAGTGACTAAATCATGCGGTGCACTCAAAATATCCTCAGATCTTTATTGTATGGACCCTTATAAGCTTTGCTTCCCCTTCTATATTTATTTTTTAACCTTAATTTGAAACTATATTTGTCTCCATTGGTTTAATTCCATCATTCCACTTTCTCCAAAAATATTTACCTCCCAATTTTTCTTGTATTCTAAATCTTTATCTCTCCTGAGAATACCTATATAAAATTTTGTAAGTGCAACCCCTGTACTTGAGCCTTTGCAGAAAATATTGACTAGAATTAGGGTCCACCTTTAATAATACTTGAAGGAAATTTTTAAAAATGATTAATAGGATTCTAGTGTTCACTGCTGGAACTAAAAAGTTGCATGAGATACTTTGTTTTTTTTTTGCATGAGATACTTTAAAGAAGAACTGCCATCCTATAGCATTTGCCTCAACTTTGATCCAGCAGTTAGAGATACCCAAAGAAGCTTATGTAGCTCAAATGAGACACTGCTCATAGATCTATTTCATTTCATGAAAAGTAAAAGTATCTTGATAAGGTTTTTAAATTCATTTTGTCAGAACATTACTTTTTAAACTCTCCCACAATATTCCAGTTTGTATTAACATTAGAAAGAATGCAGAATTAAAGGACATTATTAATGGGGCACCTGAGTGGCTCAGTGGCTTAAAGGACATTATTAAAACAGAATAATCAATTTCTCAGATTTTGCTTAATTCAAGTATTGAGCAATTCTTAATGTAGCAAAAAAATGACTGTAAACCCCTCTTCAGAAGTAGCCCACGTGAATCAAAGACAACACATAAATAATTTTATTAATGTTAATCAGAAATGAACTTTATTGGGAATATTTGGATTCCCTGAAAGTAACTACATTAAAGAAATTACCCCTAAATCAGTGCCTCTTAAAATTAAAATCATCCTTAAGAAATGAGCATATTATATGTATATAAATTGCATGTGTTTACTATATGTGTATATATGTTGCACAAATGGTTGAAATCTTACAAAGAATTTAATTTAAATGAACTGGGTTTTTGTTTGTTTGTTTGTTTGTTTGTTTTAAATGAACTGTTTAAAGCCATTTTTTCTTTCTTTTGGTAACTTGAAAAAATGCTCCCTTAAGTATTTGAGAGAAGAGCAGTAAATTTCCATTGCTTGTTATACTTGAACTTTTTAAATAAATTGTGCGTTCATGAGCTTTTGTGATCTCAAACAACAAACTTTGAAGGTAAAGAAGTGTTTAATTACTCTGACTTAATAACAAAGGTCCGTGTGATGTTGGGAACTGAAACATGACGTAATCCGTTGAGCTCCTGGGATTCCTTTTTTAGCAGCCAGCTTCCCACGCATTGGGGACACCCTGCTCTAGAGGTAGTGTGTCAGCTTCGTTTAACAGAAAGGATATAAAAAATCCAATAAAGGCTAAGAAATGTTTACTATAAAACAAGATCTTCAAAGAGACTAGACTGTTGCCTGCTATTTAACACATTCACTGGGAATCTCTGGCAGTCAGGCTGAACCCTGGCTTTCCCCAGCCAGGAGTGGCTCATTCGCTGTGGAAGACAGGTAGAGGAGTGATGTGTGCGTTACTTTACACACTCACACATGTACGCACGCTGTCAAAAAGAGTCAGTTACAGGTCTTCTGCTTTATCCCCTAAATCTGCAGCAATTTGTGATATGGATTAATTCTGATCGCCAACTTGTAAAACAAAAAGGGCACTGTCTTTACCAGGGGACGGCTGGATGATCTATTTGCCAATATCAATATTTGGATGGAAAGCTTAAAATATGTTGTTTTTCCAAGAGTTAGACTTTAAAGGAGGGAGAGCACCACTGGTGAAATATTAGCAGCAAATCGGTTAACCACTAACTTCTTTCTGTAGTCGTGGAGGTTCTTTGAAGTTTACGGGAGAAGCGAAACTTCATTCTCTTTGCTCAGAATAGAGACTCCCCCATACTTGCACTCTTAACCACCGCGTCCTCGCCGCTGGAAGGTAACTTCGCGTACAGCCTTGAGGTCAAATCCGGGGGCGTTTGGAGACTCAGTCTTTACCCCCAGAGGCCTGACGGGGCGGTACGTTGCAGCCCCCCCTTCATCTCCCCTGACAGTCCAGACGGTGGTCCCACGCCGAGGTGCGCACCAGGTGGCGGCCCGCTGGTGCCTGGAGACGGCGGGACTTGCCTCTGGAGTTTGCTCCGCTCACAGCCTACGCCCTATTTCCCGACAGTAGAGTTTCGGCGTGAGGTCGGGCGGGGGCAGCCACCCGGCGAGGGCAATGGGTCTGGGACGCGGGTCTGTGCCGCAGGGGCGCGGCTTGCCCCCGGTCATGCCTGCATCCCAAGGAGGTGGCTGGCGGCCAGCGAGCTCGGCTTTCCTGCTTCGAGCCACCTAGAGCATTTTGTTTCCAAAATCTGCTTACGACACTTTGCAAATTAAAAATCATCAAAATTAACATCAGGAATCTACGTTGCCTGGAGGGGGCGGGCAGGACAGGTTGGAAGGAAGAAGTGACTGAATATTAGTCTTTACCTTTCTCTATAGTTATTTAATTTTTTTTTTTTTCGAATAAAGGAGTTGGCACTCTCTCCCCCTCTCTATAAATAATCCAGGGTGTAGTGAACGTGTTTGTATTTCTCGTCTGTCTTTAGAATTTACAAAGCACCACGGCAAAGAGGTTGAACTAGAATGCGAATGGTTTTCAGCAGCTTACAATGAGGTGCATTCTATGCGCACCGCGTGGGCTTTGTGCAGACCCTGTCCTCTGACCTTGTCTAGAGGTAAAGGTTATTCGTGGACTCGGGAGAGGCACAGTAGGTGGGCGTCTAGCCCACGGAGAGTCTGCTGCTTTCTGTTTGAACCTGCCTTGATTACGTGCATTAATCGTCTTAATCGTACTCTGATGGGGTTTGCTTAATGACCATGGACTTTTACACTTACATTGTATAATTCCAGTCCAAAGGAGAAACATCCCTCATGTTATTTTTGCCTCTGTCTATGCTGAGATGTTCTTTAAATCTGTACCTGAAACGTGGATACTTAATGCGTGGACGTGTATGCACAACATCTTGAAGAGAAGCAGCTCTGTCTTTAAGAATTATCTACATAATCGGGAAAAATAAAGTATCTAAAATGCAATGGATGGAACCTTAAACAACTATCTCAAATATAATAGTGGAAGATGTGTTAGAAGTAAATGATTAATTGCTAGTAAAATCTGAGTTTATGAACTGACGATAGTTTAGCGTAATTATAAACTATTTAAAGTTACATGTGTTATAGAAGAGATTTTACTTTAATGATCCTTTATTTTACCGTATTCAGAATTTCCCGGAGCGATGACGACAGCCATAGCGAGGAACAAAGGTGACTAGATCTCCGCGGTTGAATTACGATGTTTTATATTTGTAAAATGCATTTCTGTAGCAAATGTAAACAATGTCATAGTAAATGTAAACCATCGCATGTGTTAGATAAGTCAAAATATTTCCTTGTGGGGGAAAATACTCAGATTTTTAGAATTAATTTGGATCCTTTGGGAGAAGGGAAGTCAAATCCATTTCTCTATTTAAGAAAAGGGCAACTATGTGAAAAACTATTATTGAAACAAGTTATAATTCAAAAACAAGCATAGACCTTCGAAAAATCATGTGAGTTTCTGAAATACCAAAATACTTAACATGACTATTGAAATTGCAGGTGAATTTAATCGATTATAGTTGAGAACTTTGAAATAGGACACTTGACAGACTGACAGATTTGATTGAAATTCAAGTAATTTTTTTTTAATTGAAATACAGAAGCTTCAAAAACATGACAGAGTTATACATTAGTCTGTAGGAGTGTTTTCTAGAGTAGATGTATTGGGACATGTATTTAAAAGAAAAGCTTAAATAGTTCTTCGTGTGTGTATATATTTTTATTCTGAGGGAAACCTCTTGAGCTGCTTCGATGCAAAGTGTATTTCTGTATCTGTTATGTCTTTAGAGCAGTGGGAAGGCTGAAGATGAAGCCAGGGAAGGGAAACAGCAGCGGAGCACACACAAACACGAGGCCACCTGGCTTCTTGCCATCATACATGACATTCAATTATTTGAGTACTTTTTCATGAGAGTTTCCCCTCCACCCAGCTTTCCCTCCCCTCTCCAGACCCTTGCTTTTCTACATTTGGCATAGTTCATCTGATTCAGCACGCATTTTTCCTCGCTGTACTTTGTAATAGGTCTCAAACTCTCACCACAAAAAGAAAGTGCTAAGACTGAAGTTCTTGCAATACTATCTTGACATTCCCACTATTACTCTATAAGGGTGACATTTCTTTCAATAAGCTGAGAAGGAAAGGGACTAGAGTGGTCTACACATTGCTTCAACTGCTGCTTTGATGTATGTACTCAAAATATTTTTCATTTCCCAGAATATATTCTCACGGGGAAGGGGAACATTAAATGTAGCTTTTAGCCCATGAGAAATTTTTAAAAATATAAAATAAGTCAAGCTGACAGACAGCCAATCTCTTACCTGAACTTATCTGAATTTACATGTGTGTGTCCCTGTCTGGAGGAGTCAAATAGTCACTTCAGTGGGCTTCTCAACTAGTTTTAATGTTTTCAACTACTTTAATTCTAGGCTCTATTTGGGAGCTAAATAAAGAAAATTAAAAAAAAAAAAAGCCCACTCCAAATTGGTGTGTTTGGGGAATTGGCACCTAACAACAACAGCAACAACCACAAACTGATTGCAGGAATGTTAGATGTAACTTCAAATAGGAGCATCAGAGTCACTTCACAAAATAGCCTTTCCCCTGTTAGCAACTGATCGTGCCTGAGGAATGAGGAGAAACTCAACGTTTTCAAAGAGGTTGCCATTGAATCTACAGAAGGTCTGTTTCCCCTCATCCTTTTGCTTTCTGGACTAGGGTACATTACTTAATGATGTCCTCCCCCCCAGCAGGCACTGCACCTCATCCCCTCCCCATCAAAGTGATGTGAAGAAACATCAATGTCTTCACAGCACCCAGAGACTTGAAGGTGATGGGATCCTAAGATGTCCTAAATTTTGTTAAGCTTTAAAAGGAATTGTTAGTTCCTCATCTCTGTCCCTTCCCTATCCCCTTTCGCCGCACTCCCATCACCTCCATAAAGTACTGGTGCCCACTGGGAAAGTTTAGATTTGAAGGAAGCAGAGGAGAAAAGGAGGCACAGCGACTTTACTCCTGGTAGATTTGACTGACATGAAAGATGGGGAGCAGAATCCTGAGTTTAGAACCCAGGCTCAGAGTGTAGAAAGAGATCAATAATACCCTGAAAGACAAAATAGAAAGGTGGTGCAAAAAACGGAATGGTAGCCTGGGGGTGATGGACTGCGCCTGCTGAGATAAAATCCCAATTAGAACCTGACTTAATAAACCGACCGGGTCTTATTTGCCAGCTGATGGGTCCTCAGAACACTGACCCCTGGGGCGCTGGCCAAGCTGACCATTTGGAATTGGAGAGGGTAAGGATAAGGATGAAGATTAGGGATGGTTTTAAAAGCCTACCGAGGAGGAAAGAGTTATGCCGGGTTTGGGTAGAAAGTATTTATGGAAGTGATACGGTTAATTTCCAGGAAGTTTATCCTCAAAGCATCAGGCAGAAAAAGCCCAGGTAGATCTCACAGAAGGAGGGATAGCCTCCAATCTGATTTTGTCTTTCTTCTTGCGACTTCCAGAAAGCATTTAATTATTATCTTTATTATTATTTTAAGTGTATTATTAATGCTCCAATGGCTAAAGCTGTGTCATTACCATAAACTCCATCTCAGCCTCTCAAAATCTATTTAATGCAGCTTTTGGCAACCAGAGACCCAACTTCTTGCCAAAAGCTGCAGATTAAGCATTCGTTATGGGAGTTTGCCATTAGCTGTTCCTTCTGTTATGGGCACAAGTGGTTACATGTCCCCAAACACACAGCATTCCGTGTAATAGATTTGCGTTTGCAGAAGGCTCCAGGGATATTAAGTGTGGTTGGCAACACCTTGCACCCATCCCTCCAACCACTGCCATCAAAAATGGGTTTGAGGTGTGGGATAGGAACGGTTTACTAAGCAGCTATCCTCTTTGGCTCCCCTGTAGTTTTTCTTCTATGAGCTGGATCTTTATTGGTATACAAGTACTCCAGAGCTTGCGTCATATGTCTTTCATTTAAAATACATCGAATGTTTTGCAGGAAATTTGGGGTTCTTAAGACGCATATTTATAAACAAGCTGACAGAGCTCTACGACGTAACTAAGTTTAAGGAGTTGTTTGTGTATTTCCTCAAGTCAGCAAGGCGTTATTCTTGCTGCTGTGAAAATTTTAAAAACCTATTAAATGACCATTTCTTTTATCTTCTTCGTGTTTATTACAGATCAGACTTGCAGAATATCTCTGAAGGTTAGGTGCAGAGGGGGCTAGGGGAGAATAAAAAGTCATCACCCCAAGCAGAAATGAGTGGATAACTGGACACCCAATTTCCCGGCAAGGACAGTTACGGAACTAGCTAAAAAGTGCCCAGGAAGCGCATGGCTGCTACTCTACCATAAGTGTGGTCCGCACGCCTAGGGTAACCTTCCGACAGCGTTTCCTTGTTTTGTTTTGTTTTGTTTTGTTTTGTTTTTCCTTCCAGCCTACGATGCCAGGGTTGTTCTTGCGTCCCGATACAGTCTGGCCATCTCCTGGAGCGCAGCCCCGAGAGAGTTTTTCTTTGACCGCGCCCCCTTGAGATTTAACAGTTCGCTGTTGGTGCCGGCCGCAGGACTCGGGAAATAGTATTAAGAAGAGAGCAAAAGATGTGTAATTCCAAGAATAGTGTCAACTCTCGAGAACCCGACAGCGCACTGCAGGCCTCGCTGAGCGCAGCGCCACGTGAACTGAGCTTGTGCCCCCAGGCCCCTCTCGGGAGAAAGGTCCCGGGCGCAAAGACGCTGCTCCTCCCGGCGTCCGCTCTAGCTCCGTCCCCCCAGGTCTGAATGTCCCGGGCCGGCCTACTTCTAGGGCAGTGCTGAGGAGCCCGGCAGAGGTGCACAGAGCTCCACGGTGGCTCCTCCGAGGCTGTGGGCCTGTCCTGGCCTCGAAGAGAGTCTAACAGGGAGTCTTGGGCCAGCCAGGGCCGCAAGAGGCTGAAAATTTCCAAACTCATCAGAATGCCTGCCAGGGTTAGGCCTGGCTTCACCACTCTCAGAGTCCGGGCTGCCCCGCGTGCCCAAGGCCGTGGCGTCGCTCCCGGCTGGCCTAGGCAAGCGCGACGGGCGCTGGGAAGGCCTGTGCGAGAAAGGCTGTCGGGACCCTCAAACGCAGTCTCCCTGGGAAGGTGCAGACCCTAGTCCCCAACTTGCGGGAACTTTTCACCATATTTGCCAGCTCAGGAGCCCGTTGCAAACGGCTGCCTTTTCGTGCCCGGGGCACTGAACCTATATCCCTTAGACGCCCCGGGCTTCTCGGAAGCCAGAGTCAATCCCAAAGCCATTCAAAGTGGATGTCAACCCCGCAGTGCTGCCCTGCCCTCAGGGAGCGGCCAGCTCCCCGCCCACCCTAGGATCCACCCCCCCACCCCCGCCAGTCCCCCGGCCCAAACCCAAACCCAGGCCCAGGCCGGCGCCCGAAACGCCGCCTCGCTTGTGCGCCCGGCTCCGCGCGCGCCCCTAGCTCCTGGCACGCGCTGTTCACAGTAATTCCACCGCCACTCTTTAAAAATAAATGTTTTAAAAACCACGCTGAAGGCCGTCCTCTTTCATAAGCCCTTTGGGTAACGAGCGTCCCTCTGGCCTATACTAACGAGCGTCCCTTTGGAGGAAGCTCTTTTCCTAACAGGTTTCCCTAAAATAATCTGGATCGAATGATAAAATCGAAGACCAAAGGGAACGTTGGGAGGAGAGTGAGGAAATAGATTGGTATTGGCATAATGTTTTCAATGCCTCTCGCTCCGCTTCCCTCTCCCACCCATCACAAGCACGTCCACACGCCGCGGAATTCCAGAAAGAAAGGAAAGGCCACGGGCGCGTAAGCGCCGAGAGCGCCGGGACCCCGAGCTCCTCCGGGTTAGAAGCAGAAGCGGCTCCTCCACCGCGGCCGACCCAGTAAGGAGCTGCCAACGTATCTGGCTTCTTGGGATTCGGGTTAATGTGGATCTTCCACATAAACGATTTACGGATGAAATAAAAGCCCTTTAGAGTAATACTTCCTTTCAAGTTCTTAAGACGCCTCTAAATCTTTCTGGTAGTGAGTGGCCGGCGTGGGGGCGGGGGTGGGGACGGGGTGTCGGGCGGGCGGCCCGGAAGGGCGCAGAGAGCAGGGAGTGGAGGGTTAACTGCTTTGCGATCTCACCAAGCTCTTCCGAAATGCCAGTCCACTGTCGCGGCGACAATGTTTCTGGGTGTCGGGGCCTCGTCCCTCCTGGCATTTGTCTGAAATGGAGCTGTCTAACCTAGGCCTGGACGCGCCCTGCCGGGGTAAGTGGGGGAAGGTGGGGGTGGGGTGGGGGCGGAGGGGGACCCTGGGTGGAGTTAGTCGCCTGCCTATTTTCATATTCATTAGAACTGGGAGGTTGCCCGAAGAGCCCAGCTGAGTTTCAAGATATAAAAGCAACTTCGTGTGCCCCCTTCCCAGCCGGGACACAGTAAAGGGCTCGGAGCCGGGCAGCTCCCGGCGCCTCAGCGCTCGCTTCCACTTCCCTCCTCCGCCCTCCCTTCTCCCGCCCACTTGCTCCCTCCCCCAGCGATCTCCAGCCTCCGCGCCCCAGGAGCTCCGCGACAGCCTTCCAGGATTATGGAGTTTCTGAGCGAGAAGTTTGCCCTCAAGAGCCCGCCGAGTAAAAACACTGACTTCTACATGGGCGCAGGAGGCGCATTGGAGCACGTTATGGAGACGCTGGACAATGAGTCCTTTTACAGCAAAGCGTCGGCGGGCAAATGCGTGCAGGCCTTCGGGCCCCTGCCCCGCGCCGAGCATCACGTGCGCCTGGAGAGAGCCTCGCCCTGTCAGGAGAGCGGCGGTGAGTCGCCAGCCCCAGCCTCCGCCACCCTTCCGCAAACCCTAAGTGCGGGGACGTAGCGGGACCGGCAGGCGGGGAGGAAGGAAGGAAGGAAGGAAGGAAAGGGGGAGCGAGAGAGCCCGGAGGGCGGAGGAAGGCTAAGGAACTGGGAGCGTTTTAAGGAGCGGCGTTCTGGCTGCAGCCGACCTTGAGGGGCAAAGGAAGGACGAGGCACTGGATTGCCTCCGCGCGGTTCTCTTTAGCTGTCGAGTGCTGCTGTCCCTTCTGGGTCCCGGACTCCCTCTATCTAGGACCCAGGCGTAAACTGATAGGGGCGGTAAATAGAGTGTAATTGAGTCAAGACAGCGCTCTTCCTCTGTGAGCCCGACGCGCTGCCCCCGCAGACGGAGCTGAAATCGATCATAGCTCGTTAGACGACGTCACTGTCGTCACGAATAAGAAAACTCTGAGTTCCTTTAGGTGAAAAACCTTTTAGAAAGTTTTCCAGGACGTAGCAGTATTTTTCTTTGTGAAGTTGGAAGATAGCTAGATTAGCTTGTGTGAGTGAAGTTGTGACTCCTGATTCTTTGGGTTTGCCATACAGCTCGCATAAATTTTTTCCTAAACACCGAATCACTTTCAGTAGCTACGGGGAAAGAATCCCCAATATAAGCACTCACTCCGGAACTCTGTATTGTCTATTTTTCTGACTCCACATTAAAAGTCACCTAAGAGCCCTCTCTCGGAATGCTTCTGGGTGAAATCTTCGACTTTGAACGGCCAAGTATCTCAAAGTCAAAATGTTATCAAAACAAACCATCTATCTTTTCTATCTTGTAACCCAATACAAACCTATTTTTTTAGATCGCGACAGCTAAAGCAAGTTTACAATTCCAAGAGGACTTTTCCTTATCATTGTATATATTCCACAGTTAAGCTGTAAGGAGCGGGTTGCTTTAAAATAACAAACGAATTAAGTGTGAAATATTTACAACAAGCCTCCCGCCCCCTGCTTTAATGGAGAGTCAAATCTGGCAAGGTTACTGGCTCATAGGAGCTCATTTTCTAAATTCTTTGTACACAGTAAGTTAAAAAAAAAAATCTCGTATATTTTACTTATTTAGCGTTGCAAATTACTTTTGACTTTCAAGGTTGAACCAAAAATATAGGTGGGAAGGACAGAGAAAATCAGTTAAATCGTTAAAGTCATTTATTTAGAAGGGCACGCAATTAATTTTTATTTTTAATATGCTAAGTTTTTGACTTTCTGGTTGTGTATCAGACTGCAGTATCTTTATTTTTGGAATTCTTATATGTATACTTAAAAAGTTATTTGAATAAACAGGATTTAAAAAAACAAAAACCGATTCTCTGATGTCCTAAATTAACTGCTGGGTAGGACTACATCCTATTTTAAATTGTCGGGAATCCAAAACAAGAAGAGAAATAGGTGATTTTTGATACCTTAACAACTTTTTAACGAACATCACACCTTTAGGATGAATTTTAGTAGAAAAGTGTAAGTCAGATGAATGGAGGCAGCAGTTCGCTAAATTTAGGAAAGCTCCTGTCTTTCTCCTGAGATGCCCTTAGCCTCACGGCTGCTTCCCCTCCCCCATCCCTAATTACCGAAGTTCCCCATTTAACTCTGCCCTAGACAAAACCTTATTGTTAATCAGTCATGGCTCTTCTTTTTATCTAGTTTTACATCACATCTTTTGCATAAAAGGTATTCACATTTAAGTTATTTTAGGTCTTAAAGTTCAAAACATTGGTATAATGATTAGAGCAGTTGCTAAAATAAGTTATGAGACAATTTAAAAACAGATAAAAACGAAAAAAGTATGGCAGTTCCTTGGAAATTATTGTTCTGGCTGGGTTCTTTTACTTTTTCAAAAACTCTTTCCAATTTCATTATGTGCATCCATTGCATGTCTGTGTGTGTGTGTGGCACCGTGTGATAGATTTTTGTTTTATACCATATTGCAAGCATGCAATGAAATCTGAAGGAAATCACTGAAAGTAAAGAACCCCTAAACAGAATGGAAGATGACATCTTTTGTAATCTTTTAATAGATGTTTTAATGTCTCTGCTTTACGGAAAAACAAAGCTTTCTATCTTAAAACATACTTTATGAATTGAGCATAAATACGACCTATTTAGAAAAAATCTTAAGTGAATTTTTACACTAAAGAAGTCTACTTAAATCTTATTCTGTTCTATAAGAAGCACTTTTAGAAACTGATATGAAAGTCATTAATTTAGCAGGTCACTTTTTGAAAAAAAAAAAACATTAAAAAGCAGATATACAGTCAAAATATTCAACATACTGTATCTTAAATCTGTAGTCCATAACTTTTGTGTGGAGCAGGAAGATAACTTTTGGGAAGAATTTGGATTTGGGTTTACAGATATTATTTTTTAAATTGAAAATTTTCAATTTTTACAAATTGAACTGTCTTTCTTGAGCCATGTAAGTAGCTCGATTTTGTCTGCTGTGAATAAATACCTACACCACTTACATTAAATTTGCCTCACTTTTCAAAGATTATGCTCAATTTTTTTTAAATCTAGAGCATCTTTTAATTTGATCACCTTATTTGATTATAAATTGTGTGCCTAAGATTACATTAGCCCTGTAAAAGAGAACTGTAAAACCTGGTAAATTATATGAGTTCCATGTAACACATTTTTAAATGGTCTTAAACTGCCCAAAGTGGATTAATAATAGCACAAGATGTGATGCTCGAATTAATACTGGCACAGTAAATCATTAACAGACTGCTTTCCTGATGCTGTGAATTACTTCAACTTAATTTTTTCATTGAAATGTTTCACAATCCTGAGAACTGTTGTTTTCCCCCCTCTGGGTACAGTGAACTATGGGATCACTAAAGTAGAAGGACAGCCTCTTCACACCGAACTAAATAGAGCTATGGACAACTGTAACAGTCTCCGGATGTCTCCCGTGAAAGGGATGCCAGAAAAGGGAGAACTGGATGAACTTGGGGATAAATGTGACAGCAACGTATCCAGCAGTAAGAAGCGGAGACACCGAACCACCTTTACGAGCCTGCAGCTGGAGGAGCTGGAGAAGGTCTTTCAGAAAACCCATTACCCGGATGTATACGTCAGAGAACAACTTGCTCTGAGGACAGAGCTCACGGAGGCCAGGGTGCAGGTAGGAGCCAAATGCAGGCCTTGCATGTGTGATGGGAGGAGGAGATACTCTTAGAACAATTCAATGGTTGCATTTTGTCGAAAAAGAAGAAGCTGATTCTCCAACTGAAGATATAGGACAATGTACTATATGCATGTAGGTCTACTAAAATTTCTTTTTCCTTGAAAAGAATTTAATCACTCACACAAAAACAGAAAAGAACACTTGACTTATTACATAGGCATACAAATTAATGATTATTTTAAAAAACAGAATATCAAAAGTATCTCTAATTTAAAAATTAATTTTTAAGGGGCAAAAACCCAGAATCATAGTTATCTACTTAGTAATACATTTATTTTATTTTGTTTTTGTTGGTTTTTTTTTTTTTTCTATTTTATCAGACATTAAGGTTCCTTTTAGGTTACATACCAGGTATTGATAAGTTATTTTTGTAAGGGCCCAAAGGTCTATAATTTTATTAGGTGGGGTTATAATAAAAGAAAAAAAAAGAAACAATCTCACTAATTTGCAATTGTTACATATACCATAACTTGTTTTTACTATGCATAAAGATCATATAGCTCACTTATAATTTTTCTAGCTCTAATAGTTGCCTTGCCAGTCCATTTTAACTTTTAAATGTAGATAGCTCATATCTTTTTTGCAGAAGCAATAGAAATAATGATCTTGAAGTAATTTTAAAATATATACTCAATTATATTTTAAGTTATATTCAAATTATCAAATTGGGTGGCACAATATACTAAACTTTTTAAATCTTGAAAATTTGAAAAAAATTTTGAAAAAAATTTGAAAAAAATTATATTAGGTAAAATTCTATCTCTTAGGCATATTTGATTTTTACTCAAGTTGGATTCTTAAACTACGTTTTATTGGTTCTCAAGTAACAACAATTTCAGGGAATAGCCTGTTTCTTTGTGCATTTTTACCACGCTAAATAGGAGAATATTGAAGTTTGCAACTCCCATACAGTATAAGAATAGAGAAATGAATAAGATAGTGAAGAATTTTGTCCTGAGGGGCGCCTGGGTGGCTCAGTGGGTTAAAGCCTCTGCCTTCTGCTCGGGTCAGGATCTCAGGGTCCTGGGATTGAGCCCAAAAAAAAAAAAAAAGAATTTTGTCCTGAGAGTAATAGTAGTTCTTCTGAAGATTAAGCCATTACAAGGCTGTTTTGTCATTAAAGGCAACATTTGGTGGTGCAGGAATACCAACCAGCAGAATTTTTCTTTAGCTTGTGGAGCGAATAGTTACTTTATCTTAGTTCAGGAAGTAAATATACAGAAAGTTGATGCTAATGAAGAATTTTAGAATTGTCAAGTGTTAACATTGGTCCCACGTGTGTGTACTGTTTTATTTATTTTTTTGCCTTGTGTTCATATATTTGAATTAGTTATACTTGTAACCATAGAAAAATATGTTTACTTGTAGAGTGATCAGCTGTGCACAATGAATGTTTTCCCCTTAACATTTCATCGACTCCTGATTGATTTTTGTCTAAAAACATGCACAGAGAGCCAACCCGAACCTAATTTACTCAGGTTTTCCCTGTCCGGCTTTTCATATCAGAGTCATAATTCATACCTATTTTAAGGAGATTCTAAAGATCTCTTTTCTCAATGAAAAGAAAAAGAAACTTCATTACTAAATTCCCTTACTATACTCCTAGTGCCTGTGAAGACAGGAAGAAAATATGTTTTGTTTTGTTATTATGGGCCCTGGTCATTGTGTGTAATACACCTTTACCAGAAACCATACTGAACAGGTAGCTCCCATTGCCTTATTTTAATTGCGGGAAACTCTTTAAAGTGCCACCTTAAATTTGCAGCACATGCTTGCATATTGAACTGAGGCTTAATATGTATGGATAAGTGTGATGGTAAAGATAGAGATTACAATTGATTATAAAAAGAGTAAAAATTTCAAGTAAATTTTAACAGCCTGCACTTTGATGTGCAATTTCCAGCTTCTTTTGTTAGTATTTCGTATTCTGAACATAGTTCTGTAAAGACTGAAGAGCTTCCTGACAGCTGCTCGTGAAATGTCTGCTCAAAAATATCAAATAACACATACTGAATATAACTTTTTGTGTCTCCCTTTAATCCATTAAAATATTAAAGCAAAGATTCTGGAGAGTTCCTGGTGTGCATCAGTGATTATTTAACCCTCTGAGGTAGATGGTTGTTATGACAAATATTATTAATATAGAAAGGGAGAAATTTGGATAAGAGCTTAGTGATTGTGTAGAGGCTGTAGTAACTCATAGGCTTTCTTGAACTTGGTTATATTTTCCCATTTATCTTATTATTTGTGTTACCTATAAGTCTCTTATATTGGAGAAATGATTTGGAGATTTCTGAGCATTTCCTATAAGGAAAGATAAGTTTAAGTGGTGTAATTTATGTAATAAGCACATTTGTATATTTTAAAACCAGAGTTCAATTTCAGATGGTTCCATTTTACCTATAGTCTTTATCATGCTCAATATAATATGTGATCTTAATATTTTCTGTTTCTAAACAATCGTGATATTTCTGCCAGTACCATATGTTTTGGATGTAATCTTTGTGTTTAAATTTTTCTAAGATTATCTAAGTATGGGTACAACCCAGCACAGTCTTCACTTTGTGACATGTTCTAAAGATAATTGTTTTGACAGATCCAGATATTAATTTGGTTATAGTTTGGCTGGGTTAATGTCATGTGCATAACCCCAAACTAAAAAGTCATGAATGTCTTCCAGATTTGCAGCATTCTCTGAGAGGAGGATTATCTATGATAATTTGGAGACATAAGGAGTCTTCAAAATCATGTAATCTAATTCCTTTTTATTTTCCAAAATGAAAAAAAAATCAGAGGCTGAGACATATTAAATAATTTTTTAAGTATTTTCTCCTTTTCTATTAATTTAGATTGCCTCATGGACATATCACTTATCAGGGTGAAATAGAAAGTAAAATTTGTGGATACTTTTGTGACATAAATTTCTTTCTTAGTGATTTTGTTGACCTAGTTTGTTCTTTCTGATCTGTGTCTTTTAACATCACCATTGCCTTTTCAAATATTCCTCAGCTAAAATTCTACTTTTTAAAAAAATTAGGTTTGGTTCCAAAATCGAAGGGCCAAGTGGAGAAAAAGAGAACGTTATGGTCAAATACAACAAGCTAAAAGCCATTTTGCTGCCACCTATGATATATCAGTTTTGCCAAGGACTGACAGCTATCCACAGGTATGGTAAACTTCACGGAATACTGATTGCAAAAAACAGATGTGGTTTGCATATTCTTAAAAGGGATATTATTATTATTGGCTTTATTATATCTAATGCAATAGTCAAGAATGAAAATGTTAACCTCCAGAAGACTTTTTGCATGCTTGTTAGATGCTTATTTTACTAAAATATTTATTTTGTTATTATTTTCTTTTAGAGCCATTTGTTCAAAAATATTTTAGGGTCCCTTCCTTATTACACGGCGACAACTGAAGTAGCATCATTCATAGTATAATCCTTTTAATTAGTCTATATTTTAACTATTCAGACTCATTTCCTTTGTTAACTTTTTTAAAATAAATAAAGCATTGCTTGACGTGCTGTCTCTGTGGCTAATGTTTTATGAACCATCCTCTAACCTAGTGTCTGGTGTGGTCTATGAAACCTTCAGTTCCACTTAAAAATATCTCTTTTCCTATTTCAGGGAAACATTTAGCCCTTGATTACTTAAAACATATATAGGATTAGTACTGGAGATCATTTAAAAAATTTATCACATTAAAAAACACATCCACCCCTTTATATGGGAGCTCTCATCTCATTTTAAAGAGCATTTAGATTCCTTTTCTTCTCATTATTTCCTTTTAATTTTGAGGTCTTTTTTTTTTTTCTTTTTCATAGTTTGTAATTCATGTAAACAAAATACATTTTATCTTTTTAATTGGACATTAATTTTTCCTATTACTGAGTTACAGTATTCAGACTGTATTTGATACATGATGAGGAGCACTTGTATTATAAGGAGCAAGATATATGCTATTTCATTCCTTACTGTTTAAGGATATTACATTGCTACAGACCATTTTGAAAACAAATATGTAACATATATGCTGGGGGGGATACCCTGATAGTCCAGTAACCAAATCTTCACAACCCCAAACTTAAGGGTATTCATTTCCTTGAACTCTAAGTCCATACCTTGTGAGCAAGAATGCAGTCCTTTAGTTTCCTGCATCTTTGTATTCTGATGCTTCTTATTATTCTTAAAAACCTATTTTGAGACCTCCACCCTTCCAGATAAATTCACCAAATTTATTAATTCGATATCATATGCGAGTAAAAGCCTTAGCTATCACCTGGTTCAGTCCTTCTAATCTTTAGGAAACGAGACCCATCGAGTTAAGGAGTTGGCCCGTGATGACAGCAATGGCCTGTGATTACAGGAATGCTTCCTTACAGAACGACCTGTGAAGGGCTACTGCAGCTAAGCCTTACCACTGCAGTCTACCAGGAGGTGACAGGGCCTTTGGAGTACGTTTCCATATCTGCCATCAGAAGAACCTTGTTTTTCTTACTCTAAGATTTTATCTTAAAGGAGTCCCTTTATTTTTTCCTCCAGTTTAAAAGCGTGTGTATATTCACTCACACACACACACACACACACACACACACACACACACACACACACACACACACTCTGTACCTTATCAACATAGGGCCAATGAGCTTTGATTCACCGAATAGTTTTGAGTGTCCTAGTTGAGTAGTGAACAAAGTGCTGTGAGGACGTCTCCCTGGTTGGCTCTAAGCTCCAGGAGAGAAGGTACTGTGGTGGTTTCATAGTTCTTAACACTGCCGAAGCCCTTCCGGGATCAGGCCGTGTTCACAGCGAGTTACATGGAGGAACTCGTTTCATCCTTACCACGATCTTATGCCATAGGTGTTATTAATGAATTATCCTCATTTTCCGTAAGAGGAAACTGAGACATGGAGAGGGGAGACACTTACTCATCTTCACTAGTGGCAAAGCTGGGATCTCATCACAAGCAGTGTGGCTCCCACGTGCAAGATCTTAGCCTGTCCAATAGACTGTCTCTCCTAACGGCTCTGTCAAAAAGATTGAATAATTAATAAATGAACACCAAAGAACGTAAGGCTTAAGTTGAATTATTCAAGTCTGCAGTTTAGTTCAGGGGAGCACAATCTATACTCAGAGTCAGTACAATAACAATGAAAATGACAGAGATGGTGTACTTGATGTATTTTGAACTACTTCAGTGTGATGAATTTAGAAATAATAAAGTTACAAATTAATGTACTCTTTTCAAATGGACCTTATACAGTCTTACTAGTCAGGTGTGCTCCACCACACTTGACTACAACATACTTTTTTTTGCACCTTTTTATTTCAGTCTTCGTTTCTTTCCTTGGAAACCCCATTTCCGTTTGTGTGTGTGTGTGTGTGTATGGTTTTTTCCCCTCACTTCCCTGTGCCTTGCTGGTGGTTGCCTTATCTCTAACTTCCCTTTCTTCTTCAGTGCAACCTAAAATATTTAGAATAGTGCCTGGCACAAACTAAGCTCTTTATAAGGGCTTAATGTAACTTAATATACTTAGTCATGCTTTTTTCCTAGGATTATCTTGCCATTGTGCTATCATGCCTCATAGCTTTAGAGATTGTCAGTTAGCACACTGAGGTAACTTAGCATACTAAGTACCTCAAGCGGAAGGAAGATGGTACAATCAAATTATACATTTGGGAGTCTTTTTCACTCCAACAAAGGATTAATTTAAAAATTTCCGCTCACAAATCATGGGAATTTTGCATTAATTCTCCCTGTGGTTTCTCCATAATTTATGTACATTGGTTATACCAACTCTTAAGGAAGGCAACACAGGCATCACATGTTGAAGTTATTGTTTTTGAAGTTATTTTGACAGTAAAATTCATCAACAATAATAAAAATCAATACTGTAAAATCTATTGAAATTTTTTATATTAGTAAGTCATTAGATACTTGGTTGCCAAAAATACTGAAATCAAAATGTCTTTCACTCCCCACTGTGGGTATTGAATAAAGTCAGGAAAATTCCATCTAAACTTAAAAATATGTGGTTGACTTTTTTTTATTTTTAAGAAATAATTATGCCAAGAGCATGTCTCTCAAGCTTCAGCCTAAAGGAAACTTTTTTTTTAAAGCATGTGTCTTGAAAATAGAAATTATAATCAGAAAAATAAGAACCAAAACAGAATCCAACAACTCAGTGCAGTAAGACACTGAGTTTGGTTACTGTTACTAATTACAGAAAAAAATATTAATTACCAAAAAGTTGGAAACTAGAAAACTAGAAACAGGACAGAAATAAAGAACTAACAATTTGGCAGGAAAACAAAGCATACACAGAAATACATGAAAACAGAAATGGTTGAAAAAGTGATCTCTTCAGGTCTGTTCAATGTAGATAATAATCTTGCCCACTATAAAAGTATCTCTATATTAATAGGTTTATTTATTAAGAGTAATTAATATTTTCTAAAGTGTTCTAAATACTTTGTTTCCATTGCTCTCATTACAAAATAGTAACAGCAGCCCTACTGGTAAAATTAATCCCTACCAGTTGAGGGCTTATTTTAACCCAGGCTTCTTTCTTACGGCCATTAACTCATTGAATTTAAGTCCAGGTTTTCTGAGTGTAGGGGTTCAGAGTTCTTTACGCAGCATCACTGAGCAATGAAATATTTCAATTTTGACCCTAAAAGACCAAATCACTTTGGAAAGTAAACATGCTTTCATTTTTTAAATATATAAAATAATGATATAAAGCATTTAAAAAATGTGGATACCTTTTAGACTATTTTCAGATATTCTTTTTTAAAAAGTATTTATGTTTCAAGAAGGATAACTTAGTTCTTAACTTTGGATCAAAACAGTATTAAGCAAATTATGTACACACTGAATAGATGTGAAAAAAAGTCATTTCACTTCAACATTCTGGAATATGTTATGAACCCCAAATTAACCAATTTTCAGTTAAAACAGATGATTTCTGGATCTGTGCTATTAACCATCTTTGGGGTCCTCAGCAGTTCACTTTCCCTCTCTGAGTCTCGACTTCTTCCTCTTTTGAAAGGAATAGATTAAGGAGATTTTGCAGAACCCTTTCGACTTAATTTTTTTTTTCTTCCAGAGTTATTTGCATTTTAGTCAACAAATGCATGCTAGGTACTGTGTGATGCACGGGGATTATGTAAATGATCCAGACAAAAATCTCTTGCTTTTTGGGCAGATTATAGACTGGGTGATACTCGTACCAAATTCTGCAGACACTTCTTGATGCAACCTACACCCAGCAGACCCATACAATTTTGTCTTTGAGTTGAAAAGCAAACATCTATCAAGAGTAGATTCTAATTTATTTCTAATTTATAGACACCAAAGCATTTCTTTAAATAATTGTTTTGTTGAATAAAGTACTTTTCAAGATCTAAACATTTTCTAGAGGATTAGAACCAACCTTCGTTCTTACAAGAAACTCTATAGTTTCATGCCCTTAGGTTTGGCTCAGATCACATGTGCATCAACTTTATCATTTACTTTCTGGGTAACTTTGGGTAAGTCTCCTGACTTCTTTGATCTTCAGATTTTTTCTTTGTAAAATGGAGGTATTATTATTGGTGCAGGCGTTGGTGGTGTGGAGGATTACTTTTTCTGTTTTGAGAGGATTAAATTGATTTCCAAAAAGTCTGTGGAACCAAGTCATGGGACTTGAGGAGGGCCAGGTGTTAATGTTTGACTGTGGGCTTCACAGCCAGGAACTTAGGGGTTCAGATCCTGGCTCTGCTACTTAATAGATTTTAGACCTTTGGCAAATGAATTAATCTCTAGGCATGTTTCTCCTCATTTATAAAATGAGTATAAAGTTCATATGATGTTTGTGAAGATTAGAAACAATAGTTTCTGCAAAGTACTTAGGACATTGCCTAGTACATAATGAGTGCTCAATAAATAGTAACAACTCTATAATAGCCATTAGTCATTATTGATTCTACAGTAGAGAGGTAGCTAAGGGGTGTGAATGTTTTGTTATTGTAGCATTTAAACTAATCCGATTTTTGAGTAAATTCACTACTTAAGGGTCTAGGGAAAGACCAAATTTAGTTAAAGGTACTTTCCTCTTTGAATTAAGACAACCGAATGTGGTAATATAAGGAATGTTTGAGTATATTCTTAATCCACCAAAATTATTTTCTCATGAAGAAAATATTTTCATCAAAAAATTTAAAAAGTTTGAAGTTGTTTCCCACCAAAATTTTCCATAGGGTTTTACCTAGTGTATAGTGAGAATCATAACTAAATCTATGTTTACATAATATACAACAGGACCCATGCAGTGTTTTGCTTTCTGTTGTCTAACAGATTACTTAATAAATATATGCCGCTTGGAGTTTGAACATACCAAAGATTGGATTCAAGTTATAAATAATTTGTAGTCATTGGAGTAATTGAAATACAGATGAACGCTGTACAACATTTCTAGTTTAACAAATTCTGTTTCAAACATTGTAATTACACACTTTTTTAAAGGAAATGTTAACATTTCTATAAAATAGTGATTGTGAAAATATTGTTCACTCACCTTCTTAAGAGTAGCATCAACTCTCTACTAATCTTAAAGTTTCCCTTTACTTAAGCTAAATAAAGAATATGGAACTTGTCTCCTTCAACCACTATGGTTTTAGCAATTTAAAGGCATCTGAAACAATAAATAAATAACCAAAAATCTTTTTAAAATGTTAGTAATGTAGCTATACTTGATGCATTGCAGAATAAATATCTCATGTCTATGAAATAACCAATGAAATGATCCGATAGTGATACAGTGAAACTTCTCTTAGGAGAAATGGAGGGACAAAAATATTAACATCATTGGGTCAGCAAGTCATACTGATATACAATTGCTAATTTAATTTATATTATATAACATAATATATAATATATATTTGTATAAAAATATACAAGCTGTATAACAATTTTTATGAAGAATATTTCATATATATGTATAAGTTTATATTAAAAATAAGTTACATGTAACATGAAGCAGTTATTATCAGCATCAATTAAGTGAGGATGCAGCTAGACACAAAGAGGGAATCATTTTTATTTTGTTGAAAATACAAACACTTTAGAGGGATAAAAAAATACCCTGCAAAAGGAGCAAAGCGTGCATTTTAGATTATGACTTTAGACATATTTTTTGAAAAATGTGATATTCAAGTTTAATATGACTTTATAATTTTACACAGTAATGATAAGTTAGCTGATTTTCTTTCTTTCTTTCTTTTTTTTTTTTTGCTTTTAATAGGTGATTGCTGTTAAAGTATTGAATTTAACTGAATTGGTCATGAGTGTTTTATATTTTAGGAGGAAAGAATGAATTAATAAATTGAGATTACCAAAATAAATAATAAGAAAAATATAAGAATAAATTATTGAAGAGTGCTATTGTCGCTTACACATATAAAAACTACCTTACAGGGGATGGAGAAGAACCAGAGGGGAAATTAAGCCTGAGAAGTATGTGACAACAGACCTGTGGGTTAAAACCTAGCACATACTGTTATCATTAATGTGAACTTCCAATATATTTTAATTCAGAGTTTTCACTAGCCATGTTTATTAAGCCTCATGTAATCTCTAAATTTAAAAATATTCTGTGCAGATTAAAGTATTTGCATATTTGATTTGTATTTTAAATTAACTCACAAGGAAAATTTATATTTTAATCTTTGTTTCTTATAATTGTGGATTTTGTTTTAATTGAAGAATTGTGTCATTAAAAATGAATCAAGCACTGTCAACAATGGCTATCATGCATGTATTAAAATACATGAAAAATAATGTGACAATTAATTAGAAAATACTCTATGTTGATCATTGTTGCTGAATAATAAGTAAAATAGCAAATCCTAAGTGCTATTATTTTATTCTGTCCTTAAGTGAGTTGATTTGAAAAGTGTCATTTTAAGGCATATAAAGTGAGATGTCTTATTAGTCTTTTAATGATCATAACTACCATACAGTTTAAGAACACATCCAACACTAAAAGAAGAGAAAAAAACGTCCTTAATGTTTCTTATACTTTTGACTTGGAGCACGTATTTCAAATAGTATTTAAATATGCAAAATTTAAACACATTTATGTGATGTCATTCTGAAAATTTCCAGACATTAGCATTTCTTATTAGGGTTAGTGCTTTTAATTTTTGCACTAAAAAGATATATATACTTATTTTTCTATAAAGTGGTTTTCTTCTTAGATTTTTAGTGTCATATGCTTATTATATCTTAAGGTAATTTTTTAATGGAAAATTCACTCTTCCTTGTTCCAAGTCTCTGTACACATTTCTAAGATGGAATTTTATTTAAAAAATCAAAGTAGCAACCAGTATTTAATATATGATCTTTTCCTGATAAGTAATTTCTAATCACCACATCTTAATGATACTATATGTTGAAAAGGTATACTTTTGAAATTTTTGAAATGTAAATTGTTCCAAAAAAATCTTAATATTTGTATATTATCTGAATTTTGTATGTGAAAATTACAGTTAATAAGTAGGCACTGATGAAAATGTACCCTTATTTCTATCTTAGGTAGTACCTAAACAGGCTCAGATTAATCTTTTCACTATATAATTAATTTAATTGGGATTTTTTTTTTTCCAGATGGACAAAGTATCAATATTTGAGACTTACTCACTTATTTCCTGGTAGCAAGTGAGACTTACTCACTTGTAGCAAGTTCACTATTTAGAAAAACATTTATACTCTCTCTCCCTGCCAGCAACTTCTTGATGTCGTTACTAGAAAAGTTAATGGGACCCTAAAATTAGTCAACAGCTAAAAATATCTTCAAGTTACTAAGTGTATGATTCTTATTAACATTTTATCGCCCTAAATTTTAAAGGGAGGGTTATGCTAGTAAAGAATATAATGGCCTCTTAAAAAATTAAACTGCTTTTGCGGAAACTCATGTTTGCACTTTTTAAAGAGACCATATAAAAAATCTGGCAAATTATAGAAGTAATAATGTGGTAATAAATCTATATAGTAAGTATTGAATAATATACAAAGTGGTCAATAAATGTAAACATTCTCTCAAAGAGGAAAACCAAAAATCAACTTTTTGATTTTAATGCAAAGAAGCTATGCTAAAACGTTAGTACAGATACCTCTTTGTGAATCCCTGACCTGTGTCTTTTTAAAGCAACCTTTAACTCCCACAGGGACATGTGTAGGCATATGGTGTGAGGGTAGTATGAGTGCAGCATGATGTGTGTGTGGACTGTGTGCGTGTGTGTATGTGTGTACATATGGATGTTGGTAGCAGGTAAGAGCAATCCAAATATAGAAAAAGAGTAAGGTTAAATAAACTTGTTTTAGTAGAAAAATATTTAGTTTTAGAGTTGCTTTAAAATTAGGGAATGATTGTTACTCATTGATTTCATGTTATTAAGTGTGTCTCTTAGATCCAGATTAAATTCCACAGGGTAGTGTCTTCTAAATTGCACTAACGTTAGGAAATAGAATATGTAATGCTGTCATGAAACTGTTTTAGTTTTTAGTTTAATGGTATTTTACAGCTAACGCAAAGACAAACAAACTTGCATTTCTTTTAAAAGGTTTTTTTTAAGTACAAAAATTTGCTTACTATAATAAAATCAGCAAATATATAAGAAATATACACCAGGCTTAATATACTAAATTTTTCTTTGTAGTTTTGATTAAAAAAGAATATATCAAGTTTCTAAGATGAAGATAAATGAGATTTAAAATTTCTCATTCATTATTTACCATATGACTTCAACTCATGCATATATATCCACAGTGAAAAACTCTTTGTGTATTTGTGTGGGGTGTGTGTGTGTGTGTGTGTGTGTGTGTGTGTGTGTGTGTGTAAAATACACATACATATTGACCCTTTCTTTCCTATATATTACTTTTAATTCCTTGGAAGAAAAATGAGTGGTAAATGAATTCTATTTCTATTTGGAAACAATCAGACCAAAAAAAAAAACTTTCCTCCTAAATTCAAAGTCATGGAATAATTAAGTGTTAACTTTTCATTTGATTAGAAAAACATTAAGGGGCAAATGTTCAAAGTAGAGTGTAGTAAGTCAGCCGAACCTCCATTCTTGCTAATGGGATGCAGTTGGCTAAGTTCCCTGGACAATGCTTTGAACGGTACCTCTAGAACTTTTTTAAAACGTTGTGAAGAACATTAAAACATGGAATATTTTTAGATTTTCTACTCCTTTTAAACATAATAATGAAAAAATGTAAAGGCAGTCTTTCTTTTCTTTTTTTTTTTTTTTTTTGGCATACTGGAAAGTAAAATGTGGATATTATTTAATAATGGTGTTCCTGGTTGTGAAGCTCTTTAATATTATACAGTTAGAGGCCTGCAAAAAAAAAAACCCTAAAATTTATTTGGTGCTGAGCTCCACCATTGTAGGTGTTCCTGAAATAGTCCAAAAAAGAAAAGTAGTGATCCTATTTAGGAAAAAAAAAATGTTTTCTTTCATTCCAAAATCTAACAGTAAATATAATATTTCTTCTAATGAGTTAGTGAGATTTTTGTGTGGCTTCCTCGTTAACAAATATATATACAGTTTTAGACACTAGGCCTTGTACGTTTGAGCTCATAGTTTTAAAATGACCACTTGCATAAAAATAGAATTGGTGGAGGGATGAAGGGGCCATAGACTGAGCCCACCTGACAGCACTAGATTTATTCAACCACAAGCTCTAGCAGCTTTATTATTTGATCGAATCCTGCCTTTGAGGAATGCTTAAGAAAAAGAAACTTGTGTAATAATTGCCTAAGCTATTTGAAGATTTTCGCATGTAAAAATGATGCTACCTCTTCTGTATCATTTTAAAGAACAGAAATAGAAGTGATAGAGGAAGATAACAGCTCACTTTTTTACAGAGCTCCCCAAAAAGGAATGCAAAATTTTTAAAGAGGTGAGCTTCTTATCACAAAAATTAAATATAATTGAAAGTATATGAGGGGTTTTTGCATTTGGAAGGAAGTTGGACTTCAGTAGTGTCTCCTAATCCCAGGTGATTTTCAGAATTCCTGTAATATTGTCATTGCCATTATTTTAATACAGATCCCATAAGCCACACCCCATGCTTAATGAGTCAGAATCTCCAAGAAGATGTATCTATAATGAAGAATAAGTACTTGATAGGAAAATAAAACTACATAGGGAAATACAGTTACCAGTGTCTGGGGATGAAATTTTCATGATAATTGTCAAGAATTATACAGAACAGTGATTATATAGCTCATATCATGAAACAAAATTTAGATATATTAGCATAAATTGTCCATAAAATTTTGGTTACACTTGCGGGATGGATCAGTTCAAATTTCATATTCCTCAAGGTTTTTTCAGTCATTTAATAAATTTATATTAAGTGCTTATCATGTATTGTGTTAAACTGCCAGATAAAGAAAAAAGTTATGAGCAAACATTGGGGATTTTGCTTTCAGAGAATAGAGCTTATGAACCCCCACAAAGTTAAACTTATGAATAAGTAAATAAACAATTTTAGCTTATAAGACTAGTTTTTATGTCATTGTTGCATTTCTTAAGATTTCCTGGGTTCAGATTTGACCTCTACCATTGGGAGTTACACATCTTGTGGAAGGTTCTTAAGTTCTCTGTTCTATAGTTTTATGTTTTACAAAATGGGGCTACTAAAAGCAAAGAAGCATCTTTTAGAGTATAGAAATGACTAGTAGTCTTCACAGCACATCTAATACCATGCATATAGCAATTAATTGGTAACCATTTGCAGTCATAAGCATGATTCTGATTGCAGTTATCAGATGTTTAATTATCCAGAAGGAATGGTTCAGAGGAAGCAAAACCTCAATTCATTGGGGATATTGTCTTTTTATGATTTGCATCTAACTTTTGATATCAAAACCAACTAAAACCCTAAAGTCAGATGAAGACAAGCCAGGAATTTTTAAATGAAAGAAAGATACGGGGTGGAGGAGATAGAGATCAGGAGATAGGACATACCAGTAAAAATGTGCAACATTATTACTACGCAAGGGACTATACGGGTATCTTCTCAAATCCAACTAAAATATTACTGTAGTTACTTGCTTTACCAGTCTATTCTGTTCAGAAAATATTTCTTTCTATATGCTAGATATTCTTTCACCAAAAGTAGCACATTTAACTCGTTTGATTATGTCCAGATAAGGAGTTTTGATCAAAATAAAAATATTTGTCTGTGCCAGGGAAACTGAAGAGTTTATTTTCAACTTGTAGTTAGATTAATGTGAATTATTTTAGGGGGAAAAAACTTTCTTAATTTACATTCATAGATTCCTTGCCTTTACCATCATTATTTCCTTTTTTTTAAACCTAGTTATTAAATATACTTCTAAGCATTTGGAATATGAGTGGATGATTTTAATAATAAATTTCAGCTATACTGTGTATAAATTGAGGAATCCTTTAACAGACTTAAAATGTATGATCTTTCTCTACCACTATTTTGCCTTTCATTTATTTTTTCAAAAATAAGCAAGCAAGTTCACTTTCATTTCCTGAAAGCCCTTTTGTCAGACATGTGACTGTGGGTTTTGCAGTGTAGCACAATGTTTGATTGAATGTCAGAGGAAAAATCACCCAGATCAAGTTGGAAGAGCTAGGTTGACAGAGTAATGACATTAACAGTCCCTCTTACTGGTTTGAGATACATAACTCAGCAGTCAGTGGCACCAATCATTATATTTTGGCTAATGTGGGATACATTTAGAAGAATCAGCCAAAATTAAAACAACATAGCTCATGGTGACTTAAAGATTAACAGAATGTTCAAACCATTATATATCTCTATAGATCTGTCTCACAGGTTTAATATATTTAAGGCAGCTTATTAACATATTTATATAAATAACTATTTCTGAAATAACTCTGAAGTGAGCATTGTGCCAATCTTTGAAGCACCAACTAACAGACGAAATTAGTTGTTCAAATTTTCTCTTATGGTTTTAATTGGTTAAGCAGTCTTTTCTTAAGTGATAGAATAACATCTCTACCAGTGCTATGTAGAAGATTCAGTAACATTTTATGCTATTAATTGAAAATAAGTTGTCTTAAAAAGAAGGATTTCAGTGTGGGTATTGTGAGACTACACCAGAGGTTATATGCAGTAGACTGGAATCTTCATGTAAAAATAAATATAAGCAAACATTATTTGTATATGTGTTAATAAAAATTGAGGATATGATACTATTATTGTGATTTTAAAAAAAGAAGCCAGATATGATAAACATAGGTATTACTGCTCTGTTGTAGTTCACATTTTTATAATAATATTGCAATATTGTAATAATATTGAGATTTTTAAATTTTGTTTCCTAAGGCTCAAACATTTTCCCTCAGCTCCTGCTGTTTGCATGATTTTTCTCTGTGCTTCTCAGTAATGCATGTGATCACTTTTTTTTTCTTTGTCCTTATTTGAATAGCTGGTCTGAGATATCTCTTATTTAAAACTTGTATTATACAAATTCTACTTAATGTCTCCTTTACCTGCTAGTAAATTTAGAGAAATTTGTGTTGGTTTCTTAATACTAAAAAATGTGAATTTTCTGGGCACAAGTGACAATCTAGTTTTCAGTCTTATATAAAATGTTACACAGTACTTTAATTGTAGTCCTATGATATTTTGCTAATACCTGCATATTTTTCTCAGTTGTATTTTCATTATGTGGTAATCGTCATGTTTTAGAATTTTAAATTATTTTACATGTCATAATTTTCTGTTGCAACCTTACCATATCATAGATAAAGCATAGAAAGAATGTTTAAAATATGTATATCTCGCTCATATTCACAGAGCTATGTACTTAAGACTATAGGAAATAAAAGGCAATGAAAGGCTAAACATTTCCAGTAATGAATTCAATTAAAAATATCGACAGAGTAAATATCAGGAATGGTTTCCAGCAGAAGCTGCTACAAAGTCCAACTATAGAACTTTAGAAAATGCAGTTATGTCTTTGAGTTTAGAAAGATGAAAAGTATATTCAAACTTAAAACCATATTTTAAACTGCTCTTCTAAACACATGGATTTGTCATGAATCATGACTAAGTCTAGATTTCATTTTAAAAATCACGACTATAAAAAGAATCCTCTCAAGAGACTGACATGTCTTGAGAGTATTTTATGGGGTCACATATGTGGGTTTTGGTGATCTATTACAGTATAACAGATTGGAAGAACTTTCCAAATAATTATCTTTTCGTAATCACTTTATGTACTCGGAATGTCATTACAGACCACCCAATGGGAGCCAACAATGAATGGTTGACAAAATTGAGTGAACGCTGTTTAACAAATGTTAGGGAACCCAAGTGAGAACGCGTAAATGTAATATTCGTTGTTTTCTGTATTCCAGATTCAGAACAATTTGTGGGCAGGAAACGCGACTGGTGGTTCTGTGGTTACCTCGTGCATGTTACCACGTGACACGTCCTCCTGCATGACACCTTACTCTCACTCGCCCCGGACAGATTCCAGTTACACAGGGTTTTCAAACCACCAGAACCAGTTCAGCCACGTGCCCCTCAACAATTTTTTCACTGACTCTCTTCTTACTGGGGCCACCAATGGACATGCATTTGAGACAAAGCCAGAATTTGAGAGGAGGTCTTCCAGTATCGCAGTTCTTCGAATGAAAGCCAAGGAGCACACTGCCAATATTTCATGGGCCATGTAACATACAGTGCTCTTTTATTTTTCTTTTTAATGGCAAAGTAAAACATTCTATTTCTCATATTTAAAGGATACCACAATAAGCTGCTGTGTGTGGAATTGCTAAAGGTCAAGATATACAGTGAGACCAGCTTAAATGAATAGTTGTTATTATTTAACATTAAAATCTAAGAATGAACCTCTGAAAAGACTAAATAGGTTTACCATCCATCAGTCTCCACAAACTCTGTTTTAGTAGTAAATTTTTTTTCTATTGTACGAGTCGATGAAATACGATCATGCAACTTCTTAAAAGAATAAATGTATTAAACAAATTCCTCTGTTATAGATTGATTTATGTCAGTTCTGTATAACAAGAAATCCCTTGTAAAATAATATCTGATAAAAGAGGAAATGCACTGGGGAAAATGTCAAGATACCAAAGCTGTCAGGTAAATATTGAAGCAGGGTGTTTTGGGGAGTTGACTGTTATTTCTCTCTCTCTGGCTCCGAGACACAATGGGCATATCCCCCATTACCGAGAATTTATCTTCAGACCTCAAAGATTTTTTTACTTCTAGATGTTTTAGTGAATTTCCACCCCATGAAATAGAACTCTTCTGAAATGGCCAGCATTTGCATGAAATATTTGGGCATACTTTCTTGAAACCATGTGGCTAAAGGTGATAACTGAAATATTCCGGTGTGATTTAAAATATAGTCACGAGAATAGTTTCTATAAATGCTACCTTTTAAATGAAGAAGTCAGCATCGACTCAGTGAAAAAGCCAACACCAACCGACTTAGAAAACACCAACACACTACAAAAAAGAATAAGTTACAAAACCTGCTGCTGCTTTTAAACTAAAATTGTGTCAGTTAAACTGTACACACAAACATCTAATAAACACACTAAAAGAAAGTTTTTTTGACATGTCACATTATGCTTTATTATATTATGAGACATTTCAGTTAAAAGAACAGCAAATCCAAATTTATATTTATTTTATGGGCTTATGCAAGTGCACATGTGTGCGTGTTTGTTTTTTGATATATAAGCCGTAAGCATTTTTTTGCTACTGTGGTTTTGCATAGGGAATTAAAATGTCAGAAGGCTCTCTAAAATTTCTGGTGGAAAAGAAAAGAAAAATACATTGCATCTGGAAAATTGCTAACCCCTTTGATTTACTTCTCCTCCCTTTCCCCTGCCACATTCCAAGCTTTTTCAGATGAGTGAAATGTCAACCTCCTTAAAAGACTCTTAATTCATAAAGGCAAAGTAAATTAATTGAAATGAAGATGGCCCCCATGGCTTGGATCAGAGCAAGGTCTGCTCTTTGTGCTCCCTTAGAATCTTCCTTGTGGTTCCTACAGACTTTAGGGATATGCTTAGAAGCCCTATATGCCAAAGTACAGGAATAAACGAATTTCAAAAATTAAATTTCAGAGAAATTACTCAAATTCAGTGTCTCTTCCTAGTAGGAAAAATATTTACAGCAGTTAGACATCTTTGTAATAAAACTTTAAAATCAAGCAAATGATGGAGATGAGTGATGTCCTAAACAAACATCCCTTGACTTCATAATAACTCTGTTCTTTATTACTTTTGAGTTCTCTCTTTTTAGTTTTCTTCCCAGGACTAACTTGTTCAACTTTGGCCCTGGGAATTATGCTCACATGCAGGAACTCTTATTAGAGGATTGTTTAGGCAGCTGTTAAATATCCTTCATGTTTTAAAAGAGAATGACTTCTTTTAATATATTCAATAGGAAGTTGGTAACTAAAACTTAGAACAAAAGTGTAAGATTTTCTTTCTAAAAATTCCCAAATTAGCAGTGTTCATGTTCATTTTCTCCTGCTTTCTTTATTGAAATTTTAATATCCCTCTGTGAATACATTATATTTCTAAAATGAGAGACAAAACTCATTTTTGAATCAAGCGTGAATTTCACATCATCCCTTAGTTCTCCTACTGTAAGTTTTTTTTATCATTATATTCTAATAATTAGTTGGAGTTTCTGTAACTCATTTTTTTTCAGTTTTAACATATTTTTAATTGAGGCTCTATATCTGCAATGCTTTGTATAAATTTAATTCAGTCAGCACATTTTTTTAAACACCTACAATGTGTGAAGCACATTTGCTGATAATAAAATAAATAATGGAATCATGGTTTTGTCCTCTATGAGTTCACAGCCTTCCTGGACAGATACATCCATAAAGTTTACCCTCTCAGCCATGCCTCACATTTTATGATGGCAGTTAAGGATTGAATACAATTCTTGATGAGAACATTCTAACCTTTCTTTTTCATTGGCTGGATTTTATTACATATTTAAATTACTAAGATATAATAAAATGAATTTTTGGTGCCATAGGAAAGATAAGGCTGAAAGAAAGAAGTACACAGAATGCACTTTCTGAATTTTCTCATGAAATTTCTGAAGTTAAACTCAGTTTCATATAGTATAGTTCAGATTGCTCACAAATGTTGAACTTAGTGCCGCCTCGGTGGCTCAGTCTGTTAGGCGCTGATTCTTGATTTCAGCTCAGATCATGATCTCAGGATTGTGGGATGGAGCCCTGAGCTGGGCTCTGTGCTCAGTGTGGAGTCTGCTTGTCCCTCTTTCTCTACACCCCCCCTCAGATATATAAATAAGTAAATAAAATCTTTAAAAGTGTTAAACATGTACACTCAAGAGAAGAAACACTAAGGAGTGTTTTAATATACTTTTATTTGGGCTCAAATTATTAACAGTGTTGATCCCTAGGAGTTTTGGTCCCTGAAGTAGTTTATCCATTTGGACATTTGTTCCCATGCCTTTCTCATCCCCTATTTGCCCCTTCCACGCATTTTTGTTTTTTGTTTTTTTGTTTTTTTTGCACAGATGATTTAAAGGATGATTCTTAATTCTGTACTCTTTCTCCTGAGCAATTTGGTTAAGGTTTGGTCCTCATGATAGGAGATAAATTTATGGGGGAATTAGGTAAGATTTGCAATTTCATTCATAAACATAAAATGAAATTTCAAAGAATGGTTTGTGGATTTTTGAAGATATACAATTTCTTTGAGAATATTAGCGGTTATTTTCTTCTTAAATAACTTCCCATGAAATCAGAAAAAGAAAGCCACTGTAATCTTTGCCCTCAGTCTTGATAACTATCCCTGAAGAATAAAAGGGTTACTTAACTTGTATAACCTTGAAGAAACTCATGAAATTGACTATATAAATTACTGGAGTGTATTAGCTTCATTGTTTCAGTGGGATGTTGATTTTTTTTTTTTTTTTTTTTTTACACCTCCTTGGAAGGGAGGAAAGGGCATAGCTATGCACTTAACAGGGTTCTTACAAAGATGATATGTTACTGTTTCCTTTCAGTATCTTTGTTTTTTGTCTCAAGTGCTAGCTGCTTCTTTGACCTTTATCTGCAATTCTGGTATCACCTCTCTATGTTTTATATAATGCTGTTTTCTATATAATGCTGTAGTTTTAGTCTATCAGCAGCTAGACAATGCTTTGGCTGAAAAAGAAGTGGAAAGATCAACTACAGTGTCTGCATAAGCTCTTTGAAAAATTTAAATAATTTTCTAAACTTAGTAGTAACCCTGGCCTTTTTCAATATTTAATTGAAGGAGAATTATAAATGATGGGTAAATGTTAGATATAATTTTTAATTATTAATTCATTCATTTTTTTTATTTGACCCCAAATATTTTGGGAGAAATCTAGAAATGATCTTATTTTTAAAATCCTAGTTGGGCTCACTTCTTTTTTCTTTGAAATATAAAGATGCATGTTTATTATTTAAAACAAAATTGCTAACTTTCAGCCATCTCTGCTTTAAGAAATTGGGCATCAAAAATTTCAGCAGACATAATTTTCTTATAGCTATTCATATTTTGCATTGAAGAAACTTTGGTTTTTTGTAAGGGACTCTACTTAATAAAGCACTATATTAAATAGCATTTTTGTTCTTAGCATCTAAGTCTCATTGCATATATTTTATGCAAGCCAGGCAGCAATGTCACTAATGATCCAAATGAAAACAAAATCAGAAGTGAAATGCTTAGCAGTAGAGTCCTCATTTATGGTAGGAATCTTCAAAAACAGATTAAATGTGATACTGGTTTTCCAGGGCATAGAAAATGCTCAGACTGGATTTTTTGTTTGTTTTAATAACTCTCTTTTGTAAATGAACATGTTGCCATTGTTTACCTAGAAATATATTGCAAAAATTGTGAATAAGTCTTCAAGACTAGGGCTAGCCAGTTCTTCAGTTTTGCTGCATGAGATAGGAGAGAATTGAAAGAAGTCTTTTCTTTCCTTCCTAGCCTTAGAATTGTATACCACTATGCATTCTTTAAGTTCCAGGGGCAAATAAATGACTTCACTTGAGTATTCCATGTGCATGACATTATTTTATAGCATGTCTGACTTTAGAGGCATTACTTACCAAAGTTTTTCATGCATTCTTACATAATGTACACTTGTATTATTTTCTCTTACTTATTTCCCTTCATATACACTCTAAAGACTTAAGAAAATAATTCAGAATCATCCCCAGCATTGTCAAAACATGACGAGTTTTAAGTAGAAGGTAAAAGGAGCCCCCTACAGGCTATTTATGCTGTCCAATTGGTGGACATAAAAAGATTCAAATGCTTAAAAATCTTCCCAGATCACTAGAGGAGATTCCCAACTTAGGTGGGAGTGGGGATAGAGGAGGATGTATCTCTGTTTTAGAAGGCAGAGAGGGTCCGGATCCTGAGACAGGAATATAGTTACACCAATTGTTTCCCTAGCCCCTAAAAGAAACTTGGCATTTTCTTTTATTCATGACTATGGACCACAAATCTCAGTAGTATTTGCAGTACTGTGTTTTTGTCACCAATAAAAGCAACAGGTATTTGCATATTACATTAGAGTTAATATAGGTATCTTGAAATAATTATAATTCAAGTTTATCAGTTGTTCAGAAGTTTTCCTTAAGGTAATTTTTAGCTCTGTTGTTAAAAATTGTTATTTAATCTATCAGTAAAGATGTACAAATATTACAAATTAATTTTGTAAATATTTGGACACCTGTGTTTTGATATAATTAGTTTACTATACATTTTATTTACTGAAATACCTTGTGTAAGAAGGGGTTCACAAGACCCCTAAACTGCCAGAGGGGTTCAAGGAGCAGAAAGGATTAAAAAAAACATTTTTAAGTGACAGCATCACTTCCCCATGTCCAATAATTTTTTCATCCTAGAACATGGTCATATGTTATGGGAGGAGTAAAATTGGGTACATAATAATTTACCAGATTATCTCTTACTAGCAGAGGGTAGGATGGAAAGAGAATGGGGCTTTCTAAAGCAGGCAGCCCCATAGCATTCATTGATGAACCAATAAATGGGGAATTTTAATGAGGATCACTGAGAAGCCAGGAGGCACCTGATAGGAACAAGTCTTCTTTTTTTTTTTTTTTTAAGATTTACTTTTTTAAAAAGAGAGAGAGAGAGAAAGATGAGAGCATGTGAGCAGGGGTGGGTGGTGGTGGGGGGCAGAGGGAGAGAGTATCAGACTCCCCAGTGAGTGCAGAGCCCAGGGTGGAGCTCAATCCCAGGACCCTGAGATCATGCCCTGAGCTGAAATCAAGATTTGGACCCTTAACCAACTGAGCCACTCAGACATGTTGGAACCAGGCTTTTGAAGAAATAGGACATGTTTGGGTAGTATTATGGAAAGAGTACGGCCTTAGGGTTTCTACTTCTACCACTTTTTAGCTTTAAAACTTTATGCCCATCATTCAGTCCCTCTGAGCCTTGGTTTTCTCATTGGCAAGTGAAAGACTTACATAAATCTTTAAGTTAACAAGGCGTTTTCACATTTATTTTCTCCTTTGACTTTCACAATTTTGTAACAATGGGCCTTATTATCATCTGCATATCATGGATGAGGTAATTTATAGTCAGATAATAAAAGAAATTTCTAAATCCAAAGCCTCTCCTTCTGCCTTCTTATCCTACAAATTTTCATTAAAACTATGAAGAAAAAGGAATGAAATATGCATTTAAAATAACTTATGGTAGTCTGTGAGGTGTTTAAATGACATTTTTTTTTTACAGACTCCAATTTTTCCTCCTATTGAGTCAATGTTAATTTTTCCTTCCTTCATTTTTTTCTAATCTTTAAATTCAGCTTTATTCAATTAACAAAATTATTGAGAAACCCCTTTGTGCCAAGATCTTAAAGAAATTAACATGCTGGCTGGGGAGGTGAACAGGTACCATAAAGAGCTGTAATATGACACAGACGTGGCTTCTGCAAAATACTATTGGAAAACAGGTAAGTGAAAATTAATTCAACCCTTTATTAGTCATGGAAAGCTGCAGAGAAGAGGTGTCTTGGGTCAGACACTGAAAAATGAATAGGGGGGTGCTTGGCTGACTCAGTCAGTAGAGCATGGAACTCTTGATCTTGGGTCATCCGTTCCTGTCCCACGCTGGGTGTAGGGATTACTCAAAAAATAAAATCTTAGGGGCGCCTGGATGGCTCATTCAGTTAAGCATCTGCCTTTGGCTCAGGTCATGATCCCAGGGTCCTGGGACTGAGCCCCACTTGGGCTCTCTGCTCAGCAGGGAGACTGATTTTCTGTCACCCTCTGTGCTCTTGCTCTTTCAAATAAATAAGTAAAATGTTTTTTTAAAAAAATTAAAAAATAACATCTTAAAAAAATGAATAGGAACTTACAATAATATATCATTTTACCTCTTTTTCTCTGAAAGAAAACCCAAATCAATTTTAAAAAGCTATGTTCATGCTAGTTAAAGTATTTTCAGTTTTTTGTTTACATCATACCACAATTTCTTCTCTAATTTTACATATTTATTTACCTCATTTCATTAGTATTATTTTACTAATTGAACCAAAATTCTCAGATTCTGAGAGAAATAGTTTATTTTATTCAATGAAGTTTTACAGGCATCTACTCTCAGGTAATACAATGAATGGGTGCCAAACTCATAACATTACTAAGTGGAGGTTGTGAATAAATATAAGCTATGGCCTTTGTGTTCAGGGGATATTCAGTTAGTTGGATGGATGATATTTGCCGAAATTTGCCTCTCATGAAAATATAGTGTATGTATTTTAATAAACTTTCTCTATAAATATATAACAGAAAAAATGGGGGGAAATCCTAAGTACTGCTTCAAAATACACGTCTGCAAAAAACTGATAGAAAAGTTCAGTAAGAAGAAGGTTTCACCCTGGTATACCCCTTGATCTCTGACCAAGAAAAAGAGAGAAGATTCTGAGGTCACTGCAGGAAAAATACTCCCCACTCCATGAAAGGGTACAGGAAAAGAAGCAGCAGCTGGGTGTTGCTTTTGTGTCTTTAATTTAACTCTTTGTCTGCCTCAGTATGGTCAAAGTTTGTCTCACTTTATACAAAACTCTTGCCTAAATTCTAAAAACAGAGGTTTAACGGAGGAATTGCTCTCTTATCTTGATCCCGCTTTACCCAGCTGTGAAATTGATCGATGTTTTTAAAGCCCTAAGACAGCTCCCTTGTAGATATGTTTTCTGGTTCAAAGGAGAAAAAAGGCAGGGAAAAATTATTCTGAGAAATACCTTAGAAGAAAACTTTAATGATCTAGGAAGAGAGCTGTGTAGCTAGATGTTAGTCAGATGGTGAACCCTTAAATTAGTTAAAGTATTAAGAGTGAAAATACATGGCAAGAGAGAATTTGCCAGGCTCCTGTAGTATTGTGACTCAGATTAACTTTTTGTACCTATGTGCAAATTTCTTAGATTTAAAATTGTGTAATATTTCAATTGGCTTTGGCCGAGATCACTAACAATTAAGCAGAAGAGAATCTAGATTCTGATCCCAGATGTGTCCCTAGTGATCAGTGCCACCTCACCTCTCCATTCTCAGAGTTCAATTCAATTCAGCAAATATTTATTGAGTGCTTATGGCTGCCGACTTTTGTAAGTCAGAGAAAAATAATGAGATGTGAGTAAAATGTGACAAGTCTTAAGGAAGACAGCACTACTTATAGAAAGCCATTATCATCGCTGGCGTTTTAAACAGAAGTTTGATTTAATTGCATTAATAACACCGACAGTGTACATTGCTTTGAGGTACAGTAATTTCCACACCAGATTTTGATTTTTATCTGCATGCTGGATACAAATCACAGTCTCCAAGGCTTGCTTGACTTATAAGTAAAATAACACCATACCCCATCTAGCATCAGTTATGCACATCCCTAATAGCTCAGCTGAAGGACAGCATTAGCCATTATATAAACTAATTGGGTTAATTCGGCTCTGGAATTTAGGCAAATAATGTAACTGAGATAAACAGAGGGTCACTTATGCGTCTACTTGTACACATTTATCTACACTTCTTATTTATACTACTAAATGCTTAAAACAACACTAGGCTATAAATTTGCCTTTTCTTTCTGATTCTCTTGGCAGGGTTTCTTACATGCTTAACTTTTAAAGAGTGGAGTTCGGTCTCCTCTCAAATAAATAAGAGAGCCGTGGAGGTTAAAAACTGCAGCTACAAAGTAGTTCTAACCCATTAAACGCAGATGGCTCACAGGGGGTTTAATCATCAGGAGCGAACACACATCACGCTGAAATATAGAGCTGTTTTCTATCACTTGTTACCATTTGAACGTCTGTCTCAGGAAAGTGAATTCCATATATCTTCCTGGCCATCAGTTGCCCTTTGAATACTCCTCTCTCTGATGTAGCTAGATTTCTCTTCAGAACTTACTGAGATGAATGAGCTCTTGCCACACGTAGAAGTGAAAGAAAACATTTCTTTCTCTGCCAGAACAGATGAGATTCGTCATTAGGAGAATGGATTTGACCTTGTAAAGTAGACCAAAGCAATTAACAAACAAACCCCTTCAGGGCAGATTGTCTTTATCCTAGTCCTCCAACAGAAACTTTTTTTTTTTATGCCCTCACAAATGCGTTGCAAAGACCGGGGTATCTGATCACCTGAAAAGAAGCTAAACTGTGGGATAAGAAATCATCTCTAATTTAAGTTTTTCCATGCAAAGAGAATTTCATGAACACAAAAAATCATACGGATTTAGCCTCAGCTGTCATAAGTCAATTATTATCAATAGGTCGTATTGATCAGAAATCATTGAAGAGATCCATAAAACCAATTTGATGGCAATGTATAAACCAAAACTAGCGATAAGCATGAGAAGCTTTATAAAATGATGGAAAACTCCATTTCAGGACAATTTATAATATCTAAGGAAAAGATTGAGCTTTGTATCTTTCTCCTTAACTCACTAGTTAATCTGTTCATTTCCTAATTCACAGTCTCTTTTCCCTGGTTTCTTTCCCCCACTCCTTATCTTCTCCTTTTTCTTCTTTTATCTATTTTCCTCTTTCTCAGAGCGCATACCTAGCTAAAACCCATACTTCAAGTCTAAAGTCTTAGGTGATATTTAGGGAAAAAGCCACTAAGATCCCTGGGATAACAACAATAGTAAAAAGCAGCTTCCTTGCTTCCCCTGGAGGGCACGTTCAGCCAGTGCTATTAAAGTGATTGACATAATCTTGAGTAAACCCAGCTGATAAGCCACATAAAGGCTGCTCATCCACCATAGACCTGCAACACTCTGGTCTTGCTATTTCATTCGTCTTTCTGAGTTTGTAAACCATTCAGTAATTTAGACACTTAGATACAGATTAAAAGTTATTGTTTCATCCCACAAATGATATTTTGAAATCCCTTCCTTCTAAAAATTTTGTGCATGTGTTTTGTTCAGTTTGTTTTATTTGGCAAAATGTACAACTGGAAAAACAAACAAAATATAGGTAAGCGGGAAGAATATCAGACTAACAAAAGATCTAAGGTGTCAATGCATTTTTTTAAAAATTCAGAAACTTTACAAAATTTATTATGGAGAGAAATGTTAAATTCACATTATTAATATATATTAATAATATTATTGTTATATTATTACTATTATTACTTACCAGTAGATGGCACTGCACAGGTATTGAAGATGTCTACACCATGTGATTTACGGAAAGAGAGGATCATCAATCATGCTCACTGGTGTGAAATGCCCTCCATTTGAGTTCTCTTCCGTAGTGAGAGTATTATATCCAGGAGTCCCAACAGGTATATGTGAGGGAAGAACATAAATTCATTAACACTCATTTTATTTATCAAACCCTTAAACAGGGCTTACTACGTGACAGATGAGTAGGTTCTCTTATTTCCTTTTTCAGATAAGAAAACTGAAGTGGAGAGAGATGAAGATTCCCTAGTATCACACAGCTAGTAAATGGTAGGACAAGGACTAGCTAGGACAAGGACAAGGATATTTAACCTAGTTGTGCTGCCTTTGCTTTGCCCTCTCTCCGTTTACCAACATGAATTAGTTAATTCACCTAATCCACATTTTTAAGGGAACAGACTTGAAAATCCAAGGTATACAGAAACATTCTAATCAGAAAACTACAGAATCTTAGGGGCTTGGGGGTACTGTTGAGGAAAGCAAAGAGGTCCTCGGGAGGGAGGGGATGTGTTGGTCTATCAGGAAAAACCACCAACAAAGAAGAGGAGAGGTTAGAACAAACATATTCTTCACGTTGTCTGACTATATTTTATTTCTGGCTGATGTAGAAAATTCTCCAAGTACTTTAAAAATTGTAATAAGCAAATTATAACTTGTTTCGTTTCTTGCAGCATTAACTGCAGTAACTCTAGCTTCGCCTATACTCAGGGCATCTATGTCCCTAGTGACAGCTCAGAGCTTTGGCTGACCCAGAATTGTGCCATCATGGACATTTGAAAGGCCAGCTTCTCATCCTCCGGCAGTCCCCCACAACAGTCAAACATTTTAACTTGTATCTTCAATGTGCCTATTATCTAACCTCATCAAATCCTCCGGTCCCTCGATCTTACACTGTTTTCTCTGACGCCCTCTTCCATTCCTACTTCCTTTCCTATCCCTCGTACACCTCACAGCCGGCCTTTCAACTACTCTTTGGCCAATACCTTCAAAGGCCTGCTGTTTTCCTTTTATCACACCTACCTCCACCTGGGCTAATGAAGTCGCTAAAAAGGAATGTGTGCAGATTAGCTCCATTAAAAGAATGTATATCATCTCCACTAAAAATGCATGTCTTCGGTCCCAAAGGGAACTTTGCGTGGCTGAGTACAGTCATTCCTATTTTCCACCATACACACATAGCAGCTTGTCTGCTCTTCAAATCTTTAATTTAATTGAGTGCTCTCCCATCTCACTGCTCCTTCTTCACAAGAAAAAAGGAGGAAAAGAGCCGTGGTAAGGGAACTGCCAATTTCTTGCCACTAGAGCTATAACTATACCTATATCAATAAATATTCTTTATTCTGGTTTATTTTAAGGGAAGAGATATTCCCTTCTAGTTCTAATCCTTGTTCTGTATTGTATCCCTCCCAACCTTGTCACGGTTTTTCTGCCATCTTCTGTCTGTTTGAACTTCTTCTTTTAGCCATTTACAACCAATCTCGTTTGTTAAAAAATAGTAATAATAAAAGTTGGTGACAGCTCTTCATGCTTCTTCACTGCTTCCAGATCTGACCCAAAATGTTCTATGAAGGTATATCTGCACTCAAAATATTTACTTTTTCATTTGCTCCTCACTGAATACTGAAACCTCTGCAATAGGATTTTGAGTTCTACCAATTCATAAAAATTACTTTTTTCCAAGATCACCAACCCAAATCCAGTGGTTCCTTTTCAATTCTTTTGATCAGTTCTGTTTTTGGCTAAATTGTGTCCTCCTAAAAGTCCTAACCCTCAGTGCCCATGAATGTGGTCTTATCTGGAAGTAGAGTCTTTACAAACTAAATCATGTTAAGATAAGGTCATCCTTAGGATGGATCTTAATCCAATGACTGCTGTTCTTAAGAGAGAAATTTGGAAATAGATAGATAGGGAGAGAATATCGTGATGATAAAGGCAAAGTTTGGAGAGGTATGTCTCCAAGCCAAGAAACCTCCAGAACTCCAATGCCTATGAACATCTCGATTTCAGACTCAATACGTTCCAGCCGATTTATACCTCCTGGCAAGTGGTGCTTTGTTACAGCATCTAGAGGAAACTAATACAAAGGCTTGGATTCATCTGACACTTCCAATTCTGACTACACCTTCCTTCCTGCTTAGGAGAGCCTTCTGTGTTGGTTTCTGTGGCACCACACTCACCCAGTCATCCTATTCCTTCTCCTCTTGGCCCCCAGCCTACTCTTCCTCTATGCCTAAATGTGATTCTGGGTGCTCTACTCTGTCCTCTTCTCACTATCAATATTCTTTGAGGTGTTTTTACCACAATAACCATATCCTTGATCACATTCAATTTGATACAAAGCAGAGCTATAGATCTGATCACCTACTGGCATGCTCCAGGCACAAGAGACAGAGGGAAGGGAAGCTCAATTGAACATAAAATCCCAACCCACTTCTGCTTTTATATATAAATAGATATATATAATTTATTATTTATTAATAATTATGCTACATTCATATATTAATAATATATAATAGATAAACTCACATATTTACTATTAATTATTAAATAATTTTAATATTAATAATCATTAAATATTATTAAATAGTAAATATAAATTATTAAATAAATAATTAAAATAAAATTTCAAAATTATAAAATCATAATAAAAATTATAAAATAAATTATTGAATATTAAATTATTAAATATTATTGAATTTTAATATATTTAATTGTATATTAATCTATATATAATATATAGATATATATAAAATAGATAAATATACAATATTATATTTAATATGTGTAATCATATATAATTAATATAATTTATTTTTAAAAGATTTTATTTGTTTGATAAAGAGCGAGAGCAAGCACGGGAGGAAGGACAGCAAGAGAAGGGGAGAAGCCGGCTCCCCACTGAATGGAGCTGGACACGGGGCTCAATATCAGGACCCTGAGATCATGACCCGAGCTGAAGTCCAATGCTTAACCGACTGAGCCACCCAGGCATCCCAATATAATTTATTTTTTTCAAAGCACTTTTAGGTTCACAGAAAAATTGAGAGGAGAAGTACAGTGTTCCTGGGTACCCCTTCCTATTATTCACATCATCTTGCCTTAGTGTGGTACATGGGTTGCAATCGATAAGTCAATTTGAATATATTATTAACTAAAGTCTGTTAAGTTTCACTCTTTGTGTTGCACATTCTATGAGTTTTCATAGCTACATCTACCATTACAGTAGTGTACAGAATAGTTCAGTTGCTTTAAAATCCCTTTGTGCTCTACTTGTTCATCTCTCCTTCCATTTTAACTACTGGCAATCACTGATCTTTTCAGTGTCTCTTTCTAGAATGTTATATAATTATCCAGTATGTAGTCTCAGATTGGTTTCTTTCATTTAACAATGTGCACCTGAGTTTCCTTCAGGGTTTTGTTTTGTTTTGTTTTGTGTTTTTTTGTGGCTTGATGGCTCATTTCTTTTTGTTAAATAATATTGAATGGATGGCACACTGTTTATCCATTCACTTAGTAAAGGACATCTTGATTGCTTCTAAGTTTTGGCAATTATGAATAAAGCTACTGTAGGCATTCATGTGAAGGTTTTTACTTGGACATAAGTATTCAAATCATTTGGGTAAATACCAAGAAGCATGATTACTGGATTGTATGGTAAAGTATGTTTAGTTTTGTAAGAAATTGCCAAACCATCTTCCAAAATGTCTTCGTTACTTCACATTCCCACCAACTAAGAGCTAGAGTTCCTATTGCTCCCCATTCTCACAGCATTTGGTGTTGTCAGTGTTCTGGATTTTGGCCATTCTCATAGGTATGGAGTGGTATCTTGTTTTAATTTGCAGTTCACTAATGATATTTGATGTTGAGCATCTTTTCATATGCTTATTTGCCACCTGTATATCTTCTTTGGTGAGATGTCTGTTCAGTTTTTTTTCCCCATTTTTTAAATATATATATTTTAAAGGTTTTATTTATTTATTTGGCAGAGAGAGATAGAGAGAAGTGGAGAAAGAGAGAGCACACAAGCAGGGGGAGCAGCAGGCAGAGAGAGAATCAGGTTCCCCACTGAGTGAGGAGCCCAATGTAGAATTGATCCCAGGACCCTGAGATCATGACCTGAGCTGAAGGCCAACACTTAATTGACTGAGCAACCCAGGCATCCTGATTTTTTCCCCATCAAAAAAAATTTTTTTAGTTGTTGATTTTTAAGAGTTCTTTGTGTATTTTAGATAGAAATCCTTCATCATACATGTGTTTTTAAAGATTTTTTTCTCCTATTGTATGGCTTGTTTTTTCCTTCTCTTGACAGTGTCTTTCACAGAGAGAAATTTTTAAATTCAAATTCAACTTACCAGTTTTTTCTTTTATGAATCATGGGTTTGGCATACCTAAAATGTCATTGCCAACCTAAGGCCACCTAAGTTTTCTCTTATATTATCTCCAAGGAATTTTAGAGTTTTGTTGTTTACTTTTGGGTCTTTGGTCCATTTTGAGTTAATTTTTACAAAAAGTATAAGGTCTATGTCTGGATTGACTTTTTTGCACATTGATGTTCCACTTGTCCCAGCACCATTTGTTGAAAAAACTATCTTTTTTCCTTTGAATAACCTTTGCTCCTTTGTCAAAGGTCAGTTGACTACATTTATGTGTGTCTATTTCTGGGCTATTTCTGATTTTCATCTTCTGCTATTCTAAATTCCCCACTAGAAGCCTGAGGTGTATTCTTTATTCTCTTCTCTCTCATAAAAGTCTCGTGCTAAGCACTTCCCACTTATTATTTAATGCAACACTAAGTAATCCTGTTCTATTATTAAGACATTAATAGTGAGAACCTGAGTTCAGAGACAGCTCTACTTATATAAATAGACGGAAACATCTTTATTCTTAACCCCTGTGATGTATTACCACACACAGCTCACAAGCAGCAGGCCAACTGGACTTCAGGAAACGAACCCTCAATCATTACACTAATTTCTACATATATTTTGAAACCATAATGTCTCTTCATCCTTATGGCCATCATATTAATTCAAGCACCATCACTTTTCAGAAAATTTACTAACAATACTCTCTTAATGGGTTTTTTGCATCCAGTCTGGCTCTATTCCAGATTATTTCTTAAGCACAAATCCGATAACACTAAACATAAAACCATCTCATGGTTCCCCATCACCGCTAAAGAAAGCAGACATTCCAAAATATGTTTACAACTCCCCACTCCATCCAAATCTCAAATTCTGCCATAATGATCTGTTCGTACTTCTCCATGGCACCGCCTATAGGTTTAAACCTGCACCTTTCTTCATATGGGTCCATTTGCCGCTGATGGTCTTTTCCGTTTCTTTATCTGACTCTTTCCTTCAGGTTGTAACTTAAACATCAGGTCTTAGTAGCATTGCCAGATTTAGCAAATAAAAATAAAAATACAGGACACCTAAAGTACTGCATGATCATACTTATATTAAAGATTTTATTTATTTATTTGACAGAGAGAGACACAGCGAGAGAGGGAACACAAGCAGGGGGAGTGGGAGAGGTTAGAAGCAGGCTTCCCACTGAGCAGGGAGCCCGATGCGGGGCTCGATCCCAGGACTCTGGGATCATGACCTGAGCCGAAGGCAGACGCTTAATGACTGAGCCACCCAGGTGCCCCGATCATACTTATATTAAAGAATTATTCATTGTTTATCAAAAATTCAAATGTAACTGTGCATTGTCCATTTTATCTGGCTCCCCTATGTCCTGGGGAAGCCTTGTCTGTAGCCCTATCACCTAAGGTTGGGTTAATTACTCCTCTGATCTGCCCCTATAGCCTCCTATGTGTACCTCCTCACAGGACTTACTTCCTCTCTATTATTCATGTAGTATATCCATCTCTGCCACCATTGTTAAGGACAGAAGTTGTATCTTTTCCAGCAGGATGTTTCTAGCATCTACACATCCCATGCTTGGTGCTCAACAGACATTTATTAAGTGTTTTTAAATACATGGATTCAACACGTTTCATTTTAGCCCTTTGTCATTGCAGTTGCTATTAGCTGTATGTACTATTAAGATATACTTCATACCTAATTTTGATATATCTAATAGAAATTGCTTTTTTGTATTTAGCTTTGAAGATCTTGGTTTAGAATTTTGTGAAATTACATAAATTACCTTCAAGTAATTCCTGGCCAGCCTCAGGTCTCCAACCATAGAGACAAAAGCATACCCAGTACAGTGGTGGATTGCCATCTAGACAACAGCAAGATGGTAGTCTCATCTCCTTTCCAGAAGCTGAAAGTGACAGCCAAGATAACAAATGTTGCTTTTTTAATTTCATCTAAAGGGGAAAAGTCATCATTTTCAATATTAGTCATCTACATTGATATTTGTTCTCCACAGTGTTTCAAGGAACACGAATTCTCCATGTTGATAGTAAGTGTTCTTCAATTGCAGACATATGGTTAACTTTGCTTTTCATCTGGGTAGCACAATTTTGAATAGATTTCTGTCCTCTAGGAATTTTCAGAACTTTTAACATGTAAATAGTGAATCTTCAGGAGGTGATATATAATACAGGGGATTTTGCTAGTTCTCACTAATCACAGAGTCTTTTTGTTAGTTATCACCTAGTTTGGAAATACTAATGTAGATTTTGACACTCTCCTCAGGGTAGATGAGCATATCGACCAGATTTTATTGTTAAAAACAGGCTCTTTGGAATGCCTGACTCAGAGATGTGATGGTATAATTTATCTAATAGACCCAGCTTTATTAGGTCACATTCATCTGTTTTGATGAATCCAAAAGTTCCTTCAAAAAGGAACTCCAAAGTTTCCAAAATAAATGTCTTCAGGATTTAGTGTATATAAAATAAAGTTTGTATTTGACACAGAAATCGGTAAGCTCATAAGGAGCTATGGAAAATCCTGGAGCAGTTATATATAATTCAGATTGCTGAATATTTAGTATTATTGGATTTTAAAACAAGAACTTCAAAGGTTAAGATACACTTCTCACTAATGAAAAGCACATGTGATATGGCTGAAGCCCCTCCACCCCCCATAGGCAATAGTTAGGGCCAAGCCGGTGTGTGATCAGAGTACTGGGCCATGTGGGAGTTACAGTTTGAGGTCCTTACCCTCCACATCATACTTAACTCCATTATTTGAATGAGGTTGAGTGTTATCAGAGGGTTAACATATATCATGTTGCATCTGAAAGGTGGCACATCACCTATTAACCTAGAAGTAAGTACGAGTGTGCTCCTATTATTGTTAAATACCATAACACCAATATTTAATAATAATTTCCCTTTGTTTAACCACATATGCCCAGTCAGTACTATGCCACTTGCTTTATGTGATGATAGCGACAGTAGCTAATACTTTTGAACACTCATACACAATGCTTAATTTTCTATTTGCATTATTTTCTCTAATTGCCTCAACAACTCTTTGAAGCCAATCTCACTATCTATATCTGTCTTACAGATGATGAAAATTCAGGTGACTTACTCAGAAGGTATAGTAAGCAGTTCTGAGATAGGCTTTGAAACGATCTCCGTCTGGGACACCTGGGTGGCTCAGTGGGTTAGGCAGCTGACTCCTGATTTTTGCTCAGGTCCTGATCTTGGGGTCATGGGCTCAAGCTCCGCAGGGAGTGTCCTGCTGTCAAGCCCCTTGTGGGACTCCATGCTGGGTGTGGATCCTGCCTGGGATTCTTTCTTTCCCTTCCCTCTGCCCCTCTCTCATCTCTCTCTCAAAAAAAAAAAAAAAAAAAAAAGGCGAAAAGAAATGATCTCTATCTGTACTGTGTGTCTGCATTCTTTTTTTTTTTTTAAGATTTTATTTATTTGACAGAGAGAAACACAGCGAGAGAGGGAACACAAGCAGAGGGAATGGTAGCGGGAAAAGCAGACTTCCTGCTGAGCAGGGAGCCCAATGTGGGGCTCGATCCCAGGCCCCTGGGATCATGACCTGAGCCGAAGGCAGACACTTAACAACTGAGCCACGCAGGCGCCCCCCCCCCCCTTTTAAAAGATTTTATTTAGTGTGCCTGCATTCTTAAACAGCACTACACTGTTATAATGTCCCAGTTTGGATAGATCTCAGAATGTGACATAGATATTCTTAATACCTTTTTCTTGTGGAAGAAACTGAGGCTGAGAAAATATATTTATTTTACTCAGAACATTGAGGGACTAGGTACAACCAGAGTAAGCAGAAGCACCAAAGATAAGGTCTAGGGCAATAAGAACATCGTTTTTGGCTGTGCGGAGAGGTGAGCAGAAGTAGGACAAAGATAGATATTGCCCTTTGGCATTCAAAGATGAATCCCAAAGGGCAATATGTTCTTCCTAAAAATTCTGTTTCAGATTTTAAGGAAAATCTCCGGCAACTTAAACTTGATGATACTTTCTAATTTACAAACTGTATAAACAGTAAAATAGGTTTGATGTAGTGATTTTTTTTTCCTGCTAAAAGCATTAGGAAATAGACCACTTGAGGTCAGGGTAACACCAAGAAGAATTTCCCAGCACTAAAATGAACCACATTGCAAACTCTTTCTAAGTGCTTAGCAACGTCCTGAAATGTCTCCATTTATGTGAGGCTTGAAAAACCAAAGGGGCCTTTTCTAAACTTTTCAACCACAGAGAGGAGAGTGCTTTAAGAAAATATATCCAGAGTGATATAGCAAGTTCTGGATATAAGTTGATGAGTCTCTTTGCTTAAAAGCAAGAGTCAATAAAAGATATTCTTCCGGTTGAAAACCCAAATAGTTCAATCTTCAGACAGTAAGCTTCTGAAAGCCATAATAATGAAATATTATATATTTAATGTTCTTTACTTTCATAATTGTTTTCAATTTCTTCCATTAGTTTTTCATATATGTACTATGTCATTAAAGATCTCACGATTTCTTTTATGTGATGTCCTCATGAATGACTGGGTAATATAGATAGATATTAATAAAAATGGACATTTAGTGATCTCAGACATTCAGCTAAGAGGCTTTGGAAAAGAGAAACTAAAAAATTGTCATGGTTGTTGTTTGATTTCAAACAATCTCCCTTTCAAGCAAACTTCCCTTGGAGAAAAAGTTGGTTCCAGCTCCCACAGCCCAGGTGCAGGTGAGGTTATTAATAACAGTTGTTATATCACAAGGGTCAATAAAGCAAATTATTATTCTGCTAAGCACTTCATCACCAACTTTTACAATCACTCCCATAAGGCAGCTATCATTATTATACCCAGTTTATAGATGAGGAAACTGAGGTATAGAGAGAATAAGTAATTTATCCAAAGAAACACAGCTTGTCTAGTGATAGAGCCTGGCTTCCAACTCTGGCAACCTGACTCCACAAGCAAACACATGTAACCGTTATGGTCTATATGGTCTCCCATGGAAGGAGCATTGTTGGGAGATGAGTTCTGACATGACTCCGACCTTAATTTCTATGTCTTGGATTCTTTAGCCATAATATCAGGGGATAATCTAGCTGACCCCTAAGATCCACTGAAAATCTAATGTTCTATGATTCCCTCTAATTGTTTTAGCAAAACCTTAGAGAAATGACTCCTTGTGCAATGTCCAAAATGGACTATATTATAAATGGAAAAAAATATGGAGAATGAATGGTGATTTATGAAAGAGGAAGTTAAAATCATACATATTAATAATGTATGAAGTACAGTGAACTCATTTAATGTTCCCTGTACATATGAAAAAATTGCTTTTACAGATGCCCTTGGCAACTGCATACCTAGACGGTGGAACTTAAACCTGGAAAACATTTACTTTTTTTGGTTTTGTTTTATGTATTTGAATTCAGACAGCTAATATGGAGTGCCCCTTTTCTCAGTTATATTCATAACGAATGGTGAATTAGAAAAATTTTGCCAGAGAGACATTAACCCCTGATTTCTAAAATGTGCTTGTCTGATTTCTTGGGTGTGACCAAAGGACTTTAGTCTTTGTTTGGATTTTCAAGTGAACTTTTCCTCTTTGTAACTTCATCTTCTATTTTTATTAACCAGTCAAGCATGTTTTACTTTACACTGTGATAAGGGGATCAGAAACAGCTTCCCCACATCTAAGACCGTCTTAATCAATTGCAAGGAACACATGAGTGGCATGGTGTGGAAGCTTCCTGCCTGGAGGAGGAAGAGATCTCCTCTGGATTATTACTCTTGATTTCATTGATAGAGGAAGAAAATTAGGTAAACTTGAAAACAAGATACTTTTGATTGTGAACCATTTTGAGAGGACATAAGGTAAATTGTCACCCCCCCTTGACCTTTAACTAACCTTTCACTTTTAACATATGTTTTGAAGTGCCAGCCATATTGATTTCCATGGCTGTTTGGGTACAAGTTTCAGAGAAACTTACTGCCTCTGTGTCTTTAATCACTTTTTTGAACTTTGAATTATAAGCGTTTAAGATACTCTTAAGACTCACAGGAGACCGGCCAAGTGGCACTGACTACAGAAACTTCCCACAAGATGTGCTAAGTCATCCCTCATTCAGCAAGCTAACTCTGAGGTCTAACTAGCCAGGATACAAAATAAGTAACTTGCGCTCACTGCATGTGGTGGAGTGGGGATTGAATCATGCAATCTTTTGGAGATCTTGAATTCCTCTTTGTGGAGCAGCCACAGGTAGGCCCACTGGTTTCTGGGGCATTCTCCAAGTCATTTCAGTGTGAATCAAGCTATTGTGTGCTGATATTTCTGGCTTTTAGTCCCATAAAGAAGGAGAGGTGAAAAAAATAAATGTATAGTTAATGTGATAGGAGAGTGATAGGGTAAAAATGAAAGCAAGGTATCAAAGATTCATTTTCTTACCCTTTCACTGTGGGGTAATCTAAAAGTGCAAATGTGCAATTAATCAGAAGCATGCATAACAAGGCCCTCAAAAGAAGAGACTAGTAAGTGTTAAACACCTTGGATTCTCTCATTTTCTCTTTTGGCTCCTGTTAAATAATTCTTTTTCTTCTTCTTTTTTTTTTTTTTTCTATTGTCTTTGCTCCTAATGCTCCCATCTCTGAAAAACCTGGCACTATTTATTTATTTATTTATTTATTTATTTATTTATTTATTTATTTATTTTTGAGGAGAAGGAAGGTCACAGGAATGGAATGAAAATCAAGTCTCACTAAGGTCCAGGGCAGGGCCTGGCAGCCTTCCAGAAACGCTTTTTCAAAATACTGGTCTCCAGTTTTCATTGTCAAGGGGGAGGGAGAGAGAGGGTTTTGGAACACGGAGAACCTCTGGGGATTATGGCTTGCTCAGACACCTCATTACAGAGCCATAGTGGGAGGAGAGCCCTAGAGGCCAGGGAGATGTGAAGAAGGACTTCATGAGGGAAAGAAAGAAGAAAGAAAGAAAGAAAGAAAGAAAGAAAGAAAGAAAGAAAGAAAGAAAGAAAGAAAGAAAGAAAGAAAGGAAGGAAGGAAGGAAGGAAGGAAGGAAGGAAGGAAGGAAGGAAGGAAGAAAGAAAGAGAAGAAAGAAAGAAAGGAAGGGAAGAAAAAGAAAGAGAAAGATAAAGAAAAAAGAAAGAAAGAGGGAGGGAGGAAGAAGTAAGGAAGAGAGAGAAAGATAAACAAGAAAGAAAAAGAAAGAGAGAGAGAAAAAAAGAAAAAGAAAGATAAAAAAGAAAGAAAAAGAAAGAAAGAGGGAGGGAGGAAAGAAGAAAGGAAGAGAAAGAGAAACAAGAAAAAAAGAAAAGGAAGAAAGGAGAGAAAGGAATGTTTTCATTTGTAATATTAATGGTATTAGCTCCCAGTCTATGTGCCACCAAAAATTACCTACTGCATATTGGCATCTTGATACTAATTTCTAATGAAATAATTAGTATCATTATGTGAATTAAATCTAGTGAAAGTGTTTATGAACAGTGTATAAAAATGTGTATTCCTTTGCTCTTCTGTGAGTTTCTAATGGGCAGCAATACATTACACCATAAATGGCACATAGGAAGTGTTCAATAAAAATTATTGCATTACTTTGGGGCGCCTGGGTGGCTCAGTGGGTTGAGGCCTCTGTCTTCGGCTCAGGTCATGGTCTCAGGGTCCTGGGATCGAGCCCTGCATTGGGGCTCTCTGCTCAGCAGGGAACCTGCTCCCCCCCCAACTGCCTGCCTCTCTGCCTACTTGTGATCTCTCTCTCTATGTCAAATAAATAAATAAAAAAATCTTTAAAAAAAATTGTTGCATTACTTTAAATTAAATGTCATCAAATTTGAACATATACTTTCTGTCCAGCAGTATGCTAAGTCTCATGGAGGATATGCAGGAATACATTCTTTGACATGAATTCTGGCCTCGAGGGGCTTACAGTTTAATTACAATCATAATACAAATTTAAAAGAAAGTTTTATGTAAGGTCTACTGCATTAAATTGATCTTGAGTGAATGAGAAAATCATGCCATGTTAAAAGCGTTTAAATCAGATTTTCAGCTGGCAGGGATAGGCCAACTTTAGCTTTTAAAAAAACTCAGGTAGCTACAAAGAAACTAAAATTTCATTATTATGTAAATACATGTGTGTCAGTACCTTGCAGAAGAATTCTCTCAAATAAAGACCCCAATCTCTTTACTATAACAGCACGGGTTGAAGTGGATCACACACGTGTGTGCGCATGTGTGAACGTGTATATGTGTGTGGTTGTATGTGGGCAGGTTAAGAACATGGGAGAGAGGGAGAAAAAGGGAGAAATGTTCTAAGACCTTAATGAATGTATCTTTCATGAGTTAATGACTAACATTTAGTTGGAAGGAAAAGCTGTTCCTAAATATTCGAAATGAAAGCAACATAAAAAGGGGAAATATCTCCACTTTGGAATAAATATTTAATCTATTCACCATGTCTACGTGGATGACCGCATCTCTGCGTCTGGTCTTACCTATCAAGACCCATAGCTCGGGCGCCTGGGTGGCTCAGTTGGTTAAGCGATTGCCTTCAGCTCAGGTCATGATCCCGGAGTCCCAGGATCGAGTCCCATATCAGGCTCCCAACTCTGCGGGGAGAGCCTGCTTCTCCCTCTGACCTTCTCCCCTCTCATGTTCTCTCTCTCTGTCAAATAAATAAATAAAATCTTAAAAAAAAAAAAAAAAAAAAGACCTATAGCTCATCTCTGTACCACAACAGAGAGTAAAATTCTCAAGTCACTTCTTTGCTTGAAATTCATCAGTGTCTTCAAGAGCCTCCGATTAAAGTCACAATCCTCTAACGTGGTTGGCAAGGTCTTCGGGAACCCGGTATCTGCTAACATCTCTAAGCCTTTCTCATTTGATGTTACAGCCATAGCCGATTGTCGTGCAATCCTTGGATGCCCTGTGAGCTCTTTTTCATCTTTAGGTTTCCCCATACATTACCTTGCCTGGAGAGAATGTTTTCTTTCTCTCCTCCATGTCTCATGATCTTCCCACCCTCTGAGTTCAGACTTAAAAGTCACATATCAAGAGGTCTTTGCTGACCCTTTGCAGACACTGCCTTACATGATTCTCCTCAGAGTCTCCTTGGCATCTTCTGCTTTCCTTGTTATAGCAATTGTCCAACTTTGTTAAAGCTGTTCCTGTAAATATCTATCTCCTCACTACCCTGTAACTTTCTGCGAACATAGGGATAATGTCCATTTTGTTCACAGTATCTGGATCACAGTAGAAATACAATTTCATAGAATTCATTCATCCAAAAAATATGTGTTCATTGGTACTAAGAGTTCTTAGTTCTAGGTCTTTGATATATAGCAGTGAACAAAATGGACAAAATTCTCCGTCCTCATGGAGATTCTATTTGTAAAGGAATAAATAAAAACAAAGGAGGTTAGAAATGATGAGTGCTGCCCTAAAAAGCAAAGAGGGAAAGGTGATTGAAAGTTGCTGGGGGTAGAAGAGAGCTATAACTGAGATGTTAAAAAAAGCCTCATGGAGGGGCACCTTGCTGGCTCAGTCGTTGGAGCATGTGACTTTTGATCTCAGGGTCGTAAGTTCGAGCTCCAAGTTGGGTGTAGAGATGACTTAAAAAATAAAATCTTAAAAAAAAAAGAAAGAAGAAAAGCCTCATGGAGAAGATTACTTGGAGCCAAAGGAGAGGTCAAGGAGATACTGGGAGGCAGAATGATGCCACACAACAGGTAACTCTCAGGCCTTAATTGTCCCCATCGTGTGAAGAACATCATGAGACATGAGGTCAGAAAGGTCATGGGGCCAGATCACTAAGGTACTTATCATCTCTGGTAAGAACTTAGACATTTTGTTTACTTTTTATTTGGAAAAAATGTTAGATTGGCAGAGAAGTCGCAAAGATAGTACATGGGTTTCTCTCGGACCATTGACCTTCCTCCCTCTAACCTTTACATCTGTCATAACCATAGTACATTTACCAAGTAAGTATATTACCATTGGTACAATGTTATGACTAAACTATTCGGATTTCATCAGAATCTCCACTGATGCCCAATTTTTTCTGGCTCTGATTTCCCATCTAGGATGTTGCCTTGCATTTCCTCACGTCTCCTTAGTCTTCTCTCTTTTTTGTTTTCATAGTAAAATCACTTTAACTTTTTAAATTTAAATTCAATTAGCCAACATATAGTACATTGTTAGCTTTTGATGTAATGTCCAATGATTCATTAGTTGCATATAACACCCAGTGCTCATCACATCACATTCCCCCGCCTTAATGCTCATCACCCAGTTACCTGATCTCCCCACCCACCTCCCTCTCCACAAACTTCAGTTTGTTTCCTATGGTTAAGAGTCTCATGGTTTGCCTCCCTCTCCTTAGTCTTCTGTTATCTGTGACATTTTCTTAGTCTTCCTGTATTTTTTACATTCTTGAATTTGTGAGGAATACCAGTTAAGTACTTTGTTGAATATCCCTCAAGCAGACAACAGAGTTTGTCTTTTTTTTGTTTTGTTTTGTTTTGTTTTCTTATGATGATGAGGGCAGAGTTATGGATTTCTGGAAACAATACCTGCAGAGGTCAATGACGTTCTCATTATATCACGTCAGGGGGTACTTCATATCAACATGGTTCACCACTGCCAATGTTAGATCAAAACAATGTGATCAAATTCACATTTGATCACAACAAATCAATGTTAGATCAAACACAATGATCACTTGTGTAAGGTGCTACCTGTCTCTCCACTGTAAGGTTACTATTTTTTTTCTGATTCCATACTTTATTTGAAAGGGGAATTCAGCTCCATTTCCTGGAGGGCGGAATATCAAATAATTTGAGGAATAGGTCAAAACTGCCACAAAATTAATGGGTCTTTGGGGGAGATACTTTGAGGCTATGCAAATATCTGTTTTTCCTTAAATTTTACCCACTTATTATAGTATTCACTAGTGGATCCTGCCTGCAGTAATTACCACTGTGGTGTTCTAATGGTAATTTTCTATTTCCTCATTTCTTCTGTATTTATTATTTGAAATTCTTCCATAAAGCGGTTGAACTACAAAATATGATACATACATATATATGTTGTATATATGTGATATATCTATTTAAACATATATATTTAACTCTACGTATCTTTTCACACTAATTCCATTTCTACTTTTTAAGGGAAACGCGGTTTGCACATTTTAAAGAGAACTAAATTGTAAAAAAGTACTTGCTTTTCCACATCCCTGCTCTTCAGTTGGGAGCTCTGTGTGCCGACTTGAATCTGACCAAGTCCAACCGAAGAGACCTATATTCCTTGTGGTTAGTGTGTCTCCTAAATACCAGCCAAAATGACATAAATATTGTACTTTGAAGAGTGCTTCAACAGTTGTAAAGCTTGATATTTTATCTGATTATGTAGTAAGATAGCTCACAGAGTAAAAAGAAAAACAGTCATTGGCAGTAATAACATGTATTATAAGTTAGTGACTATTATGTCAAATGTATTTTTACATCAAAATCATAAACAAAAACACCACAAAAGCTTCTGAAGCTCAGTTATGGACATTGGTAGAATGCTTAAGGATACCATGCTGAGCAAATAGTAATAAAGAATTTCCCCAGGACTGAAATGGGCTTGGTAAATACTATTCAGCAGCTTGTTCAAATGACAGTTATCTTTCATTGTTTATCATCATAAGCCAAAAGAAAACAAACTTAGTGTAAAAGAGCTTCCTTCAAATTATTTTAATAAATATCTTAGTTTCATTTTTATTCATTTTATTTTATTTATTTGTATGTCTTCATTGGACAATTGCAACAAAAATTTTCAGATGGTTAAAATAGAACCTGGGTCACCAAAGGCTTTTTAGACACCTGTAAATAAACTGAAATTTTCCTGGATACACACATGCATAGAACACATTTTAGTGTGAGTCATGTTGTCCAGGTGCCTAAGTTCAACTGTCCTCTTGCCTTCCCCACAAACAAAACCCACACATGTTTCATCTTCGGGTTTGTTGGAAAGTGATCCACACATATGCTTTTCTCTCCTCTTTCATCCTTTCTTTCTTTCCTTAATTCTGTTTTGTCAAATCTTGCTTTTCTTTCGGCTTCTGACCCGCTAGCTCTCGACCACTAACTCCATATAATTCCTCCCTGTATTTCCTTAGTACCAACAAGTCTATTTCTCCATTTGCTTTCCTTTTTTCCTTTTTTACCATTGCAGGGTAAAGAGGACTACCTGATCTTAAAAAATACATTTAGCACAGTCACTTCGATCACCTACTTGTCTTTTTTGGTTGCGCAGCGTGTACGCATAGGCACACTGGTTCTTTCCAGACACAAACAAGTGTGATTGTTTTTTCTGTACTGGTCACATCAATCACAGAGTACACCCTTCTTTTTTTCCTCCTGACCTGACTGATTAAGTCAGTCAAAACATCAAACTGGTTTATGTGACTAGACAGCATCACTCTGTGTCTTGTTTGTTATGACATGCCATGGTTCCCTGACATTTTTGTAAATTTCAAGTTATGACATTTTCTTTGAAATCTGCTGCTACTATTTCTTAAGAAAGATATCTGTGAAGTGTCCAGCTTTCAGCTTCCCAGTTGGAAATCATCACTCCCGCATACTTCCGCTGTACTTTGATCAGCCCTCCATGAGTTCATGTGTATAGTTAGCTGAACATGCAAATGTTTCCTCTGCTAGATTATACATTCTTCAGAGAATAATTTTAAACAATAATTTTAGTATTGCAGAGTTCTTTTCTGTGCTTTTTTTTTGTGGGTGCTTATTTTGTGGGTGCTTATTTATATATTTTATGAATAGGTAAATGAATAATTTTGAATAACTCAAAATTAGAATTTTGAGTTAACACTAGCCAAAATAAAAAAAAAAAAAGACTGTAAACAAATGGCAGCAGGAAATATGATACCTGATTTCAAAGAAAAATAGTCACTCTGTAACTGTTAGGTTTTCTATAAGATCATATGTAGCAAAAACTGGGAATAGTTCTTTATTCCTCTCCCTGACTATGCAGATCTACAGGAAATAATTAAATATAGAGAAATTCTTGTGCTTATTTATGGAAAGAATTTTTCAATTTTTTTTCATTGAATTAAAAGCAATGTACGTTTTCATAGGCCAACATGCTTTGAAGCTTTTACTTAGATTTAAGTTTATGTAACTCTTAATTGGTAACATGTGCTCTATGCATGTCTATGTATATAAATGTATATACAGTATACCTATGGATATAGATATAAAAATGATACAAATCCTCTTTATCTGTTTATATGCTTCCCTTTTGCTGCTTCTACAATTTACTAAATCCATCTAAATCCTAACGTACTTTGATAAATAAAAACCATTTAAGAATGTATTTATGCCTTTATCTCTCTATATCATGAAAGCACATTTGCAGGCAGAGGAAAGAATAGAACAAAAAGAAAGATGAGGAAAAGAGAAAAGAAATACGTATGTGAATGAACATTTGTGGGGTAGCATGTTTGTTTGTGCCTCTGACAAGGGATCTGTGAACACTGGACTATATGAACATCTACACCTTTGTAACTCATTCTCCATGTATCATTTGGTAATTTAAAATATCTTTTTGCTTGTGGTGCCTGGGTGGCTCAGTCCTTTGAGCATCCTACTTTGCCTCAGGTCATGATCTTAAGGTCCTGGGATCCAGTCCACCGTGGACTCTGTGCTCAGCAGGGTGTCTGCTTAAGGATTCTCTCTCTCTCTCTCTCTCTCTCTCTCGCTCTCCCTCTGCCCCTCCCCCTCTCCCTGCTCTCACTCTTTCTCTCTCTCAAATAAATAAATAAAAACATATCTTTTTGTTTATGGATATTCTCAATTTTATAAATGAGCATATTTATGTTACCAAAAATAACAACTATTAAAAATAAGAATAATAATGATGCTACCAATTATGTAGATAATGCAAAGCTGAAGTCTTAATTTTTCATGTGTGCCTGTTTTACCAAAATGTCAATACAAGATTTTGCCACTGCTAGTGAATTTTAAAAATTATAATGCTTTAGCTTTCTCAAGCAGAGTAAAATATGAAATAGGAATAATTGGAATAATTACGTGATTGATTGATTGATTGATTCATTCATTCATTTATCAAACCAGGTTTTTATTCTTTTTTTTTTTTTTCAGGTTTTTATTCTTAGGAGAGATTGTACAATATGCCTGTGTAACTTAAAGGAAATAAATAGCTAGAAACTTTTAAAGTTTTGTTATGTGAAGCATCTGTTTGCTGTAATTATAATTTTTTCAATAATCCAACTTTACATTACATGTCAAGGCAACAGCCGTGTATATGATTTGCAAAGCATAAAAACCAAACATTTTTTCCCCAAACAGGATACCTTAAAGTTAAGAATACCATAGATTATTTAGTAAAATAACATATTCAAGAAGCGGTCCCCATTTTTCTTTTTAATTCTTCATTCTAAATAAGTCTTTCCTTTTATCAGCAGTTTCATGCTGTATATAATTATAAGGAATATCACTTAAATCTCTAGTGTAATCTAACTTGAAAAGTTGTGAATCCTAAATATATATAATCAAACAGCAAAATATTTGTTTCTGTGCCCATGGAAACATAAATGATTTATTGATGATATAAATATAGACATTTCAGCTTCAGTAAATTAACTAGAAGTTGTCAGCCCTGAATATGGTATAAGGAAAGCTTTTATTGAAAAGCACATAGAAGAAAGAATATCTATTCAAACTAGAACACTTAACCATGAGTCTGAAACAGATTCATTACTATAATTTTTATTCTGATAGCATTTAAAGGATGTGAAATAGTAGCTGTCATGAAAATAAATGATGGGCTATTTGTTTTCTGGAATTTTATTTTAAGACCTAAAAAGAAAATCTTAATTAGTCATAGCATCATTGTAACAAATGTATTTCTTTTAGCATTTTTCAAAACAGAAACTTTTGTAAAGTTTAGGCAAATACATATCTTAGATAATCAGGCAATAAACAAGGTTGCTAACCATTTTTTTTTTACTGAATTCAATAATATTCAAAACTTGTGTGTCAGAATAGGACTGGATTTAATTATAAAAAAATGTTCACAAACCGTTTCCTATAATATTTATGGATTAACTATATGTTAGGTTTAGTGAGTCTAATTTTTTCAGTCTAGCTCTTCACTGTAGACTCATTGTTTCTTCTTCAAGATTTACATACATAAACACACACACAAACACACACTCTTTGTATTAAAAGGGCAAAAGAGTGAGGGGAAACTCAAATCTTTATTTCAACCTTTTAGGTTTTTCTTCTGGGCACTGAAAAGGGCACTGAAGAAAAGAATAAAGCTCTGCAGTCACTAAACATAGGACTTAGGAGATTTTTAAAAAATTATCTTCTTTGAAAATTGGCCACATAACACCCCCTCCCAATTGAGGATTAAGGCCATAATGAACACACAAAAATACACAGTTGTTCTCTGCCTTGAGGACACCTGTGAGTCATTCCTGTGCTTCCTCACTCTGCTCCTCAGACCCTTTTCTCCCTGCCATGTGGTCCTCATGAAGTTTCTCCCTTCTGTCCTCACTCTCCATCTACCATCACTCTCTTCCTTGTCCCTTAGGAAGCGAGATTGGAAAATGATGATTTAGATAAAACGAGGGAGGGGCAGAAATATGAAAGGTAAAAGTGAGAAGAGAAAGGGACAGCAAGACAGGAAGTGACCTTAAGATACTGAATGATAAGGGTGTGCAAGGCAAGACATGGTACACACTTTTCTTTCATCTCCTCTGCGATCTCTTCCTTTCTTGAAGATCACTCGATTATATGTAGATATGAAGTATAGGAAGGAACAGATTGTTTCAAAGCAAACATCTAATTCAGAAATCTATCCATGAAGAGAGAATTCAGTATCTAAGAGATTTTTAAAGAAAGAAATCTACACCTAAGAAGAATGTGGCACTGGTCTTCCTGCTTATTGGAAGGAAAGCTGTGAGTTCTTTGAAAAAAAAAAAAAGGATGTGACACTGATTTTATATAATCATCTAACCAATTATCATTTTTAAATGACTAATCAATTTTGTTCCTAATTTCAAATGTCTCAATTGCAAATGTAGTACAATCCGTTTCACGTGCTGTGGCTGGTGCAGTGGTTCAAGACTTCCAACTTTACATAAGTAAAGTACAACTTCCAAAGGCATCATATCCTAAAAACGCCTTCCTAATTTGGTTGATTGGAACTTAACAGACCTTTCATTTTCTCCAGCAGTAAACCATATTAAAAATGATGGCTAAGATCTCAGGATAATTCTACAAAGACACATTTAGCCTGACATCGCCCAGATTACTCCCGAACACACATAAGAAACGTCCCTCAAGAAGGAAAGATGTGCCTAACTTTACACTGTCCCTGGCAGAGGTGAGGCAGTCAAGTTTACGGACTTCCGTAAAGTATTTTCCTTTAATTTTTTCCTTTTCCTCTCTCCTCACATCATCTTTATTCCTTCTCTTTCTTCCCAAATCGCAGTTGTGGGACGTCAACCAGCTCATGAAGAACATGTCATCCTTACGGTGAAGTCATTTTTTATCTAATTTCGTGAGGCAGAGAGTACTTGTCTAAAGTATGGGGATGCAAAAGATTAGAACATTTGCCTTGTTTTACAAAGGACACATTTTGTCTGAGGATGAGGATTTTCATTTTTCCTTGGATTTTTCTCAGGCAGCTAGTTGCCATCGTGTGTGTTATGTCAGACAGACAGGATTTTGATTGTATCTGGCTACACAGACCGGGACATTTATTACGTGGTCATAACAGTGCCATAGGATGCTGCACTTCTGAGGAATAGACATATTGCATGTATTTATGACTTTGCACATTAATGGAAGACTGGATTACAAACAACTGTTTTTAGATTTTTTTTTAAAAAAAAAGCAAATTCTAAAACCAGAAACATTTCATCCTCTCCCGATGTATTTTATAATTCCTTTATGGGAATGATGCTCTGTTTCATGTCTGTAAATTTTACTCGATTGCATCCTCAATTTAGGTTTGGATGCAGTCTGTGTGCCTTTAATATCACATCTATAGATCTGGTCAAGGCTTTCCCTTAAACCTAAAGGAAACAGTTGAAAGGAAAAACCTAGAATATAATATCTTAGGAAGACTCAGACTTGGTCTGGCTATGTTTAGATTTCTTCTAAATTTTGGCTCAGATTTAAGCTTTATTGGCAGACTCATTCAGAACTGTGGCTTTATCCTCTCTCTCTCTCCTTCTCTCTCTCTCTCTTTTTTTCATTTGGCTAATATGATTTGTTAAAACATTCTCTGTTTATTTCTTCTTGCTTAACATTTTTCCACACAGCAGGCATAATGAATTTTTGTTTATGATGGGCCGTGCTGCCTGAATTATGGTATGGAATCTGGATTTGGTTTCCTTGGAAAGGTATTTTATTGCTCTTTTAGCGGATTTATGCTGCTTCTGGTGTTCTCCTAGACATGAGTGTTTCTGAAGTTGATTGCTTAAGAGGAGTTATTTTTAAAGAAAACTAGGAAGTATCTGGTAACAAATAACTATCATAATTTATTAGAAATAGCTTTCTTGGTATACATGTAAGCATATTCCCTACAAACTATCTTTGCATCTGAATTGTGAAATCTATGGTTAAAAAAAATATATGCACCTTTTAAGTGAAGTTCATCAAAGCTCTTTAAAGTGCCACGGGCACTGGGGCTGACTGATGCTGATCGACTACAGAGAACACATATTGAAATATACCCTCCCTAAAAAGACCTAAGGAGATCGTATTTCTTTGTTCAAGGAATATCAATATGGGCTCCACTTTGAAATGAAAAGTTCCTGGTTTGTAACTGAAGAAAGGATTATGCCGCTTTGAGATAGCCCATTGTAAATTTAAATTATATAAATTAAACTTCTAAAGAGACCAAACTACAGTTTTGGGGTTTCTGTGTCACCATAGCGCGTGAATGAACTTCACTTGTGAGAGCTTTCCATGAGAAGAATATTCATTAATTTTTTATTTTTGAAATACATACTAAAATGGAATGCATTTTCTTTTTACATCAGTTGTTATGGTATTTGTCTTGGGACACAAAGATAGATAAATAAATAAAAGCCAAACCCTTCCAAACCCTTCCAAACCCATGTGGAATTATTTTTTAGTTTATTTACTTGCAGAGTGGCCGTCCACATATCCGATGTCTTACAGAGCACAGGCTTTGAAGGTAGGCTGATCTCATTTGGAATTCCAGTTGTACCTCTGAGTAAATTACTAATTCTATGCTGAGTATCAGTTTCCTCATCTGTAAAATAAAATTAGGAATGCAAAACCTGAAAGACTGTTGTATAGACTAAGTGATGTAATGAAGACAAAATGACTACTATGACATCTGGCAAATATTATATGTTCAATAAATGGTAGCCAGTAGTACTTTTATTATTATGCATTCAGTGGTAATTACTGGATCTTGACAGATATTTTGAAATAGAAAGATGGACACCTATGACAGGTTTTCTGAAAATATATACTTTGTACTTAATGGCTGGCAAACAAAATATAGGTCGGTAACATAGAAATAGTACTTTAAGACAATACTAATATAATATTGTAGCATAAAGTAATTTTCCTCCATTACTAATTCTATTAAAGATTTTGCATTCAACCACTCAGGATCAAAGAACTTGAATAGAATTCAGTGATTAAATATGATTAAAGTAGTGAAAAGATAAGACCAGGGGTAAATGGAGCAAGAGAAATATTTGTGGGTATTTATTGTTTCCTTCAGTTGAGAGTTGTATCATTTCCACAGCATAATTGTTAGGGGCACAGGTTCTGAGGTCAGACTGCCTGAATATGTGATCTTATACAAGTGAGTTTCCTTTTTGCTTCATTTCCTTGCCTAATATTATTAAATTGGCCTAATATAATACTCCACAAACTAATTTTTATGCTTCCATAGGTTAATACATGTCAAGTTTTAAAAATGTTACTTCCTGCTGTGAGTAGGAGATACAGGCTCTTAGCAATGGAATGAATAAGTCACAGGGATAAAAGGTACAGCATAGGGAATATAGTCAATGGTATTAGAATAGTGTGGTGACAGATGGTAGCTAAACCAAACACTTGTCTAGACATGTCTAATCACTATGTTGTACAACCGAAACTAATGTAACATTGTGTGTTGACTATACTTAAATAAACAAACAAAAATAAATAAATAAATTAGTACCTATGCAGAGGAAGTACTCACGAAATTTATCTAATGAAATTATATAGAGAGGGGCGCCTGGGTGGCTCAGTGGTTTAAGCCTCTGCCTTCGGCTCAGGTCATGATCTCAGGGTCCTGGGATCGAGCCCCGCATCAGGCTCTCTGCTCAGTGAAGAACCTGATCCCCCTTCTCTATCTGCCTGCCTCTCTGCCTACTTGTGATCTCTCTCTCTGTCAAATAAATAAATAAAATATTAAAAAAAAAAAGAAATTATATAGAGAGAAGGACAATGATTTCTATTTTCATCTTATATATACAAAAGTCAGGAAAGTGTTGGAAAATTTCCTCATGTGAATGATATTCCTTTGTTATACATGAATCTAATGTTTTTTCCTTTTATTACTTTCTAGTGCAGATAAGCATAAAAATAAAACTAGCCACATGCCTCCTCCCAACCACAGAAATTATACTGCTACTGTACCTCTGGTAGGGAAGAGAGTTGGAAATATTTTTGGTAAACAGCGATGACGATTGCCACTTTATGTTTTACTGCAGAAATATTATTCTGATGATTACAGGGTGCAGTCCCCAGTACCTGATTGTGATCTTCTAGATTACACATTGTCAAGAGCTTATTTTTTTTTGAAAATCTAAAAGATTTTTGGATTCCACCAAGAAAAAATTTCAGATATGGATTTAAGAGTTAGTACTGTGTTGATCTCTAGGGATCTGAAGAATAAGCTGTAATCTCCATTTACATAGGACTCACAGTTCAGTGAGAGACACGGAAGCCACACACCTTCAACGCATAATGCATTATGGTAGAGATTTGACGAGAGTGTGATTGCAGTAGAAGTGGAGTGGGTAGGTAGACCTGCACTAAAGAGGATGGCTTCAGATAGAGGTTGTGTTTAAGCTGGGGTATGAAGCATGGCCACTAGGTAGATAAGCATTGAAGAGAATGATAAGCATTACAGACAGATTTTAATAAAAATGTTTCTGTTTTTGGTGTTGGGGTCTATGCTTTGCTCATACATGCATAATTTGTATGTGCATAATTTGATTGTACACACAATGTTTGGGGCATATTAAATATCATTGTGGTTCCACCATAAGGAAAGGATAAGAGATAAGTCTGAATAAAAAATTTATGGCCAATCACGAAGAGATACTGTAGTAATGCAGTTTTAGTATTATTCTGTGGGTAGCAAAGGAACTCCACCAAGTTTTTTGTAACTTTTTTTTTTTTTTTTAATTTTTATTTATTTGACAGAGAGAGAGAGATCACAAGTAGGCAGAGAGGCAGGCAGAGGGAGAGGGGGAAGCAGGCTCCCCGCTGAGCAGAGAGCCCGATGCGGGGCTCGATCCCAGGACCCTGAGACCATGACCTGAGCTGAAGGCAGAGGCTTTAACCCACTGAGCCACCCAGGTGCCCCTCCACCAAGTTTTTTGAAAAACTTGGGGCATGAGATGTTCTATTCTCTGAAAAGATCCTCTTAAAACAATGGATGGGATGTAGGAAAGTCAACTCACTGAAAACAGTGATTCATGAAAAGAGAAATACATATTTTGTTTTTGTATTTCAGTCCTTTTTAATATTAATTTTTCAACACAGAGCATATATTCAATGTTGAACGTGCAAACTAAAATCTGAAACATCTTTATAGTCATTTGAGCAAAATGGCATGAGGAGATATTCCTCATGTTTATGTTTATATTTGGTTGACTTCAACTTGTCCTTTTGTGTGCTGCATTTCTGGAGTCCTGTCTGGTGTCAAATGCATTTGCCACTGTCATCCTATATTTTAATTCTTGAAATATGTGTGTAGAAAATGATGGATGAGCTTTGTACGAGAAGTGGTATAAACACCTCTTAAAAAACCACAGCTGCACTTGCATCAATCCTTGAAGTGAAATTGCAGAAAAATCTCTGAAAATGAGGAAAACATGAAAAAATGGAGCAGTTTACATTTATAGAGGAAACACTTCATTTAGGAAGAGAGATGGTATATTTGAGAAATATTGAAGTCAGAGATTCCTCATTATATTTTGCACATTTTATAAAATTATAGAATTTACAAAGTGTATAGTCCATTAGGATCATATGCTACTAACTTATGGGAAATATTTAGAAGTATGTTCCAGCATATTTTTTTATAGTACATAAAGTTTAAAATGCTTTTCCATATATTAAGTTCAGTTACTAAATGCTAAACTTATTGAAGTAGTAAAAGTGAAAAGTATATCTTCTTATATGAAGAATCATATCTTCATCAGGCAGACAGCACTAAGCACGTTGTACTTAACCAATTAAATAAACTAGCCCATATTAAAAATATGATATGACTTTTTATTATAGAAAGAATTATGGAGGACCTTCCTTTTATTGAAAAAATCACTTTACAAGAAACTGATTAATTATTGCTTGTGAAATATAATTTCCTTCTTCTTTACTTCATCCTATAGACCAAGATAGAACAGAATAGTGGAATGAGCTGGAATATTTATGGAATTTTTATTGAAATGGTTATGGATGGAAATCTACTTTGTCTGGGGCGCCTGGGTGGCTCAGTGGGTTAAGCCTCTGCCTTTGGCTCAGGTCATGATTTTGGGGTCCTGGGATCGAGCCCCGCATCGGGCTCTCTGCTTAGCAGGGAGCCTGCTTCCTCCTCTCTCTCTGCCTGCCTCTCTGCCTACTTGTGATCTCTCTCTGTCAAATAAATAAATAAAATCTTAAAAAAAAGAGATCTAGTTTGTTAGTTATTAGCTATGGTCCTCAGCAGGTTGGTTCAATTCTCACATGTAAATTGAAGACTGTGACATCAATACGTTAAAAAGCAAAATTCAACTAAGTAAACTTAAAAGATCTTTTTGGCTTTATTTAGTGATTCATGAATTGAGTAGTATCCCATCTAACAGATAAAAAGGAACCGGGAATTGAATAAAATGGGAGACTTTTGGGCACCTGGGTGGCTCAGTCTGTTAGGCATCCACCTCTTCATATCAGTCCAGGTCATGACCTCAGGGTAGAGATTTGACATCTGGGATATATGGGAGATATATATGGGAGAAAGCCTCATATCAGGCTCTGTGTTCAATGCAGAGTCTGCTCGAGATTCTCTCTCCCTCTCTCTCTGCCCCAGCCCCTGCTTGCGCACACACAGATGGACACGCATGTGCATGAACAGGGGCGTGCTCTCACTGTCTCTCTAAAATGTATAAATAAAATCTTCAAAAAAAGGGAACTTTCATAGGCAGAAGTCAGCAGGAATAAGAAAGAATGGATTACCTCATCTTTCTTTGGAGGAGTTTATCAGGTAGATTACCTAACTAGTGCTGACCAGATTTGTTAGTAAGATTACATTCCTGGGAGAATTTGAAACTATGAATATGTTAGATAACTTAGCCCACCTGACTCCATTTTAGGTCTGTAGTCTTTTTTTTGTTAGCATAATATAAAGAGTTCTGCATGTGAAAGAAATAATGCCAAGTCAATTCAGTGGATAAGAGTCATTGATGGACGGACATAGGGAACTATGATAGGGTTCTGATTTCAGTTAATGGCCTGTCACTTCCTCCCACAGAAACCCCATCTTGATGTTTGTCATCCTTCAAATGGAACAAACTGTTATTTCCCACGAAGTTTGGAAGAAAAATATTCCAAAGAGAGGAATCATATTGCATTTTTTTAATAAGAAGAATCATTGCATGGAATAAGTTGTACTACAAAGTTGGGGATATCAATAAAAAACAACAGAATTTCGTGGAGCTGGGTCAGGATAGGAAATCAAAAATCAGTTTGAATTTGGTATTATCTGTGGTATTGTGACTTATTAATAAGAAATATATGTTAGATTTTCAACCCAGTTCCTGAGACTCCTAAAACTCTCAGAATTTCCTGTGAAAAGAGTGGTAAGGGTATTTTTTGTTGTGTTTATCAGGTGACTTTTGAAAAGCCCTCTGGTGCCCTAAGGGTGGGGATTGGTGGCCAGGGGAACCACACTTACCACTAGAGGGTTGGAACTTTTGGTACCACTCCATATACCCCATCTCTAACCTCCATGGAGGGGTGAGGGACTGGAGGTTGAATCAATTGCCAGTAATTAATGGCAATTGTAATGAAGTCTTCTACATTAAGTAGAATCTTAATGAATCTTCTACAAAATCCCAAAAGGACAGCTTCGTCTTGGTGAACCCATGGAGATGCCAGAAAAGCGGTATGCCTAGAGTAGGTGTGAAAGCTCTGTGTCTTTCCTCATACCTTGCCCCCTGCATCTTTTCCATCTGGCTGTTCCTGAGTTCTATCTTTTTGTAATACACTGGTAGTCTAGTAAGATAAATGTTTCTCTGTGTTCTGTGAGCCACTAGAGCAAATTAGTAGAAACTGAGGAGAGGATCTTGGGAACCTCTACTTTACAGCAGGTCTGTCGTAAGCATCAGGTAACAACCTGGATATGTGGCTGGCATCTGAATCTGGGGCTAGCAGTAGTCTTGTGGATTGAATCCCTAACTTGTGGAATCTAATGCTGTCTCTACGTAGATAATGTCAGAACTGAGTTGAATTTTGGGACAACTGGTATCCATAACCTTGGTTGATAGGGTGGGCAACCACATCACCCCAACGCTCAGTGGAATTGGGTCCAGAACACAATTTAGGATTGAAACTTCACATCAGATGAGAACCATTACATCATTAGTGTTTTGAAATATGTATGCCCCAAGATGATATGCTCCAATTTCTTTTCTGACCTAATACTTCTTCCTTTCCCATTCAAACAGTTTATGTTCCTTAAATTATAAAAACCTTCATCTTTCATTTGAATCTACTGATAACTTATTTCCATCCTGATTTGTTTATAACCTTGAGTTCTTTTTTTTTTTTTTTAAAGATTTTATTTATTTATTTGACAGAGAGAGAGAGAGAGAGATCACAAGTAGGCAGAGAGGCAGGCAGAGAGAGGGGGAAGCAGAGAGAGAGGGGGAAGCAGGCTCCCCGCTGAGCAGAGAGCCCAATGCGGGGCTCGATCCCAGGACCCTGAGATCATGACCTGAGCCAAAGGCAGAGGCTCCGACCCGCTGAGCCACCCAGGTGCCCCATAACTTTGAGTTCTAACCTTGATGCTATAATTTCCTAATACTGCCATGCTCATCTATTCTTGGTCAGTCCTCCTAAATATCTTTCCTCTGATTGTTTCTTAAATCTTTGTAATTCCAAGGATGCTATCCTCTACATTTTCCTCACACTAAGTGTGTATCTAGCAGGCTGATCTAACTATCACCTACCTACATATTTATTCCTAGAAAATGAATAAGTTCTTTATCATGAAATAAAAGGTTCTCTGTGATGAGACTGTTTCTTTCTCTCTCATTGAACCTTATTCTGCAGCAATAACAGAATTCATGCATGATGGCAGATACACTATGTATTCATGAAAGCAATTTCTTTCCTTTCTGTGTAAAAAGGTGGAATACACTTCCCAGCCTTCCTTGAAGATAGGAGTGGCCATGCCACAGTGGTATAGGTAAATGTAAGTGTGAGGTCAACTACTTTCAGGACTGGTGCATGAAAATTTCCTATAGGCTCTTTCTCTTTCTTTCAACTTGCTTGAAAACTTGAAGACCTTGCCATACATTGATAATGGGAGAGATTTAATATGGAAGGATTCTGGGCCCTTGAATCATCACTTTATGAGGAATCTCTCTGACATCAGGAGATTTGCTTTGATAGTACAAGGATGAGAAAAAATCACCTTCTATTAGGTTTGAGTCAATATACGTTTTTGGGTTTGTTGTTGTAACAGTAGGATTTTGACTAATACACACGTCATACAGAATCAAAACTCTGGGATTTTGTCCTTGCAATCCTCTCTGGAAATCAGTTTCACCATTGCTATTATTCAGCATGTGCATTACCGCTTCCAGAAAAACCACCTCGGGAACCCATGTTTTTGGGTAGAAGTTTCTTGTTTCCACAGAATGTAAGCTAAGTCCTATTAGTATAGTTCAACATTAAATTGAAATTACCTTCACCTATCTTGTGACCAACCTCCTCAACCAAGATGGAGGTTTCATAAGGGGTAGAAAGCAATCATTTTGTATCTTCAGCCAAGCTTAGCATTGTGTTCCCAGCTGAAGATACAAAATGATTGCAATAAGGTTGCAATAAATTCTTGCTGGACTGACCTCAACTCAATTTCCTCACCTATAAAAATAACGTAATAATTCAGACCCCATATGGTTACTATGATGATTAAGTGAGGCAATCTATGCAAAGCACCTGGCACATAGCAGGTGCTTACTAAGTGTTCCTTTTCATTCCTTCACAGAGCCTTCCTTAATGACTTTGTTGCATAGTTTCATCTTTTTATATTAATTCTCTCCAGTCAGGATAGAATTTATCTCTTAGTTCTTTGATAATTATTTTATATGTGCATTAATATTAATTTTATCTCCTCATCCAAACTGTAAACCACTTCTCTATTCAGCTATGTTTTATCCTTCTTTCTAGCTTCATTGCACCTTGGACAGAAGAGGTGTTCAATATATACTTTTTAAGTTGGCTGAGATCTCTCTGTATGTATTCTATTATGTTGCATTAAAAACAGCTCCAAAGCCTGGTCTTCATGACAGAAAACAAATCTTTGGCCAAGAAATAAGCCAATGCATAAAACATGCTGTCAACTTGGCTTTCATACTAACCTATGCAGGTGTGTCTATGTTTAGGGAGTAGAATATTATGGTGTATCAGAGCCAATTTAAGGGAGAGAGGAGTGGTGAGGTATATGTGTGTGTGTGTGTATGTATGTATGTATGTATGTATGTATGTATGTGTGTGTGTTATAGATAATCTGTAAAACATAAGCCTTTCTAGTACTTGGAAACCATTTATTGGATGTAATATCTGTACTTTAGGTTCTGACTCTAGAACCATATGAAGTTTTTGTCAGGACTTGACCTTATAGAGTCAAGGATTTCCCTATTTTATATCTTCTAAATTCCTCTAGGAGTATATTGTCTCTTAAACTGAGCCTTCTATAGCAACAATAATCTGCATTTATCAGTTGAATTTACACAAGTTGTCAGAGTTGTGAGTGGTACAAAGAATGGGTATTAAAGATAGAGGCAGAGATGAGCTAAAGGTAATCTCTGAATTATAGTACAAGGAGGAAGAGCACAGTCTGGAATCAGACTACTAGACTTCAGCCCTGGTACTGTCCCTTGCTTTAGGAGGCAAGTTTG
>CM053611.1:80663288-80681998 GCA_028646535.1 Procyon lotor
GTTTTCCTAATTATGTCTTACTGAAACAACCAGATGTTCACATATTAAAGGATCCCACAAGATACATTTTTTGAGATTTAAAATTTCACTTCTTCTGCCTTCACTAAAAGTCAATTTTAATATAAAGGATTTCAAAAGCTTAAATAAATGTAATGTTATATTACATATCAGGAAAGAGTGAAAATTTAAATATCCCCCAAATTGATTTAAGGTGGCCATTGTGAAAAAGGAACAGGTTCTCTGGTGTAAGTGTTTTTCTTAACAACAGCTCACTCATCATTATTAATACCTTGAAAGTTTCAATCCCAAAATTTATCAGATAATAGAAACTAATGCCAAGTGATTTTAGACCTTTGCTCTAGTAACTTTTGTTCTGGATTATTGGAAATTTGCTGAAAAGGACTTTTAAAATTTCATGGATTTAAAGTTTAGTGTAATTTTATTTTTAAGGAATGCCCAGTTCTGCTGTATGTCTCCTGCCATTTGTGTCCGGGAGACGTTCTGCTTTCCTTCCCTAATGAAGCGCATTAGTCAAGAGCTCAGTGACCTCTGACAAGGCTCAGTATGGGATTATATCCTGACGGGAGGCAGCTGGAAGGAATAGTTGACAATTCACACTTAGAGTAATCTCTGAAAATTGCAGGGCAGTTATGAGGAAGTAACAATGTGGCTTCCTTGTGAAAAAGACTAATAAAAGAAATTTCAAGCAGAGTTTGGGACGCTAACTATAGTTTCTAAATTAAAACTAAATCATCAAGTTCCCTAAGCACCAGTCAATAGGGAACACGTTTTCCTGAATAGATTCAATCTGCAGCCCTATTTCAAGCAGCTACCACTTTAGTCCGTTGATAGAAACCTCATTAAGCCAATGGATTATCTATAATTGACTAACTTCTTTAATACGGTTTTAACACATCTCACATGTAAAAACATTTCAGCAAAGGCTCATGGAGAATAATAGTTGTCATCAGAAATATAAAATGGTCATTTTCTGTAAAAATTATCACAAGAAATCAATAATATACATTTTGCTGGCTTGTATTTTTCTAACATGCTATTTAATCTAAACTGTGTATTTTTTCAAATAATAACTGCTCTGCTATAATTTTGTTTAAAATCCCATTATCCATCTAATAGGAAAAATATTTTGTAAAAGTAACTTTCAAAGGTTGAATTATGTTAAATAACTTCAAATCATTATACATATTAAATCATATTATTTTATATAATACATAATGAATAATATACAAGTTTTTAGAAGTGAAAAATCTTGCTCCTCAGGCTGATTTCATGGGTGTTCAGTGTGTTCTGGTAGATATCCAGCTCACTTTTGGGGACAGGTTGCAACAGGATCTCCTACTTCTCCGCCATCTTGCCCCCCTCCTCCACTCTTTTTTTTTTAATAATATACATATTTTTAAAAATACAGATACCTTAATTTCTCTAATGACCTCTTCCTCTAAGTCTCAGACTATGAGAGATTTCTTCATGCTACGTGCTACGATGTTCTTGCAGTTGTGACTAAAACCCATCCTATAATAGAAAAATGAAAACATCAGAATCAATTTCATTGGAAAATTCACTATTTTTATTCTAACTTTGAATTTTCATCACGTATAATCTATGTTGATTGATATATACCTAGCTGGCACCAATAAATGTGTGATGGATAAAATTCAAATAATTCATCATCATTTTTCTCCTAATCATTCAAACTACAGGGAAATAGTTTTCCCAGGTCATATAACAAATAGTATCTGACGTCCACTGGGTGACAGTTGCTCTGTTAAATGCAGAATTCTGTTTCGCTAAATGTTTTTAAAACTCTTTTCGCTCTGGGATAAATTCATTGTGTAGCCCCTCTACTTACTCTGTATAAGTCTACAATGCGTTTTAAGGAAACGTGGTAAACCCATAATTAATCATATTAATATTTGGAACTTCATAGCAGTCTTTGTGCACAGGTGGAATAACCTTCCTCCCAAACAAACAAACAAAAAAAACACCGAGTTCCCAATTTCCTACCTAATAATAATATTTTGATCTGCATACCTAGTGTCTAGGCATCTTTTAAAAATATTTGTTCTCTCATGGACGATCAGAAAACTTTCTCAAGTATGACCTGAATAAACTATCAGGATTCAGGCTGAATGTCCATGATCAGGTTTGCTTATTTTGATGATCTGAAGATGGCCAAAGGAAAAGAAAGATGCATGATATCCGCTCAAACATCAGTGATGGGTGAACTGCTGATTTCTTTCAAAAGATTTTGAGGTGTGTTAACCTCTCGGCTGTAAGGGGAAGTCAGGGCTCTGCAGAAAGGATCTCCGGGCTCAGACTCAGGAGGAGTTGCAGCAGCTATAGGTAACATGGTAGGTTGTGGGGTCTCCTGGGTCTCTCCTCTGGCGTGTGCATTAGCTACTGATTTACACCATGTGTCTCCTAAGTAAGAGAACTACTTGCTTAACGACCAAATTCAGAGTTGTTATCTTCAGTTTAATGTTCCTCAAGACAATAGCAAAATCTTGTTTAGTTTTTTTGCTTCCCCAATCTTAATTTACATTTTTAAAGAAAATGTTAGCTCGAAAGATCATTTCTTCCTTTAATGATTTGTATTTCCTGAGATCGAATGAGAGCAATATCATGCCTGCATAAGGCTTACAGGATAACATATAGTGTATCATGTTCTTGGTTCTTGCAAATTAGGTGATTTGTTTTCACCTTACAGGTTGTTCGTTTTGACTTTTTTTCTTTCCTAAAGCTTGATATTTTTCCCATTCTTGATGAGATTCTCAGACACTCTGCTAGATGGGTTGAGAGTCCAAGAATTACACAGAAAGACCCAAACTCGGTCACTTAAAAGATCTTGAGTCTTGAGCCACTTGTTCAATTACTTCAAAGTTTGCCTACTTTTCTCATTGGTAAAATTGAGATTAAAGTCCCATAATTCATAAGATTGTAGTAGTTAAATGAGTGAACCTAATTGCACATATTCTATAAATTTGAAGGCTTCCTAATCATTTAAAATATTAAGCTATGCTTTACTCGTTTCTTCTTTGATCTACTTATTTGTTGCTAATGTATGTAATACAACCAGAACTAGAATTATTGAAGGTGGTTTTTTCCAGAAAAGCTTAGATATATATAATACTATCTAAAAGATATTTTCTATGATTTTGAAAAAAGTTAACTCTGAGAAGTTAGTTTTTTGGATTTTATGGCTATATACTTATACAGTATTTCTTTTATGATCATCGATGGACTGAAAATAATGATGAGAAACATGATTTTTTTCCTGTTCTGAGCATATCAAATATGCAGTAAAAGTCTTTGTGAAGCTGATTGTTGCCTGTAACACAAAACTGATAAACACAAAACGAGACTTTGTTTTGAGTTGCATTTAATACAAAGCCAATAGCCATCTAAAAACTGCCTACCAAGAATGCCACATGTTTTTTAGCTATTTCATAGTTTTTTATTCCTTTTTCTAACCTCACTTTTAAAATGGTCAGGCACATTTGATTGTTTTGGTTTGTTATACAAAGTATCAATAAAATTGTGAAGTCTAGCATAAAAAACGATATATTTCAAACTTCAGTTTCAGCAAGTATGTATTTCCTCTTAAATGTAGTAAAAAGTTCTGTGGTTCAATTGCTCAGCGGTGAGTCCGTTTCTTTCAAAATGTGCTCAGCATTATAGGGGTGAAAATACGTCTTTTAAAATGCTGCCATAGAATACCACAGAACTGCCTGATGGCTCAGACTTAACCATGATTACCTTTACTTGAAACCAGCCAATGCTTCCTTTTGCCCAGTTAATTGGTTTTTTAGACCTCATTACCTTCCATGCAGCAAAATCATAATGAGTAGCTAGTATATATGACTAAGGATGATTATTTCATGCCATGCTTTTACTGAAAAAATAAAATATATTCATTGTTTACCATTAGGTTTTATTATGTAGCTAGCATTTCTGTGATGTCCGTTTTGCTTTTCAAGCTCATCTAGGTAATCAGAGTTGATGATACTGATGTTCAAGCTCAGACCATATGTAGCGCCAGCCTTTCTCCTTGAAACTCAAGTTTAGCACCTATGTCTGATGTGACAAATAAATCATTCACTTAAGTATTTCATGGGGAACTAGATATAAAGGTGCTATAATTCTCCAGATAATGAAACCTCGAGATCAGAGACAATTTTTATAATTATATTAGTATCTAGTATAATGCCTAACATGCATACGTCATATTTGTGGTAGGTTTTATCATTCACCAGGAAGCTATTGTTGAAAGATGATGACTTATAAGAATTGTGTGGTCTTAACCTGCAAACTTTCCATAGTCTCATATATGACTGTTCTGCTCAGTTAATTATCTTCTGACCCTTACTACTCTTAGGATGCTCTATTTTGACTTTAGGGAATGTGCATATCATTTCACGCAATGCCCAACTGCCTGATGCAAAGTGGGCCTAGATAGAGACTATTATATCACTATTGTATTAACTGTCTTTCAAGAATGACCAACCTGATAACATTGCCTACTTGTTCAAAATTCACTGAAAACCATTTTGTCTGGGTTCTATATATATAGGCAATAAAGTGCAGAGCAAGATTTTTCTACCTCAGGGGAAGGAGGAAGAGCATCTCATATTTACACAATATTATCCCGTTCAACTCCTTTAACTCATTTTCATTCATTAAAAAATGAATAAGATAGAATAAAGTGCATGAAATTCTATATAAAATTGTGTATGCAGATATAAATCTATCCTGTAAAGGATTCAATATCTTTTTTAAATCCTATTTTCAAATATTTTCTGACATCCTCTTTCCCCCAATTTAGAATCTTTGAATGTCGAAATTTTCTGAATAAGGCAGCAGAGTAAAAGGAACCTTTGCTATAAGGTATAATGTGAGTAGAGCCCTGCGTGTAAGTATGGGATATGTATTAAAAAAAGTTACATCACTTGGAGTGGTTGGAGCATAGGGCACAATGGAGGGAGGATGCCTGAAGAGGAGGCTGAGAGGTATTTGTCAGATGTTGTGAGAAGCCTTATGGTTTGACTTAGGAATTTAAGCTTTATCCTATGACTTGTTAGAGGAAATGACAAATTTCAAAGCAGGGAATAACAGTAGATTTCTTTCTTTTTCTCCCCCCCCCCTTTTTTTTTTAAAGATTTTATACATGAGTGAGAGAGCATGAGTGGGGGGGAGCAGAGGGAGAAGCAAGCTCTGAGCTGAGTGAAGAGCCTGATGTGGGACTCAATCCCAGGACCTCAAGATCACAACCCAAACCCAAGGCAGGTGGCTTAACTGAGCCACCTAGGCGTCCCTTGTTCTTTTTCTTTAAGAAAGATGAATGTGCAAATTGTACCGGTGCAGGAGTTACTAGAGTTAGGAAGCAGTAAGAAAGATATTGTAATAATTTAAAAGATGAAGAACAGGGGATGCCTGGGTGGTTCAGTTGGTTAAACATCTGCCTTCAGCTCAGGTCGTGATCTTAAGCCCCACATTGGGTTCCCTGCTCCTCTCCCTCTGCCCCTTCCCTCTACTCCTGCTTGCTCACTTTCATGCTCTCTCTCGCAAATAAATCTTTTTAAAAATCTTTTTTAAAATGATGATTGGATTAACTAAGGAACAGTCATAATGTATCCAACAGGAAGAGTCAAGAAGGACTCCAATCCTTGGTGATTTCACCAATCCTTGGTGAAAACAAAAGAGCACGTGGAGCTCAAGGAAGAAAGGGAGACAATGTAGAAGTAGAGGAACTATGGGAGAGACCTGTGTTGATCTAAGGGAGGCATTTTCGCATTTTCTGACACATATAAAGCATTCAGTAATGGTTAAGCAAATTATAGAATGTTCTCTTTAGGAGTATCAAATATCCAGAGAGGTCAAATTGTTTAAGGATTTACACTAAAGACCATTATAAGGTCACCAGCAACCTCTCTGAAAGCAAAGACAACAGATTTGTGAGCACAGAAGTCATAGTTTAGAATAATGAAGAGTGAATTCGACCTGAGGAAACTTTCATGGTGAGGATAATCTGCTCTTATAAGTTTCACCAACAAGAGAATAACTCAATTCAAGAAATATTTATTGATTAGTATTTTGCATCAGGTTCTGCGCTTACTGCTATATTCCCCAGTGGAAATTAGTGCCTGCTGGAGAAAACAGGGATTTAACGAGTAAGCTGAGCATTAAGAAAATGTAAGCAAAAGATGCCAAGGGCTAATATAACAAAGGAGCTGACCTCCTTGAGATCAAGGAAGACCTCCCTGGGAAAGACACAACTAAGATGAGAAGGGGAATATGAGTGGGAGGTAACGGGGGGTGGGGATGGGGATAAAAAAAAGAGAAAGGATATTACTGGCTAAGAAATATGTAAAAGGATAGAAGCAAGAGAGATGATAAGAGTTTTTAAAATTGTAAGATAAATCATACTTTATACATAACTTTCATGATGAATCATATCATGAAAGTTATATCTAAATCAAGTTTACATATAACTTTCATGGATCTACCACCTCATGTAAGAAACAAAATAGTACTAATTATATTAAAGCACTCTGTGTTCCTATTTTTGTGTATCCTTCCCTCTTTCTTCAATATGTAGAAGGAGGAATATATATTTACTATTACAAATTTAGTGCATGTTACGTGTTTTGCTTTATATTATCAACAAATGTGTATATGTCTAATTCGCACATCATTAAATTTTGTTAGTTTCTGAATTTTATGTAAATGGAATCTTATTGCATGTATTATTTTATGATTTTCTTTTTTACAGTCCACATGATGTTTTGAGAGCTATCCATGTTTATTCTTGTAGCTGAGGTAAATTCATTTTCTTTGCTGTCTAGTTGTCCAGTGTAAAAGGTATCAAAATTTATGTGTCCATCTATTAGGCATATTTTCTTGTTGTTTTCAGAATTTTGCTTCACCAATAATACAGCTTCACAAATTCTTGTATATCACCTGTTGCCCAAGTGTGAAAATTTCCTGGGGCATTTACCTAGGAATAGAATTCTGAGTCATTGGACACAGACATGCTTAGCATTACCACACAATATCAAAATGTTTTTGGGATAATAGAGTTTTTGAAAAACTGAAAGAATCTGAGACAGGATGGTCAGTTATGAGGAGATAAAATCAAGGAAAAGTTTGTCAGTGTGTGTGTGTGTGTGTGTGTGTGTGTGTGTGGTTTGTATGTTTTCAGCAACAGAAACATAAGCATATTTATGAGAGCACATGGGAGGAAACCAGTCCAAGGAAAGATTCTGACGATAAAAGTGAGAAACTGCATGATTAATGGTACAAGTTCCCAAAGGTGGCAGGAGAATATGAGTTCAAGATCATAAATGAGAGGGAAGAAACTGAAGCTCTGAGACACCAACTAAACAAGAGATCTAAAGGCTAGTGTGCAAAGCAGAGAATAAGAAGAATCTTCCAGTTACACTCTTGGTGTTTCTTTTCACTGGTTAAAACTGGTAAAATGAACAAACACACACAACATCAGTGCACTGTAAAAGTAAATATATTTTTCCTTTATAATTTAAAACAAATAATGTTTCAAATAGGAGGTATCTGTGTTATAGGTTTTCCCATGGACTAACTCAAGTTAACAGGGTGAACAAGCATGATTAAGTCCATAAGCACAGTGTAAATATTTGAAAGCTGCTCTCTTGGAGTTATCTCTTGAAAAATATCTCTTGCAGTTATGCTAGTCACCATTTTCCACAAGCATTAAGATGGCTCAATTAGGTTTTCAAAGTAACAGAGCTATATTCTTTGAAAGGATACATATAGGGTTGAATAGTCTTTTTCTTACACTATTGCTCTTATTACAATAGTCAAGGGAACTATATTTGACCAGTACACTGAGCGTTCCAACGCAAGGACCAAGTTGGGAAAATCCAAACATTTGACATGTGTCTATGAACAGCTATTTGAGTCAGTTGGAATGACTGTGTCTATTAATCAACTGCCCATAGAGAAGTGTGTATGATGGCTTTTAAACTTTTTTTGCAAAATCCGTATGCATGTATGTGTATATACGTGTGTTTGTGTAAATGTATAGACAATTCTGGAGATATATCTCCAGAATTGATATATAAATATATAAGTATATATTTAATATAGACATTTATATCAAATATACATATATAATGTACTTGTATTATCTTTTAGAACTATTGTTAATTCTTTTAAATGGTTAGACTTTCTGGGGAAGCTAATTTTCCTGAAGCTGGAGTATGTGTTTCAGGATTATACCTTTTGCTTCAAGAAATGGCTTTAGAAGAGTCTTTTTAAAAATGTTCTGATAGGTAAAAATTAATCAAAGGAAGGATAAATGTTTCCAGACTTTCGCTACTGTTTGTATCTGGGCTAGACAAGCCTATCTCGGCTTATTGTTATTGCAGTCTGCCTAATTTTCTTTTCATTTAATGACTCTGTTACAAGTGTCTGCTTTATGTTTTTCAACTACTTAATCATCTACTTGTTTTGTCCCAGAGGAACTTTTATATTTATAGATGTAGCTTAAATATATACATGTGGCTTCTTCACTATTTTATACTCTTTGAGGATCATCTCACTGAAAAAACCCTCTCTGTTCCCTTCCTCTTAAAGTCAATATTCATGCTTTGTTTTTGTTGCTATTGGAGGCCAAAACAACAAAAATCCTATAGCCATGCTGGCTTTAGCTTTAGTGAGAAACAGGGAGCTGTAAGTTTGAAAAACATGACATAGTTTATATGGTGTGGACAATATCTTTAGCAGTCTGCGTGAAAAGATTTCCAGTAAAGGTTTGCTGGTCTCCCACTCTAATGTCACACCTCTGTATCTCACATGAGGTCATCAGAATCACATATGCATTTATTCCTTTGGAAAAACTACCATGTGAAGAACATATTAAAGCTTGACATGATTTTTCCATTGCTTCCAGCTCTAAGGTCACAAACAACTCTAACCTCAGCTAGAAAGATAACACTTAATTTCTTAGGGTCCTTTAAGAGGAAAGGTTTCCATTTTCTTTATAACCCAGGTCACCTTAGAAAAGATTTGTGATTACTATTTGTAAGAGAATGTTTTAGCTTCTGGCTAAAACTCCTGCTTTTTCATACCGGTCTGGTTTCAGCATCTGTTCTGTCCTTAGCTCCTGGTTGGATATAAAGGGCCACAATCAATTACAAAATGATATTTTTATCTCCACTTCCCCCCTCCATAGATACGCTTGAAAATAGAAGTTATATGAAAAAACAGTCATACAAAATTCATGTGTCCAGATTTATAGTGGAATTTTGAAAAGATCCGATTGTAAACTGAGAAGTTACAAGCTGGCCTCCCCAAACTCGTTGCTGATAACTTGCTTCATCTGTCTTATGTCTGAGAGCTAAGCTTCACTCAGAGATGAGACAATCTTTCCAACTCTGAAGTCAACATGAGAAGAAACAGTGATGGTGTAGGTAGGAGATGATTTATATACCTCCAACTCCTCTTACCTTCCTCAGACACTCATGGAAATATTTCAGTGACTTTTGTACCTTATTTATGCCCAGAATAATTTGACTTTTTTTTTTTTCTCTCAGTAGATTAGTAACTATATTGACTCTAGGGCTCATTTAATGAGTTCATTTAAAAAAAGGAATCATATGGGCAATTTTCAAAATATGTTCTCAGTCATTATCTCATTTAGCTACATTAGATAATTATAAATTAAACAGATTAAATGAAATTACCCCGTTTTCCTATCCTATTGAAAAAGCTGAGGCTAAAAGTATTTAAAATGACCTTGTCAAAGTCACATGGTTAATAAATTATGGAGTGGAATTCTAGATTCCTGACTCTTAATCTAGTCCTTTTTATTATGTTGAAATATGAAAAATTTTTCTCAACTCACATTCAGAATCTTACCCTAACATTTCATGTTTAATGTCTTTCCTGGTTAGAATCATGCTTAGACAAATTTGCTTTAGCCAATTCTCAGCTGCATAAAAGCCCCTTTATCGGTGTTAGTATAAATCAATTAACCTCTTTTACATTTTGCTGAAAGTTCTAAACTTCAAATGAATTGGCCATTAACTTCGACTGTGTGCCCAGTGTACTAACAACAACGAAAACAAACATCTATATGAAGTGTGGAATGTGCTATTAGTATCAATTCAGTTTTCTTAAGCATTCCTAAAAGGGGGCCGTGGGGGTGGGCCCTGATATATTGCACAGTGGCAAGTTCTGCTGATAGAGCTATTCCACTACAAGAATAGCTGTGATCATTTCAACTGGCCTTTCCCCCAAGTTCTTATTTAGATTCCAGATAGTCAGCACATAGTCCAATCACACAGTTTTTAACGAGTCTAACAGGAACGGGCAAGAATTCCAGCATTCCCTGTATGAAACGAGTGTATACTTAGAGTGAAATTCTCACAAGTACGTGATGGGAAAATGAGCTGGAGGTATAATTGACACAGCCCTTTGCAAATGATTTATTAAGCTTCATTGGTTTTGGTTTTGTTTTTTCCTGTGAAATGTTATACAAAATAATCCATTTACTTCACCAAACAAGAGGCCCTAGAAAGCTGTTTGAAGCATAGCTAAAATCAGACACATGGCAAAGAAGTTGGCCGGAGTTCCAAAGAGGGCATATTTGAAGTTTTCCTTCCTCGCTTTCCTCCTTCCCTCCTTTCATATCCCCTACCTCTCTTTCCCCCTTTTTTCTCTTTTTTCTTGATGAAAGAAATGGTTAATCTCAAATGCAATCTGTCGCAGTTTTGTAAAGTTCAGAGCCTATTATATCAATAAATCACTGCATACACTTTCTCCATTTTTTATTCCCATTTGGATAACAGTTGACTACCTACCCCACCATATCACATTGTGTATAACGTGGTCCTCCTACTCATGTCTGATTTCTAACTCGCAACATAGGTAACTCACTACATGAGCTCCACAAAACCTAAGGCAGCCTACACTCTGTTTATTCAAGGAGGCAAAACTCCAGGTCAAATGCTTGAAATGTCTTGGGAATAACAAATGTTATATAGAAAGTTTCTACATGCTTACCCTTAACTTCTGAGCTTCTCTCTTCAAGGATTTGTAACAAGCAGTTTATTAACCAAACCATGGTGCCTTCTTGCCTGGCTTGTGTCAGTAAGTAGCCTTCCATTTGGATTTATCTCTTCTACTCAAGTTTCCACAGGGAAGCCAGGAAGATCTTTCTTAAAATGTAAGCAAGTGAGTAATTCCTTGCTTGAAATCCATCATGGGTTGCCCTTTGTACTTCATGGTAGACACACTTAGTTGACAAGAGGACCTTATATGAACTGGCCCCTGACTATCTCTCCTACTTAATTTCTTTCCGTGTTCCCACTTGTCACTATGGTTCTGCCACTTGGCTTTGTTTAATTTTAGAACTTCTGTGCATGTTCCTTCCTCTGCCTGGAAAGCTTTTCCTCTGACTCTTCTTAAGGCTGAATTCTGCTTATCTCTAGGTCAAGGATGGACAAAGTTCTGTAAAAGACCAGATAGTAAATGTATTTAGTCTTTTGGGTCATACAATCTCTATCATAACTATTCAACTCAGCCATTGGAGAGTGAAAGCTCTAAATGAATGAGCATGATTGTGTTTCAAAGATTTTTTATATGGACACTAAACTTTAAATTTTATATAATTCTCATGGCAATTCTTCTTCCTTTAAAAAAGATTTTTAATGTAAAAATAAATTCTTAGCTCAGGAGCACAAAAACAGGCAGTGTGGCTTGCAAGCCCCTTCCTGTTTAGCTTAAATGTCATTTCACAAAGACTTCCCCTAACTTTCTGACCTGATTATGTCTATTCCTTATTTCAGCACTGCTATTTTAATTTATATCACCTTTTCTTTTCCCTTGGTATGTTTTCTGATTTTTTAAAAATTTATTCTGTCTTTTCATTTAGTTACAGTTTCCCTGATCTTGTCGATTCCATTAGTCTCTGTATATCCACAATTAAAATAATGACTGGTACAGGGTAAGTGCTCAGTAAGTATTTGTTGACTAAATTAATTCTGTTAACTCATTTCACTATAACTCAAGTGCTTTAAAAACTGAGCTACATCAAACTGAGAAACAGCAAATCAAAGTATCTTTTTAAGATACTGAGAATGGAACTTAATACAAATATCCCGTTATTTCTCTCATTGTGTCCTGTCTGCAAGCTAAATTTGAGAGAATATTTACTCTTATTTTTTCAATCTACGAATAACATTGCGTAAGAGTGCAAAAAAACCCCAAAACCCTACCTTCTACACATTCACACTGTGTACCATATTTTTTTTTTTACAAAGAGGTCATAAAAAAAGACAATGCATTATTCTAGTCTTAAGAAGACTTTTATTTGACATTGAAATTATAGTCATTAACACAGAAATGGATTCCTGTGGTATCATTTGAAAGTTTCATGACACGTCTTTGAAGACACGTCTGGTAAAGAACCAGAAAGCAGCAATAGTTTTGGCGGTCATTGTTGATGGCCATCTGGTACCCTTCTTTTCCCGCCCTTTCTCAGTAGCAGAGCCCCTGTGTGATTGTGCGTCCAGGAAAGCAGACCCTCTTCCAGTCTCAGAGTGAATGTTGGTCAGTCTTAGCCAATCTTGGCAATTTCATCCTCTCTGCTAACGGGAACACCAGGCAGGAACCAATAACAACGAAAGAGGTTTGTCAGAGGCCTTTGTGAAAGATTTTCCTCCTTGTAAAAAAAAAAAAGAGATACCAAAGGAGAAACTGCCTTTCCTGTCTCTGAACAAAGTTATGTGAAGACATGATGTCCAGAGCTGTGGCAGCCTTTTTTCGAACATGAGTGGAAAGTTAAGAAAAACAGAGATATTGCCTGGGTCACTGGAAACTACCTTCCATTTCTGTGAAATAATGAAATATTCTCTGGATATAGCTAGTGATTCTCCAGTTGTAATGTGCATCTGAATCCCTTGGAAATCTTGTTAAGTTTAAGATTATATCAGTAAATCTACATGCTCCCAGGTGAGGTTGATGCTGTAGGTCTAGGGTCTATACTTTCAGTAGGAAGGCTTTAGGCCTCTGTCAGTTTTGACCTATTTGGAGCTGAAAACACCTTACCTGATACATTTTGCAAAGCTAATCTGCATAAAGAATGAGAAGCTGATTTCTCTTTTTCTCCATTTATACAATCATACTAATAAATATAACTTATATAACTTTATGTTGCTTTAACCAGGAAAAAAACCCCATGTTATTCTGTCTTAACAATGACCCTGCTTTTCTGTGAAAAAAAGTAAGCCACAAGAGGCTGTCTCCTGTGATAGTGCTGAGTTATAGAAAACAGAAGCTTTTGTTGAAACTTGGCATTGTGGTTTTACTTGATAGTGATATATTTATTACAATTTTTAAAAAATGATAAATATTGGAAACAGATCATGTGGACTTTCAAAGATACATTTGCTAATAGATACATTTCATTTGGAAATCCAATCAATTAAAAAGAAAGTATGCAATTTGTTGACTAACTGAACATAATAAAAAATAAAATTAAAAAAGCATGTTGAAAATGTTGAAAAAACCTGAAGATATATTATGTGCTATAACATAATAATAAAATATAACAAAACATAACAAAAATATAATAAATAAAATAAAACATAATAATAAACATAATAAAATAAAACAATAACATATAATAATGATAAAACATAATAATAAAATAAAAAGAATAATAAAATAATAAAAAATAAAAAGAAAGTTTGCTCACTAAACTTCTGGATAGCCAAGCAAACAACCATTTTTTCGTTGTTACATGAAATTTTTTTTTCAAATGTTCTTTTGGAGTTATGTCAACATAAACTGAAATGTGTCAGAGACAAAAGAATCAAGGTAGTAAAAAATTGAAGATACATCTAAAAACGAAGAAAAATCCCATTTTATAATTTAGGTCTTTTATTTTGGTATGTTAAAGCATAGCTTGCCCAGAACAAAGGAAATGTGATAGGGTAGTGTTGTGAAATGATAAACAATTTTCCGAACAAAATTGCATCAATACAAAAATTGACCTGGGAAAATAGAAATGACAGCTTGAGGATGAAAACTGTCTGCCTCTCGTGGTAAACACAAGATGACTTTCTCTGATGATCGCTTGTTGCTTATGGAAAATAATATCCTTTGTCTTTATTGTGATTATTGCTTCCGTGCAATATCATTTATCCAATGAACTAAAAATATGTTTTGCGTAGTGAAAGTAACTGTTGCAAAGAAATCTAATTTCATCACACTCCCTTTTTCATATTTTCCAAATTAAAATAAAGGTTATGTCAAAATCAAAAGTTCATTCCTTTCTGAGAATGAGTAACGGACTGGATTAGCAGCCAATCACTATGCAGAGCCAACTGATGGGTCACAAATAAATTCAGCAATCCAGGAACATGATGTTAATTTTGGCCAGTCTCTAAGATTGTTTATCCAAATACTCAGGGTAGGGCTGACTGTAGTTTTTCTTTCTGCCAGCAGGATGTTTAAAATAAAATTTTCTTCTACAAATCTCCTTCCTGCAAGTGCTTGTTCTCTGATGAAATTGTAAGAAAAAGCTTTTTAAAATTTCATAAATTTTCCTAGGCACTTAATCAGATACACTTCTACAAAAATCCCAGGATCTGGTCTAAAAGAGATAAGGAAAGGGATGGTTATCTAGACTCCGGCTTTTTAGGCAAATCATTACTAAGGACAGATTTATGTTTCCCTGATCCTATAGAATCAACGACAGCTCACACCTCTCTGAATTATAGAGTAGGTCAAGTCTCTAACTATATGCTATAGTTTGAGTGCTATAGATTTATAAACAGTGATATCTATTGCTGTGTTCATTGTCGGGTGATCCCTATGCTCTTTGCTTTTGTGTTATATATATGACTTGTTTATGTGTTTTATATACATAGGTCCTATTGCATACTTCAAATATTCTAGTATAGATATTAAATTACAAATTGATCATAGATTAAAAATTATAGATCAACATAGAAATATCCCTTAATTCTTTAATAATTATAGTCATTTATGCTCACAAAGGAATAATGTCTAATAAAAATTAAAGTTGATAAAATGTTTTATAAATATTTTTACATAAAAAAGTGTAATAAAATGCTCAGGAGAGGCTGTATCATCCCAAATGTTGTGAATTCATGTTACCAACATACTTGATTGGATTGCCAACATGATGAGTATGTGAAAACAGATCATTTTCATTTAAAACTTGTTTGGATGCATTACATAAAACCCATGTGCTCAGACTCAGCCAACTGGAGCAGATGAAGGTTTCAAAATCAAGTTGTATGTGTTGGGTCCTGTTGCATAATCTCATGCTAGACTACTCTAGTTTCTTTATTGCACAAATTTTTTAAAAAGTGGCTGTGCCTGGGAGCAATGCGGTTAGAATGCTAGAATTGAAGATGTTACTATTCCATTTACATACAAAGATTCCATATAATTTCATGAACTTTTCAAATTTCCTATTGCACTTATAAGTCTACATTTGCTTTCTCCAAAAATATTTAATGTTCTGTAATAATTATTTTTTAATATGGCTAAAGAAGGTCTAGCAATTTAACATTACACAGAAAATATAGAAGGAATTGATAATATGTGCATGTGTTTGACTAAAAATCTTGTCTTTGGAATCTTCAGATGAAATTTACTTACAGTTAGAATTTTTGTTTTCTACAGTAAAAGAGCAAGTGAACAAATCAATAAATCTTCATTTTAAGTTTAAAAAGATGCCGTAAGCCATTGTTAAACTCTAGCTTATGATGGCTATTGCAGCAAGTTAAAATTATGTGATGCTGTTTTCTTTTTAAAAAAATCAATAAAAAGCCATCTTATTTGAGCTGTGATTTTTAAAATTATAGCCTACTTGTTTAGATTCACTGTACAATCAATTCAATGATGAGCAGCATATGAACATTAGAAGAGTTTTAGAACAAACTATTATAAGAAAAATGAATTTAGACATCTCAGACAGCTTCCATATGTTTAGTTTCCTACATTTAAAGAGCCACAAGTAAAAATAATAATAAAAAAAACCTACACTGAGCTCATTTTGTGTAATCATATTTTTTTGGTGTAGAAGAGTATAATACTGTGTAACAATTGTAGAGGTGACCCCAGTAATAAGGCATAACATGCCCTGAGTCCTCACTGTGGGCCAGGTGCTGCGGCAAACACCTGATAGGGATCTCTCATTTCATCATGCCACAGACCCTGAAAGGTAGGTGTTCTTTGTCTTTCTATTTTAAAGATCTGCAAACTGAGGCTTAAAATGGTTGAATAACTTACTTGATGTCACACCATTAGCAAGTATGGTAGCCAGATCTGAATCTAAGCAGTCTGACTCCAGGGTGTAATACAGTTGTTCTTAAATTGTTGTCTAGACCCCGATTTCAAAGCCCCTAACTAGACGCTGGTTAGTTACCTTCATAATCAGCTAATGAAGTCCACATATCAGCCACATTCCGTTTCGGGCTTGCATACACAGGACCTCGGTGCACCAGCCCTAATCACCCTGGAGTCAAGTACTGGACAACTGGGACCAGTGCCTTTTGGTGAAGCAGGTGAAATTATTCAAATAAGCCAATCCCCAGGGAGCCTGGGAAGCCTAACCCCATCCCATTTGTCTGACATAAGCTGTCTCCTTAGAGTTCCAAATTGCCATCCACCTGTCCCCAGGTGCAACTCTATGTGACCCACCAACACTTTGGGTCCGTAAGTAGCAGAGTTTTGCCTTCCATCTGTCCCAGTGTCATGTGGTGTCCCAGCATTGAAAGAATCTTTAACTCCTATAAACACAAGAGTTTACTCCCTCAGCCTCTCTATTGCCTCCAACCGGGTTGATGTACAGTGAAGGTACTTAAGCAGTTATTCATCAGTTTAGATCTGTAACTACCGTGAAAACTCTAGACCAGGACTGTAAATAACAAAACCTATTAACTCTCTTTTTCCTATACACTTAATTGGTCTGGATTCGTATTAGCAAGAATTCGTTATAAGCACTCCCCTTAGTACTTTGCTCACATGTATCTATGAAGGTCATATTTAAGGTAAAATTGAATTTAATAGGACAAAAACAGATTACAAACTTAAAGAGCAAGAATAGGATTATACTATCTGGAAGGTTTATGAATAATAAATTGATAAGCAAATTAATCAAAAGGGGAAAATAATTATAATATGTAAACAATATGGTACAAATATAAAATGATTCAAGTGAATAATTATTTCTTTTTTTAAAAAGATTTTATTTATTTATTTGGCAGAGAGAAAAACAATGAGAGAGGGAACACAAGCAGGGGGAGTGGGAGAGGGAGAAGCAGGCTTCCCACCAAGAGGTAGCCCGATGTAGGGCTCAAACCCAGGACCCTGGGATCATGATCTGAGCCAAAGACAGACAATGACTGAGCCACCCAGGTGCCCCTGAATAATTGTTTCTAATAGGCCCCTTACACATGGATAATTTGAGATGAAGCCTTAGTGTTGGTTTCCTTTCTTGGGTGCAAGAAAGAAGTGGCTTCAGTGTGTAACCTGCTATGAATTTCTTTATAGTCTAATACAGAGTTCAGAAAACATTGTGAAGGCTCAGGTAGTAGGAGCGCCTGGGTCAGTCAGTTGAGTGTCTGAATCTTGGTTTTGGCTCAAGTCATGATCTCCAGCGGGCTCCACCATCAGCACACAGTTTGTTTCCTTCTCCCTCTCCCCTCCCCCCACTTGCCTCTCTCTCTCTCTCTCTCTCTGAAACAAATAACTCTTAAAAAAAAGTCAGATGATTCTGAGGGCCATTAAGGTCTTTGTCCCAAATACTCAACTCTGCCTCTACAGTATGAAGGCAGCCATTAAACTCTTGGGTATGTCTGTTCCAATAAAACTATTTACAAAAACAGGCAATGGGTTGAATTTTTTTTTATTTTTTATTTTATTTTATTTTTTTAATTTATTTTTTTAATTAACATATAATGTATTATTTACCACAGAGTACATGTCTGTGAATCACCAGGCTTACACATTTCACAGCACTTACCATAGCAAATACCCTCCCCAATGTCCATAACCCAGCCACCCTATCACTACCCCACCTTCCTCCCAGCCACCCTTAGTTTGTTTTGTGAGTTTAGGAGTCTCTTATAGTTTGTCTCCTTCCTGATCCCATCTTGTTTCATTTCTCTCCCCTGCCCCCTATGACCTCCCGCCCTGCCTCTCAAATTCTTCATATCAGAGAGATCATGTGATACTTTTCTTTCTCTGACTGACTTATTTCACTTAGCATAATACCCTCCAGTTCCATCCTTATTGTTGCAAATGGCAAGATTTTGTTTTTCTTATTGGCTGCATAGTATTCCATTGCATATATATACCACTTCTTCTTTATTCATTCATCTATTGATGGACATCTAGGTTCTTTCCACAGTTTGGCTATTGTGGACATTGCTGTTATAAGCATTCAGGTGCACGTGCTCCTTCGGATCACGACATTTGTATCTTTAGGGTAAATACCCAGTAGTGCGATTCCTGGGTCATAGGGTAGCTCTATTTTCAACTGTTTGAGGAACCTCCATACTGTTTTCCAGAGTGGCTGTACGAGCTTGCATTCCCACCAACAGTGTGGAAAGGTTCCACTTTCTCCGCATCCTTGCCAACATCTGTTGTTTCCTGACTTGCTAATTTTAGCC
>CM053611.1:80682498-80700519 GCA_028646535.1 Procyon lotor
ATGGTATCACTTATCTCTCAAATTCTCCCCTTGTGGTCCAGTAGTTGTTTGTCTCTCTTGCTCAGCTTTTTATTCTTCATCATTTGGTCTTCTACATTACTAATTCTTTCTTCTGCCTCATTTATCCTAGCAGTGAGGGCCTCTATTTTTTATTGTACCTCATTAATAGCTTTTTTTAACTTCGACTTCGTTAGATTTTAGTTCTTTTATTTCTCCAGAAAGGGATTCTCTCTCTCTAATATCTTCCATGCTTTTTTTGAGCCCAGCTTGCATCTTGGTAACTGTCATTTTGAACTCTATTTCTGACATATTACTAATGTCCGTATTGACTAGATCTTTAGCGGTCAGTACTGTCTCTTGCTCTTTTTTTTTTCTTTGTGGTGAGTTTTTCCGCCTTGTCATTTTATTGAAATAAGAATAGATGAGTGAGAGGGAAAAATACTCTGGAGTTCTGCAGTTTTCACTGATTGATGAACTAGGTCTTGGCTGGATATTCTCGCTGATCTTCTAGGGAAGGGGCCCATTGCTGTGATTCTCAAATGTCTTTGCCCAAGTCAGAATTGCACCGCTCTTGCCAGGGGAGGGACTAAGCAATTTGCTCAGGTTCGCTATTGGGAGTCTTTGTTCCCTGAGAGCTTTCCATACTGCCTTGGAGCCCCGGAATGAAAATGGCAGCCTCCCAGTCCCTGGTGCAGTGGAGTCGTGCACTTGGGGGCCCCGCTCCTCAGCGCACCCTCAGAGGAAAACAGTCAATCATTCAATGGGTTGAATTTTGCTCCTGGATCATGGTTTGTTGACCACTGGTCTAATTCTCTGACTATGATTCTAGCTTCCTTTTTTTCCCATGATTGACACATTTTTATATAAGAGGATCCCAGTTGAGGATGTATGAGGTCTACATGCTAGAAACAAGGTAAGTCTAGAATGAACCAGCCAAAGATGTCTCTGCAATTCTAGTTGAATTATAATCCAACTAGACTTCTTAGGACAGTTGGTATAGACCACATAGAGAAAGAGAGTGTTTTCTTGTGAAAGTGGCAGCATTAGAAGACCACCGATATTCACGGTAAAGTTTATCTGACCTGTTGCTCTGCACTTTGTATTTGCTAATTGCAAAAAAAAAAATAACCTATACCCACTAATATACTCACCACTCTGGTGCAATGAACTATTGGATGGAGCTGGAAATGAATGGTTATCTTTTGTATGTGTGAATAATAGTAATGGTAACAATAATAATAGTAGTAGATGCTAGTTAGAATATTTACTGTGTGAGATTCTGCCTTATTGTTTAAGACTCAGGCCTATTCTGTCCAGGAAACCTTCTCTGATGTCATGGATTAGGTTTTATATCCTTTATTCCTCATGTTTCATCACAGCTTGATTGTCTTGTGTCATAAGACAATCTTGTATCACTTAGTACCCTTGACTTAATATTAACTCCCTTCTAAATTGGTAGTAAGTGGCTGGGGGTCAGAAATCCCCTAGAGTCCAGTGCAGTGGACCCCTAGACTCTAGCATGGTGCCAGGCTCCTGAGAGGCTCCCATGCCTAAGTGCTTTCAAAAGAAATGAACCTGTGAGCTAGCTACCTCAGGCCACGGTACAGCAGACTAGCTGTTGGAGGCCTGGAGAAACTGAAAGGAAAGTCCTGGGGTAACATCAAGGCTCAGCTGCATGAAAAAAAGGCCCATCACTCTGAATCATTCTAGCACAAATTACAGGCTTTGAAAATGGTTTGTGAATGTTACATTTTTTAGTTTCCTGCACTGTGAGATATCTTAAATTTCACTTTCTTCTCTGGGCAGCCCTCATTCTGATTGTATGTTGGTTAATTCACTCAAGCAGAGGAGAAAGCCAGTTTGAAAACAAACCACGAATCAGATTGCTTTTCTACTCTGATTCCCCTTTGTGTTTCTCACAGTACCAGAACGAGGATGCCTTTAGAGATGTGTGTAGATAGGCTACCAGGAATGAAATTTCAATTCCAGTTTGGCACTAAGTGAGCCATGCTCCCAAATGTCTTTTACAATGTGCTGACTGGAATGCTTTGACCATAAACCACTGGTAATAGCAAGAAATTAGGCCCTGGTTAGAAACATATTACTGTGCTGCCAAATCCTTCTGTGGAATTCAACTACTACACATTTTTAGGTTAAATAAAACTAGATCTCTGCACATCAGCCAGATCTGATTTTGGTTTCAAATTACTTCAGAGAAAAATTCTTAGCTGATAATTCATCTGATATGGTTTGCTTCACATGGAGATATATTTACAGTGTATGTGGTAATTAAACATTTTTTTCTATTAAAAAGGTGATACTTACTAACCAGAAGTTCCCAATGGAAGATATTGGTTATTCTCTGGAGGTGGGGAAAGGGGAGAGAAGAAATGGATAGGAATTATGGTATCTTAGGTCACTCGAAATGGGGAAGTAGGGGTTTGAGAAAATCTAAAAAGATCATGAGAGAAACAAACAACAACAATAACAAAAAAAACTCTGAGGACTCTAGAGAAATATCTGGGTAAGTCTAGGACCTTATTTTAGGGAATACTTTTGTTAGGTTAGTATCAAGCTTCCTAATTCTCATGGGCTTGTTTGGTTATTTACACATATCACAGATATATACCTTCTACACACTGATATTTTTCATTTCTCTTAATCTCTTCTCATTCCCTTTATTTTGAAAACATGTTGACAAAGAGGGAGGTCCTGGAAAATCTCCCCTAAACTCAGGTGGGTAAGATGTCCTCATGAAGTAGGCCTGCATTTCTCCAGTAATTTCCTGGCCTCAGCCCTGTTTAAATGAGCATATCAGGAATACTAGTGCCTCAGGGAAACAGCTTATTAGAATTTCTAAAGGAAGAAACAAACATTTCTAGGGCAACGGTTTGTGCCAAGGAGCGTTCATTAATCATTTACTTATTCAACAGACATTTATTGAGGGCTTGCTATATGGAAATAGGTGAAAGTAGTAATAAAAAAAGACATTATATTTCACAGTCCCTTCTCTAGAGGAGCTTATTTTTAAAAATATTTTATTTATTTATTTGACAGAGAGAGAGAGAGATCACAAGTAGGCAGAGAGGCAGGCAAAGAGGGAGGAGGAAGAAGGCTCCCCACAGAACAGAGGGCCAGATGTGGGGCTCGATCCCATGACCCCGAGATCATGACCTGAGCCAAAAGCAGAGGCTTTAACCCATTGAGCCACCCAGGTGCCCTGAGGAGCTATTTTGTAGTAAGAATTTCCAATTTGACATTTTAAAGTTATGGGATCGCTAACAGATTCTAACTCCCAAATTCCATTATAGATTCTTATTTGTGATAAGCATGAGCTGTGATCTTTGTATGTATTAATTACTTGGTCATTTTTATAATTGATCTTAATTTGGAATTTCTTATTTTTGAGATCCCTCCTCAGTTATTTATGACAATTAATTTTACTAACTGCTAAATCTAATCCTCTGAAGTGATTTGTGTCTCTCTCTCTCTCTCTCTCTCTCTCTATATATATATATATACTCAATCTTTATTGTCAATCTAAGAGATTTTAATGAGCAACATGAAATATATTCTCCACAAAAAAAGTTCCATTTTCTTTACGTACATAAAATATTGCTAGTATGTTTGTCCATAGTTTTTTTTTAATTTCAAAAATTTTCCTTGCATTTAAGGAATGACAACCATTTCAATTTATTTTTTATTTATTTTACACATATATATTTTATTAGCATATAATGTATTATTTGCCCCAGGGGTACAGGTCTGTGAATCATTAGGCTTATACATTTCACGGCACTCACCATAGCACATACACTCTGCAACATCCATAACCCAACCACTCTATCCCTACCCTACGTACCCCCCAGCAACCCTTAGTTTGTTTTGTGAGATTAGGAGTCTCTTATGGTTTGTCTCCCTCCTGATCCCATCTTGTTTCATTTTCCCCCCACCCCTTCACCCTACCCTTCAAATTTTTCGTATCAGAGAGATAATATGATAATTGTCTTTCTCTGATTGACGTATTTCACTTAGCATAATACCCTCTAGTTCCATGCACATAATTACAAATGGCAAGATTTCATTTCTTGTGATGGCTGCATAGTATTCCCCTGTATATTTATACCACATATTCTTTATCCATTCATCTCTTGATGGACATCCAAATTCTTTCCATACTTTGACTATTATAGTCGTTGCTGCTATAAACATTCAGGTGCATGTGCCCCTTCAGATCACATTTGTATCTTTAGGGTAAATATCCAGTAGTGTGATTGCTTGGTCATAGGGTAGCTTTATTTTCAACTTTTTGAGGAACCTCCATACTGTTTTCCAGAGTGGCTGTACCAGCTTGCATTACCACCAACAGTGTAGGGGGGTTCCCTTTTCTTTGCATCCTTGCCAACATCTCTCATTTCCTGACATGCTAATTTTAGCCATTCTGATTGGGGTGAGGTGGTATCTCATGCTAGTCCTTTCTGGCCTGCCAGGTCTCTGTGGATAGGTCTGCTGCCAATCTAATATTTCTGCCTTTGTGTGTTACAGACTTCTTGTCTCAAGCTGCTTTCAGGTTTTTTTTTTTTTTTTTCTTTTTTACTAAGACATAAGTTTTACTATTAGATGATGGAGTTTGGAAATATTTTTATTTATATTGAGGGGGGTTCTCCTGTGCCTTCTGGATTTTTATGCTTGTTCCCTTCGCCAAATTAGGGAAATTATCTACTATAATTGTTCCAATATACCTTCTGCCCCTATCACTCTTTCTTCTTCTTCTGGGATCTCAATTATTCTAATATTGTTTTGTCTTATGGTATCACTTATCTCTCAAATTCTTCCCTTGTGTTCCAGTAGTTGTTTGCCTCTCTTTACTCAGCTTCTTTATTCTCTGTCATCTGGTCTTCTATATCACTAATTCTCTCTTCTGTCTCATTTATCCAAAGTAAGAGTGTCCATTTTTTTTATTGCACCTCATTAAAAACTTTTTTTATTTCAACTTGGTTATATTTTGGCTCTTTTATTTCTCCAGAAAGGGATTTTATTTCTTCAGAAAGGGTTTCTCTAATATCTTCCATGCTTTTTTCAAGCCCGCTAGCACCTTGATAATCGTCCTTTTGAACTCTAGTTCTGACACATTACTAATGTCCGTATTGATTAGGTCCCTAGCCATTGATATTGCCTCTTGTTCTTTTTTTAGTGGTGAGTTTTTCTGCCTTGTCATTTTAACCAGATAAGAATAGATGAATGAGAGAACAAAATACTAAAAGTGTAGCCACAAGACCCAAAACCAGGGGGAGAAAGAAGGAGGGGAAATAAGAAATAAAAATAAGGAGAAGGAGAAGGAGGAGGAAGAGGAGGAGGAGGAGGAGGGGGAGGAGAAGGAGGAGAAGGAGAAGGAGAAGGAGAAGGAGAAGAAGAAGAAGAAGGAGAAGGAGAAGGAGAAGGAGAAGGAGAAAGAAGAAATATACACACACACATTAGACTGCTGAATAGAACAGAGCCCCACACTTGATTTTGGGTGTATTTTGGTCTGTTGGAAGAAACGACCTCCCACAATTTTAAAGAAAGAAAAACTTCTAAATATACAAAAATAAGCATAAACACGATGAAGGGATGAAATATGACTGTAAAGATGAAAATTTAAAAAGATTCTAAAAATGAATTGATAAGAAGTTGGTTAAAAAAAAAAAGAGGAAAGAATGTGATCAAGCTGGAGACTAGAACAAAGCCTTGTGCTAGATTTAGGGTATATTTTGATCTATTAGTAGAAATTGTACACCAAAATTTTAAAGAAAAAAAACCTATGTATACAAAAATAAGGTTAAATACAATGAGGGGATAAAATATCACTATAACAATGAAAATTAGAAAAGATTTTTAAAAAGGTATTGATAGAAGAGTTGAAAAACGTTAAAATAGGAAAGAGGAAAAATAAAAAAGTAGAATAAGAAGAAATTTTAAAAAATTTAACTTTGAAAGACCAAAGGATCATGGGGGGAAAAGCCATGATTTTTATGTGTTGCTTTTTCCTAACTGGAGTTCCACAGTTCTCATTGATTGGTGAACTTGGTCTTGGCTGATTATTCTTGCTGATCTTCTGGGTGAGGGATCTGTTGCAGTGATTCTCAAATGTCTTTGCCCGAGGTGGAATTGGAATTGCACCACCCTTGCCAGGGGCCAGGTTAAGTAATGTGCTTGGGTTTGCTTTTCTAGCTTTTGTTCCCTGAACACTTTCCGTACAGCTTTGGAGGAGGAGAATGAAAATGGTGGCCTCCCAATCTTTGGCCATAGGAGCTGAGAGCTTGGGTTCCTACTCCTCAGCGTGTTCTCAGAGAAGAGCAGTCAATCCCTCTCATCTCTCTCATCTCTGGCCACACTCTGAGCTCACCCAGCCTATGACTGAGTGTTTCTATCTCTGGCGCACGGCCTCGTCTGGAACTTCCAAACCCAGCAGATCCTGCAGCATGCTCCTGGGCCACTCCTCCCAAAGGAGGAAAGAAGAGGTCTCTCTGGATCTGCCTCCTGTGGGGTCCCTGCTCGAAGAGCAATATCCTTACTGTGCCTTGGATCACTGTTTAAGGTAATCCCGAGCTGAGAGCCTGCTTCTTGGCTCCTTCTCTGCTGTTGGCTTCCCCACCCTGTTACCTGGGATCTCTGCCACCCTCAGACTCCCCGGTCTTTTTGTATCCCCATGGGTCCTGAGATGACACTGTCCCAGCTAGGGTTCCACTGCCCACTTAGCCTCTGGAGTGACATCCCTCAGTGGAGCAGACTTCTAAAAGTTCTGATTTTGTGCTCTACTGATCTGCTGCTCTACTCCTTGTTGGGAGGCGGCCCCTCCCCCCACAGTCTATCTTCCCGTCACTTTGGATTCACTTCTCTGTGTGTCTTACCTTCCAGAAAGTGGTCGATCTTCTGTTCCTAGCTGTTCTTCTTCTCTTCTATCTCCTGTTGAGTTTGTAGATGTTCAGAATAGTTTGATATCTAGCTGAACTTCTGGGACCTGATGATATCTTGGTCTCCTACTCCTCTGCCATCTTGCTCAACCCCCTCCCGTTCCATTTTTAATTCATGATTTGTTACACTAACAAGACTTTAAAATACAGACTTTGGTCATAGCAATATAATGGTTTCTGCTTATTCCTGTTTTGAAAAGGAAGCTTTTAATTGAAGTAGAATATATATACAGATTAATGTACAGAACAAAAATATCTGCTTAGTTCTCTGGACTAATTAGCATAGTCATATGTAGTCATAGGCTGCATTATGCTTGTAAGGCAATATCACTTTTTCAAAAACCTAAATGTTTAAGATTTTTGATTCAATTCCCTGATTTCCTTCCTTCCTTCCTTCCTTCCTTCCTTCCTTCCTTCCTTCCTTCCTTCCTTCCTTCCTTCCTTCCTTCCTTCCTTTTTCTTTTTTAAATATTTTATTTATTTGACAGAGAAAGAGAGAGAGAGACAACAAGAGAAGGAACACAAGTAGGGGGAGAGGGAGAGGGAGAAGCAGGCTCCCCACTGAGCAGGGAGCCAAGTGCGGGACTTGATCCTAGGACCCTCAGGATTATGACTGGAGCCAAAGGCAGACTAACTGAGCCACCCAGGTACCCCCCAACCCTCGCCCTGATTTCCTTTCTTAGAAAGCAAAGGTTAGAATAAAATACTAGTTTCCATAAATTTAATTCATTCCCTCCCCATTTTAAAGAGAACTTAAAAGTATTCAGACAACACATTGTGAAGGATTATAACATCTACACATAGGCGTATCTACATTGGCAAGGAGAAGGAAAATTCCCATCCTTTGGAGCATTATTCTTTGGCAGCTTTTCCTCAGCTGTTTGTGGAGGATAATCATTATGCCAAAATGTCAAGAAACTAATGATAACTGATATTGATGATTTATCTTTCTGCATACTCTTTGGAAATAGACATTCTCTTTGAAAGTTAATCTTTCTTTTTTTAAATTTTTTTATTAACATATAATGTATTATTTGTTTCAGGGATACAGGTCTGTGATTTATGGAAGTTAATCTTTCTATTACTTAACAAATGCTTTACCTACTAAATATAAGAATAATAATGAAAGAGTTGCAATCTATTTAGTAACTATGTCCAGTCATACACACACAATCAAACTTTAATTTATTTCTCAATCTCTGCATAAATACTTAATGTAATTGATTCATTCAGATATATAAGGGTTTCTGGGTGCAAGTGCAATTATTTAGACTATGAAGTTTGTAAGGACATAGTGCAGTGTAGCCTAAAGAACACTGAAGTTGCAATCAGGAAATGTGTTCTGACTTATATTCTATCTCTGTTAGCTGTGTGACTTTTGGCACATTATTTTAACTCTAAATACCTTGATTTTCTTACCTGTTCAATTTCCACCCATTTCTAACATTCAGTGATTCTTCTTTTTTTTTTTTAAAGGTTATTTATTTATTTATTTGGTGGGGGAGAGGTGCGGGGACACAAGCAGGGAAAGTGGGAGAGGAAGAAGCGGGCTCCCTGCTGAGCAAAGATCCTGGATCCTGGGATCATGACCTGACCTGAGCCAAAGGCAGATGCTTAACCAACTGAGCTCTCCAGGCGCCAGACATTCAGTGATTTTTTATGGCTCAAAGCCTATATAGAGACAAATGATGTGATTTGAATGAACTCAGTGGTTTTAAAGATTACCCAACTGGCTTGCTTAAGTTTATCTTTTTGTTTTCCTTCATGAGTTTAATATTGTTTTTTGTTTTGTTTTTCACACAGTGTTACTTCTGATTGTTTAATTGCTTTGTATAATTTGACATTGGTGCTTGATTACCTAACATTTTGATTCAGAACAGGTACAAAGTACTGATAGAAGTAGCAAAGATAAGCATAGAAATCCATGAACAAGACCAGGTACTTGAAGTTGAGCACTGAAAAGATCATTTAACTTTCTACATTCATTTTTTTTAACCTCTTTATCACCATGTAAAGCAATCTGCCTGTTACCTGTGCCGTTTTAAGCATTTGGTTACTTATCTATTTAGAAGTACTATTTTGGGCGAGCCTGGTGGTGGGTATTGAGGAGGGCACGTATTGCATGGAGCACTGGGTGTGGTTCAGGAACAATAAATCTTGTAACACTGAAAAAAATAAATTAAAATAAAATAAAATAAAATAAAATAAAAAGAAAAAAAAAAGAAGTACTATTTTGGCACCTAAAATCTGAATTTTCTCCACATCTTTTACCTGAAATTACTGTTACAACTTCTTAAATACCATAATGAATTATTACTTTCAATTCCTTATTTTACTTAACCTGTGCTTAGTATTTATACTCCCTGGAAATCCCATCTCTTCCAGATATTTAAGATCTCTTTCTTGGGGCACCTGGGTGGCTCAGTCAGTTAGGCGTCTGCCTTTGGCTCGGGTCATAATCCCAAAGTCCTAGGATTGAGTTCTGTATCAGGTTCCTTGCTCAGCAGGCAGCTTGCCTCTCCCTCTGCCACTCCCCCAGCTTGTGCACTGATCTGTCTCTCTCTCTCTCTCTGTGTCAAATAAATAAATAAAATTAAAAAAAAAATAAGACTCCACTTATGAAATCTCTTTCTTTTCCTTCTTCTCTGGCTGGTTTGATTCAGAATTCTTTGTGGGCTCACCTTCCCCTACCTGCACATTCAATATTAATTTACTCCATAGCCACATTCTGGGATATTCTCTGATTTGACTCACTCTTAAGTGATTTTATGACTTCAGTACAATGCCCTCCAAATACATATCTCTAATTTTCTTTTTTTTCCCCAAAGATTTTTCATTTATTCATTTGAGAGAGAGCACATGAGTGAGAGGACAAGCAGGGGGAAGGGTCAGAAGGAAAGGGAGGTATAGACTCCCTAGTGAGGAGGGAGCCTGATGCAGGGACTCCATCCCAGGATCAGGGCCTGAGCTGAAGGCAGCATTTTAATTGACTGAGACACTCAGGCACTGTCTTCCCATCTCTAATTTTCAACCTAGTTCCAGATCTCCATTTCTAATAGCAGTGTACTCCATTTAGAACTCCTACAAGATCCTCAAATCCAATAGTAACACAAGTAAAAATTACCTGCGCCCCCTCCACCAAATGCTCATTCTCTTCTCATGTTTATTTTTAACACTAGCATGACATCTGTGCAGTCATCTAAGAGAGAAATTTGGTACCCATGTTACTCTTTCCTATGGTTTCCTAGTTATAAAACAGACTCTGGAGTCCCTGTCTGAGTTTGAATTTCAGCCCAACAGGTCCTCTCTTTACTATTGGTGTACTTTTGGGGGAGACACTCGATGGCTCAGCGCCTTAGTTTCTTCATAAAATGGGGGTAATTATTGAATGAATACCTGGGGGCTGCTCTGAGCCTTAAATGGATTATGTGTGAAGTCCTTAGAATGTGATCTGGCAGAGTGAGCACTGAGTAAGTGTGAGCACTAGCATCATTAATTCTCAGAGGTGTCCCCTTGCTTTCCACTTGTGCCTTCTTCTAGAACTTCATCATCTCCACCTTGGACTGTGGGGCTCTCAACACCTCAATGTCCTCTTGCCTGCTGCCACGTCCTGTCTCAATGTCTGCTTCCCTTTGCCACTTGAGTGATCCTACAGAGTGTTTGAAATCTACTTATATTTTTCTCTACTTGACTGATATTTGTAAGGGGCACAATAATACCTTATACATTTTTATATTTCCTGTGCTTGGCACAGAGCTAAATCTTTGTTAAACAAAATGAGTGATTGTTAGTTTATTTAGAACTATGATGTCATGCCAGGTTTAAAATTTCATGGTCATCAGATTATGTTTACTAAGTAGAGTCCTGAACAGACCAAAAAAAAAAAAAAAAAAAGGGAGATGGTGCTATTACTCTGTGTGTTTTTAAAACTTTGGTGAGCTGTAATATCTAAAATAATCTCTGTTGATTTTAAACTTCGTAGTCTCTTTAGAAGAATCTTAAACAGATGATTACAGGAAGTTTCTAAGTCTAATTTAACACTTTTCTGTCAAAATATACCCCCTCTGGTTAATCTTTTGCCATCACATGAGGCTAATTAGAAGCCACTTTTTAATGTTTTCCTAGAGAATTAAGAATCCATGATAGGCCCTCTCCAAGCAAGCCTGCTGAGGAATCCAAGAAGAACTTTAGTGACTGTTGAGCCCAGAATTAGGCCACAGACAAACATTTAACACCTCCTTCTTGCTGGAGAACTCAGGACAACACAGCAGGCTCACTCATTAGATAAGGTACAAGTTAAAGCTTCCAACCCATGCTTTATTCGGGTTAGTCAGCATCTAACTAAACTGATAGCTAATCTTTCAAGAAAACAGAAATGGTGGAACTTTTGCAGCTTCGACTAGCTATTTTGAAGAGACTGGGATTCAAGAATAATAATTTCTTCTGAGTTTGTCTGGAGATACTCTGGCTGTGCCAAGGGATTCATTAATTCAATCAGTGTAAGCATCAAATCCAAAGCATTCTCGAGAAAATTGTCTGTGTACTCAATAATAATTTATTTCACTTCAAATTTGGATATGACTATAAAATTATACTCAGAGCAACAGTCCTGAAAATTGACTAAATGATGGGTTTGATTGGGCTTGACAATTAATTAGGCCTTTTTGCAAGCAGAACTGTATATTTTTCTTTGGTGGTCAATCACTGCCTGAGATTGAAAAGTCAATTTTCCATGGATTTAGATGCCAAGGACATTTACTTCTAAATGAATTCCAAGGACATTTACTTCTAGATGAAAAAGGATTTATGTATAACTACTTTAATTATAAATACTAATTTGAGATTATAATACTCATTCTGTGGGGGAATAATCCTGTATGGGAAATTATTATGTCTTCTGAAATCATTTCAATTTTTGTTCTCCTTCAGTTCCTATATTAGACTCTAAGTTTACTCTTGTTTACGCTTTGGTTCTTTACTAAATTATATGCTTCTGAATTGAGAAACAGCCTCCTGTATGTATTTGTATTATCTTTCCACTGTGCTTTTAACATATTGGACATACACCAAAAAACCTTTAATCCTCAAAGCAACCTTGTGGGATAAGTACTATTATGCATATTTTATACATTGAAAATCAGAGTTTCAGAGAGTTTAAAGAACGTTTCACCCAATTCCACCTGGATAGAAAATGTAGAGGGGGAGAATGACCATGACTCTTTCCACAATGCCATCCTGTATCAGGTATTGATTGTGACTAAAGGCAGCACTTAAAAAATAGTATATACGTCCCAGAAAAATCTTTGGCTAAAAATTACTCAGCTGAATAATTGAAAAAAATTTCACAGAGTTTGATAAAATTTTTGTGGTAGAGTAAACGCCCAAAATCAGCTAAGAGACTTCTGAGGAAATCCAGGAAATTAGGACTAGGCCATAGCCAGTGTTGGAACTCAGTATGAAGTTGTAGTAAATGAGACAGATCGGCACTGGCTCAAGGAAAGAAAAAAATGGAAAGCAGAATTTTTTTTTTTTTTTTTTTAAGATTCAATTTATTTATTTGAGAGAGAAGGGGAAGCAGGCTCCCCACCGAGCAGAGAGTCCAATGCGGGGCTCTATCCCAAGACCCTGAAATCATGACCTGAGCCAAAGGCAGGTGGTTAACCAACTAAGCCACCCAGATGCCCCATAAAATTCTTAAATTTCATAGCATTAAAAATTCTTATGGTGTTCTCTCTCAATCTTCATAAAATTTGGTTTAGTAAATTTATTAAATAATTTAAGTGAATATTAAGTAATTAAATTTACTATTAAATAATTAAATAACTAATTTAAACATTAATTCATATACTTCAAAAATCAGAAAAATGCAAAAACATTACATTTAGATTTTTTTCTTCCATCTCTATCCTTGTCCACTACTCTGATTAGCCATTTTCTTACATTCTTGTGTATGCTTCCAGTGTTTTTTTCTTCAAAGACAAGGAAGTTAAAATACATGTATTTTTTATTTATCCCCTTTTCTTATACAAAACATAACACAATAGGGGTGCGTGTGTGGCTCAGTAGGTCAAGTGTTTACCTTTGGCTCAGGTCATGATTGCAGGATCCTGGGATGGAGCCCCGTGTGGAGCTCCCTGCTCAGTGGGAAGTCCGCCTCTCTCCTTCTCTCTCTTCCCTCATTGCGCACTCACTCTTTCTCAAAAAAATAAATAAAATCTTTTAAAAAACCCGCACAATAAATACACTGCGTTATGCTTTATTTTTTTAAACTTAAAAATATATATATATATTTTTTAACATTTTTTATTTGACAGCGAGAAACACAGCGAGAGAGGGAACACAAGCAGAGGGAATGGTAGCAGGAGAAGCAGGCTTCCTGCGGAGCAGAGAGCCCGATGCGGGGCTCGATCCCAGGACGCCGGGATCTGACCTGGGCCGAAGGCAGACGCTTAGGGACTGAGCCACCCAGGCGCCCCTAAACTTAAAAATATATCATGTATTTCTTTCCACATTAGTATGTAAGGGGCAACTTTATTCTTTTCTAAAGCTGTGTAATGTTCCATTGAGTGTATATACTACATGGCTTGTTTCATCCATTCCCTAAATTTGGATAAATACATTGTTTTAAAATGTTTTCTATTGTAAAACAATGCCGCAATGAATACGCTTGTATGTGGGTCATTTCGTATATGTGCCAGCTAATTTGTAAGATAAATTCCAAAGATTAGTAAGTCAAAGTGTGAATATAGCAGTTCTGTTAGACATTCCCAACTCGCTTTCCATAGACATCAAAGGCTACACCAGCTGATTTCACTGTAGCTTGGACAACAGAATGCGTTTTTAAGCATTGAATTTTGCTAACATTATAGTTAGAAACTTATAATTTAATTTTTATTTTCTCTTACAACAATTGAGGCGGAGCGTCATGTAATGTTTAAGGTCCATTTGTACTTTTTTGGGGAAATATGAATTCATGTCCTTTGTCTTTTTTCTTTTAGAGATTTATTTACTATTAAGATGAGCCCTTTGTGTGTGATAAGAGTTCCAGTCATTCTCTCTGTTTTCCTTGTGTCTTCTGACTTCGCTGCTGATGATTTTTTTTTCACCATGAGGAAATCTTGGTATGGGCGCCTGGGTGGTTCAGGCAGTTAAGAATCTGTCCTCGTCTCGGGTCATGATTCCAGAGTCCTGGGATCAAGCCCCCCAACCAGGATTCCTACTCAGCAAAGAGCCTACTTCTCTCCCTGTCCCTCTGCTGTTCCCCCTGCTTGTGCTCTCTCTCTCTCTCTCTGTGTCAAATAAATAAATAAATAAATAGACAAATAAATAAATAAAATCTTTTAAAAAAGGGGGTCTTGGTATTTGTGTACTCAAAACTGTTTAATTTTTTTTTCATGGTTGTTTGTTTTTAAATTTTGGTTCTGGAAAATTGCATTTTCCGAATGAGTACATGATCTTCTATCCCACATATTCTTCATTACAAAGTGACTGAATTAGTTTTCTATGACTGCCAGACAAAGTACCACAAGCTTGGAGGATTAAACAACAGAAATGTATTGGCTCATAATTCTGGAGGCCGGAAGTACTAGATGGAGGTGTTGGCCTGTGAGGTGGGGTTGGATCCCACAACTCTGGGATCATGACTGGAGCCAAAATCCAGTCAGCAGCTCAACCAACTGGGCCATCCAGGCGCCGAGGGTTGATTTTTTGGAAGTCTTCTCTCCTTGGCTTGTAGATGGCTATCTTCCTCTGCCTTCACATGGTCTTTGTCCTAATTTCCTCTTTTTAATAAGGAGACCATTTATATTGCTTTAGGGCCTCCCCTAATGACCTCATTTAATCCTAATTATCTCTTTAAGGGCGCTTTTTGCAAATAAAATCATATTCTGAGGTCCTGATGATTACTGAATTTTGGCAGAACATGATTTAGTCCGCAGCAGTGACTTTGACATTCCTGGCCCAGAGAATTGGAATCCTTTTCCACCATTTAAATCTTGATGGGTTTTTTGACTGCTTCAATCAGTAGAATATGGCAGAATTGATACTATGTGACTCCCAAGGGTAGGTCCTCAAAAGATACAGCCCCCAGCTGAACCAGTCTTTTTGGGATGTCAGGCTTGAAACCATTTGCTTTTAGTCTTTATACCTGAGGGAGAATTTGAGGGGATATGAGTAAGTTTTATGGGGAATGCTGTGCGGCTGTCTGACGCCAGCTTAATCCTCTTTCTCACATATGTGATATGATCATTTTTGCCTGGCTCTTAAATTTAGAAGTCCAATAACTACAAAGAGATGTCTCATTGCTCTGAATAAGGTTTCCTTGGCACACGATGTCTTTCAATGAAGCAATGTGGTTCTTCTATTTCTAAACAATTTCTTTAGTTATATATTGAACTTTCTGTTTGGTTTCATTTTCTTCTTCAGAAATTTCAGTTATATGTACAATGAATTACCCTTTCCTGTCTTTTATGTTTATCATTTTGGCTATCATATATGTGTATATATGGCTTCTTTAGTATCTACTCTACCTTCTTATTTCTATAATTTAAGCCTTTATTTATGAAAAATTTTCACGATTTTACTCCTATTTCCTTCCTTCTTCCAATTTCTGCTTACTCTCTCCTGTTGTTTGCTGGTCACCTCCTGCACCCTGTACAACTATTCTGAGTTCATGTATTTCCAGTCTTCCGTTATATCAGCAATTGCTACATTAAGGTGTTTTTTGTTATTTGTGGTAATGTTCCTGTTGTAATGTTGGGTTATATTTTCCAAATGCTTTGTGACAACTTTTCATTCTAGTGAAGTTTATTATAGTGAGTTTTTTCTCATATTCAGGGCAGTTTTGTAACTCTTTAATTTTTCCTTTAATGTATGAATTTTTAAAAATTGCAATAAAATATTTATATTTAAGAGGGATGGATTTATTTGGATAAACTATTAGCAGTTATTTCTATGTGTGTATGTGCAGAGGGGTGATAGTGGGAAAGACGGCAAGGATAAGGTTAGGATAGCTTCCAAATCTACCATCCTGGCTCCTTGTCCTTCTAGACATGTAGGATTCTCTAACTTAAATTCTCTGGTCCTTGCATAATTGTCATAATTGTGATTATTTCACTGGCTTACTGTGAAGAAAAAGTTGAGCACAGTTCTGGTTGTATAATGAGCATGTAGTATATGGAAATTTTTGTTCTAGCTTTTTCTCTGACCTGATTTGACTGTGCTGTGGAAGTTAGAAAATGGTTGGCTTCTACTGTAGCATACATTTAAACATGGAAAGCAAATAAATTTTGAAGTATGGGTAGCCAAAAGCTTGCCTCAATAATTCTGTACTGTTTTGGCATCAACCTCATTGTCTTAGACAGAAAGCAGATACTAGCTCTGGCCTGCTCCATAGGGAAACTATTCCATACTTGTTAATCATCTTAGTGAATGGAAATTCACAGATGCAGGAAGAGGAATGAATGACTATCATCTTAAAAATATCAATCCTCATCACAGCACAAATGAGATCCTTGGCTTTAAATACTGAAAGATTCTTTGACTTTGAGTGCTCTTTCAGGGCATATGTATTGATCCATTTGTTGCATTTTTCTATGATAATCCAGTGGAAAATATTAGAACAGTTATCATGAGATTAAAGAATAAATTTTTTATTTTTAAAAATAAATTTATTAATAAATTTAATAAATTTATTAATAATTTTTTATTTTTAAATTTTATTTTATTTTTCTATACACTAACAATGAAAATATGGAAAGGGAAATTAGAAAATTGATTACATTTACTGTACCACCAAGAACCATAAGATACCTGGGAATAAACCTAAACAAAGAGGTGAAGGATCTGTATTTGAAGAACTACAGAACACTCATGAAAGAAATTGAAGACACAAAAAGGTGGAAAAGCTTCCATGTTCGTGGATCAGAAGAATAAACATTGTTAAAATGTCTACGCTGCCCAGAGCAATCTATACTTTCAATGCCATCCTGATCAAAATTCCACCGGTTTTTTTTCAAAGGGCTGGAACAAACAATCCTAAAATTTGTATGGAACCAGAAAAGACCCCGAATCGCTAAGCAAATGCTGAAAAAGAAAAGCAAAGCTGGGGCATCACATTGCCTGATTTCAAGCTTTACTACAAAGTGGTGATCACCAAGACAGCATGGTACTGGCACAAAAACAGACACGTAGATAGACCAGTGGAACAGAATAGAAAACTCAGATATGGACCCGCAACTCTATGGTCAAATAATCTTTGACAAAACAGGAAAAAATATCCAGTGGAAAAAAGACACTCTTTAATAAATGGTGCTGGGAAAATTGGACAGCTATATGTAGAAGAATGAAACTTGACTATTCTCTTACACCATACATGAAGATAAACTCGAAATGGATAAAAGACCTCCACGTGAAGCAGGAGTCTATCAAAACCCTAGAGAAGAACATAGGCAGTAACCTCTTGGACATCAGCCACAGCAACTTCTTTCAGGAGGACTCCAAAGGCAAAGGAAACAAAAGCAAAAATGAACTTCTGGGGCTTCATCAAGATAAAAAGCTTCTGCACAGTGAAGGAAACAGTCAACAAAACAAACAGGCAACCCACAGAATGGGAGAAGATATTCACAAATGACACTACAGACAAAGATCTGATATTTAAGATCTATAAAGAACTCCTCAAACTCGACACTCACAAAACTGATAATCACATCAAAAAATGGGTAAAAGACATGAACAGACACTTTTCCAAAGAAGACATATAAATGGCTAACAGGCACATGAAAAAATGTGCATCATCTTTAGCCATCAGGGAGATTCAAATCAAAACCACACTGAGATACCACCTTACACCAGTTAGAATGGCCAAAATCAACAGGACAGTAAACAACGAATGTTGGAGAGGGTGTGGAGAAACGGGAACCCTCTTACACTGTTGGTGGGATCACAAACTGGTGCAGCCACTTTGGAAAACAGTGTGATTCCTCAAGAAATTAAAAACAGAGCTACCCTCTGACCCTGCCATCGCACTACCAGGCATTTACCCAAAGAAGCAGATGCATTACAGAGAAGG
>CM053611.1:80701019-80724974 GCA_028646535.1 Procyon lotor
TCTTTTGGTATTTTAAAATTTATTTTAAAAAGTTTAATTCCAGCATAGTTAATATACAGTGTTATATTAGTTTCAGGTGTACAATGTAATGACTCAGCAATTCCATACATTGCTCAGTGCTCATCATGATAAGTGTACTCTAATCCCCTTTACCTCTTTCACCCGTCTCCTTACCCTCTCCCCTCTGGTAACTATCAGTTTGTTCTCTATAGTTAAGAGTCTGTTTCTTGGTTTGTCTCTCTCTCTCTCTTTTTTTTCCTTTGCTCATTTGTTTTGTTTCTTAAGTGCATATATGAGTGATAAAAAATCTCACTTATTTTACTTAGCATTATGCTCTCTAGCTTTACCTATGTTGTTGCAAATAGTAAGATTCCATTCTTTTTTCGTGGCTGAATAATATTCCATTGTATATATACCACCTCTTCTTTAGCCGTTCATCTATGGGATTGACCCTTGGGCTGCTTCCACAGTTTGGCTATTGTAAATAATGCTGCAATGAGCATAGGGGTGCATATATTCCTTTGAATTAGTGTTTTTGTACTTTTAGGGGGATAAATACTCAGCAGTGGGATTCCTGGATCTAAGTTAGTTCTATTTTTAACTTTTTGAGGAAACTCCATACTGTTTTCCACAATGGCTGCACCAGTTTGCATTCCTACCAACAGTTCAAGAAGTTTCCTTTTTCTCCACCTCCTTGCTAACACTCTCATTTCTTGTGTTTTTTACTTTAGCCATTCTGATAGGTGTGAGATGATCTCTCATTGTAGTTTTGACTTACATTTCTCTGATGATGAGTGATGTGGGGCATCTTTTCATGTGTCTGTTGACCATTTGTATGTCTTCTTTTGAGAAAAGTTTATCATGTCTTTACTCATTTTTATTTTTGTTTCTTTGGCATTGAGCTATTACTGTTCTTTATATATTTTGGATACTAACTCTTTATCAGATATGTAATTTGCAAATATCTTCTCCCATTCCATAGGTCACCTTTTAGTTTTGTTGTTTCCTTTGCTGTGCAGAAACTTTTTTATTTTGATGTAGTCCTAATAGTTTATATTTGCTTTTGTTTTTCTTGCCTCAGGAGACATATCTAGAAAAATGATGCTATGGTTGATGTCGGAGAAATTACTGCCTGTGATCTCTTCAATGATTTTTATGGTTTCAAGGTCTCACATTTAGGTCTCTAATCCATTTTGAGTTTATTTTTGTGTATGGTGAAAGAAAGTGGTCCATTTTCATTCTTTTGCATGTGGTTGTCATTTTCCCAACACCATTTGTTGAAGAGACTCTTTTCCCATTGTGTATTCTTTTCTTCTTTGTTGAAGATTGACCATACAATTGTGGGTTTGTTTCTGGGTTTTCTATTCTACTCTATTGATCTATGTATCTATTTTCATGCCAGTATTGTGCTGTTTTAATTACTACCCCTTTGTAATGTAACTTTAATTCTGGAATTGTGATACCTTCAATTTTGTTTTTCTTTTTCAAGATTACTTTGGTCATTCAAGGTCTTTGTGGTTCCATACACATTTTAGGATTGTTTTTTCTAGTTCTGGGGAAAATGCTGTTGGTATTTTGAAAGAGATTGCACTAAATGTGTAGATTGCTTTGGGTAGTATAAATATTTTAACAATACTTGTTCTTCCAATGCACAAGCATGGGATGTCTCCTATTTGTTTGCATCATCTTGAATTTCTTTCATCAATGTCTTATAGTTTTCAGAGTACAGGTTTTACACCTCTTTCATTAAATTTATTTCTAGATATTTTATTGTGCAATAATAATATTGTGCTTTTTGTGCAGTTGTCAATGAGATTGTTTTTTTAATTTCACTTTCTGCTTTTTAATAGTGTATAGGAACGCAACAGATTTCTGTACATTGATTTTGTATTCTGTAACATTACTGAATTAATTATCAGTTCTAGTGGTTTTTTAAATTATTTTTTATTTTTTTATTTTTTAGTGGAGTCTTTCATGTTTTCTCTAAATAGTATCATGTCATCCACAAATGGTGAGAGTTTTATTTCTTACCAATTTGGATGCCTTTTATTTCTTTATGTTTTCTGATTGCTGTGGCTAGAACCTTCAGTACTATGTTGAATGAAAGTGTTAAAAGTAGACAACATTGTCTTGTTCCTCACCTTAGGGGGAAGGCTCTCAGTTTTTTACTGTTGAGCATGATGTTGGCTGTGTGTTTTTTGTAGAAGGCTTTTATTGTGTTAAAGTATGTTCCCTTTTTAAATTTCTTAAGGAATCTCCACACTGTTTTCCAAAGTAGCTGCACCAACTTGCATTCCCACCAACAGTGTAAGAGGGTTCCTCTTTCTCCACAGACTCTCCATTATTTGTTGTTTACTGTCTTGTTGATTTTGGCCATTCTAACTGGTATAAGGTGGTATCTCAATGTGGTATGTATGTATGTATGTACGTACGTATGTATTTATTTTAAAATTATTTTATTTTTTCAGTGTTCCAAGATACATTGTTCATGTACCACACCTAGTGCTCTGTGCAATACGTGCCCTCCTCAATGTGGTTTTGATTTGAATTTTCCTGATGGCTAATGATGATGAACATTTTTTCATCTGTCTCTTAGCCATTTGTATGTCTTTGGCGAAGTGTTTTTCATGTCTTCTGCCCATTTTTTGACGTGATTATCTGTTTTTTGAGTGTTGAGTTTGAGGAGTTCTTTATAGATCTTAGATATCAGACCTTTGTCTGTAGTGTCATTTGTGAATATCTTCTCCCATTCTGTGGGTTGCCTGTTTGTTCTGTTGACTGTTTCCTTTACTGTGCAGAAGCTTTTTATCTTCATGAAGTCCCAAAAGTTCATTTTTGCTTTTGTTTCCTTTGCCTTTGGAGACATGTCCTGAAAGAAGTTGCTATGGCCAATATCGAAATATTTACCCCAAAGATACAGACGTAGTGAAAAGAAGGGCCACATATACCCCAATGTTCATAGGAGCAATGGCCACAATCACCAAACTGTGGAAAGAGTCAAGATGCCCTTCAACAGATGAATGGATAGAGATATGGTTCATATATACAATGGAACATTATGCCTCCATCAGAAAGGATGAATATCCAACTTTTTTTATCAACATGGATGTGAATGGAAGAGATTATGCTGAGTGAAATAAATCAAACAGAGAGAGTCAATTATCATATGGTTTCACTTACTTGTGGAGCATAAGGAAAAACATGGAGGACATTGGGAGAAGAAAAGGAAGGGTGAATTGGGGGAAATCAGAGGGGAAGACAAAACATGAAAGACTATGGACTCTGAGAAACAAACTGAAGATTCTGGAGGGGAGAAAGTTGGAAGGTTGGGTCAGCCGGGTAGTGGGTATTGAGGAGGGCACATATTGCATGGAGCACTGGGTGTGGTGCATGAATAATGAATCTTGGAGCACTGAAAAAATAAAATAAAATTAAAAAATATATATTAAAAAAATAAAGCATGTTCCCTTTAGACCTACTTTGGAGAGTGTTTTTATTATGAATGGATGGCTTACTTTATCAAATGTTTTTTCTGCATCTAATGAAATGATAATGGTTTTTATCTTTTCTCTTATTGATATGACTTATGTTGATTGTTTTGTGAATATTAAACTATCCCTGTATCTGAGGAATAAATCCTACTTGATCTCTGTGGATTTTTTTTTTAAGATTTTATTTATTTATTCGACAGAGAGAGAGATCACAAGTAAGCAGAGAGGCAGGCAGAGAGAGGAGGAAGCAGGCTCCCTGCTGAGCAGAGAGCCTGATGCGGGGCTCGATCTCAGGATCCTGAGATCATGACCTGAGCCAAAGGCAGAGGCTTTAACCCACTGAGCCACCCAGGTACCCCTCGGTGTGATTTTTATAATGTACTGTTGGATTAAGTTTGCTAATATTTTGTTGAGGATTTTTGCATCTATATTCATGAGAGATATTGGCCTGTAGTTAACTTTTTTGTAGTGTTTTTATCTGGTTTTGGTGTTGGGGTGACACCAGCCACATAGAATAAAGTTGGAAGTTTTCCTGCCTCTTGTATTGTTTGAGAAGAATGGGTATTAATTCTTCTTTAAATGTATTGTAAAATTTGCTTGTGAAGCCGTCTGGTCCTGGACTTTTGTTTTTCAGGAGTTTTTTGATTACTGATTCAATTTCTTTGCTGGCAATTTATCTGTTCAAATTTTCTATTTCTTCCTGCTTTAGTATGGGTAAGTTACATGTTTCTAGGAATTTATCTCTTTCTTCTAAGTTTCCCAGTTTGTTGGCCTATAGGTTTTCATAATATTCTGTTAAAATTATTTATATTTCTGTGGTATTAGTTGTTATTTTTTTTTAATTTGTGATTTTTTTAATTTGGGTTCTCTCTCTCTCTCCCTCTCTTTTATGAGACTAGCTAGAGGTTTATCAATTCTGTTGGTCTTTTCAAAGAATAAGCTCCTAGTTTCATTGATCTGTTCTATTGTTTTTTTTTTTTTTTTTTTTTTTTTTTTTTGCTGGATTTGGGTTCTGTTTGTTCTCCTTTTTTTCTAGGTCCTCTCAGTATAAGGTTAGGCTGTTGATTTGAGATTTTTCTTGCTTCTTGACGTAGGCCTGTGTTGCTATAAACTTCCCTCTTAGAACCACTTGCACTGCATCCCAAAGATTTTGGGCCATTGTGTTTTCGCTTTCATTTGTTTCCATGATATTTTTATTTCTTTATTGATTTCTTGTTTGACTCATTCATTGTTCAGTAGCTTGTTATTTGACCTCCATGTATTTGTGCTCTTTCCAGATTTTTTCTTGTGGTTGAGTTCTAGTTTCATGTCCTTGTGGTCATAAAAGATGCATGGTATGACTTCAATTTTTCTGAATTTGTTAGGACTTGTTTTGTGGCCTGATATGTGATCTATTCTGGAGAATGTTTCTTGTGCACTTGAAACGAACGTGTATTCTGCTGTTTTAAGATGGAATGTTATGAATATGTCTGCTAAATCCCTCTGGTCCAGTGTGTCATTTGGAGTCACTCTTTCCTTGCTGATGATCTGTTTGAATGTCTCTCCCTTGATGTAAGTGGGAGAAGGCATAGTTCTTGAATATTCCATTTGAATTTAAATTTATTTTTATTAATAAAAATATTAATTTATAACATTTTATTGATGACTTCTTTCTTGCCAAGCACTGTTATATGTGTTTTATTCGAATAGTCATGTTTAAAATTCATAACATATTGGTATATGCTACCACAATCTTTATTTAAAATTTGAGAAAACTATAGCCCAGAAAGATTAAGTAACTTGCTTAAATTTATCTCAGTTAGTACTTTATGATGAGGCACCAATAATCAAAATTTTTAATCATCAAGCATGCTAGAAAGTAATCTGTTTTTCCTTTATATAAAAGAAATTTATATAACTTTTATAAAAAATTTTTACATGATAAAAAATCTTGGAATTAAAGCCATCTTTAACATCTTTAACTGCCTTCTCCTTCAGATCCAAACAATAGCCAAAGTGTAGCAGTTCTATTTCCCTGCCCTTGTATACCTTAGTCTGCTACTTTTTACTCCTACTCACTCTACTAATTTTTTACTCCTACTTTCTCTACTTTTACTCTCTCTCTACAATTGGTTACTTTCTCATTATATCCTTGAAACCACCCTAATAACTTCCCAAATGGTGTTTTACTCTTCAATTTGTCACCAGTTTATCTTTCATACTGCTTCCAAATAAATCTTCATTAAAGCATGGGCATAATCATGTGATTCACAATTTTAAAACTCTTCTAGGACCATCTTTCCTGGTGAATTACATTTCCGTCCCTTGCATTTGACATTCAAGATCCTCCTTAAAGTATCCTACCTATTTTCTAGTCAATGAAGATACTTTTTTACCAGCTCCCAAGAGTGAATGTTACTTTCAGAAATTTTGTGGGCAAATTGTCAAACACAGCCATTATAAAAAATTACATTATTAAACCTATAACTAAAACTTGTATTAAAAACAAAGGCAATGAGAAAAACCAAAGGTAATAAATACTCAAGACTCATCACTTTTTAATTATTTTAATATTTTTATAATTATGGCTTTGAGATTATTTACATATATTGTATCTGATGATGGAAACACTATAATGGTAAGCTACTTTGTGTCTCTTACTAATCCCATTCAGAATGTGACCTTGGAAGATTGAAATCACCATTGTGGGAATATTTACACCATGGAAATTGGAAAACATTGCAAATCAGGTATTAGAATGTATTATTGTGTTGAGGATTTGGATCCAAGCTCAGTAAACTATAGCCTGTGGACCAGCTGTTCATTTTTATATTGAAATTCAGCCAAGTTCTTTCGTTTATGGATTGCCTGAGTGCTTTTGAACTGTAGTGGAGAATAGAGTAGTTTTTCATTTGTTTGTCTCTTTGTTTTATCATCTAGACTATTTATTTATTTATTTGTTGGTGTATACTTTATACAGAGACTAGTTTTGACAGAGATAGTTGGCTCCCAATATTTACTCTCCGGCCCTTTAAGGAAACATTTGCAGACGAGGGGTTGCCATTGTAGCAGAAAAGGAACTGAAGATAACAAGGAAACATATGGAAGGAGTTGTATGCCTATAAAATGTTGTTTACAAAAACACATGGTAGACCAGATTTGGCCCATGGACTGTACTCTGATGACCCTTAGTCTCAGACTGGTCTATGACTGAAGGAAGTCATAGAAAAAAAATGATAATAATGCAGTTCAAACTTAAACATGTGTCATGTCTGTACTCCTCAAGTTGTGAATATCATAACAAATTGAGAAAATATTATTTCAGTATTCAAAAGCTATTATCCGATTCAACAAAAAGGTTGCTCATGTCATTGATGAATAAGTGGAAGTTAAAATACATCTTTATTGTTTTTTTTTCAGCTTACTAAGTAATGTAAGCAAAAATATTAACCAATATTCATATTGGAATCACACTGATTATCAGTTGCAACAATAGTTTGCCTTTGGATACAAGAGTGCAGCAAAAATTGATGGAAGCACTCTCAGATTTTATTATTTTTTATAAAATTGTGAGTTATATATCCTTTGCATCAGTAAAATTTATTATAAATTCAGGTATATTTATATACATGTATGGGGCACATGGGTGGCTCAGTTGGTTAAGCCCCTGACTCTTAATTTCAGCCCAGGTCATGATCTCAGGGAGGTGGGATCAAGCCCCGCTGGAGCTCTGTGCTCAGCAAAGAGTCTGCTTGAGATTTTTTCTCTCCCTCTCCACTGCTCCTCTCCCTGCTTGCACTCTCTCTCTAACAAACAAATAAATAAAATCTTTCAATACATGTATTAATAAATACATGCATACATTTTTTTAGACAGCTGATCATTAAACATTTGCCAGCAGACTGTATATAATTCTATTTTTAGCTCCTCTCCTTCTGTACATACATTAAAATTAAAGTGAATATGTACTCTTTCATGGTGCACCTTTCATTTTTCCCTATGCCCTATATCCAGTTGCTCCTTTCTCATGGAATGACTTCATGATCTAATTCTGCTTGTCAGTACATGCTTTCCAAGACTGCTCACATGGCACCTTTATTAAGAGTTCTGGTACCCCTCAGGTCACATAGGACTTGTTTCTGCCCTATATATTTACAGTAATGTTTTTATATTTCTTTTCAACAGAGTTCTTTGTGTATCTCTCCAATGCTTGATTAAAATTTCCATGAGATTATGCTGAGTGAAATAAATCAAGGAGAGAGAGTCAATTATCATATGGTTTCACTTACTTGTGGAGCATAAGGAGAAACATGGAGGACATTGGGAGAAGGAAGGAAGGGTGAATTGGGGGAAATCAGAGGGGGAGATGAAACATGAGAGACTGTGGGCTCTGAGCAACAAACTGAGGGTTTTGGAGGGGAGAGGGGTGGGGGGTTCGGTAAGCCTCGTGGTGGGTATTGAGGAGGGCACATATTGATGGAGCACTGGGTGTGGTACATGAACAATGCGTCTTGGAACACTTAAAAAATAAAATTAAATTAAAAAAAAATTTCCATGAGAGGGGCGCCTGGGCGTCTCAGTCAGTTAATCAGCTCAGGTCATGATCACAGGGTCCTGGGATCCAGCTCCGCATCAGGCTATTTGCTTAGTGGGGAGTCTGCTTCTCTCTCTCCACTTCCCTCCTACTCGTGATCTCTCTCTCCCAAATAAATAAATAAATAAATAAATAAATAAATAAATAAAATCTTTATTTTAAAAAAGTTCCATGAGAAGATATGCTCTATCTCTCCCATTTTCCCCTCCTTATGGAATCCATTCATCTGTCTTATGCATAGTGTTTAATGTACTTGTTGAAGCTGAAGAGGCACTGTACAAATAAAATGGTTGAGATATTTTTGTCAGCCTTATTTCTTTCATATAAATCCCTTTAGTAAAACCAATTTCTTCACTTTTTCCTAAAACACATCTTTTATGTGTCTGACCCTTGCCTGTGTAATTTCTCTAACACATAGGTTCATTGTTTTAGTCTGTTCAGACTGTGAAAATACCACACTGAGTAGCTTATAAAAAACAAAAATTTACTTCTCACAGTTCTGGAGGCAGGAAAATCCAAGATCAAGTCACCAGCATGGTTGAGTTCTGGTAAAGACCCTCCTTCTGGTCATTGCTAATACCTTCTCACATTGTCTTCACACGGTGGAAAGGACCAGCAAGCTCTCTGGAGTATCTTTGATAGGAGCATTAATCTTATTCCTCAGTGTGGGGTCCACATGACATAATCAGTTCTCACAGGTCTCACCTCTTAATTCTATCACCTTGAATGCTACAGTTTCATGTGAATTTTTTTTTTTTTTTTGGGTGGGGGGAGGACACAAACATTCAGACCAGAGCATTCATATGTTTTTCTCTTCTTATCTGAATCCCAAAGTTGGTTCCCATCTCAAGTGGGAGACATTCCCTGAAAATAAGAGCCAAGAGACAGTTTCTTTGTCTAATCTTTAGTATATTTCATTTACTAAGTATTCTTCCTAAATTTTATGTGTAAAAATTTATGTGTTAAAAAAAAAACCCTCCCTAACTGGATGTAGGTTTCTTGAAAAAAGGAACGATATCTCCTCATCTTCACAAAGCACAGAGTACTTCCAAAGCACTTAAGATAAAGCCTGGCACTCAGTTGCTGTTTCACGAATGAATAAATTTCTCATAAGTCTCTGTATTCCCTAAAGTATTTAATGGTGCTGAACACACTGTAGTCACTCAATAAATAGTTGTTGATTGATTGATATGTTAATGAAACATAAAAACTGAAAGTAATTGAAAATTAGACTCATAATTTATTGGAATGCAATAAAACAATCTTTGGTTTCTAAGTACTTTAATACTTTCAACTGTTGTTTCATCTTTACATCACGGACAAATTTTTATGCAATGTCATGAGGCTGTTGTCTGCTTGAATTTATAAGACATTTAAAAATGCTCAGGCCCCATAGCCATACCAGGGTCTAGGAAATCTGCAGTCATTTATGATTAATGATGCTCTGTGTTTTGTGAAGGATTATTAAAAACAGGAGCCTATGACTTCACTCTTTCTGACAATAACTTTGAACACAGGGTCAGTCCTTCAATTTTAACATGTCTCTGTGAGATTAAAAGAAAGTAAAAACATTGCATTGGAAGTTTCACCCAGATGTGACAAAATAGGAGACACAAGTTTTCAATCTGTTCCTTCCAATGAGACGTCACCTCATTCATAGAATATTGATGATGAGCAAATGTTACTGAAGGGCCAATCTAGTCATCAGAAAAACATAGAGTTCAGGACACTGTGAGGCATCACATGGTCAATTCATAGAAGATGCTAACCAAAAGACTTAAGAGCGAGTTAAAAACTGACTCATAACAAATACAGTTTAATATTTGCGTTTCCCTCCAGATGAGTAACTGGAATGAGAGTTATCAGGTTTAAAAAAAAAATCAAAGTATTCAAAGTTCTACCAAATATATAAGTAAGCACTGGATATTTCCTGCCAAAAAAAAAAAAGTTGTGTAACATAAAGGCCACTTTTATTCAATTACTTAAAAGTAATAATCATGTGCTCCAGTAAATAAAAAAAAAATAGGAACAACATGATAGTTAGCTTTTAATGGACACTTTAGATTCAAGAATGCACATAGCTCTCCCTCTGTTATCTTCTTATTTACGCAAGAATGTCTGTAATCTACTTATAATTATTTATGAGTTGTATTGCAATTACTGATGTTTTTAAAAGGAATATATGCTTTTCCAAAAATGTACTCAAACTCTTCAACTTACTGGCAACACTTTGCAATCCATAGGAAATACAAACTAACTTCTTATAAGCATTGTTATAGTCCTCAAAATACAGCGTTGCACTAATTCCGTCTCTGCTAGCATCTTGAAAACACTCTCTTCCTCGTCCCGGTGATATGCCTCTGATATTCAGAGTAGCTGCCCAGTGTGTAACTTCTGTGTTCTAAGCACCTCGCCAGTTGCTAGGCCACAGTCTGAACTTAAATTTGGATGAAAGATTAAGTGGACGACCAACGATTGAGTTGTGGTTTTTCTCAGTATAATATGTTCGCCTCAGAGTCTGGCGAGCGAAGAAAACACCAGCTGCTTGATTGGGATTGTCACTTTCCAGTCCTTCAGTGAAACAGTACCAGAAAGGATAATTTAAAAGGAGCCAGATTTCAGCCAATTCTTCTTCCTGAGAATGTGATGACGTGAGGATAGACAGGCCGAGAGGACAGAACGATTCAAAAAATTTCTTCCTCACTTTATTACTACAAGTTGACTTCTATTTTTTTTCAAGGGCTCCACTTACTCCTTGCTTCGACACAGTGAAATGATGTGTCAAAGCTATACAGTTAAATTAAACAGTCCTGTGCTGTAAGAACAAAGATCTCATCCTGTCAGGTTTTCAGTTGTTACAGTAAACCCCAATTTAAGATAATCAAACAAGAGATATCTGGAGAAAGAACACCCATTCATAACCATGCAGTTCAAAACTGTCTTTTCTATTAAACCCAACAGGATTTGTGAATTAGAGGGTGTCGTACACATGTGCTGAAATGAAGCTCTTTGCAGTTAATGTCACAAAGGAAGTGAGTTATGGTTTTTTTAATAAGATACATTTCTCTTTAAGTACTATGAGTTATGGTGTTGCTTTCCACTAATAAAAGAGTACTCAATTTGTGGCTTTTTTTAAATTGTTATTTTAATTGCTTGATCTATCTTTGTATCCATCCTTGTTTGACAGATCATTTAAAAAATATTGAACATTGTAAATAGATCCCAACGTCCTGGGTGTGGATATCTAAAAATGTAGGTTAAGCTCCAAGAACTAGAAGAGACAAATAATTGGCTCAGAAAGATTGTTGTTAGTATCCCCTCTTTATATTTAGGGGACCAAACAAGCTAGAAACTTCCAGACCTTGCTGTGTTTTAAAAATCTTCCTACACGCATAATGGGAATCAGCAACACACTTTGTACCGCTCCTCAGTACCAAGGAACTCAGTTAAAAAAAAAAGTTCCTAGGCACCAGCGGCTTTTGTTCATTCATTTCTTCCTACAATGCACATTTATTGAGTACTTAGGCTGGTACTTATAAAGCATTATGCTAGGTCCTGAGAGTGTAGCAATAAAGAAGGTAAGCATGAAGCAGAGTATTTAGTGATGTGGAATGGATCATAAGTTAAGTACCTTGAAAATTGTAAAATATTATTTAGGAATATTTATACGTGTGTCTGAGGAACTGAAATAAAGGTGCCCGTGACTAGATTCCAGTGCAATGGGGTGAAGTGGTAGAAGAAGTCAGAGAGGGAGGCAAGGCCAAATCACATACCACTTCACAGGTGGGGCAAGGTGGTTGGCTTTTCTTGAGCTCTGATGGAATGCCATTGAAAGATTTTAAGGAGATTAAATTAAAGATTTTAATACAATTTGATTTATGTTTTTAGCAAGATCCCTCTATCTGCTCTGTATATTTTTTAAACAATAATGGGAAATCGAATGATAGGGGAATGGTAGTTGAGGCAGATTCTTCATCACTCTCTTACTGCTGTAGGGTAGACGAAGCAAGGCAACCTGCAATAGGACGGAGGTTCATGTGTGTAATGGAATGCTGATAAAGTCCTCCTGGTTTTTATTTGTCTTTCATGTGTGCTGTGAACATTGTCTTGCCTTTGTTCCCTGAGGTGCTGTTTTCCCTCTACTTTCCAATCTGTCATATCTATAAGCTGCATCTCCTTTATGAAATCTTCGATCGTTATACAGTAAATCTTTATTTCCATAAACACGTTTAATAACAAATCATTCCTCTTAATAACATGTACTACTAGTAATTGCTATAGTAGCTATAATAATAATAATATAATAATTGGGACTGATTCCACTTATCCTAACAACTGAAGCATAAGATAGTATTCTCATTTATAAATAATAAAGGCTCAAAGGAGTCAATATATTGACCATCTGCTAAGCAGAGGAGCCAGGGTCTGAACCACGGGTTTTCTAATAGGAAAGCTCCTATTTGTTTCACTATACCAAGCTTCCCTTTTAATCAAGAATGTATTCTTTTTTACTAATTAACAGGGATCTTGGCAGACATTGACATCAAAGAAAAGAATGCTTCCATATATGCTTACAAATGTAGGGTATCAGTAGGTAGAAGTTATTGTTTTAACCAGGGCTAACATTCTCACTCTTACAAAATATGCAATAGACTACGAATATGAACTATCAGAACCTTCTTTCAAGGCACCAGGGAAGAAAGGAACACAGAGTAGTGATTAATAATGTGTAGTTATGTTAGTGCCTTTGCAAACAACAAAAGTCTATCCAGTTTGTGAATACAGAGTAGGGCCATAAAACTGCCGTGGTCATCACTGTCTCCTTATTTTAGAGGAAACGATAGCTATAGAATTACACAATTGCCAAAGCAAAATGGATCAGAGAACAAAGTGTTTGCCAGTTTCCCCCTTTCATCACCCCATCCCTCCATAGCCACATAAGATAGTAGGAGTATAAGAATGATGCATGTACATTTTCTATGAAGACTGATTTGCACACGCTTCCTGAAGAGTTCTTGAATCCACAGTGGTGGATTTCTCTTATTGCACTATGCCAGGAACCTCTTTCAGGCCAAAGGGAGTAAATTACGGTACCTTATTTTCTTCCTGGTTGTTGAATTTTGATTATAATCTTAGCCCATTGAGGTAAAAAGAGATTGCTTCTGAGTCGATAACTGGAGATTGATTTTCATAAGAAGACTAGAGGGAATGTTTACCAGTCAGTCCGTTTGTAAAATCGAATTGCCTACTAACTTTGATTTTGTATTAGCACATAATGGAAGAGTTAATTCAAATGATGCCCGATTTCAAAATAGATTTCACTTTAAACAGAGAAAGGCTGAAGAATATAACCACTCTAGACAGTTTAAAATGAAATTAAAAATATTCTACCTCATCTATGTGACAAAAGTGGATCTATACTGTAATTTAAAAGGATGGGGAAAAGTGAGGGAAAAGGTATGCTCTATTTCGAATTACAGAATGTAATTTATATTTCCTTAATGCTCCTTTTCTATGGGTTTCTCACTTTTGTTACTGAAAAGTTGCATAATTTGGATTCATTTAAATAACTTATATTCAGTTTTCAGAAACACTTATCTAATGTATGAAAATCTTATGAGTGTTTTGAAACATGTTATGTAAAGTCCCAAAGCCATGTTTTTTCACCAGAATAAAACTGGATTCAACAGTTGAAAAACTGAGTTGGTTATTCTATCAGAGTTGACAAATCTTTATTATATGTGATTACTCACAGTCTGTCCTAATTTGATTACATTTAATATAATAATCTTAATGTTGATCTTGGCCACTTTGCATTATATAACAGCTCATATTCATTTAATATTTTGATTTACTGTTATTGAGCTACTATGGAATTTTAGAAGATACATTAAATAAATGCTGTATGTTTTTTAAACAATAATGGGAAAGATTATATATCAAAAGAGAAACTACTACATATGAACCTTCTACTACTGCATTGCCATACGAAAAATGGAATACTCAGTCATCTAATTGTTTGGACTCGATAACATTAGATACCAAGATATTAAGGAACATTGAAATGTTATGAAGTATCAACATGATGAAATTTTTATTTTACTCTTTACTTAGATTTTTGGTTATCATTTAAAATTAATATTAGATTTACATTTAGTTGAATATATATATTATATATATATATAAATTTTGCATTCCTTATGCTGGGCCTTTTATTCTCCAACTATTTTTGGAACCATCATTTCAGATGAAAAGCACAACTCTCTCTTCATGTTTGAAGAGAGCAATGATTCTTAATGGCAGTTGATTTTGTCCCCACAGGGACGTCTGGTGATGTCTAGAGACATCTTTGGTAGTTGTCAGTAGTGTCAACTTTGAGAAACACTGAGGCAGAGAGGTATTAAAGAAACTTAATGCTAGAGAATGCAATAAAGATGAGCCAATAATAATGTAAGCATTAAGAAGTTAGGACCTAGCTCTGTTTGGTTAACAACTTGTCTTGTACATTGTAGAAACTCAATTGTTCCCTGAAGATTTGTTCTGTTTTCCTATATAAAAGGACGCAAGTAATTATTATTTTCTATACCCAAATAAGTTAGTAATCATTGCTGTAGGGCAACCTATCCTAGTCAATGTATGGGAAACATTTTTAGAATTATGTTTATGACAAACGTCAGAATGCATGTAAATGAAGAGTTGAAATCTGTTTCAGCTTGCTGCAGAATAAGGGACATATTAAGATGGATTTAGAAATACATACATGTAGCCATTTTATTATACTGTGAAATTACTGCTCATTCTTATGGAAAAATAAAATTTGTGGAAAGGTCCTTTTTGCAATTTTTAGCCATAAATGATAGAATTTTCATATACCCCAGGCACTAATATTACTTATAAATTTATACCATACACCACTTTAACTCAAACTTTTTTTTTTATTAAGGGGAGTGATCAGAGTCAAAACCGTATGCTGTGGCTTTTGCCCTATGGAACTCTTAAACATACTGCAAGAATAATTATTCCTACTTAATGGAGTTACTGAAGAGAATGTGGAGCTGGCTGGTAAGACATATGTAATCTAATGAAAACCCTCTGTAAATCCTCTCAAGGCTTGTGTTAAGAGTTCTGAGTTGTGTGGGTTTTCTCTTATTAAAAGACTAAATAGCAGTTGAAATCTCTAAGAGAATAAATGGATGCTAAGGATTCACAGACTTTCCTTCTCAGGGGATTCCATTGTAAGCATATAATAAAGAGTTTGGTCCTTTGGGAAATCAGTGTCTTCCTGAACAGGAAGGGGGGAGAGAAATATACAAAAAGAGAGAGGGAAGAGAGAGATTTTTATTATAGTTCTCAAAAATATATCATGTTGAAGTTTTGTTTATTTGGAAACTAAAACATAAATTTAGTTCCTCACCATTTTCTTTGATTAGTCTCCTAAGTGTCTTTCTATTCACAGCATCTCCTCCAGCCCATTCTTCAGAGCTTTGTTTGTTGTTCATTTGTTTTGTTTTCAAAAGCACAGACCTGGAGATGCCTGTCCCCAGCCAGAAAATATCTGACCCCCTTAGCATGGCAGGAACATTCTTTTAAAATCTGCTCCCTACCCTTTTTTCCAGTTATGTTCCCACCACTCACTCACACACTATCCACACATATCTCCCTATGCCTATAAGTGGCATGATCTTTTATGCTTTTCTTTCTTGCCTCTCTAGTTGGATAATGCGAAAGTCTTCCAAGTGGCAAATCTATAAAAATCTTCTCTAATCTTTCTTTGACTTCAATTCCCTATATTTTAAAAATAATTTCTAGGGGTACCTGGATGGCTCAGTCGGTTGAGCGTCTGACTCTTGGTTTCAGCTCAGGTCATGGGATCTGACCTGACCTGACCTGACCCACGATCTCAGGGTCGTGGGATTGAGCCCTGCATTGGATTGGCTCTGTGCTCAGTGAGGAGTCTGCTTCTACCTTTCCTTCTTCTTATGCCCCTCCCCACCACGCTTTCCCTCTCTCTCAAATAGATAAATAAAATTAAAAAAAAAAAAAAAGAATTTCTACACATGTATGTTAAACAATTTACCACACTCTACTAAAATTATGTGTTTGAGTATATATTTTCTCATCAACTACTACATCTGTGAAAGAAAGGGTGTATGTTATTAAACTTTGTATTCCTACTGCCATTGCCTGGTATATATGTGTTTTAAAATTCAAAGGTGAACCACCTATAAGAATGATTAGAATTAAAAAGACTAACCAAACCAAGTCAGTCAAAGCAAGGATGTGGAAAAACTAGAACTCTCATACACTGCTGATGGGGAAGGAAAATCATACAAAACCTTTGGAAGAAAGTTTGGCAATTTCTTAAACAGTTAAGCATATGCTTATAAATAACCTGGCCATTCCCCTACTGGATAGTTACTCAAGCATACGTCCATACAGAAATTTGTACATGAGTGTTCATAACAGCTTTGTTTTAATAACCCCAAACAGGAAACAACCCAAATGGCAATCAACAGATGAATGGATAAACAAACCGTGGTGTACCCAATAGGTTGGGTATTTACTCACAGCAATAGAAAAGATGAACTATGGAGAAATGTAATGATGTAAATTAATCTCAAAATAATTATGTCAAGTGAAAACAGCCAGAAAAAACCTAGTACACGCCTTATGGATCAATTTTAATCTGATATAAAGATACACTTAAAACTCTTAAAGTGCAAACTTCTATAGTGAGAGAAAGTAGCCTCGTGTGGTTGCTTGGTCGGGCTGAGGTAAGTACTGGAAAGTTGAGGAAAGGGATAGAGAAAAGGATTTCAAAAAGGGGATTTGAGGAAAGTCTCAGGTTCCTAGGTATATTCTCGACCTTAACTTTGGTGATGGTTTCATGTGAGCAAATATATGTAAAAACTTATCCAATGGCGTATTTTAAATATGTGCAGATTGTTCTGAGTTAGTTGTAACTCAATAATTTTTTTTTTTAAGAAACAAAACTAGAAGGTGAAATCACGATGAAAAGACATTTTGCAAGTAATTTACAAAGTTGTTACTGCATTTCTTAGGTGGAATTAGGCATTTGTATTTGTTGACATAATTTGACTTTTTAATTTTATTCTCTTTTTTCAAGAACTCATGGAATTATTGATTTGGGATATTATAAAGTCAAATTCTACTCCATTACATAATATATATTTTCTCTGTTTATCAAACATATGATTATTTAATATCTATATTTAATGAGGTGTGCTGTAATGGGTAGATAAATTAACCCGAGCAGTAAGTCTTATATTTCTACTGTGGTCACTATGAAGGCCATGAGCAGATAATTTAACCTTGTTGGCATTAGCTTTTCATTTTGTAAAATAAGTTTGCTGGTGTGAAGTGAAGACAGTTCAACAAATATTGTGGTAATTTTTTACACAAGCACTTGGGAAAGACGTTAGCAGTGGAAATGTCAAAAGACACACCAGTAGGACATTGAGATTTTTAAGAGTTTATTTGAGCAAGCATCGATTTGAATCAGGCAGCACCAAGCCCAAAGTAGGTGAGGGCATGCTGTTCCAGCAGAAGGGAGGGGAAAGGCTTTTGTAGCCCAGAAACCTTGAGGGTTTCCTGGGTGAGATCTGAAACTGGCCATTGTACTTGGAGGGCAAGGAGAGTTGGAAGAACAAAGCAGACCACTGCACATTGGTGGGCAGCAGTTTTAATAAGCAAGGAAATGAATACATGAGGCTCATCTCCAGTAGCTGCAAGATGAGTAAATCTCCACACCCACCTGCTGGAATCTTGAAAGTTTATATGGAGGCCCTAACTGAGTTTAGTCATGTACATGGCCCAAGTAATCTCAACAATACACTACTCTTTCAAGGTTGCATATTTGAAACAACTCCCAATGTTGACCTCCTAATGTTGACAGGAGCAGCGGGCTATTCTTTAAAGCACGTAGGAATAGGGTTGATCTGGAAAAGGTGTAAATCACCAAGGGCCTTGAATGCCATCATTAAGAGCTTTAGATTTGTGTTAATAGAATCATGTTTCAGAAAGCAAGTTCATGACACTCTGCACTTAAGCAAAGCCACAGAGTAAACATGAAAAATCTTTTACTCTACCTAGTCTGGAGAACATTGATCCTCAAGACCAAGGTAAAGCATGCAGTTGGATCATCTGATTTATAGGAAATGTGATTAAACTCAATGTACACATATTGATTTTGAGGTACTAGCGGAATGATTAGATACAAAAGACCATTGGGCAATTGATACTAAGAATTGGATGTATATAGGTATGTATTTGATACTAACAATTTTAGGTTAAGTCTAAAGCTAGAGAGGCTTGCTATGAATAAAAGATATGCTATTTTTAATGGTTTATGATATACAATTGTTAGAAAAATGCCCAACAATTTTATATACTCGTTAGCTCATGTAAATTCTCACAATATTCCACTGAGGCAATTTTCAGTCTCCTTGATTGGTTTTAACTCACATCCTGGACCTTGAAAGGTGAGAGTGAGCCAAAGCTCTGTCTTTGACCCTCTTTTCTCCTCTGACTATACTCATTCCTTAAGTGATCTTGTATCCAGTCTTGCCTTGAAGCACAATCTTTATGTTGAAGACACCAACATAAATGGACTGGGCTGGACTTCCCCAGAACTTTGAATGTCTAATAGATATCTTGACCTTAACATAGGCAAAGATAAATCTTGATTTTACTTTCCTCACCCACATTTCTTTCTGTTCTTGCATATCTCAGAAAATGGCAAATCCATCCATTCAGTTACCAAGGCAAAACAAAACAAAACAAACAAAACAAAACAAAACAAAACAAAACAAAACAAAACTATTCTATACTTATTTTCCTCTCTCACACTTCCTATCCAATCCATAAGTAAGTGCAGTAAGCTCTACCTTCAAAATATACCCAGAATTCATCCATTTCTCACCACATTTACTGCTACTATCCTGGTAAAAAGCAACATTGTGGCTCACTTGGATTAATACATTGTTCCTTAAATAGTCTCCTTTTATTCTTGCCCGGTTTCACCCTATAATCCATATAACAGGATTGTTCCTTTAAAACATATGTCAGATAATGCCACTGCTCTGCTAATAATCTTCAGAATAAAAAAACCAAAATCTTTACCAAAATGCCCAATGACCTCTCTAACCTCATCTAACTTCTCTACACCTGTTCTAACCGAGGATACATTTCCTGCTATTTCTGGAACTCACGGAGCAGGCTTCACTGGTGGGGCATTTACAGTTGGCTATTTCTTTGACCTGGAATGCTCTTCTCTCTTAGATTTCCAAAATTCACCCCTTCTCTATCTCTAAGTCACTGCACAAATGTCACCTGATCAAAGAATCTTTACTTAATCATCTTATATAAAAAGAAATCAAACAAAACAAGACAAGGCTTTCGATTCTATCATCGACACACAGTAGTGTTCAAAAATACTTGCGTGGATACTCAATATTTCAAAGAGTAGCCTGTCTATTAAAAATGAGGACCATGTGGCCTAAATGAAGTTTCTAAGGTTCATATATGATAAATTATGGGATTGAAATTTGTGTCTAATTCTTCCTGACTCCAAAATTTTAGTTATTTTATGTGGATTTAAATCTTAATATTGACTTCAAGATCTTCAAAGAGAATATTTGAAACTGCAGGAGGAGAAGAGATTATAAAATGGCTAGAGCATATAAATGGACCAGGGATAGACACTGTGGTAAGGATTCTTAATTTTTTTCAGGTCATGAATTCCTTTGAAAATCAAATAAAACTCTTTGGCCCTCACTTTCCAAAGCAAATGTAAGCATGTATCATAATCTTGCATAATATTGCAAGCAATTTATAGATTCTACATCATGCTCTAGCTGAAAAGAGGGTGGATTTGTAGATAGTTTATGCAGACTAATGTTTGGGAATTTGAGAATGGGATGGCCTTCCCAATCTAAAGGTTATAATTCTGACTTCTCTGTTCATGCCTAAATTATCGAAACATTAGGTTCCCATTGAGTATAGACAGAAGGGACAAAAGAGATCATCTATCACCCTCAATTTACACATGCACCAATGGGGGCCAGATGGCCCCAGGTACGTGCCTGTGTACCTTCAACTGGCTAGTTGCAGGGCAGAGATTAGATTTCACATGTCATGAGTCAAGCCCCCTGTCCCTTTTACTCTACTGTGCTGCCTCCTCAGAAGAACGGAGTTGTCCTCCTGTGCTTCTCAGCTGTTTTCAAGGTGCTTTAGTACAGAAGTTATTGGTGTTTTTCTTCATCAAAATATATATTGAGTATAGATGATGGACAATGCTTTGCACTGGAATCATTCTTTTGTATTGCTAAAACATGCTGAAAAGTCATTGCATAACTAACTTATGGTTAGTTTGAGAAATTGACTCATTAGTGATAGCTGATGACAAAATATTTGATAGTTAAGTGAGAGCCTAAAAATCTAGATAAGGATTAAAATACTAGTGTAAGAATTGCATGCCATTTTCCAGTTTACTTTAATCTGCAGTTTGGTTTTCATTGTGCAGATGGTTGAAATAATGTAAGATTGTGACACTGTAGTCAACTGTGCAATTATGAGGAATGTTACACATTCCAGATCTTTGTAACAAAATGTCAGTTTGTAGGAAAATATTCATTCATTTGGAGAAACTTAAATAATATCAAAAATCTTCAGGATATGATGGTGGTACTGAGGCACAATCAAATGAAAAAATTAATTCGTGTATTTATCTATTTGACTATCCATCTCTCCATTCACCCGCTGATTTAAAAAGGTTTTTGCCAATAAAGTGTAAATCCTCATACATTATTTATGAGGTCTCTTAGAGTGACTGACAAGACTACCCAGAGTGCTAATGTACTCTGCTCTAGCTTATCAGTTAACTAGTGAAATTTAACACGAATGGTGTCAGCTTTATATTTAGAGTGTAACTGTATAAACAAAAGAAGCCACTAGGAGAACCTTGTTTTAGAGTTTGCACCTCATTTAAATCCTTAATTTGTCCCTTCAGTTTAGAAAAGGCGATTGCAGTGTGGTCCTGCTTCCAATTAATGAGCTTCAGAGCAGGATTAGGTTTGCCTCACTCAGTCTTTCCAAAATAGACTAACCTTGAATCACACAAACTCCAAGAAAAGGTAAATACTCTGTTCTGATTCAAATTAACTTCAACAGAGAAGACAATCCTATGTTGTTTGTTTTATTATAGCCTGAGCTAAGATTCCTAAAAGTTAAAGTTGATAAAACAGACATTTTCTTTGAAAGTTAAAAAAAGAAAAATATTGGTTTGGCATACTTATTACTTTTATTCAATTTTTTTCCCGCTTATCTAATGTTTTCTGTTTCTAGTTATTCGGTAAAATTATAGCAGTAACTAATAGCTTGTAGCCCTCTCGTAAGATTGAAAATACTTGGGTGATTCTGTTATTTGGAGTTAAATCAATCCTAAGGAGCCAGTTATAAAAAAAAGCCCCTAATATATGAAATATCTAAGCATATTATGAGATTATAAAAGGAGCATAATTGTGTATATATTTGTAAGATCACCTTAAGGGTATCCATTCCTCTATAATCACTTTTTGGGGATTTCATAGAAATCAGGATGTCTCAAAGTATCACAGTCTAGTTTTCTTTTTCATAAAGGTAATCATCCACCTCCCCCTAAAGCCAAGCCCACATTCACATCCAAAATAAAAACTTATATGTAGGAGGAACCAAGATGGCATCCATTTCCCTCTTATTCCACTTTTGGCAGTATTTTTTACATACTTCCACCTGAGTCTGATTTATTTATTCCTGAATTCTTTGGCTTCAAAAATATTCTGATCATCCGGACAAGCACATGTACACTCTAGTCCCTTCCAAAGATAAAATTAAACTCATACTTTATTTATATGAGATGAATGCAACGCTTCTGTTGGTGTTTAATTACTAAATATCAAATTTCTTTTTTTAGTAGCAAATAAGCAACAAGGACATTCATTGATTTAGGTCAAATTATTCATGTCATGTCGTTAAAAAACATTGATTTTAAAGTTTTGTTTCACATTAGTTACTCAGCCTGGTTTAGGGCAATCAAAGCAGTTGTAAGTGAAAATATGTTTGAATTAAAACAGGCTTGATTTTCTTGTGTCTTGCATCTCACAGTAGGTATTCAAGCACAGCCAAAACTTGGATGTGCTGACACCTGTAATCAACACAGTCTCTTTCAAACTAACAAATCATCCCTCCCAGTGGAAGTATAAACAAAACCCTAATTGGGGATTTTGCTAACTATTCTCCCCTGCTGTGAATACTAGTTAGTGTCTAGTGTTTAAGCAGTAACGTCAGCTATAATTTATAATTGCCCAATGATAAGAGCTAATTCTCTTGATTCAGTCAATTTAACTATGTGTGCTTAAATTGAGACTCTATCATTCAATAATCAATTACCAGCTAGTATTAAACATTTTGAAACTATTTTTCAATTGCAAGGAGACAAATAATAACTAACACATATAGTGCTGATGTCAGTGCACATGTAGTGCATACTGTCTTAAGCACTTTTACATATATTATTTCATTTGATCTTCACTAAATACATTTGAGGTAGATAATAATATTATTCCCAATTTACAGATGAGGAAATTGAGGCTATATAGTGGTTTATCCTAAGCATCACAGCTACTAAGCTGTGTAGCTAAGAATTCAATGCAGGTTGTCTGTGTTAATGGTTGGTACCTTGCCTTCATCACTAAAAAAATAAAGATGTAAAGAAAACCTAGCCCCTACCCCATTTTAGACAATTGAGCACATATGCTGGTGAGATCCTTCCTGCTAGCTTCCAAGATCTCCCAGGGAAGGGGTTCATGGATTTTGAGATCCGTAGTTTCAAGCAAGGCCTATCTTTGATTAAAACAATTAGTTGCTTAGAGCCTGGTGGTGGGTATTGAGGAGGGCGCGTATTGCATGGAGTACTGGGTGTGATGCATGAACAATTAATCTTGTAACCCCCAAAAAATAAACATATTTGGGAGAAAAAATACAATTAGTTGCTGGAAATAAACTCTAAGTACATAATGAATTAATGCAAGTCAGAAGCAAAAGTGGCACTAACTCAATAATCAATATGTGCTTCATTTCATTTCAGGGAATATTTCTTCCTATACCACACAAGAATGAAACTTTCCCCTCTATTTCTTAATGTGGTTATCAATACGACTTAACAGCTACATTCTTCTGTTCCCTAAAGTATCCTTAGGCTACAAATTAAGAACTTTTGAAATTTTCATTCTTTCTGGTGTTATGCTAGTGTAATCAATTTATTTTTTGTTTATTTATTTATTTATTTTTAGTGTAATCAATTTAAATAGCGCTACAATGTTATCCAAGCCTCATTTGCTTGTTTAAAGTCTTGCTACTCCCCTGTGGCTGTCAACCAGCATCAGTAACACTTGGGAGCTTGTTAGAGAGGCAGAATCCTGGGCTACAAAACATAGATCCATTGGATTAAAATCTGCATTTTAACAGGATAACCCTGGTGATGTGTGTGCGAATACACTTCAAAAAGGAGTGGTTTAAGCCACTCTATTTAAAGGAGGCAAGGGGAAAGCTGAGGTTTCAATTACCATTAGGTTAAGTTTTTAAGAATTGGGTCTTCTGCCTCTCTCTTCTGCTTGTACAATAGAAAAAGAGTAAATAAATCTTAGCAGAAAATGTATCTGACTATATAGGCTATTGGATTAATTAATGAGATTTATTTTTATGTTCATATTTATATTTATTCTACTATTATTTTCAGAAATATTAGGGGAGTAAGCTAGTTAGGTTTAGGGTGTTAATTATGTACATCTGTGGTTTTAATGTCTCCCATATCCTTTTTATTTCTTTTTTTTT
>CM053611.1:80725474-80743806 GCA_028646535.1 Procyon lotor
ATTTTCTGCTCCTAGAATTGCTGTTCTTATTCTCTTCTCTCTGCTGTTGTGTTTGCCGGCTTTTAGAGTGATTTCCTCCTCTTTAGCTGGACTTCTGATTTCCAGGGCTCTCTGTGCCTCCTACACCTCCGCCATCTTGCCTCCTCTCCAAATTTTAAAAATCCTGTTGATGTTTTTAAAGTTCCAGTTGGCAAGCAGAAGCAGGAACGGTATTTGAGTCTTTGAGAAGTGCCCTGTGCCCAGCGGAGTCTCCTTTTTATTTCTTGAAACCCATTCCATCTCCATTTCTATTCTTTGTGGTTCAGTGGGACTAAAATCTAAGCGTGGGTCTTAGACCCTGGCTTAGCCAATAAGAGTCTATAATGATTGGTCCAGGGGTAGCACGTGACCCCACATTGACCAAAGAGAGCATTTCCTAGGGCTTTTCCCACCTCCCTTTGCTGTACTTGGAAGGCTGTGCCAGTTTGCTGAGATGGTGAGAACTAAAGGCCAAGGAAGCCTGGAGTTTCCATGGATCATCACTGCCATTCTAAGAGTGGGGATGCTGCCTGAGAATGAAACCTATAGAGAAAAAACAGCAAACCCAAGAGGCAGATTCAGACACCTGGATCCAGTTTCAGCTTTGGATCCATCACATGGACTTTCCAGGTATGTGAGAAAAGTCTATTTTTTAAATTGAGATATAGTTGACATCAGATAATATTGGCTTCAGGTGTACAATGTAATGATTTGGTATTTGTTTATAGTGAAGTAACTGCTATAATAAGTCTAGTTAACCTCTGTCACCATACATGGTTACAGTTTTTTCTTCTGATGAGAACTTTTAAGATTGACTCTCCTAGCAACTTTCAAATATGTAATACATTATTATTAACTACAGTCACCATATTGTACATTACATCCCCAAGACTTACTTATTTTACAACTGGAATTTTGTACCTTTTTTCCTCTTACATCTATCTTGCCTCAGCAACCAATCTGTTCTTGTTATCTTTGAGCTTGGTTTTTTGTTTGTTTAGATTCCACATATAAGTGAGATCATAAGGTATTTGTCTTTTTCTGATTTATTTCTCTTAGCATGGTGCCCTCAAGCTCCATCCATGTTGTCGCAAATGACAAGATTTCCTTCTTTTTTACAACTGAATAATCTTCCTCTGTTTGTTGGGGGGAGGTTTGCATACACACACACACATCTTTATCCATTCATCTGCTGATGAACACTTGGGTTGTCTCAGCATCTTCGCTCTTGTAAATAACGCTGTCGTGAACCTGGGGGATGCATATATCTTTTTGTTAAGTGTTTTTGTTTTCTTCAGGTGAATACCCAGAAATAGAATTGTTGGGTCATATGATAGTTCTATTGTAATTTTTTGAGGAACCTCTATACTGTTTTCCTTTGGGGTTGCACTAGTTTACATTACCATCAACAGTGCACACGTGTTTCCTTTTCTCTGCATCCTTGCCAATACTTGTTAAATTTCTTGTCTTTTTGAGCATAGCCATTAAGTGATGGTTGATTTTGGATTTCCCTAATGACTGATGATGTTGAGCACTCTTTCATATGTCAATTGGCCATCTGTCTTCTTTGGAAAAAATGTCTATTCAGATCCTTTGCCTATGTTTTAATTGGACTGTGTTTTCACTATTTTTTTTAAAGATTTTATTTATTTATTTGACAGAGAGAGAGATCACAAGTAGGCAGACAGAGAGAAGGAAGCAGGCTCCCCACTGAGCAGAGCACGATGCGGGGCTCGATCCCAGGACCCTGAGATCATGACCCGAGCTGAAAGCAGAGGCTTTAACCCACTGAGCCACCCAGGTGCCCCTGTGTCTTCATTATTGAATTGTATGAATTATTTATATATTTTAGATGTTACCCCTTATCAGTTGTATCATTTGCAAGTATTTCCTCCCATTTGGTAGGTTTCCTCTTCCCTTTGTTGATGGTTTCCCTTGCTGTAGATTCTCATTTTAAAATGTAGCTATCTTCTAGTTTCTAAAAAGGTGTTTCCCATTTTAAAATCTATTTATTTAATTGATAATGTGTTTGTATCTTAGCTTCATCCCAAAATATTTTAAGGTGACTTACTAAGACACAAGCATAGTCTTTTTGAGCTTTTTTTTTTTTTTAAGATTTTATTTATTTATTTATTTGAGAGAGAGAGAGAAAGCGTGCACAAGCAGGAAGAGAAGAATGCAGAGGGAAAGGGAGAAGCAGGCTTCCTGCTGTGCAAGGAGTCTAATATAGAACTTGATCCGGGTACCATGAGATCATGACCTGACCAAAGGTAGGCACTTAACCATCTGAGCCACTCAGGCGCCCCCCCCCCCCTTTGTGAGCTTTAAATATGAAGGCGCACTGCCTATATTTGCAGTGTTGCTTGTCTTTAGCTGTGGAAACTTGGTCAGGTGACTCCTCTTTCCTGTCTCTTTCCTTGTTTGCATGATGTGGATACTACCATCATCTCATATACCTCTTTGGGTAATTAAGAGGAGTCACTGATTCATATTTTAACTGTTTAGTATAGTCCTAGTATATGATAAATGTAATGAGCTTTAGGTAGTACTTGTATGCAACAATAGAGTTGTATAAAATTAACTTGAAATAAGCAAGGAACATGGGAGAAAGTAAAATAAGGATTACAAATGAGAATATGCCAGGTGGAAGTTAAAAGCATAAAACATGTGCACAAAATCCTGCACCTACCAGAAGTAAGCCCAAATTTTGGCTGTCAGCATCTTAGTTGCCAGAGTGGATGTCAAAGTAGAAACCATCAGTTACTTGATTCATAATCCAAAATAAAAATTAAATTGTTTTATATTTATATTACACTTCATATTATACATGTATTCTTATGAACAATAAAATTGCCAAATAATATTTGAACAAAAGTACATGCCATAATTTATCTAATACATACTTTTTACTTCACATGTAGTTTGTTTCCAATATTTACATAAGTAAATTTATAGCTGAGATATTTTTGTGTATAACTTTTTTATTTTTTATTTTTATTTTTTAAAAAGATTTTATTTATTTGACAAACAGACACACACAGAGGATGCGCATAATCAGGCAGAGGGAGAGGGAGAAGTCGGGAGCCTGGGATCGTGACCTGAGCTGAAGGCAGACACTTAACTGATGGAGCCACCCAGGCACCCCTGTGTATAACTTTGTGATGTGTTCAGTATAATTTGTTTTGGATATATCACCAGAATTGAAATTGAAGTCAGAGAGATTAAGCATTTTAAGATTTCTAATAAAAAAAATAGTATACTTGTAAATATTGCAAAAAGTCTATTGGATACAGAAATATTTTCTCCAATCAACTCAATAATACATTTTGACTTTCAGGTAATTAGCTATGAATTTACTTGTTAACACTAGTTTGAGACCTTGTGTTGCTATATCTATATTATCACGAGGAAAACTATTCACAACAGATATCTCACCAATAGCAGTCCAACAATTAATTTTCTACATGAAGTATTTTCCTTTAACACATACTAAAATAACATTTACTGAATACCCTATTTTTCCTCCAAGAGTTTAAATGTGTAGCATTTTATCTTTTTGACATTAGTAAATGTTTAGAAAGAAACACTAAAGTGCAAAATGTTAGTAGCTTAGCATAATATGAATTTATATTTCACTCACCTACCAATCCAATGTAGGTATTTCTGATCAGGACTGAGGAAGAACTCTGCTCCATTCAGTATATTCAAAGACCCAGGTTGATAGAGGCTTTGCCATCTTTGACAGTGGCTTTCCCAGTCACCCTCAATATCAACTTCCAAGTGCTGAGCTGGTGAAAGAGAGGGTAAAGAAAACATACCCTTTTTGGTCTTGCCTTCAAAGTGACAAATAAGTTTTACCACCATTCAGCTCGCAAAAAGTAGTCCTATGGCCTTTCCTAAGCCTGGTTTGTATAACCTTGGGAATAACCTTTCTAACTTTCTGTTTTCTCATATTTCTCAAACTTTCTCATTTCTCATCTCTAAACTCTTGCTGTTTTCTCATTAGCTCAGTGTCTGACTCATACTAAGTTCTCAATTAATGATAATACTCTTATTGTCAGTTTTAGTATTAGATGGGACATACAACTTAGACATGTATTACAAAAACATTTTTCACTACATATGATTACATTGAATTTTTAAAAGAACCCCAAGAAATGGGAGAAATGTTATCTAACAAAAACAAAAACAAAAAACAAAACAAAAACATTGTGGTCTCTGACCTCTCTGTAGTACTAAATATCAGGAAGGGAAAACAGAAAATAAATGTTGTGGCCAACAATTTGAACACTGGACTAATGTATAAGGCAGTAGGAAGACATGCTAATGTGTGTAGTTACCTGGAAAATAAAGTATGTGCTTCATTTAGAAGAAGCCTTGAAGATATGTTCAAGAAGCTAAACTTAGGAATGAACAAGACATTGGATAAAAGGACTGGTGATAAGGGCACCTGGGTGGCTCAGTCGTTAAGCGGCTGCCTTCGGCCCAGGTCATATCCCAGAGGCCTGGGATCGAGCCCCGAATCGAGCCCCGAATGGGGCTCTCTGCTCTGTGGGAAGTCTGCTTCTCCTGCTACCATTCCCTCTGCTTGTGTTCCCTCTCTCACTGTGTTTCTCTCTGTCAAATTAAAAAAAAAAAAAAAGGACTGGTGATAAATTCAAACATTTTAAGTTTAAGGATCATTATAAACCTTAGTCCAAAGGTTTAATGATTTAACGTTTTAACGATTTAAAATAGTTAACAATGTGTGTTGTGAAATTAACAAAGTAAGTTTAAAGCATGCAACTATTTGAATAAAGGAGAATTGTGAGGAAAGGTACAGTGAAGGCTGCTTTTCTGAGAGTAAGGAGAGAGCAGTGGCATGGAATGAGGCTGAGGAGCATGCCGGGACCAAAACGGGAAAAGGCTTTCTCATGTATTGGAAGTAAGCATATATTAGAAGCTAATACAAGATGAAAGCTTTCAAAAAAATCACTCTAGGTGCATTTTGGCAAATGGATCGGAGAAATCCAAGAGTGGATGTGGTGAATCTGTTAAAGAAGTTGAAGTAGAAATGTTCATTGTTCAAAAAAAAAAAAAAAAAGAAATGTTCATTGTTCAAACAAGGTGGTTGGCATTAGAGTAGAGAGAAATTGAGGTGACTGAAAATATTTAGGCTGTAGAAATGGTAGAACCTAGTAATGGATTGGGTATGTGGATGAGACCAATGTGAAGGATGATTCTGAGTGTTTGCTTGTGATCCTAGGAAGTGGGTTATGATGCCACTCACTACGATTAGAGTTGAAGACTCAAAGGAGAGAACTTGAGATCATTTTGTGACAAGTTGAGATGAATAGCTCATGCATGTGGTGATGGCCATGCAAATGGAGAGACTTTATAGACATTTGGATGCTTAGGTCAAAGAGATTCAAAGGAAATATTTGTAGTAAAAATGTTGATGCATCGTCAATGAGTAGCTTAAACTGGAGTATCTCAACCTTGGCACTGTTGATATTTTAGGCCAATAAGTCTTTGTTATGCAGGGTCTATTGTGCATTGTAGGATGTTCAGACCACCCCTAGCCTCTACTCACCAGATGCTAGTAGCAGCCCCCTAGTCATGACAATGCAAAATATCACTAGACATTGTAAATCGTCCCCTGAGGGGCAAAATTGTCCTATTGAGAAACACTGGCTTAAATGATGGTAACTAACAGGATAGTATGAGTAATGAAAACCCTGTAACCCTACTGAGACCAGTAAGTCAGTTCTAAAAAATTATGGCTCAGGCAGTTTTCCTTGATTTGAAAAATTGTTGTGGATACAAAAATGGATAACAGGATGAGGAACACAATTTATTTGTATGTGCTATTGTAAAACTAGCTAATGTAGGATCCAAGGTAGATAAAAAAATAGAGCCAGAAGCATTAAAGATTTCAAAATAGTTAAAGATGGAATTTACTGTAATGGAGAATAAAAAAGGTATATGATGAATTCTAAATTCTAAATTGAAACTGGTATATCCTCTTTATATAGTTGGTTAATTCTGCATATCCATGAATAAGCTTAACGGAGAGACAATGTTCTTGTTGATCCCATTTTCAGAAAAAGCAGGGCTCAATCCATTTCCACAGTCACATGGGCATGAAAGATGAGAATCTTTCTCATTTGAGTTTTAGGTCCTGTTATTTTTTTTTTTTAAAGATTTTATTTATTTATTTGAGAGAGATAGAGAAAGTGAGAGCATGAGAGGAGCGAAGGTCAGAGAGAGAAGCAGACTCCCCATGGAGCTAGGAGCTCGATGTGGGGGGACTCAATCCCGGGACTCCAGGATCCTGACCTGGGCCAAAGGCAGTTGCTTACCCAACTGAGCCACTCAGGCACCCTTGGTCCTGTTATTGACAATCAACTCTAATAGCTTCATGGAAAATCTTAGTATCTTTGGAGGCCTCTAGAGTATTAGAAATGTGGAATCCTGTAGACTGACATTATTGTTGCACGATACTATTAACAGTATTTCCAATACATAAGTTTTATTGATTTGTATAAATTTAAATTATATCCATTAGAAATATTTGAATTGTTCTGATTATTTCATTGGAATATTTCCTTTGTCCCCTGAATTATATGCAAATATATGATTATTTTATAGATATATTAAATATATGATTATTCTACAAATGGAAACTGGTATAACCTGACGTAGAGTTAAATTATGCAAATTTGCTCCTTTTCTTTTTAATTGTAGTTGTCTTTGTGTACAAATATTCAGTTGAATAGTGTTTTCTAAAGTACTTGCATTTAACTTTCACTTGACTGTACTCTGGAATGCTCTTGATATTATATGTTTCAGAGCTTCTCTGCTGCTTAACTTTGATTTGGAATTCTCAGCATAGTGAGTTGTAATTTGCCTATAACTGCCAACTCCTTTAAAAGTAAGAGTGAAAAAAACAGAAATCTCTTTTAAAATTTAAAGATCTCTTTTTTTCCTTAATGACCAGAAATTTCTAAATCCTGGTTTCTAAAAACCGTGCCATTTTGAAATTTATCTGGCGGATAGCACTGCTCTGCTGCATTACATGTGGTTGATGTTAGTCACATCCTTGATGTAACATAACACAAGCTGGCTAAGGTAATCCAATGTGACATATGACAGCATTTTGAGCCAGTCTGGGATATTTGAAAATATGCCATCTTTCAAAGACCATGGACAGATAGCGTGGTGAGCCAAGATTGTGAACTCTGCTGCTTTCATTTTGAACAACCACAAAGGCAAGTTTTTGTGATAATTAAACCGTAAATTCCAACATGGTAGACGTTAACAAATAATAACAAAAGTGCAATATTTTTGATGGTGAGTTTATACTTAAACCACTGAAGTGAAATCATTAAGAAAAAACAACAACTAAAGAGATATGATGATGGATTATTACAAGTATGTGAAAGGATAATGCAGAAACCAGTTAACGATATCTGGTAACAAAGATACAAGGAGATGACCAGTGGGCATCTGGTTATTTACCATTTGTTAGAAGTGCTCAGGTCAAGTCAAGTAGCATTTTACTAGTGTTAGAGGAAAACCAGTCTGGAAACATGAGCACCCAGGCAAACATCTATGTTTTCTACACATGTTGTTACATTTCTCTGTGAAAAGTCTCTCTGTACTCAGCCTAATTTATTGTGCAGGCTGTGGAGAATTTGAAAACCACGTTTTCTTCTAGGATTACTTCAAGATCAGGTCCTTTGGTTTTAAATTTGTTTCACATTTGTTGGAGCAGAAAATACTAGCGCTAATAATACCTGATAAATAGTGATGAGTTACAGAAATGAAAATAACCTGGACACTGAATTAGATAGAGGACGGAAAAGGAAATTGAACATAATGTGTACATCTTAGAATGCAAAGGTAAAATTGAACTACATGTAAAGGGTCAGCAAGACTGTTCTTTTTGTGAGATTTACAACTGAAAGTTGTAATATGTTATTGCCTTACTCAATTATACTTTAAAATCCCTTCTTTCATAAAAAGCTCTTCTTACCTTTACAGGTAGGTCAAAATCAGTAAGTAATTCTGGTGCCAATCTGTTAATAATGTGATTTAAGTAAATGTGGAAAACAATTCGCTTTCTTGCAAATTAAAAACACAGTTTAAAAAAACATACTGCATGCATATATAAATATATATGTAAGTACATTTTAATTATTTGTGCACATATTTTAAAAATATTGATATTTCCTGAACTGCCCAAGATGACATTATAGCATAGGAAGGAAATGGTGCGTTTTTTTTTTATACTACTTTAGATACAATAGTAAAAATTCCCATTACTTTAATATCACTCTTACAACTTATAGTAATGCTTTTCTAATGCTTTCTCCTTTGAAACTCAAAAGTATGTGTATATCACAAAGATCAATTGTTTTATCCATTTAGCAGAAAGGAAAATTGAAGCTTAAGGTTCTAGTAATTGATAGAATCTTAATTTTAATTCAGGTTTTGAACTTGAAGTATACTACCCTTTTTTTGTTTCTCATAAAATTAGGATTTTGTTGGTGTGACCCAAGACCTAGTGACTGATAGCAATATTTAATGTAAAGATAAACAATTTAACATTAAGTGGAAACTGGAGCAGTTACCCTGATGTTATACTTTTATAATGCTGGAAGTGAACAAGAGGATTACCTGTCGAATTCTGATTGATAATTAGATTAAAGGAATGCTGTAGTTAAAAACATTGTAGTATTTTGTACTTAGGGCTATAGCATGTGTTGGAAGAAAAACACAGTAATGCTCAGTGAATCTAACATAGAAGATCTGATATTTTTGATTTAATAGAAATAAAAATATTGCCAAACTTACTGTTATAAAATAACCTAGAGAAGCCCATTAAAAAAACAAAACAAAATAAAAATCGTTTTGTCTTTTTGGAGGAAACTAAAGGTTCAAAGGTATAAGCTGAGGAAAACCAAAGTCAAGCAAATTATTGTATTTGTGGGATTGGTTTCAAACATATTACAAATCCATCTATCAATGACCTCTTTGTTAGCTATTCTAGACAGGAGTTGCCTAACCAGAAGGAGAGAGAGGATACTACAAACAGGATTTAATGTTTGTTTTGTGCCTGCTGTGCCTACATCTTTTAATGTTATTCTCATAGAAAGCTTTTGAAAGTGATTTTCCCTTTATATACACCAAGGATATCGGCTCAGAGATTAAGTGACTTGTTTAAGGCAGTATACCTAACGTGGCTGATGAGGGATTTGAACCCAGTTACAGAGTAGAGATTCGAATATTGAAAATATTAAAATATTTTAATCTTAGAAGAAATATAAGCAGATGATAAATGACAGAGGACAGATGTGCAAATGAAAGAAAAAGGAGTTTTTTTCAAACTGATAGTCTAGCATTGGTAAGAGCCTAGCCAAGAAGATTTATTCAGTTGGATTAACAGATCATTCTGTTTGGATATCTAGTTGAATAAGGAATTTCCTAGATAATGAGTTGGCATGCATTTTGACCTTCTGAAGTACTGTAAGGTGGAATATAGGGTATGGAGCTGGGCAATTCTGAATTCATTTCCTTGATGGTTAGTTTACTTTCTGTGTTACTTATCGAAATGCGAAAGGCTCACAACAGTGGTTCATTCCTTGCTTGGACTGCAGATCCTTTTCAGGTCAGGCACAGCTCTGCTCCATTTTCTTCCTTTCCACAGAAGGAGCCTCCCCATTCAGTGTGTGTTTGTCTCAAGGCAGAGGGAAGAGATGCAGAAACCATAGGATGACTCTAACAAGGTCTGCTTGCATGGTTTGCGCATCACACTCACTGACCTTTACATTTCCCAGGGCAAGTCACATACCTGAGCCTTATGTGAATGAGGCAGAAAGTATTGTCTTATAGGGAAGGCAGAAGATAATTGAGAACAATCCTATAGTCTGCCATAATGCCCACATTATTGTTGTGATGATTAAATGAGATAAATAAAAGAGTTGCTAGCAGAGTTCTAAGCACATAGTATATGTTCAGGACATTTTAAACTTTTTTTTTAAATTTTATTTATTTGACAGAGAGAGAGATCACAAGCAGGCAGAGAGGCAGGCAGAGAGAGAAGGGGAAGCAGGCTCCCTGCTGAACAGAGCCTGAATGTGGGGCTAGATCCCAGGACCCTGAGATCATGACCTGAGCCGAAGGCAGAGGCTTTAACCCACTGAGACACCCAGGCGCCCCATGTTCAGGACATTTTAATTTCACTTCCATCCCATTTGGGATCCAGAGTCAAGTTTAACACAGGCCAAGCTCAGGAAATATTGCAATTTTATATAACAATTTTCAAGTGTTCATTCCATGACCTTATTATAGTAATTGGCAGAATTACTAATGAGTGAGTTACTATGTTTCTCATTAGAGACAAGGATTTAAAAGAATTAAAATCTTATTGGAAAATCATAGTAAGTTAGTTCTTAGTCCTCTTATTTAACTCTTAATAAATAATTGACAAATTAAGACCTGGCTTTTAAAAGTACGTTCTTGGGGTGCCTGAGTGGGTCAGTGGGTTAAAGCCTCTGCTTTCCGCTCAGGTCATGATCTCAGAGTACTGGGATTAAGCTCCTCATCGGGCTCTCTGCTCAGCGCGGAACCTGCTTCCCCCTCTCTCTCTGCCTGCCTCTCTGACTACTTGTGATCTCTTTCTGTCAAATAAATAAAGTCTTTAAAAAAAAAAAAAGCCCATTCTTAATTCCTTGGGAATTCCTAACTTCTTACACACACACACACACACACACACACACACACACACTCCCCAAAAATATATAAAACAATTAAACAAACAGTATCAACAAAATAACAAGGTAGTTTCAATTGGAAGCCCCCATTTGGGATAACAGATGAATATAAATTTTGGTGAGAGTTATTTTCCAGTTAAAAAAAAAAATCTCTCAGAAATTTTGCAAACTTGAGCACGAGAGGAAAATTCCCTATTGAATATTTCTGAAAAGGTCTCTTTTCTATGTCATGCGGTCAACTCCAGCAAAAGTTTTGTATGAGTAATGGATTTGGTCTTGTGGATTTTTGGATGAATCCTTGAGGAAAAAGCCAACAAGTCTTGCCTTCCCTCTATGAGATCAAAGACACCACTGTATTTTTGGTATGAAAAGGGTTTTACCATGTTGCCAAAAATATGCTGTTTCCCCATCAGCTGTGTAGTGGCCATGTAATGATTGACAGACCATGAAGTCTCTCCAGGGTGGCTCCATTTCAGCTTAATGGTAGTGTTTAATTTGAAAAGTACTCGGAGTCCCTTTTGGATAAAACCTGTGACAGTACACAAATAGTTTTCCCCTCAGCTAAGAGTCAGTCGACAAAACCCACTGTGTGAGGTGTTACTCTGGTACGAAGCAGCCCTTTGTGAATTCATGGAAATAATTTTTATCTGTATAAGACCAAATTATTCAGCTGATGATTTACCGGTCTCTTTTTTTTCACAATAAATTCATGGAAAAAAATAATTTCAGATGAAGACTATATTGTTTAAATGCTCCCGGAGGAACAAATTTGAGAATCCTTTTTATGGGAAAAAAAATGTCTAAGAAAGTCTTGGTAGGCCATTCTTCATTATAAACTATTTAAATAATGGAAACTTGTCATCACATGATTTTAATATGCAACGGACTGAAACACAGTTCCTCATACAGCAAATAACCGACAGGTGGATATTAGTCATGTCTTATCAAGGGGTCCCCCAGTGTATGATCTTTGTTACATATATGAGAGAAAATTGGAGAATTCATTTGTCTGTAGTTTAGCATGTTTACTTTTAAAAAATTTCAGTGTATCCAATCTACTTTTTAAAAATTTCAGTGTATCCAATCTACTGCAAAATTAGATAGCAAAAATAGCAAAGTAAATTAGCAAAGTTTAACTGAAAACCCCTATCAGTCACTTGTGGGAAGGAGGAAGGATATACAGATAAATAAGCCTCCTTTTAAAAAGTGTATCCGGGGGCACCTGGGTGGCTCAGTCGTTAAGCGTCTGCCTTTGGCCCAGGTCAGATCCCAGAGTCCTGGGATCGAGCCCCGCATCGGGCTCTCTGCTCAGCAGGGAGCCTGCTTCTCCCACTGCCACTCCCTCTGCTTGTGTTCCCTCTCACTGTGTTTCCCTCTGTCAAACAAATAAAATTAAAAAAAAAAAAAAGTGTATCCGTCACTTCACACTACAATATATATGAGCTGGAGAATCCAGTGGAGAGTCCAACAAATCCCAGAAAACATCCTCCGCTAGGAATTACCTGCTCCTACACTAGGGAGCCCTCAGATTTGCCCCATTCCTTGGCTTTCCTCTGAATCTCAAGTCCAACTCAGTAAAGTGATGTGGAGAGAAAAACAAAAACAAAAACACACCAACACTTTAAGCCCTTTATTCTCCAAGCCCTGAGACTGAGGAGACAGTATTTTGAATGATTAGGACTAATTGGTGATTGCCTGCAGAACTCGCATTAAAAAAACAAAAAACAAAAACCAGGGGTGCCTGGGTGGCTCAGTGGGTTAAAGCCTCTGCCTTCGGCTCAGGTCATGATCTCAGGGTCCTGGGATCGAGCCCCCCATCGGGCTCTCTGTGCAGCAGGAAGCCTGCTTCCCTCTCTCTCTCTGCCTGCCTCTCTGCCTACTTGTGATCTCTTCCTCTCTGTCAAATAAATACATTAAAAAACAAAAAAAAAAATATACATATATATCTATATCTATGTGAAAATGAGAATATTCAGTGAAATTTTGAAAGTTTCATTGTCTCAAATATTATGTATGTTATGGATTCTATTTCATCCCATTTTTCCAAGTTGGTATGTATGTATGTATAGACTTATTTATTTATTTATTTATTTGACAGAAAGAGAGATCACAAGTAGGCAGAGAGAGAGGTGGGAAAGCAGACTCCCCATTGAGCAGAGAGCCTAATGCAGGGCTCGATCCCAGGACCGTGAGACCAGGACCTGAGCTGAAGGCAGAGGCTTTAACCCATTGAGCCACCCAGGTGCCCTCCAAGTTGGTATTTAATATCTCCACTTTAGTCTGTATATATCTCATCTTAATATTTTATAGCCTGCAGGAAACATTTAGGTCTATAGTCTATAATGCCTAATTTTAAATCTATAATGCACGATATATGTTTTAATTATTTAACAGTATAAGGCTTTTAAGTGAAATTCATGAAAACCTTAAAAACCCACACTAAATCTAAAGTTCACTTGGACAATTTTAATTTTACTAACAAAGCATGCTGTTTTTAGTAGTAATGTTGGTCTATATGTATAAATGCATCTTTTCTAAAGTGAAAATTGATAGACCTCTTTCTTCTAATTCTTGCTTTGCAGATGTCTGGTTTATACTTGATATCAGAATGATCTGTGGCAGAAAAAAATCCATGCTCTTTGGCAGAAATACAGGCCGTAGGCCTCAACTGTTAAATTTTTGAAATTCAAATAAAATATTTGAATGATGGTTATCTATAACTCAATCTCTCCTGATGTTTGAACTTGCCTTATCACTGCCTTAATCATTGTTAGGAAATGTCTTTTTTAAAAGATTTCTCTAAATTGGGAAACTTTTAATCAATTTTGTGCCTGTTACAAAGTCCAATTTTACCACTGACAATAGTCAGTAAGGATAGAGTTTTTTGCTCTTAACAATGTGTTTATCTTTAGACTAATGCTATTTGAGTCAGAGATTAATAACATTTACTAATAAAATATTAATAAAGTAACTAACAAGTTTAAAATATTCTAAAGTGAAACTCAACCCCTTTTGTGTTTAAATTCCTGAGGCTTTGATTAAATCCTAATACATATCATCCAGCTGCATTGAATTCATTTGATGGAAACACTTGATAATTGTTCACCTTATACCCTCATCATTTAGACACATTCTCTAGCACTCTCTACTTGCTATTTCTTGATATAATAAACTCAAACACCAAAGTAAAAACAAAACTTGAACAGCAGTTCGAACACTGAAGAAAAAAGTAGCATACTCTGAAAATAAAAACAGAAACCTCTAAAATAATGTTTTATTTATCACATATAAATGTGTTTTCCTAAGAATTATTTCCAGTATGGGCCACCATATGGAAGTAGAAAGCCATTATGGGAATGAACTAAGATGGTTTGTATCACCTGCATAACTTGTTTTGTTCTGTGCCTTCAGGCTTCAAAATCCACTTCCCATATTTTTTTCCTTTCTTAAAAATAATGTACATCAGTTTAATTTATCCCAGGTCCTGACAGAAGGATCAGATTTTAAGCATTTAATGCTGTGGTTTCAAATCCAATTTCTCAGTGTTCATCATTTCAAAAGTGGTAGAATTCAGTTTTTGAAAAGGTTCAAGAACTTGGGGAGGATTGGCATACTTTCTAAAGTCTTACATTGATGTTAAAGGCCGCTCTGTACAGAGAGAGCAGTTTGGTCTGAATTTTTCTATAGTGCTCCAGGAAATACTAAACCCTTTGCCTACTCCAACAAGAGTCTCTTCTTAATGGTGTCAACCTAGGAAAATTTTTCAAACTCATAAAGCATATTGAATAAATAACCTATTTACAGATTTTTCTGGGCTAGGACACTGATTGGCTGGTACATTTTCCTAAAAGGAGGGTATCAATATATCTGCTTAAGGCTTGCTTCCACCGCATGTGTTCGGAAACAACTTTCTTTAAGACCAATGGGATTTTTATCCATTCAGACGCCGAGGCACTAGATCCTTGCACAGTAAATTCATTGTAGGCTCTCTTTATTGGTGGTGGGTGAACCTCAAAAGGTCAGGAGTCCAGATTGCTTCAAATAAACATGCAGAATCTCAGATGCTTTTTTGAAATGGGCCCAAGTTTACTTGAACCTCTTTTCTGGTTTGGAAATCAGGCTGAAAATTTTACAGAAACAGATTTTCTTGTGAGATCTCAGAATGTTGTGGTTTAAGTAAAGTAATAAACAAATTTGAAAAATGAAAGGCAAAATTGGCTCAAACTCACCTGAGTTCATTCTATTAAATGCCTGAAACTGAGTGGCATTGTGTAATAATTTAAAAAGAAAAAAAAAAAAGACTTTGGCTGTGGTTTCACCTAGAATCATCAAACATTCCTGCTGAGGAGGTTTAAGAGAACTTTCTATCACTCTGTCCTCCTCCATCCTTACATTTCAATGAATTTCCATCTCTTTGTTTATTTTCACTTTCATGACTTCTGCATTGGTCTTCCATTTTTAAACTGTTAGTGAAGAGTGACTCTTTGACCTTCTTTTGAGGTGGAATAATTTTTATTTATTTATGGGTGTGGTCTCCTTGAAGTATGTATCGTGGCATTCGCATGATTTATGTAACATGGAAATAAAGTAGGATGTTTGAAATACTTGCTATTAAAAACCAGGCATGAGGTAAAGCTTTCATATGCATCATGTCTTATTGTCCCAGCAAGACTATTAAGCAGGTATTATAATCTCTATTTTATAAGTGATAAGAAAGCAGTTAAGGAAGGGATGGTAACGTGCCCAATTGTGTAGTTATATTACTTATAGTTAAGAAGTAACAGAGGAAGGATTGAAGTGGAGGATGTCTGACTTCAAAGGCCATATACTTTACTACCACTTTCCAAAGTTTCCTGCATAGTTGCAGAAGTTTTCCTGAGAGCTTGTTTTTAAGCCCATTTATCCCTTCCTAATAACTTCAACCTAACCGTTACATATAATGGGTTATATACATTAGATGTTAGCTGGAGAGAGTATTTGTTTTGTAACTCTTAGATGCGAATAGGAAATTTCTATAGTTAAGAAAGTCTGTTATAATCATGCCTTAGATTTGTGAAGCTTTGTCCCATACACAAAGACCTTTTGTGGGTGTTATCTCCTTCTGATCTGTCCAGCAAACCAGGAGGTAGGCAGATAAGGCATCTTGATCCACTTGTACAAATGAGAAAAACTGAGGCTCCATGAAACAGCTATTTCCCAAAGTTCTGAAACTGTAAGACATCCAGAAGAAACTGAAATCTTTCACCTACGTGAGAGTTGCTTTTTGCAAATCAACGCTTCGGAATTCCATTCTGTGGTCTCCCAGTACCTAGTTTTATTTTCTCACTCTTCCCCCTTTTCAATTACACTATTTTCTCCACAGTCCTTTTGCAGATTTCGGCTCTGAACATAAATTGTGCTCCTGATAGAAAGCGCTCTGCCGCTGACTGATAAAATCCAAACTACTTTTGCAGAGCCCAAAATAGTCTGGACACATGATCCCAAAGCTGTTCTTGTGCTACCCATTTAAGTTATGTATCAAGTCTAAATTTAATCAAGGCCACATTTTATTTATACATTTCATGCATTAAACTCATTTAAACTTTTAGTCAGATTTCATTAGAAGAAATACTACCGTGCACATCGTGCAGGAGTAAAGCTAATGTACTTCAGGAATTTGAAAGGAGTTCGAGATCGGGGGTCTGATTTCACAATTTCTCTTTCTTTCTCTCCTCAGTGCTTGCAGCAGGTCTGTGAGCAGCACACGGTTTGTTTCCTAGGACACTAATATAGTCAGCATGCTCTGTACAAACGTGTAAACACAGACATTCCGTGTAATCAGGGAGGTTGGTGTCTTAAGGCAAGATTATGTTTTTTTAGGAAATGCAATTTATGTTCAGGATTAAGTTTCACTCTCAGACTGATAACGTCTGGGGTTCAGGGAGATGATAATAAGTATTGTATCCTTACTCCCTGCCCTACCTCCGAAGCCTCGGATCCGTCTTCCTGGATGGCCTTCATTCTCCGGATCCCAAGTACAATGGTTTTAGGTTCTGCATTTCTTAGAAAGATGAGAAGAATCAGTGATGTGAAAATACAGAACATGTTTTAAGAAATGTCAGGCATCTCTGTGCTTTGTTGGTGGGTACGAGAAAATAATAGAGAGACATGAGGAAAAAATACAGATGACACCAGAGTTAACGTGTTTCACAAGTCAGGAAATTTGAATTTATGTTAGGTATTTTGGAATTCTTGAGGTTGAGGTGGGATTGGGTAGCAAATGAGACATGATTTTTAGAATGTAATCATTTTTGTCTGCTTGTGGCGTGGCCCTAATATTAGACAACAGGTTAAACATATGACAGATATTCTCTTTTCACATTAAAGTGGAAATAAATCCACTCGGAACATGATGTCAGCCCTTTCTATAAATCCCTCCATTGAAGAAACTAAGTGCTCTTTCTTTTTCAAATCAATAAAAAAAAAAGTTTTCACAAGTTAAAGAGCGGTTTTCATGCCCAAAACATGCATTTTTTAACCTAATACCAAATTCACAGATTTTCTTTCTTTCTTCTTTTTTAGCTCCAGAGTCAGGGATCTGAGAGTCCCCCATACTTCCCTTTTACCAAATTGTGGATCATGCAAAAGACAACTATGGCCTTGATCAGATAGCTGAGTTTTCTCCATCTTTAACTCCCCCCACCCCACATGACTGAATTAAGTATGTAGAACCGGAACTTTTTGGACAGCAAGGAAGACTAAAGTGCTTTTTTATCATGGTGACAGGTACTGCCTGTGGATGGGCCTTACCACAAAACCTCAATCTGTTGAGGCCGTGACTTTGAGAGGGGGAGTACCACCAGGTAGGGTGGTGGTTGGGGGGGGGTTAGTTGTTTGTTCAAACATATTTTCGAAATTACTTGTTTGTGTCAGTTAGGAGGATAGAACTGGAAAATGCAGCTTTGAGCTGGTTTTTACAAAGTCCTTGTGTAGCATTATAATAATCTGAGTAACTAGATAATGCTCCTCTTGGCAGGGAATCAAGTCTGATAGGGCAAGATCAGTTCTATGTTGTGATGACTCCTGCTGTTTTCTTCTAAGACATTGGAAAGAAAACACATAGTAGTTGAGAAAAAAAAAATTCCTTTATTCCCCCCTTCTAAAGTCCCACCTCTTCTAAAAGTAGAATTTTATGATGTTCAATCTAATTTATATTCAAGACCATTTATGTAATAAGAAGAATGTTCTCCTGGACTGAGATTGAGATGCAATATAACTCTGTGTGTGTGTGTGTGTGTGTGTGTGTGTGTGTGTGTGTGTGTATTCCCATGGAGTTAATGTTTACGGCAAAGGGCTAAGCATTGAAAAGACAGAGCTAAATGGAAACTCTGACATCACTTTAGCTGCAGTCCTGCTGCCTTAACTGGGGAGAAAAATATTAGCCTTTGTCCAGCTTACCTTTTCCATGAGGTGTAAAAAGCACCCTATTCAGAGAGAGGCTATGAAACCCAGAGCTCCTCTGATTGCTTGCATGTTATTCATATACACGCCCATTGTTGTAAACTGGCACAGGGTGAG